>CM045497.1:22377511-23000585 GCA_024704745.1 Rosa lucieae | reverse complement strand
CCCAAAGACAGGTGGCTACACTCAGGACACGTTTTGAGGAACTAAAGAAGACGGTAGAGGCCACCGACCGCCCAGCACAGAGCGAGCAGTCACGTAGCACCAGGCATAGTCGACCCGGCACCGGCACAATGGTACCAGGGCCGGTAGTGCAGACGCAGGTACCACTGAACCCACCTGAGTTGTTGGGAATGGGACCACCGCCCATACCCCAACTAATGTTAGAGCAGGAGGCAGAATCACTCCCGCACACCAACCGCTCGGAGGCTAGGGCGAGGACTGAAGGCAGTCCGCTTGTGCCAAGGCGCAGGCCGTCCCGGCGGGTCATTCAGGCTGATTCCGCCGGTGATGCAACTGTCCAAATGTTGGAAAGAATGCACCAACTGGAGCAGAGGTTGATCCGGGCGGAGTCGGGCGTCCCAGCGCCAACTCAGAATCCGCTCTTCGCTTCCAGACCTGGCCCCTTCACCGCTGCAATCCTGCAGGCTGTCAGACCGGCATATGCAAAAACCCCAAAGATGTCGCATTACGGCGGAATTTCTGATCCCTTCGTCCACATGGACACCTTCAAGAAGGTCACCAACAACAAGGGGTTCGACGACGCCACCTTATGCCACTTGTTCAGCGAAACATTGGATGGCGAGGCAATGAACTGGTTCTTTGAGTGCCCGCCGGGGTCTGTCAGCTCGTTCCATGCACTATCACACGCTTTCCTCTCCCGGTTCATCTTATTGTCCGCCGGTCATCACAACACAAGTCAGCTTTTCAGCGTCAAATAGGGGGAGGACGAATCACTGAAGGCCTTCGTCACAAGGTGGCGAGCGGCAGCGTCTCAGTGCCGTGACCTAGATAAAATGATGGCATCAGCGGCCTTCAGGAAGGGACTTCTCAAGGGACCGTTCCTCTATCACCTCAACTACAGTCATCCCAATGCGACGTATGACCACGACATGAGTGAGGCGGTCATTCACGCCCAGGCGGAATTCATCACATATGGAGAAACCCCACCACCACCAGTAACTCCAACAAAGTCACTACAGCCATCCTCCAGTCACCAGGAAACGCTAACAAGACCCCCTCAGCACCGCCAACTGACAAGAAAAGGGAGTGGCAGCAAGGCCACCACCAGAACAAGCGGCAGAAGGACCAGCATTACAACAGGGAAACCGCCCAACCCAGGGGATAACCGCAACAAGTTGGCAGAATCCTCGCAGCGGTATGCGGTATTCACTGTTCTGACGGCTTCGTATGAGGACATCTACAATCAGTGCAAGGATCAAATCCCACCACCACCCCCTTCAAAGTACCCAAAAACAGGCAAACCCAGGAACACTGGCAAGTGGTGCAAATACCATGAGGACAGCGGCCACAATACCAACAGCTGCAATGCTCTCAGAACGGCCGTTGAGACTTTGTACCGTGACGGCAAGTTGGAACAGTTCAGGGTGCACCAACCACCACCAGTAATTGCCAACGTCGAGACCTTGGGTCGCATCAACACCATCGATGGCGGTGCTCCAATCACCAACATGTCTCATAGGGCACGAAAGCGCTATGCACGCGCTAATCATCCGAAGGAAGTTTGCAACATCCGCTACGAAAGATCCGCCAAACTCCCGAGATCAGGTTGGGAACCTATTACCTTCTCAGAGGAGGAGGAGCGCGGAGTGCATTTACCCTATGATGACCCATTCTTGGTCGATGCCATTCTCGGCAAATTCTCGGTGGGGAGAATCTTGGTGGATAGCGGGTCCGCTGTCAACGTCATCTTCAGCGGTTGCTACGACCATCTCAAGCGCAACAAAAAACTACTCCAAGATCACGAGCCACTACTCAGCTTCTCCGGTGACGTCACACAGCCGCTGGGGTCGGATTACATGCGACTGGTTATTGGCACTAGTCCATGCATGGCGGAGGTGCATACGGAATTCATTATTGTCGACTATTTCAGTTCGTACAACGCCATCATTGGTCGACCAGCGCTTAACAAGCTCAAGTGCATCATTGCTGGGTACATGCTTCTCATGAAGTTCCCCACGCCCAACGGCACAAGCTGTGTGAGGGGAAGCCAGCAACTGGCACGAGAATGTTATTCAACGACTATAGCGCGGGCAGCGCGCCGCCATGAAATTCTGACGGTGGGTAACGAGGCACCGCCACCAAACATCTTTGAGGATCCTAGGGATGAGGAGGAGAAATATGTAAAGAAGGAGCCGGTCAATCCGGACACGTCATTGAAGGTTGTCTGCATCTCAGACAAACACCTTGAGCGGACAGTCCGCATGGGCGCCCAGTTAGATCCAGACGTGGAGGCAGATCTTACTCAATTCCTACGTGATAACGCCGCCGTTTTTGCATGGTCCTACGCGGACATGCCAGGTATCTCCCTGAGGTTATCACTCATAAGCTAACCATCAAACCCTCCTTCTATCCCATCAAGCAGAAGCGGAGGGCCTTTGATGAGGAAAAATACCGGGCAATCGGAGAGGAGGTCGCCAAACTACAGAACATTGGATTCATCCGCCAAGTCTCTATCCCCAGTGGATCTCAAATTTGGTAATGGTCAAAAACCCAGCGGCAAGTGGCGGATGTGCATCGACTTCAAAAATCTCAACAAGGCATGCCCAAAGGATAGTTTCCCGCTACCCGTATCGATCAGCTAGTCGATTCAACTGCCGGGCATGAGCTCCTCAGCATGATGGACGCTTTCTCCGGATACAATCAGATCAAGATGCACCCCAGCGACCAGGAATGCACCACCTTCACCACAGACAAAGGTCTACTGCTACAATGTCATGCCTTTCGGTTTGAAGAACGCCGGTGCAACTTACCAGCGGTTGATGAATGCCATGTTCGCTGAGCATCTGGGAAAAATCATCGAGGTCTACGTGGACGACATGCTAGTTAAGAGCATAAAGGCCAGTGGACATGTGGCAAACCTCAGGATCATAGTAAACATCCTTGGCCTATGGTATGCGCCTCAACCCAGAAAAATGTTTCTTTGCAGTCACCGCTAGCAAGTTTCTGGGTTACATCGTCAGCGAGCGAGGTATCGAGGCTAACCCAGATAAGGTACAGGCCATCCTTAACCTGGCGGACCCCAAGTATAAGGTGGACGTCCAGTGCCTCCAGGGCAAGTTAACCGCCCTTTCTCGATTCATCTCTCGACTCACTGATAAGTGTGCCCCATTCTTCAAACTCCTCAAAACAACTCACAAGAAGGTCATCGACTGGAACCCAGAGTGTCAGGCGGCATTCCAGGGCCTGAAGGAATACCTAGCGGCAGTCCCTCTCCTTTCTGTCCCTATGCAAGGAGAAATACTATTCATATACCTAGCGGTCTCGGCATCGGCGGTAAGTTGCGCCATTGTCCGGCGGGAAGGCCAAGATGAGCTCCCAGTGTTCTACGCCGGCAGGGGCATGAACGGAGCAGAAACAAGATATCCTCCCTTGGAGCAGTTGGCCCTCGCACTTATCGTTGCCGCCAGACGCCTCCGGCAATACTTCCAGGCTCACACGATCCATGTGCTAACCAATCAGCCGCTGAGGCAAGTAATGCAGAACCCTGAACACTCGGGCGCCTCAGCAAGTGGGCCATTGAGCTCAGCGAATTCGACATAGAGTACAAGCCGAGAACCGCCATGAAAGGCCAGGCAGTGGCGGACTTCATCGCTGAACTCACCAAGCGTCAGCCGGAACCCGGTACGGAAACAGAGCACGGCACAGAAATAGTAACCAGTGAAGAGCTAACTCCCCTACAGTCAGATTGAAACCTGCATGTGGACGGCTCCGCCAGCGCCAAGGCCAGCGGCGCCGGAATCATCTTAACAGGACCCAGGGGACTGAGTGCAGAATACGCGTTGAAATTCAACTTCAAGGCTTCAAACAACATGGCGGAGTACGAGGCACTCATCGCCGGTCTACTCCTCGCCATTGACTCAGGGGCTGACAGCGTCAACATATTCAGCGACTCTCAATTAGTCGTTAACCAGGTCAACGACAGCTTCTAAGCCAAGGACCAACAGTTAGCGGCATATTTGGGGTACGTCAAAACATTGTTAAAAAAGTTCAAATTTCACACCATCACACAAATCCCCAGGGAAAAGAACGCCAGGGCTGATTCACTGGCGAGACTTGCAACCGCCCAGCCACATCAGAGTCCAGCGGACACAAGGGTGGAGTACCTTGACAAACCAAGCATCACAAAGACCCTGGCAGAGATCTTCAACATCCAAGCCAACCCCAGCTGGATGGACGAGATCATTGCGTATAAGCGCAGCGGCACATTGCCAGAAGATAAGGTCCAAGCAAGACAGTTCAAGCGGAGAGCAACCCGCTATAACATCCAGTATGACAAGCTTTACCGCCAGGGATTCACCCATCCCAACCTCCGCTGTCTAACCCCAGAGGAGGGAAAGATCGTCCTAGCGGAAATCCACGGCGGAGAATGTGGAAACCACTCGGGCGCCAGATCCTTGGCCAACCGCACAATGCGACAGGGCTACTTCTGGCCCACACTTGGTGATGACGCCCGGCGGACTTCGAGGTCTTGCCACAAATGCCAGTAGTTTGCAGATCTCCCACATGCACCGGCGGAGCTGCTGTCAATCATCATCGGCCCATGGATCCACTCCACGTGGGGCCTTGATTTGATGGGAAAGTTCCAAATCGCCAAGGGCCAGTTCAAATACATCATTGTTGCCATCGATTACAACAGCAAGTGGATAGAGGCGGAGCCACTGACGGCAATCACTACCGCCAAGGTCATTCGATTTCTCTGGAAGAATATCTACTGCCGCTATGGTGTCCCCCACACAATCATTACAGACAACGGCACACAGTTCAACAATAGGGAACTCATATCGTTCACCGCCAAGTTGGGCACCAAGTTAAGTTTTGCATCCGTCGCCCATCCCCAAACAAACGGCCAGGTCGAAGCAGCAAACAAATAATCAAGAAGCTGCTAAAAAGAAGCTCGACGACGCCAAGGGTTTGTGGGCGGAAAAGCTTCCAGAAGTCCTATGGGCCATCCGGACAACCCCAACTACCGCCACCGGGGAGGCTCCTTTTTGTATGATGTTCGGCACAGAGGCTGTCCTACCTATTGAAGTAACTCAACCTACCGCTAGGATCGAAGGCTACTGCCCAGAGACCAACAGCGAAGGCATCAGCTTGGACAGGGACCTCCTAGAAGGAAAAAGACACAAGGCCCATCTGCACAACTTGCAAAACAAATAACGGGTATCGCGTTTCTACAACGCGAGGGTCAAGGCCCGGAACCTCCAACTGGGGGACTGGGTAATGAAGGAAGTCATTCCGCCACCAACAAAACTCCGCCCAACTTGGGAAGGCCCATACAAAATTGTGGAAGTCGTTAGCCCAGGCACCTTTTATTTAATGGACAAGGACGGCGTCACATCAACCCACCCTTGGAATACCGAACACCTTCGGTATTACTACAAATAGTCAGACCGCTACCCACGAGCATCTTGACTTAGCTAAATTTTTGTTCAATATTTAGCTAAGGGAAGCTACCCAACGGGTACTACCCCACTTTTGTACACTGATCAATCAGCTATCAATGAAACGAGGAATTATTCAAACCATTGTCACCAAGTCTAGCACTGAGGGCAACTGGCAACGCCAGCAATCGTCAGCGGACCTCGTCCGCTACGTGGTGCACTTGGACCAATCTTAATTCCTTTAATGTTTCATTGATAGACAAAACAAAAATATAACTCAAAGTACTAGCACTACAAACACATCATAGCAAGCCAATTTAAAACTTTATTTCATTTCGCAACGTTCATTACAAACTGATTATGCCTCAGCGGCTACAAAAAAAGGGGGGTAAGAAAATCTAGAGCGATCCCAGCTGGCTTCGAGGGTTGCCTTCAGCATCTTCTGCTTCGGCAGGCGGCGGCACGATTGGTCGACTCGCTTGATCGGACCCTCGCACTGACGGGCTAGGAGTCTCTATGGTACCATCCGCCCGGGTGTGCGCCGCCAGGAATCCGGCACGCGACACCTCCGACGGGGTGGGATGGGGAGTCTGTTGGGACCCTTCCGAAGGATGTGCGCCACTTTCTCTGCTGCCTGAGAGGGCACCTTCCGCGGGGGCAGGCACGACTTCTGTCTCCGGCGGGATACTCTTGGCCGGCGGCACATCAGGCTGTGACGCTTTGGCAAAGTCGATGGCGCCCTTCCGCTTCAGTATTTCTATGTTCGCTAGGGCCCCAGCCTTCGCCGACTCGGTCAGCGACTTCTTAAACTCAGCCGACTGCTTGAAAGCTTCAACAGAGGCGGCCGCAGCGGTACTCCCTTCAGCCCTCAGGCGGGTAACTTCACCTTCCAGCCGCTTCACCTCAGTCATTCTGGCGGTGGACTCCCGCTGCACAATAATGAGTTTTTTGTCCTTGGTGGCTATCCGCTCCTGCAGCAGGGCGATGTCGTGCTCTAACTTGGAGACTCGTTCATTCCTCTCCAAGTCCCGCTCGATGGCCACGTTGAGCTTACCACGGACATCGGCATAGTCAACTTCCGCCTTGGCCAACCGCCGCTCTACCTCTGACAGTCTCTCCTTCGCCTCCGCCAACTCCCTCTGGAGACCTTGGATTTCCTCCCTCAGCTCCCTCTCGACCAGGGGCTGCTTTGACGCCGCCACGAACATGTCGTGTAGTCCCGCCAAGATCTGACCAAACGCCGAGCTGAAGGGCGATTGGTCAATTGCCGTGGGGCGCGAGATACCCGCTAGGCCGCCAAACCCTAGCCGTTAGCATAGATGGAAGAGGAACTCCCACTCACCATCTGTCATAAACGCCGCATACTCGGCAAACAAGTCCAGCTCACTAACGGCGGGCTCCTCTCCCTCCACCGTAACGGTTTTCGACGGAGCCTGTCGGGCCTTCTTCTGTCGGCGGGCCCCGACTACCTCCACGTCCTCCCCCTCCTCCTCGGCTGGAGAGTCACCCTGCCGACGTTTTCTGTCCAGCGCCCTCTGGTTCCCGGCGGCTGTCCTCGTCAACCTCACCGGCGGCTCCTCCCTTGGCACAGTGACGGTCTCCGCCGGTTGCACCACCTTCTCCTTCTGGGGGCCACGCCTGTGGGCAGGCATCCGCTCCTTCTGCTGCCCAGCTGCAGCGCTTCCCTTCTCCCCGCCGGCCACTTGGGTCCCCGCCTGCACTACCGGCAGACCATCCTCCCCAAGATGGGAGTGGTGCGGCATGGGCAGCACCACCGGAACCTCTGACTGGCTCAGCGCCAATGTCTCGGGGTTCACCAGCGTCTGCTGGGCCGCCAGCCCCTCGGCGTACATGCTCTCCAGAAAGTTATCTATCTCCGCGCGGTCCATTGCTTTTTCAAAAGCGACGCGACTCGATTTGTTACCCGGCGGGGTTTCTAAAAAAAAACAACCAGTCAGTCCAGGTCAAAAAAAAAAAAAAAAAAAAAACGTTATGGCGGAGATTTCTCACCAATAGAGCGAGTTAGCCTCTGTTCGACCAGTAACTCCCAACCGGTCAGAAGTCGGAAGTCCAGCAAATTGCGGTTCCGCCAGCAACCTCTGATCCTCGCTATGCGACACTCCTCTTCGCGCGTTAGCGTATACCGCAGTCCCGCTGCACAAACACAATAATCGTTAGTAAGAATACAAGTCTGCAAATACGTGAACCCGCCAACTACGTTCAGCGGAAACCGGTTACCAACGTCGGATGGGTTGGAACTCCGACTTAATCCTAAATGTCGGGCCTTCCTCGTTTGACCTAGTGTGATACTCCCAACCCTCTGTGGCGACGTAGAAGGTCCCTCGCCAGTAGGACATTGAGTCCCTTAGATTCTCGATCAGCTTGGGCGCTCCCTGCCGGCGGCTCAGGTTCACTTGCCCTCTGCAACCTCGGCGCTTCACGTACACCAGCTCGTAGAAGTGAAGCACTTCCGCCACAGTAGGCCCCTCGCACCCGGACAACCGCCAAAGTGAGTTCATTGCCAACATCAACCGCCACATGTTGGGGCAGATCTGACCGAAGGCAAGGCCAAATTCGCACACCAGGATTTGAAGATTTGGCACCAGCGGGAGCGTCACTCCTTGACGGAATATCGCCTCGTGAACGGTCGCAAATCCCACTGGGAGAATCGACGCCTTCTCATCCACTGTCGGCGGGCACAGCTTCACCGAGCCCGGCAACCGGAACGTCTGCTTCATTTGGGTGACAGCGGCGGAGTTCATTCGCCCTCCTGCCTCGTCAACGGCGGTGCCGTCCGGGAGGAACCACGCCGACTCAGCATTCTGCCCCGCCGCTTCTTCTTCCCCAGCGGAGCCGCTTCTTCTTCCTCACCTGCCCTAGTGCTCTCTGGACGCGAACCACGGCCCATGGCTACTTCCCAGGGGATGGTCTGTAGCGGCTCAACTTCTAGCGGTTTTGGCAGTGAGGTTCCTGCATGGGCAGACGGACGCAACGAATCAATAAAAATCCTATCCGCCGCGCTGAATGACACATCAGACCCGGAATCCTCACTGCTCGAAATCTCTATGACGTTAGCCATCCCAAACCCTAAAACCCACACCAGTTAGCACAAACACAGATCTAGCCTATTCTTACATCAGTTATAACCAAGAACATCAAGAACAAGACCCAGAAAATGCCAAAATAGGAACAAACACACTCAACCCAGATTCGACCATCTAACAAATCCCTAGACACTAACTCCTTGCCAAACACCATAATCCAACCCCCCCCCCCCCCAGAATATCATTCTACACCTCAGAGCACGCCAAAGAAAAGCAACAAAACCCAGAAAGTTACAGATCCAATGAAACAGGAAAAGGGGAATACAGATACAAACTTCGGTGGTGAAGCCCACAACACGATGGCGCACAGTAGTCTTAGGGGGGTGCGATCGTCTTTTCTCCGGGAACGGTATCTCAAAGCTCCGGCAACCTCTTTCTTCAGTCTAGGACAAGCAAAGCTCGAGAAGAACACGACTGTGAGTTTGAAGCTTTTACCAAAGTGTCAAATCTCGCTGGGTTTCCCCCCTTTTTATGTCAACATCAGCGCGCTCTCCGCCGTCCGCTAAAAAACGACATCACACGACAGCCGTACACGTGTCACCGACCTCCACTTACTACCCGGATTAACAGAGGCATCGCTTCGGTTACGAAATCCATAATTACTGTCATTAATGGCAAGAAGACGGCCAGGTTTAGGGGACAAGCCTCCGCACGCTAACCCCCTGCGGGTTGGACACGTGTCAACCACCACCAGACGAAGCGTCTGGCGGAAGTAACCACTGAGATGACTTCACCAATTTTCCAAGTGACGAAGTCTCCGCTGAGCGAAACCCCGCCAGCGGAACTTCTCCCTTGGCGTTCTCCAAGTGACGAAGTATCCGCTGAGCGAAACCCCGCCAGCGGAACCTCTCCCTTGGCATTCTCCAAGTGACGAAGTCTCCGCTGAGCGAAACCCCGCCAGCGGAACCTCTCCCTTGGCGTTCTCCAAGTGACGAAGTCTCCGCTGAGCGAAACCCCGCCAGCGGAACCTCTCCCTTGGCGTTCTCCAAGTGACGAAGTCTCCGCTGAGCGAAACCCCGCCAGCGGAACCTCTCCCTTGGCGTCCTCCAAGTGACGAAGTCTCAGCTGAGCGAAACCCCGCTAGCGGAACTTCTCCCTTAGCATTCTCCAGGTGACGAAGTCTCCGCTGAGCGAAACCCTGCCGGCAGAACCTCTCCGTCGCTATCCTGCAAGCGGGGTTTCTTCCGCTATACACCTCTGGCGGAACTCCTTTTAATCTTACAAACTGCGTGCTTTGTTCAAAGCAATATCGTTCAGCAAAACACTGCCAGGCACGTCTACCGGACGCTGTTTCCTGCTGCATCCAGCGGGGGGATATCCGCCAAACGGCGAATCCCGAGGCCACGCCTCACTCTGACAACGACCGCCACCCGACGTTACCGTCAGAATGTCCCTACGGGACACGGGGACTAGTCAACAGTCTACGACGGCCCTGATCAGGCACGTTGACCCCCGTCATTTGGGTGCTAAACATTGGGCTCGCTACCCAACACCCTCTGCTCCGTGCAGCTCCCCCTCAACAAACAATTTGCGGACCATCCGGAGGTCTATCTTCGCCGGGGAGTGGGGGACTCCCTGGGGGGCCCAGCAGGGGCCCACCCGAAAGGGTATAAAGCGTTTGCTAAGTAAAACCAACGGTTGACAACGCACTGACGCTAATTATGCTCTTGCAAGTCTAGCGGAGGAAAACGCTTCAAACCGCCGAACAACTCCCCAACCAAGATTGCCCTCCTTGACTGGGGACTTGGGCGACTTGTACATACATGTACATTTGCAAGCATAATTAGCTATAGTGGGCCATGCTCATTGTACCGCCAAAGGTACTAATTCCAGCCAAAGGAATGACATGCAGACACACCGCCAGGCGGGCTACAACCTCGGCGTCGGACCACCTCCAGATCGCCGCCGACGCGCCGCCACGCGCCGCGCCAAGATGGCATCAGAAGCTTCTGAAACTGGGAACTGAAGCATGTCAGTCCCACATCGAAAACTGAGAGAAGATCAACCTCTTGCTCACCTATAAAAGGTTCTCTCCTCTCTCCTCATTAATGACGCATTCAATACTTACCTACTGTTACTTTGTCAACGTAAATACATTGACTAACATAGGCATCGGAGAGTTGAAGACCGCCCGGCGCGGTCTCCCTCTGACGCCCATTGTATTTTATTTGACAGGTAGCTGGAGCTTCGAGAACAACACAAGTACTGATCCGCCCACCGGATCAGCGTTAACTAAGGTCCAGCTACCGCCGGACTTTTAGACATTAACATGGAGTTACCATACTCGGAGGGACGACGACCTCCTGCGTCGAGGATAAATGCTCACGATCTCACCAGAGATTCCATCACTAAGGTTGGTATTCTGATCCCTTTCCCTGTTTCATTGGATGTCTGGCATGGCCAGTTTCTGGGTTTTCTTTTTGATATGGTGTTAAGGTGAGTTTTGGGGATGGGGTGTGGTGTTTGACAGAGTTGGGGTTTTTAGGGATTTGGTAGATGGTTGCATCTGGGTTGCGTGTGTTTGTTCTTGTTTTTGGCCTTTTCTGGGTGACTGTTCTTGATGTTCTTGGGTACTAACTGATATAGGGATAGGTTAGATCTTGTGTGAGCTGACTGATTTGGGTTTTAGGGTTTGGGATGGCCGACGTGATAGAGATTTCAAGCAGTGAGGATTCCGGATCTGAAGTGTCATTCACCGCGGCAGATAGAAATTTTATTGACTCGTTGCGTCCGTCTGCCCGTGCAGGAACCTCACTGCCGGAACCGCTAGAGGTTGAGCAGCTACAGACCATACCGTGGGACGTAGTTATGGGTCGTGTACCGCGTCTAGAGAGTTCTAGGGCGAGGGAGGCCGCCGCTGCGCACAATATGCATGAAGAATGGTTAGAAAGCAATAGTGCCACCAGTGGTTCTGCTGGAGGGGGAGATGCAGCGGGAGAGGATGCTGAGTCGGCGTGGGTGCTTCAGAACGGCACCCCCGTTGATGAGGCGGGAGGTAGGATGACTACTGTTGCCATCAACCGGATGAAGCGGATGTTCCGATTGCCCGGGGTGGTGAAGCTGCGTTTGCAGACGGTGGAGGAGAATGCTTCGATCCTACAAGTGGGGTTTGCCGTCGTGTACGAGGCGATATTCTGCCAGGGAGTGACCTTCCCGCTAGTGCCGAACCTTCAAATTTTGGTGTGCGAGTTTGGCGTTACCTTTGGGCAGATCTGCCCCAACATGTGGAGGTTGATGCTGGCGCTGAACTCGCTATGGCGGTTGTCAGGTTGCGAGGGACCGACTGTGGCGGAGGTGCTGCATTTCTACGAACTGGTGTACGTGAAGCACCAAGGTTGCAGAGGGCAGGTAAACCTGAGTCGCCTGCAGGGAGCGCCAAAGCTGATTGAGAACCTGAGAGATTCCATGTCCTACTGGCGGGGGACCTTTTGTGTTGCCACGATGGGGTGGGAATACCAGGCGGGGTCCAACGAGGGGGAGCCGACGTTTAGGATTAAGTCGGAGTTTCAGCCTATCCGAGGTTCTGTCGGTCTCCGCTGAACACGACTGGCGGGTTTTTTTTTTATTTATTTTTTATTTTTTATTTTTTACACAGCCTTGTATTCTGTACTGATAATTACCTTTTTTGTGCAGCGGGGTTGCGGTACAACCTGACTCGCAAAGAAGAGTGCCGCGTGGCGCGTATCAGAGGTTGCTGGCGGAATCGCAACTTTGCTGGATTTTCGTCTTCTTACTGGCTGCGAGTTGTTGGTCGATCAACAACTGACTCTTACCGTTGGTAAGTATTCTCCGCCATACCGCTCCTTTGATGAGATTGTCTCATGCTGACCAGTTTGTTGTGTTTTGTAGAAACTCCGTAGGGAAACAAAGTGAGCCGTGACGCCTTTGCAAAAGCCATGGACCGCGCTGAAATTGACAACTTCCTGGAGACCATGTATGCTTCCGGGATGGCAGCTCAGAAGACGGTGGTGAACCCAGAGACACTGGCGTTAAGCCCGTCTGAGGATCCGGTGGTGCTATCCATGCCGCACCACTCCCATCTTGGCTGTGACGGGCTGCCTGCAATTCAGGCGGCGACAGGTGCGGCAAGCGAGGCAGTGTCGCAGAAAGAGAGAGCGCCGGCCACCCGGCGCGCGGTGCACAAGAAAACAGTGCGCCCAACTGAGGACGTCACCGTTGCGGGGTTGGAGCCGCCGACGAGGGGCTCAAGACTTGCTCCTACTAGAAGCACGCGGGTGCTTCAGCAAAGACGCCGTCAGAATGACTCTGGCGGAGAAGAGGAGGATGCGGTGGATATTACTGGGGCCCGCCAGTAGAAGAAGGCTCGACAGGTTCCGCCCGAGGTTTCTGCGGACGTGGCGAAAGAGGCGGCCACGAGCGACCTAGACTCATTTGCCGCGTATGCCGAGTTCCTGAATGATGGTGAGCGGGAATTTCTGTATCATCTCTGCGAGCGGCTGGGGTTCGGCGGCTTGGAGGGGATTGTTCGGTCGACCGCAGTTGACCAATCTCCCTTCAGTACTGCTTTTGGGCACATCTCTGTTAGGCTGCACGAGATGTTTCTGGAGGCGTCGAAGCAGTCCCTGGTTGAGCGGGAGCTCAGGGAGGAGGTGGCGGGCCTGCAGAGGGACTTGGGAGAGGCCCAAGAGAGGTTGGCTGATGTGGAGCGTCGCAAGCTGGCCGTCGCCCTGGAACGGAAAGAACAATTCTCCAAGTTGGAGCAAGATATGTCCCTGCTCCAAGATCGGGTGGCGGCCAAAGATAAAAAGGTTGAGATCCTTCAGCGGGAATCTGCCGCTAGGCTGGCCGAGGTTAAACGGCTGGAGGGTGAAGTTGCCCGCCTGAGTGCTAAGGGGAGCCGCGCTGCGACCGCCGCTGTGGAGTCATACAAGCAGTCGGCGGAATATAAGAAGGCGCTGACCGAAGCGGCGAAGGCTGGTGCCCTGGCCAATGTGGAAATACTGCAGCAGAAAGGCACCATTAACTGGGCAAAGGCATCCATGTCGGTCGTGCGGCCAGTTAAGGATGCTCCGTCGGCACCAAAGGGTGTTGGCCCCTCTCAGGTTGATGGTGCCCTCTCGGGTAGCGGGGAAAGTGGCGCTTGCCCAACGGATGACTCCCAGCGGACTCCTACTCAGTCGGAGGTGTCCCGTGCTGGGTTTTTGGCAGGCCATACCCGGACGGATTGTACAATAGAGACCTCGAGTCCTACTACCCGCGGATCTGACCAGACAAGCAGCCAACAACCGCCGTCGGACGCCGAAGGTAGAGACCCCGAAGGAAACCGATCCAACCCTGCCAATCCTTGAAAGATGGAAGTGAAACTATTTTTGTAGCCGCTGAGGCGTAATTATTTGATGTAATGAATAGCCCTAAGTTTATGAAATTTCAGAATTTGGTTTTTTTTTTTTATAATGTCTGTGCCGCTAGAGTTTTGACAATTTTCGCTTTTGCCAACGAATGAAACATTAAAGGAATTAAAATTGGTCCAAGTGCACAATGTAGCGGACGTGGTCCGCTGACTGGCGTTGCCAGTTGCCCCTAGTGCTAGACTTGGTAACAATGGTTTGAATAATTCCTCGTTTCATTGATAGCTGCCTGAACAGCGTTTACAAAAGCGGGGTCGTACCCGTTGGGTATGTTCCCTTAGCTAAATATTGAACAAAAATTTAGCTAAGTCAAGATGCTCTTGGGTAGCGGCATGACTATGTGTAGTAATACCGAAGGTGTTCGGTATTCCAAGGGTGGGTCGTTGTGCGCCATCCTTGTCCATTAAGTAGAAGGTGCCTGAGATAACGACTTCTACAATTTTGTATGGACCTTCCCAAGTTGGGCGGAGTTTTGTTGGTGGTGGTATGACTTCCTTCATTACCCAGTCCCCCAGTTGGAGGTTGCGGGCTTTGACCCTGGCGTTGTAGAAACGCGATACCCGTTGCTTGTTCTGGAGGTTATGCAGATGGGCTTTATGTCATTTTTCCTCTAGGAGATCCTTGTCATGTTTGACGTCGTCGCTGTTGGTCTCGGGGCAGTAGCCCTCTACCCTAGCGGTTGGTTGAGTTACCTCGATAGGCAGGACAGCCTCAGTTCCGAACATCATACAAAAGGGGGTTTCACCATTGGCGGAAGTTGGGGTCGTTCTGGTGGCCGATAGAACTTTCGGGAGTTTTTCCGCCCACAAACCCTTAGCCCTGTCGAGCTTCTTTTGTAATAACTTCTTGATTATCTTGTTTGCCGCTTTGACCTGACCGTTTGTTTGAGGGTGAGCGACGGATGCGAAACGCATTTTGGTACCCAGGTTGTTGGTGAAAGAGATGAGTTCCTTGTTATTGAACTGTGTGCTGTTGTCTGTGATGATTGTATGCGGGATCCCGTAGCTATAGTAGATGTTCTTCCAGAGGAAGTGAATTACTTTGGCGGTAGTTATTGCCGTCAGGGGTTCCGCTTCTATCCATTTGTTGTTGTAGTCGATAGCAACAATGATGTATTTGAATTGGCCCTTCGCGATTTAGAATTTTCCCATCAAGTCCATGCCCCACGTGGAGTGAATCCATGGACCGATGATTACCAACAGTGGTTCCGCCGGGGCATGTGGAAAATCAGCATATTGTTGGCATTTGTGACAAGATTTCGATATCTGCCGGGCGTCGTCACCGAGTGTAGGCTAGAAGTAGCCCTATCGCATTGTGCGATTGGCCAAGCATCTGGCGCCTGAGTGGTTTCCACATTCTCCGCCGTGTATTGTTGTCAGCACGACCCTTCCTTCCTCTGGGGTTAGACAGCGGAGGTTGGGGTGAGTGAATCCCTGGCGGTAAAGTTTGCCGTTTTGGATGTTGTAGCGGGTTGCTCTCCGCTTGAGTTGTTGGGCGTCGACTGTGTCCTCTGGCAGTGTCCCATTGCGTTTGTATTTGATAATCTCGTCCATCCAGCTAGGATTGACCTCAATGTTGAAGATCTCCGCCAGGGTTTTTGTGATACTTGGCCTGTCGAGACACTCTACTCTTGTGTCCACTAGACTTTGGTGTGGCTGGGCGGTTGCCAGTCTTGCTAGTGAATCAGCCTTGGCGTTCTTTTCCTTAGGGATTTTTGTGATGGTGTGAAATTTGAATTTCTTAAGCAGTGTCCTGACGTACCCTAAGTATGCTGCCAACTGCTGGTCCTTGGCCTGAAAGCTGTCGTTGACCTGGTTAACGACTAACTGAGAGTCACTGACCCTGAATATGTTGACACTGTCGGCCCCTGAGTCGATGGTCAGGAGTAGGCCAGCATAAGTGCTTCATACTCCGCCATATTGTTGGAAGCCTTGAAGTTGAATTTCAACGCGTACTCCTCATTCAGCCCCCCCAGGACCTGTCAAGATGATTCCGGCACCGCTGGCCTTAGTGCTAGCGGAGCCGTCCACGTGCAGGTTCCAGTCTGACTGCTGGGGAGCTGGCTTTGCAGCGGTTATCATTTCCGTTACGGGTGGTGCATCGGTTTTGGATTGCCGCTCGGTGAGCTCAGCAATGAAGTCTGCCACCGCCTGGCCTTTTATGGCGGTTCTCGGCTTGTAATTGATGTCAAACTCGCTGAGCTCAATGGCCCACTTGCTGAGGCGCCCCGAATGGTCAGGGTTCTGCATTACCTGTCTCAGCGGTTGATTGGTTAGCACATGGATTGTGTGGGCTTGGAAGTACTAGCGGAGGCGTCTGGCGGCAACGATGAGTGCGAGAGCTAGTTGCTCCAAGGGAGGATACCGTGTTTCCTCTCCGTTCAAGCCTCTGCTGGCATAGAACATTGGGAATTCGTCCTGGTTTTCCCGCCGGACAATGGTGCAGCTTACCGCCGACTGAGATACCGCTAGGTATATGTATAGTGTTTCACCTTGTACAAGAATGGAAAGGAGTGGAACTGCGGCCAGGTAATCCTTCAAGCCCTGGAACGCCGCCTGGCACTCTGGGTTCCAGTCGATGACTTTCTTATGGGTCGTTTTAAGGACTTTGAAGAATGGGGCACACCTGTCGGTCAGTCTGGAGATGAATCGAGACAGGGCGGTTAGCTTGCCTTGGAGGCTTTGGACGTGCACCTTCCATTCTGGGTCCTTCAAGTCGAGGATGGCTTGCACCTTGTCAGGGTTAGCCTCGATGCCTCGCTCACTGACAATATAACCCAAAAATTTGCTGGCGGTGACGCCAAAGAAATATTTTTCTGGGTTGAGGTGCATACCGTAGGCCAAGAGGATGTTTATTATGATTTTGAGGTTTGCCACATGTCCACTGGCCTTTATACTCTTGACCAACATGTCGTCTACGTAGACCTCGATTATCTTGTCCAAATGTTCCGCAAACATGGCGTTCATCAGTCGCTGATAAGTTGCCCCTACTTTCTTCAGACCGAAAGGCATAACGTTGTAACAATACAGGCCTTTGTCGGTAGTGAAGGTCATGCATTCCCGGTCGTCGGGATGCATCCTGATCTGATTATAGCCAGAGAAAGCATCCATCATGCTGAGGAGCTCGTGTCCAGCAGTTGCATCAACCAATTGATCAATGCGGGGTAGTGGGAAGCTATCTTTTGGGCACGCCTTGTTAAGTTTTTTAAAGTCGACACACATCCGCTACTTGCTTCTAGCCTTTTTGACCATAACCAGGTTGGAAATCCATTAGGGATAGATGACTTGGCGGATGAACCCAATGCTCTGCAGCTTGGCAACTTCTTCTCCTATGGCAAGGTATTTCTCTTCGTCGAAGGCTCTGCGCTTCTGCTTGATAGGGTAGGAGGATGGTTTGATGCTCAACTTGTGTGTGATGATTTCAGGGGAGATACCTGGCATGTCGGCATATGACTAAGCAAAGACCGTAGCGTTGTCACGTAGGAACTGAGTGAGCTCCACCGCCAGCTCTGGGTCTAATTGAGCGCCTATGTGGACTGTCCGCTCAGGGTGCTCGTCAGAAATGCTGACAACCTTTAATGATGTTTCTGGGTTGACCGGCTCCTTCTTTACGTACTTCTTTTCGTCATCCCAGGGATCCTTGAAGATGTTTGGTGGCGGAACCTGACTCCCTACCACGAGGATCTCATGGCAGGGGGATGATCGTGCTATAGTAGTTGAATAACATTCGCATGCCAATTGCTGACTTCCCCTGACACTGTCTGTGTCATTGGGTGTGTGGAACTTCATGAGCAGCATGTATCCGGTGATGATACACTTGAGCTTGTTGAGTGCTGGCCGACCAATGATGGCTTTATATGAGCTAAAACAACCAACAACTATGATCTCCGTATATATCTCCGCCATACATGGACTAGTACCGATAACTAGCCGCATGTAATCAGAACCCAGCGGTTGCGTGGCGTCACCGGAGAAACTGAGCAGTGGTTCATGGTCTTGGAGTAGTTTTTCGTTTCGCTTAAGGTTGTTGTAACAACCACTGAATATAACGTTGACAGCGGATCCGCTATCTACCAGGATCATCCCGACTGACATTTTGCCGAGAATGGCGTCGATCAAGAATGGGTCGTTATGGGGTAGATGTACTCTGCGTTCCTCCTCCTCTGAGAAGGTAATGGGCTCCCAACCAGAATTTGAGAGTTTTGCGGATCTTTCGTAGCGAATGTTGCAGACTTCCTTTGGGTGATTAGCTCGTGCATAACGCTTTCTTGCCCTGTGAGACATGTTGGTGATTGGAGCACCTCCGTCGATGGTGTTGATGCGGCCTAAGGTGGCGGTTGGCGCACCTTGAATTGCTCCATCTTGCCATCACTGTACAAGGTCTCAATGGCCGTTTTGAGGGCATTGCAGCTGTTGGTATTGTGACCGCTGTCCTCGTGGTATTTGCACCACCTGCCGGTGTTTCTTGGCTTTCCCGCCTTTGGGTATCTCCCCTGGGGCGGCGGAGGGATCTGATCCTTGCACTAATTGTATATTTCCTCATGCGAGGCTATGAGGACCGTAAATACTGCGTACCGCTGAGAGGACTCCTCGATTTGTTGCTGTTGTTCCCGTGGGATGGGCGGTTTCCCTTATAGTGTTGGTCCTTCTGCCGCTTGTTCTGGTACTAGCCCTGTTGCCACTCCCTCTTTTTGTCAATTGGTGGTGTGTTGGGGGTTTTGTTAGTGGTCCCCTGCTGACTGGAGGAGGGATGTGCTGATTTTGCTAGCGTTGCTGGTAGCGGTGGGGTTTCTCCATATGTGATGAATTCCGCTTGGGCATGAATGACCGCCTCACTCATGAGGTGGTCGTACACCGCATTTGGATGATTGTAGTTGAGGTGATAGAGGAATGACCCCTTGAGAAGTCCCTGCTTAAAAGTCGCCAAAGCCATTGTTTTATCAAGATCACGGCACTGAGATGCTGCCGCTCACCACCTTGTGACGAAGGCCTTTAGTGTTTCCTCCGCACCCTGCTTGACGTTGAACAGTTGGCTTGTATTGTGGTGTCCGACGGACAATAGGATGAACCGAGAAAGGAAAGCGTGTGACAATGCCTGGAATGAGTCAATGGATCCCGGCGGGCACTCGAAGAACCAATTCATTGCCTCATTGTCCAGCGTTTCGCTGAACAGGTGGCATAGGGTGGCATCATCGAATCCTTTGTTGTTGGTGACCTTCTTGAAGGTGTCCATATGGACGAAAGGGTCAGTTTTACCGCTGTAATGTGACATTTTTGGAGTCTTCGCGTATGCTGGTCTGACAGCCTGTAGGATTGCAGCAGTGAATGGTCCTGGCCTGGACGCCAAAAGTGGATTTGAAATTGGCGCCGGGGTGCTTGACTCCGTTCGGGTTAACCTTTACTCTAACTGCTGCATCCTTTCCCGTATTTGAGCAGTTGCTTCGCCAATGGGGCCTGGCCGAGCAGAGAGAACCACAATGAGGCGTCTCCGAGTTTCTCGGAGCGACTTGGGTTTTCGCAACCTAGGTTTCAATTTGGCGGCTGCGAGCTTCCCTCAGGCAAGGCAATCTGTCCTCAGGCAAGGCGGCGATCGTGGAGGGCAAAGATGCGATGGCGCGGGGCGGGGTCTCGACGTTGATCGTGTGGTGCGGCGCGAGGTTTCTGGGTTGGAGGCCTCGCTGATCGTGTTTTTTGCTGGATTGGATCCGGTCTTCGAGCGTCGTATAGCGTCAACAGTGGTTGTCGGCTCTGAGCGCGGCAGTAGTCAAGGCCGGTGGCTAGGATATGTAGATGTATACTTCGATCTGGACGTCGCCGTTCTGAGACGTCGATCGAGGCTGTTCTTGGAGGGCGGTGGTTTTCAAGCGGTGACTCACGACGATTTTCAGCCGGCTGTTTTCATCCAGACGTCGGTGGACGGTTTGATGAGATGGGCAGGAAGGCCGCCGGAATTGATGGCGTCGAAGTGGCAGCATAGGAGCTGGGCTCCTGCTAGGTCTTCCTCGTGAGCTTGGGTTTGGGCATGGGTATCTGGGCCTGGGCTCAACTTCGGGCTGATGGGGCAGAAGGCCTTGGTCTTTATGAAACAAGCTTCCAAGAAGGAGAAAGTGAAGAGGGTATTTGCTGGTATGAGCTCCAACTCGAAAGGGAAGGAGCTTGTTATTTACTAATTTATTTCAGTTGGGTATGAGCCTATGTGAGCGAGGACAAGCTTCTATGAGTCTTCTATGACGTTTCTAGTTTCTAGTTTGTACTGGTACGTCTAAAAGATGCACAACTTAAACCTTGCACTCAAATATCATCGTTGGTAATATAGTGATCAAGCAAGGGTCATTACCCGCTGAAGATTGTTCCTAAACTGCTAATCAAATGTCACAAACTACTCTAAACTATGCTACTGAACAGTTAACGAAAATAAATTATTTAACTAACCTAGACGCGATGGAATTTTCTGAAAATTTTACAGGACACTAAAAACACATGGAATAACATGTATAAAAAATTTCAAAACAATCGGAGTTGATTTGGTATATTAAATAATTCACGAAAAACTGAACACAGAAAGATAACAAAGCAGAAACAGATTTTGTAACTTTAAACTATTGATAGAAACAAAGCTAAGGACTCAATCTCCACCACCAAACACACTCAATCATATCAAAGCTCAGTTATGGAATCCTAAATCTCAATTGAATTTACCCGAAGTTAACTCACAAGCTCGAATTAACCCATTACCCTTTCTTAGTTCCTCGTTAAGTGAATACAAGCTCACCACTTAATCTATTTCCAATTATGCAACCTAGACACAAGCTCGCTAAGTTTAACATATCAAAATCATTAAGCACTAAAAGGGTTTGGATAAATCTAGGGTCACAAGTACATTGGTAGTCTTGCTAAACCTAGGGTTTGAGTCACATGTAATTCAAGAAAACATTTTGCTACTCAATTGGAATCAACACACGACATATACGAATCTAGTGTTACTCCTAGCATTAGAACCCTAACCTATTCATTTAGTTGCGCACCTAAACAAACAAGTAAAGATTCATCTTGTAGACACAGTGAAACACAAACACTCAATTGATAATATAGAAAACCAAAAACTGAATTGTCATCAATATGAATTGAACATGTTTGGGGCTTTGAAATCGCCCCTAGCTACAAAAGTATTTAGCTAGACATAGTCATGAAGAAAACAAAAACTCGAAGAAAGGAAGAGGAAGAGATGGCGGCTAGTTGAGGGCAGAAGATGTCGTTCTTTTTTTTCTCTTGTGCGGCAGAACGTACGTCTTGAGTAGACGTCCCCTCTTTTTTTGCTTAGGTCAGCAGATTTTCACTTCTTTTCCTTTTAGGATTCAAGTAACTTCTCCTCTAAGATTACTAATAATTTTCCCCCATAAAAAATATGTCATATATCTCTAATAAACAGAGATATTCAGTTAATACTCGTCGGTGGGCTTCTAAAAGGAATTCGGGCCTCAAATCATGGATTTCCGTCAAACTGTCAGATTCCCGGACTGCCCGACCTTGCTGTACTAAATCGGCCATGAATTCTTGTGGAAAAATGATATTAACGAGCCGTAAAAAGATTCGGAAACTAGACATCCAAGGCTTTCTATCAATATAAATATCACCCTCTAGTTCTTTCTGAGCTGCTCTCAGTTTTATGTCAAAGTTGACTGATCTGCACAGGCAGATTTACTGATTTAGCTTCCTTTCTTCTACTTTGCTCCATAACACCTACAAAACATAAAAATAAAGTAAATGACTCAAATAGATAGAAAACTCGCTAAGAAAACATGATGAAATCAACACAAAATCATGTACATTTATGAGCTTATCATGTACCACAATTGCGTGCTTCGCAAGTTAGGGCTAGTTGAATGATTTCCTTTCCGTAGGAGGTGAGGTTTGTTCTATTCTTGTATAGGCTCGCTTAAATGTGAGCGTCCCAGAGATTTTAATGATCTGCTCTAGCTTAGATAGTTTAGTTCAGATTTTCTTGCCGAGTTTTGCTAATGTAAGTTATGGTAGACTCTAGCCTATTGGCTATTGATCTAATGAAATCAACTTCTATTTCAAAAATGGGGCTTGGCCGGGCACTCCGCTGGACTGATCCCCTCCTGGGAGCGGGTGGGTTTCCCTCGGTTCTTGCCCTTGGTCTCGAGCGGTAGGGCTGCAGCGATGATTCTGCCTCCTGCTCTAACATTAACTGGGGCACGGGGGGCGGCCCCATTCCCAATAGCTCTGGTGGGTCCAGCGGGACCTGCATATGTACAACTAGTGTTGGTATTAATGCGCCGGTACTAGGTCGGCTGTGCCTGGTGCTCCGTGACTGTTCGCTCCTTGCCGGGTTGGCGGTTGCCTCCAGCGTTCTTCTTAGTTCATCAAAACGTGATACCAATGTGGCCACCTGCTTTTGGGCCTCGACCTTTTCTTTGCACTCTTGTTCACGTTCTCTGTTTGCCGTATGAAGGTCCGCCAGTGCCAGCTCATATAGAGAGGTGAGGTCTTGGACTGGTGGGCGGCTGCTACCTGGGTTTGTCTCATCGTCAGGGTTTACCGGGGTGCTGAATAGTGCTCGGTTGACGTTGACCGTAGGGCGGGTGGGTTGGGGGATGGCTAACTGATCTGCCTACTCTTCAGTGCTTCCCCGGCTACCGTTAGTCATGGTGATTGTGGCTGGATGACCTTTTGTTCAAGGTTTCCCACAGACGGCGCCAATGTTAATGCTCAAAGTCCGGCGGTAGCTAATCTTTCGTTTAACGCGGGTCGAGTGGGCGGACCGCTACTCTGAGGATTTGGTGGTCTCCGCTAGCTGTCACACGAGAGACAGGGCATCAGAGGGAGACCGCGTTGGGCTGTCTTCACTTCTCCGATGCCTAAATCAGTCAATGCATATAGGTAGCATAACAATAAATGAGTAGTAAATGCGTAATTAATGAGGAGAGAGGAGAGAACCTTTTATAGGTGAGGAGAATGTTGAACCTCATCTTGTCTTCGATGTGGGACTGATGTGCTTCGACTCCCAGCGTCTGGAACTTTTGGTGCTATATTGGCGCAGCGCGTGGCGGCGCGTCAGCGGTGATATGAGGGCGATCTAGGGCTTGGGCGGTAGCCCGCCTAGCCGTGCCTTCACAGGTCACTCCATTGGTGGGAGTCGGTACCTTTGGCAGTACAATGAGCGTGGCTCATTATAGCTAATTATGCTTGTTCTGGCACATGTAGGTACAATTAATAAGGGACATGATTTGCTCCGACTTGTTTCTTGGTTGGTGTACATACTATGGAGTCTCAACTAGGTTTAGCACTAGCCCCTGAGCCCCATCGGTACTCCCAGGTACTACGCCATGGGCCGGGTTCACACCGCACCATGGCGGGCTTCACATAAGATGCCACCCTGGGCACCCAGGGCCCGGGGCAAGGCCAGCACAGCCCATCTATTTTACAAATACAAGACTGATATGGCATCAGAAGAACCTGTGTCCCACATCGAGGATAGGGGAGACTCCCTTCCCACGCTTGAATATAAAGATTATAGCACAACCACCTTTGATAGGTAATAACTCCTTTATCCACAATTTATTCTACACAGCTATTAGTTTCTCATTCAGGCATCGGAGAGGTATAAACCGTCCGGTACGGTTTATCCCTCTAACGTTGTGTCCTTGATACAGGGTTTAGGAGCCGATCGGTGCCCCAGACGATACAACATTCTGTGTGAGGTACTCGGAGAAAGCCGCCAAAAACATTGGCGCGCCAGATAGGGGTCGTACCGGATATGAGTGAGCCAGAAGTGACAGGAGAGGGGAGAAGTGTCGCCCGGGCACTTATATTCTCTCCGGGAACTTTGTCAGCAGAGGCGCCAGCTGTTCAGGAGGAAATCCATGGTCTCGGATCCTTGGACCCGATAGTCCCGGATCAGGTGACTCCGGTATCGGAGTTAGAGTCTATGCGAGCTGAGATCGCAGCCTTCAGGGAGCAGTCCAGGATTGATCGGGAACAACGGAGTACCGATAGGGAAACAAACCACCTCACGCAACAGAGAATGCAGGATTTGGAAGATGAAAACACGGCCTTGGCCCGAGCACTAGACAGGAGGCACCAGCACAACGAGGCACTTACTCAGGCCCTGGCTAGAGCATCTCAGCTAGCAGACTTGAACGCTGCCCCGATAACAGGAAACACCAACACCGCACCAGCACCTCCTACGGAGGGCAGCCAGAGGTTAATCCAGGTACCGGTAGACTTATTCCCAGAAAGCTTGAGGCATCTACCACCACCACCGTTACCACAGCCAGTTCACTGTATCACGCCTGTACCCGACGCAAACACGGCATTACTCGTACAAATGAGCAACTCCTTGCATGCCCTGCAGGAAAGCGTACAGGCCACAGAAAATAGAGACACCTGGAGAGCTATGAACAGTTACGAGGACCGCCCGGGGCCTTTCACCCAACAGGTTAGGGGAGCCATTCGAGCGAATACATCGAAACCACTGAAAATTGACTATACGGGAGTTGGAGATCCCTACCAACATTTACAGGCTTTCCGATCGCAAACAAACGCCAAGGGATATACGGACGAAGTGTGTTGTAACATGTTCCAGGAAACCCTATCAGGGGAGGCTTTGAGTTGGTTCTACGAACTGCCGGTCGGTTCTGCAGGGAATTTTAAGGAGTTGGCTGACAAATTTGTCGCTCGATTCATCTTACGCACTGATGGGATACACACACCGAAGGGCCTACTGAAGGTCCAGCAGGGAGAAGATGAAACCCTGAAGTCTTTTGTAAATCGATGGCAAGCGGCTACCGCTAAGTGTCGGGACCTCAATAAGGAACTGGCTGAGCTGGCTTTCAGGAGGGGCCTAAGGCGAGGAGAATTTCTCTATGGGATCAACCATAATCCTCCAGCTAGCTACGACGAACTGATGGCCACTGCCATCAGATACGCTCAGGCCGAATTCAAAACATACGGGGACACCCCCAGACCAGAACTAAGATTTTCCACACCAGCTTTGACGATTAGGGATGAGCCACGAAAAAGGGAGTGGGTCCACAGTCATGATAGGTCACCCCATACCTCGAACAAAAGAAGCAAAGAATCCTCGTCCAGGTCGAGCAGTTACGGGAACACCCACCCTAACCGGGAGCCAAGGGCACAACAGGGCCCAAGGACACCACCACCACCTCGGTATGAGGTGTTCACAATCCTGAACGCTTCATACGAGACTGTCTGGAACGAAAACAGGGATGAGATACCGGGACCACCCCCAAGGAAGTTCCCGAAGAGCAAACTTACCCAGCAGGATACCGGAAAATTCTGCACTTACCACGAGGATGCCGGACACAATACCAATCTGTGTGTTGCTTTAAAAAATACCATCGAGTCCCTCATTCAGAGGGGCAAGCTTCAACGATACCTACCTGCTAAGGAGATAGGAGCGGTCGACGTGTACGGCCAGATATTCACGATCCACGGTGGGGGTCCAAAAGAGTCGCCCGCCCAGGGAAAGAAAAGAAATTCTAGTTTCGGCCGTCCGGAAGTTTTCAACTTCCACAAAGCCCCGCAGCAAAACAGTGGCACCAAGTGGACATCGGTGACATTCCTGCAGGAGGAGGAAGCCGATCTGAGGATGCCCCATGATGATCCCTTCCTAATCACACTCCAAATGGACCACTACATAATGTCCAGGGTGCTCGTAGACACCGGGGCCTCGGTTAGCGTATTATTTCGCGATGCATACAAAGCTTTGAACAGAGGAAGAGCCAAACTGTCACAGGATAATGAGCCCCTCATTAGTTTTTCAGGAGACATCGTCCAACCACTCGGATCAGATTACCTATCGATCACGATAGCTGAAAGTCCAAATTGTTCAACCATCAAAACAGAGTTCATCATAGTGGACTGCGTCTCGTCCTATAATGCTATCCTGGGCCGTCCGGCACTTTGGCGTCTGAAAACCTTCATAGCAGGTCACATGTTAATGATGAAAGTACCGACCCCGGCCGGCACAGCAACTATCCGGGGTGATCAGGCCGCTGCAAGGAAATGCTATTCTCTAACTGTTTCCCGTGGTAAGGGAAAGTCTGAAATGTTGCACGTAGTTAGACAGATACGAGGATCCCAGGGCCGATACCGACCCGGACGAAGAACGGCCAGGTGCCGTAGAAGACATTGAAGAGGTGGTGCTGTCAGAGCAGTTCCCGGACAGAACTGTTAGGATTGGTACAAAGCTGTCTCTGGTTGTAAGGGAAGGATTAATCTCGTTTCTCCGCTCTAACACATTCGCGTTCGCTTGGTCCTATGAGGACATGCCCGGGATACGGCCAGAAGTAGCCACGCACAATCTTAGTATCGTTCCTTACTCAACACCGATAAGACAAAAGCGAAGGGCCTTCACACACGATAAGTACCGGGCTATCCAGGTTGAGGTAAAGAAATTGATCTCCATCAACTTTGTCAGGGAAGTAACATACCCCCGGTGGTTAGCCAACGTGGTAATGGTACCAAAGAAATCTCCGGGAACATGGCGCATGTGTGTCGACTACACAAACCTCAATCGGGCATGCCCTAAAGATAGCTTCCCGCTCCCGCGCATTGATCAATTGATCGACTCCACCGCCGGGTACCGATTACTCAGCATCATGGATGCGTTTAGCGGGTACAACCAGATTCGAATAAACCAGGCAGACGAGGAGCACACTGCCTTCACTACAGACAAAGGTCTCTATTGCTACCAGGTCATGCCTTTCGGGTTAAAGAATGCAGGTGCCACCTATCAGCGACTTGTCAACTCCATGTTTGAGGAAGTTATCGGTACTATCATGGAGGTATACGTGGACGACATGCTAGTAAAAAGTTTAACTCCGGAGGATCATGTAGCCAACTTGTCAATCGTCTTCACCATCATATTGCGCAACGGGATGCGGCTTAACCCCTAGAAGTGCATCTTCGGGGTCGAGGTAGGAAAGTTTCTCGGGTACATCATTAGCCACAGGGGAATTGAGGCCAATCCAGAGAAAGTGCAGGCTATAATAGACATGGTATCACCAACCTACCGGAACGAGGTCCAATCTCTTATAGGCAAGGTGGCCGCCCTATCAAGATTCATCTCCAGGCTGACGGACAAGTGTACTCCTTTTTTCAAACTGCTAAAAACCCAACACGTCGAGGTGATAGCCTGGACAGCGGAGCACGAGGCTTCTTTCATTGGCTTGAAATCGTACTTGTCAGAGGTACCTCTACTCTACAAACCTATGCCCGGAGAAATGCTCTACTTATATCTGGCAGCATCGGCAACCGCTGTGAGCTCAGTCCTGATTAGGAAGGACTCCGATTGCGAGTACCCAGTGTACTACGCTGGGAAAGGTTACACTGGTGCAGAGTCCAAGTACCTGGACATTGAAAGAGTACCACTGGCTCTCCTGGTATCAGCCCGGAAGCTCAGACATTACTTCCAAGCACATTCTATCACCGTTTTCACTAATCACCCATTGAGGCAGGTTTTGCAGAAACCAGAGACATCGGGCAGGTTAATTAAATGGGCCATCGAGCTTGGGGAATTCGATATCAAGTACCAGCCCCGGACAGCCATCAAAGGCCAGGCAGCGGCCGATTTTATTTCCGAATCAATCCCTTCCCATGACCCAAACAAGGAACCACCTGAACCGCTAGCCTCGGATCCACCTCCGCCAAGCACTTGGCTATTATACGTGGACGGATCATCCAACAAGAAAACTAGCGGAGCTGGCATCCTACTAATTATCCCGGACGAGCAAGTCTACGAGTACGCCCTCAAATTTGCCTTCAAAGCATCCAATAAAACCGCAGAATACGAGGCACTCATAGCCGGTCTACAGATCGCCCGGGAACTAGGGGTCCAACACCTCCATATCTTCAGCGATTCCCAGTTGGTCGTAAACCAGGTCAGCGGTAACTTCGAGGCAAAGGAGCCCCACATGTCCTCCTACCAGGCCTTGGCCCGGGCTTTAGTTCAGAGGTTAACCTCCTACATTTTTACCCAAATACCGAGGGCAGAAAAACGACAAGGCAGACGCCCTTGCTAAGCTCGCATCAACTTCTCCAAACCCTACCTATGGGACCACTAAAGTCGAAATACTCGCGGGACCTAGCACTTCCAAAACGGTGTCAGAAATATTTTCGGTGGATCACACAGCTTCATGGATGGACCCAATTTTGAAATACATGGTTGATGGCCTAGCACCGGATGATAAGGTCGAGGCCAGAAGACTGCAGCTAAGGTCAGCTCGATACACGATCATGAATGGAAAACTCTATAGAAGAGGACATTGCTTTCCCAACCTGAAGTGTGTGACACCGGAGGAAGGTCACAAAATAATGACTGACATTCACGCTGGTGTATGTGGTAACCATGCCGGAGCTCGATCTATTGCACACAAGACCCTAAGGGCAGGATATTTCTGGCCAACCATGTCGGCCCTAGCTCAAACTATATCCAGTTCTTGCCACAAATGCCAAATGTACGCAAACATCCCACGAGCACCGCCCATCGCCCTTTCTATCCTCCTTGCACCATGGCCGTTCTGTCAGTGGGGTTTGGACTTGATTGGTAAACTTCCCACAGCAGTGGGACAGTTCAAATACGCTATTGTTGCCGTGGACTACCAAACAAAGTGGGTAGAAGCAGAACCTCTCGTCGCCATCACCACGGAAAAAGTCAAGAACTTCCTATGGAAGAACATCTACTGCAGGTTTGGAGTCCCGGATACCATTGTCACGGACAATGGTACCCAGTTTGACAATGATGAGTTGAGGGCTTACACACAGAACCTCGGCACTAAGATCCTCTATGCTTCCCCGGCTAACCACAGACAAACGGTCAAGTCGAAGCTGTCAACAAGATAATCAAGAAAATACTGAAAAAGAAGCTTGACGAAGCCAAGGGTCTTTGGGCCGCTAAACTCCCGGAAGTGTTGTGGGCTATCAGAACCACGGCAACGGAGGCCACGGGAGAGACCCCTTTCTGCATGGCTTTTGGATCAGAAGCAGTACTCCCCATTGAAACACAAATCCAGAGTCCCCGGATCGAATACTTCGATGCTGGTACCAACTCAGATGGCCTACACCTCGATGCTGATTTACTCGAGGAACGAAGAGAAGTGGCACATATGCATAACTTAGAAAACAAGCGGAGGATAGCTCGTTACTACGATGCCAAGGTACAGTCCCGGACATTAAAATTGGGGGACTGGGTCATGAAGCAAGTCTACCCAGAGCCCCGGGGACTGGATCCATCCTGGACAAGGCCTTACGAGATCATTGAAGAAGTAGGTCCCGCAACCTTTTTCATCCGGGATATGAACGGGGTCGTTTCCAGACATCCATGGAATACCCAGCGCCTGCGGTACTATTACAAGTAGCTCCGGGAGCATCTTGTCCTAGCTTTTGCTTTTGGAAATACAGCTATGGAAAGCTACCCATCGGGTACTCATTCTGTATTTAACCACTGTGTGGTATTTCAATGGAAAAATGAATTATTCAGACCATTTCTAGCATTTTTTTTACCTACCCCGGACATTCCCGGACATAGCTATTGTCAATTACTTTATTCCGGTAATAAGTGATGCAAACAAATGCTCAAAGGTACGAAAATCCTAGAAATTTTAATTCCTTTCTAATTCCCATTCAAATCAAGGATGTTCCCATTCACAAAAAGCCTGGACTACCAGACAAAATTAGACAATAGTTCAAAAAAAAAAAAAAAAAAACTTTTTACAACCGATCGCCATCGGTACTTTGAGACCCACCGGCACCGGACTTGGCTGCCGCCTCCCGATCCTTCTTCCTTTTCTCCAGGAGACCCCGCCTGAATTTGGCTTCATCTAAGTACCCGGCCGCCACCCACTCCTTAAAATTCATGATGACAGCCTTATCTTGGGCAGCAGCCAGCATAGAGATCAGCTCATCCGAGGACTTATACTCCTCCACGGCCTCGTGCCTATCCGCGGGAAGGCGATCCTCCAGATGGTCTGCCTTCTCCTTCCATGAGACGGCAGACTCTGCAGCCTTTTTCTCGGAGTCCCGGGCGTTCTTTACCTCCTCCCGCGCCTCAGCAACCTCACCCTCAAGCTCCGCAATCCGCTGCTTAGAGGCGGCCATCTCAGCCCTCAATGAGTCCCGCTCCTTCTCCAGCTTGGCCTTCTCACCATGAAGATACTTCACCTGCCCGGAGAGATTGCTAACCTCCTCCTTCAGATGAGTATCTTCCTCGCTGGCGTCGATGGCGTACACATTGAAGAGTGCCTGCAGATACACCGATTAAAACGTATAACAAAAATGTATATAGAGAAAATAAAACAAGACGTACCCGCATCATTGATTCCCGGGCGAGACAGCGATTCTCCTGGGGAGTATTATCTTTGGCTCGAACCCGGTCGAGGTCAATATCCTTCAGATCCCCAAGCATGGACCGCACGAACTTTTCATCGGCAACCCCGTATTCATTCAGCAGCTGCTTGATGGGCTTCTTGGGGATTACCGGAACGACGGGAGATAACAGGCCAAGAGAAGGCGATGGCCCTGATCCCGGGTGATCTTTCTTCTGCCTCTTCGCACCAGTACCCTGGATATCCCGGCCAGTGTACGTCACCTCCTTATCAGTTCGGTGCCGGTGCCTGTGGGATCTCTTCTTCTCACCGGGGAGTAACGCCTCATCGCTCCCAGAGGAAATAGGCACTGAGGCCGGTACTTTTCCCATTCCGGTGTCATCTATCGTAATGACATCGGCCATGGAGGGCTGCACGGCGTGGGTCACAGGAGCGTCGGGGTCAGGTTCACCGTATCCCTCATCGGTGATCTCCAAAAGGGTCTCTTCAATAGACCGACTCGTGCCTTTCGACCCTAGGTCGACGTCGATGTGCAGGGCATATTCTCCCTGGTCCATCAGCATGTCCATCAGTTGGGCATCATCCATCTTGTCCTCCTCCTTGCCTTTCCGGGGTTTCCTCTTCGGGGCTTTCACTGCAATCAGTTCAAAGATTAGTCGAAAGTAAAAAGGACGAGTGACACAACAAAAATACACACACAAAAAAAACTACATATACGTATAATATAATAAGTCTCTTACCGGGGAGCCACCCTAACCCTAGCCTATAAAGTATCGAGTTCCGGATGAACCTATAAGAGCTCCTCTCTTTCTTTGACCACACGGCATATCCCGGGCTATCCTCTTCCTTTCTACTTCGGATAGCGTATAGGACTGGTCCCCGATAGCTTGGAAGGTACCGGTCAGCTGCCACTTCTTATTTTTTATCTGCCACCGCCCCCCAGCTAGGAACACTTTGTTCCTCCACCTTTTGCTCATCGAGGTAGGCATATCGGTAACTAGCGGTTCATAATCCCTAGCGGCAAAGGTCACCGTACCCGCACAAGACTGCTTCCTAGAGTACAGTACCCGGTGTACCGCGCGGAACTCATTTATGGAAGGCCACCCTTGCTGGCACAAGTCCCACATGGCCATCATACTATACATTTGGCGAACGGCATTGGGGGTCAGCTGCCCCAGTGACAGGTTCAGCATCCGCAGCAGGTACTGTAGGCACCGGGGCAGGGGTAGCGATAACCCTTGGTGGAGCTGATTCTCGTGCAGCGCCACCCACCCCGGGGCAGGATTCGCAGCCATCTCCCCATCCCTAAGAGGTCTAAGCTCCACTGCGTCCGGTATCCCCCACTTCAGTCGCATGTCTACGATCTCCTTCATCGTCATGCTTCTCCCCGGGGCAGGAATGGCCACTGTGACTACCGGGGCCTCCGCGGATCCACCCTCGCTCTCACCCTCATCAGACTCCTCACTACTCTCCGAGAACACCCCAGTCGAGGACCCCGTGTTCTCCGCTAATTGGTCTACCCGGCCTAAGTACCGGTCGATATCCACTTCAGCTTGCCTGGCAGAAGACTGGTACGACGATCCTGTATCCCCACCCCTGGCTTCTGATTCCATCCTAACTACGGTACCGGGGACCTCAAATCTTGCTATATCTGGAACCAGAAGCACAAGGGTTAGCCTATCCAAAACCCAGAAATTCATCCCATAACCCAGAAATCCAAAGGAAAACCCAGAAATTCATCCCAAAACCCAGAAATCCAAAGGAAAACCCAAAAATTTAAGCCAAAACCCAAAACCCACAAAATGAAACAAACCCAAAAATCTAAAACAAAAAGACAACTACACTGGCATTGTTCGTTTCTGTATTTATGCAAACAAGAGCAATACAAACACAAACACAAAACAGAAAACTGCCTTGGCAGTAACAGAAGCAGACCTAACAAGTAAATAGGTAAAATCCACAGGCAGAGAGTGAGATCTAACCTTTTCTTCGGCAGACGAACGATCTCACTCCACATGCACTCACAATTAATTCTCACTTGGTTTCCCCTTTCTCTCCGCTGCAAACCTTCCAAATCTCTCGAGCTTCTTTTTCGCGAAAAGTGAGGGAAAACAGTCAGTTTCCCTCTTAAATTCAATCTCCAATGCATCAGGACCGTCGAAACCGAAACGCCCTCAACCGTAGGATCGTTACAAGTGTCCCACGCAATCTTCCATTTCTCGAAGCCTCGGCAGAAGAAGGGACGGGCATTTATTGCACAACCCAGTCTGCCCCACGTGGCCAACATGCAACTCCTACCCCATCGGGTACCAGAGGTTCCACTTATCTACCACATCGGGTATCGGAGCCAAGCTCTCTCTTTACCCCATTGGGTACCGGAGGCTCAAATTTTCTACCCCATCGGGTATCGGAGCCAAGCTCTCTCTTTACCCCATTGGGTACCGGACGCTCAAATTTTCTACCCTATAGGGTATCGGAGCCAAGCCCTCTCTTTACCCCATTGGGTACCAGAGGCTCAAATTTCTACCCCATCGGGTATAGGAGCCAAACTCTCTCTTTACCCCATTGGGTACCGGAGGCTCAAAATTCTACCCCATCCGGTATCGGAGCCAAGCCCTCTCTTTACCCCATTGGGTACCGGAGGCTCAAATTTTCTACCCCATCGGGTACCGGAGCCAAGCTCTCTCTTTACCCCATTGGGTACCGGAGGCTCAAATTTTCTACCCCATCGGGTATCTGAGCCAAGCCCTCTCTTTACCCCATTGGGTACCGGAGGCTCAAATTTTCTACCCCATCGGGTATCGGAGCCAAGCCCTCTCTTTACGCCATTGGGTACCTTAGGCTCAAATTTCTACCCCATCCGGTATCGGAGCCAAGCCCTCTCTTTCCCCCATTGGGTACCGGAGGCTCAAATTTTCTACCCCATCGGGTACCGGAGCCAAGCCCTCTCTTTACCCCATTGGGTACCGGAGGCTCAAATTTTCTAACCCATCGGGTATCGGAGCCAAGCCCTCTCTTTACCCCATTGGGTACCGGAGGCTCAAATTTTCTACCCCATAGGGTATTGGAGCCAAGCCCTCTCATTACCCCATTGGGTACCGGAGGCTCAAATTTTCTACCCCATCGGGTATCGGAGCCAAGCCCTAACTTTACCCCATTGGGTACCGGAGGCTCAAATTTTCTACCCCATCGGGTATCGGAGCCAAGCCCACTCTTTACCCCATTGGGTACCGGAGGCTCATATTTTCTAACCCATCGGGTATCGGAGCCAAGCTCTCTCTTTACCCCAATGGGTACCGGAGGCTCAAAATTTCTACCCCATCGAGTATCCGAGCCATGCGCTCTCTTTACCCCATTGGGTACCGGAGGCTCAAATTTTCTAACCCATCGGGTATCGGAGCCAAGCCCTCTCTTTACCCCATTGGGTACTGGAGGCTCAAATTTTCTACCCCATAGGGTATGGGAGCCAAGCCCTCTCTTTACCCCATTGGGTACCGGAGGCTCAAATTTTCTACCCCATCGGGTATCGGAGCCAAGCCCTAACTTTACCCCATTGGGTACCGGAGGCTCAAATTTTCTACCCCATCGGGTATCGGAGCCAAGCCCTCTCTTTACCCCATTGGGTACCGGAGGCTCATATTTTCTACCCCATCGGGTATCGGAGCCAAGCTCTCTCTTTACCCCATTGGGTACCGGAGGCTCAAAATTTCTACCCCATCGGGTATCCGAGCCATGCGCTCTCTTTACCCCATTGGGTACCGGAGGCTCAAATTTTCTACCCCATCGGGTATCGGAGCCAAGCCCTCTCTTTACCCCATTGGGTACCGGAGGCTCAAATTTTCTACCCCATCGGGTATCGGAGCCAAGCCCTCTCTTTACCCCATTGGGTACTGGAGGCTCAAATTTCTACCCCATCGGGTATCGGAGCCAAGCCCTCTCTTTACCCCATTGGGTACCGGAAGCTCAAATTTTCTACCCCATCGGGTATCGGAGCCAAGCCCTACCCCATTGGGTACCGGAGGCTCAAATTTCTACCCCATCGGGTATCGGAGCCATGCGCTCTCTTTACCCCATTGGGTACCGGAAGCTCAAATTTTCTACCCCATCGGGTATCGGAGCCAAGCCCTACCCCATTGGGTACCGGAGGCTCAAATTTCTACCCCATCGGGTATCGGAGCCAAGCCCTCTCTTTACCCCATTGGGTACCAGAGGCTCAAATTTCTACCCCATCGGGTATAGGAGCCAAACTCTCTCTTTACCCCATTGGGTACCGGAGGCTCAAATTTTCTACCCATCGGGTATCGGAGCCAAGGCCTCTCTTTACCTCATTGGGTACCGGAGGCTCAAAATTCTACCCCATCCGGTATCGGAGCCAAGCCCTCTCTTTACCCCATTGGGTACCGGAGGCTCAAATTTTCTACCCCATCGGGTACCGGAGCCAAGCTCTCTCTTTACCCCATTGGGTACCGGAGGCTCAAATTTTCTACCCCATCGGGTATCTGAGCCAAGCCCTCTCTTTACCCCATTGGGTACCGGAGGCTCAAATTTTCTACCCCATCGGGTATCGGAGCCAAGCCCTCTCTTTACGCCATTGGGTACCTTAGGCTCAAATTTCTACCCCATCCGGTATCGGAGCCAAGCCCTCTCTTTCCCCCATTGGGTACCGGAGGCTCAAATTTTCTACCCCATCGGGTACCGGAGCCAAGCCCTCTCTTTACCCCATTGGGTACCGGAGGCTCAAATTTTCTAACCCATCGGGTATCGGAGCCAAGCCCTCTCTTTACCCTATTGGGTACCGGAGGCTCAAATTTTCTACCCCATAGGGTATGGGAGCTAAGCCCTCTCTTTACCCCATTGGGTACCGGAGGCTCAAATTTTCTACCCCATCGGGTATCGGAGCCAAGCCCTAACTTTACCCCATTGGGTACCGGAGGCTCAAATTTTCTACCCCATCGGGTATCGGAGCCAAGCCCACTCTTTACCCCATTGGGTACCGGAGGCTCATATTTTCTAACCCATCGGGTATCGGAGCCAAGCTCTCTCTTTACCCCAATGGGTACCGGAGGCTCAAAATTTCTACCCCATCGGGTATCCGAGCCATGCGCTCTCTTTACCCCATTGGGTACCGGAGGCTCAAATTTTCTAACCCATCGGGTAACGGAGCCAAGCCCTCTCTTTACCCCATTGGGTACCGGAGGCTCAAATTTTCTACCCCATCGGGTATCGGAGCCAAGCCCTAACTTTACCCCATTGGGTACCGGAGGCTCAAATTTTCTACCCCATCGGGTATCGGAGCCAAGCCCTCTCTTTACCCCATTGGGTACCGGAGGCTCAAATTTTCTACCCCATCGGGTATCGGAGCCAAGCTCTCTCTTTACCCCATTGGGTACCGGAGGCTCAAAATTTCTACCCCATCGGGTATCCGAGCCATGCGCTCTCTTTACCCCATTGGGTACCGGAGGCTCAAATTTTCTACCCCACCGGGTATCGGAGCCAAGCCCTCTCTTTACCCCATTGGGTACCGGAGGCTCAAATTTTCTACCCCATCGGGTATCGGAACCAAGCCCTCTCTTTACCCCATTGGGTACTGGAGGCTCAAATTTCTACCCCATCGGGTATCGGAGCCAAGCCCTCTCTTTACCCCATTGGGTACCGGAAGCTCAAATTTTCTACCCCATCGGGTATCGGAGCCAAGCCCTACCCCATTGGGTACCGGAGGCTCAAATTTCTACCCCATCGGGTATCGGAGCCATGCGCTCTCTTTACCCCATTGGGTACCGGAAGCTCAAATTTTCTACCCCATCGGGTATCGGAGCCAAGCCCTACCCCATTGGGTACCGGAGGCTCAAATTTCTACCCCATCGGGTATCGGAGCCAAGCCCTCTCTTTACCCCATTGGGTACCGGAGGCTCAAATTTTCTACCCCATCGGGTATCGGAGCCAAGCCCTCTCTTTACCCCATTGGGTGCCGGAGGCTCAAATTTTCTACCCCATCGGGTATCGGAGCCAAGCCCTCTCTTTACCCCATTGGGTACCGGAGGCTCAAATTTTCTACCCCATCGGGTATCGGAGCCAAGCCGTCTCTTTTCCCCATTAGGTACCGGAAACTCAAATTTTGCTACCCCATCGGGTATCGGAGCCAAGCCCTACCCCATTGGGTACTGGAGGCTCAAATTTCTACCCCATCGGGTATCGGAGCCAAGCCCTCTCTTTACCCCCATTGGGTACCGGAGGCTCAAATTTTCTACCCCATCGGGTATCGGAGCCAAGCCCTCTCTTTACCCCATTGGGTACCGGAGGCTCAAATTTTCTACCCCATCGGGTATCTGAGCCATGCGCTCTCTTTACCCCATTGGGTACCGGAGGCTCAAAATTTCTACCCCATCGGGTATCGGAGCCATGCGCTCTCTTTACCCTATTGGGTACCGGAGGCTCAAATTTTCTACCCCATCGGGTATCGGAGCCAAGCCCTCTCTTTACCCCATTGGGTACCGGAGGCTCAAATTTCTACCCCATCGTGTATCGGAGCCAAGCCCTCTCTTTACCCCATTGGGTACCGGAGGCTCAAATTTTCTACCCCATCGGGTATCGGAGCCATGCGCTCTCTTTGCCCCATTGGGTACCGGAGGCTCAAATTTTCTACCCCATCGGGTATCGGAGCCAAGCCCTCTCTTTACCCCATTGGGTACCGGAGGCTCAAATTTTGTACCCAATCGGGTATCGGAGCCAAGCCCTCTCTTTACCCCATTGGTTACCAGAGGCTCAAATTTTCTACCCCATCGGGTATCGGAGCCAAGCTCTCTCTCTACCCCATAGGGTGCCGGAGGCTCAAATTCTCCATCCCATCCAGTCCCAGGGACAGCTTCATTGTCCCAAATAAAAAAAAGTGGCTTACATACAGCGTAGCCCGCTCAAGATTTCTCTTATGCGGGAACTTGGGGGACTACCTATAGGCACACTAGTGCCAAACCTTGAGACTAAAAAAAAATAATAAGTCCCCACCCAAGAAACATCTTGAACGGGAACTTGGGGGACTTGTACATACTATGGAGTCTCAACTAGGTTTAGCACTAGCCCCTGAGCCCCATCGGTACTCCCAGGTACTACGCCATGGGCCGGGTTCACACCCCACCATGGCGGGCTTCACATAAGATGCCACCCCGGGCACCCAGGGCCCGGGGCAAGGCCAGCACAGCCCATCTATTTTTCAAATACAAGACTGATATGGCATCAGAAGAACCTATGTCCCACATCGAGGATAGGGGAGACTCCCTTCCCACGCTTGAATATAAAGATTATAGCACAACCACCTTTGATAGGTAATAACTCCTTTATCCACAATTTATTCTACACAGCTATTAGTTTCTCACTCAGGCATCGAAGAGGTATAAACCGTCCGGTATGGTTTATCCCTCTAACGTTGTGTCCTTGATACAGGGTTTAGGAGCCGATCGGTGCCCCAGACGGTACAGCATTCTGTGTGAGGTACCCGGAGAAAGCTGCCAGAAACAATTGGTTTCTATTCACACCTTAGTAATTGAAACTAGGTTAACTTAACATTGTTCGAAAGTAATTGGTGGTGGATTTCCAAGTCTCTAACATGTTCTCCATCTTATTTTCTCAAAACCAAAAATCAAAATTGTTTTCTTTTTTTATTTCGTTAGAAACCAAAAAACCCCAAAATATTGTTCTTGCTTAGGATTACAACGCACCCTTCTATCCCCATCTTGTCCTGCTATCTTTTGTTTTTCCTCTTTGACGTTTTTCTTTCTCTTAGTTTTGTTAATTGTTTTGTGCTTTAGTTAGTTTAATTTAGTTTGTTTTTGACAAGGCCCTCCCCGAATTTCACTGTCAAATCCGAAGTGGCCCTACGGGTCCCACATTTAAAGGAGATTTTACAGAAAAATTTCGGCAGAACCTCCCCTAAAAATGGGCAACCCAAACCTGTAAGAAACCAAATACACTTCTAATAACCCAACCGTATCCTCCTGGAGCCGCCCTGTTCCCATAAACCAACCAACTCAAACTCAAAGATAATAGTGGTATTCAAATATTTAAAGTCCAACGAAACTCTATAAATAAAATACATCAATTCACCAAAGTTAGGTCATAGACCTCAAATATAATTCATTACAAGTCTGGGTCACAATTCTCATAGTAATCAGAGCAGTCTAAAGAAATAGAAAGTGATATAAGGTTCAGTAGGTTTAACAGGTAACCTACTATCCGAGATAAAGGAAGCCGGTGCGGTCACTATGGCTCACTCCTAAAGCGCCGAGCAGCAACGCTGTAAACTGGGCATTTGAAACCGAAGGGCCCAGGGGGAAAGTATTGAAACCACGTTAGCGTGAGTGGACAAAAAGTTAAATAGATATATCACAAGAGAAGAAAAAAAATAAAGAGTTGATACTTTCCGATGCATGCAAGGTTTAGAAATTTTAATCAATTCATAAACTTCAAAGGAGCGTGAGACAAGGAAAATAATCCAGCCCCGCTGGCTAAAGAAAATAAATAGATAATATGGGGAAGAGATTTCACCATACGGGTAAATGAGCCCCTCAGGCTCTACCTACCCTCGACTGCCACTCACACATAGATTGTGTGAGGAGGAGAACTAATAATCTCGACTACCACCCACGTGAGGAGGAGAATAAGCTACCTCAACTGCCACTCACAAACACAAAGTAAGTGAGGAGGAGACCTAATCGAATGACCCAAGTATGGTGAGGAAAATATTCAAAAACAGTAAATCCATAAGGCTTCCCCACATATTTCAATGACGTGACCCCGTACGCCAAAAATATTCTCAATTTCATAAAGAATAGCCGAGCGATAATAAATTACTAAAAATCGGCGAAAAATATATAATTTAAAATTCAATCTCCCAAAAACCAAATCATGTTCCCCAAACAATTCAAAGTTTAAGTCTGAGCATGACAATTCATATTCGAAAACCATACGAGAACAATGCTAAAATTATGAACCAAAATGAATATTATACTTGATAAGAAATATGATAAATAAAATAAAACAATCACTCATCAGTTCGGAAAATAAGTGCATGCATCAAAATTTAAAACCAAAGTCCACTCACAGTATTAAACTAGTCCTGTCGTCGATCAGTATTCTCCTCGTATGGAGACTCCTCTCGTCCTGTACGAATAACAATCGTATAAATTATAATTACGGGACGGGAATTTAAATTTACGATAATTAGATAATCGAATTTCTAAACATCTTCTTAAACCCAACTCCTTCAATCCACCTCAGATTCCATCCAAACTACACCAATAAAGTCGATTCGTCAATTTATAAAATCTAGGCTAAATTTCAAGAGAATTCGATAGTCAGATTCTCGAAATTCGATAACTGAAACTCTCAAATTTTTGAAAATTCATAATCTTTTCACCACTCCTCCAATCTTCACCAAAGATCACAATTTCAGCTTTTACAACTCAAATACCATTTAATTTGCTAAAAACAGAACCCCAAAACTCTGCCCTAGGCACCACCACGCGCCACCCCCTGCGCCGCCGGCAACTCCACCACAGGCCACCAAATTTTACCAGCCAACACATCTCAGCAAACCTAGCGTCTTACTCAACTGCACCTAAGCTTAATTATACCTGGAATTGCCGGAATCGGGAGAAAATCCGAAGAACACCGAAATGAACAGTGACAACTTCAATTCTTCAATTCTCCTTCCACATCTCAAATTGGATAGTCAAACTTGGAGAGATTCATCACCAAGGAATGGGTTTTCGGTCAAAGTAGATTTCTTGGTCGATGGTTGCCGGAAATGGAAGAAATCGGCGAAGAGAACAAACTGCAGCAATAACTTCTAGGCTTCGATTTGATCTCCTCCGGCCAAACGACGGTGATTCACGACCATAATCATGAAGAGGCGAAGGAGGAGCATCGCCCAAAGCACGGAGTTTGCCGTTGAGTGGCCGAAAAAGTAAGGTTTGCCCGAAAAATGAAGGGAGGCCGAAAGGGGAAAAGGAACTCGGGAAGGGAAAAGAGAGAGAGTTCTGACTGGGGTGGATTTCCGAAAATGGAAATCTACCAACAGTAATTTCCATATTTATACTTATTATCATGAACAGTAACTTTCACGTTTTAAGCCATAACTTCTACATACGAACTCCGATTTAAGCATACCACATGTCCACGGAATTGGTTTAACGTCCCCTACAACTTCCGTGAAGAAAATTTTCTCAAATTGTTAACCCATCCAAGTCAACTTCTAGCACCCCCCCCTAAATGATAAAAACTGAAACTAACGACGGTAAAACATAAAGTAATTCACTTAGACACAGAAAAAGGATAAATCGAACACAGGGCGTAACAGTTTTTATTTTGTGTGATTAATTTGTTACCCTTAATCTCTGGTATCGAACGATCCTTGCTTACTCTATATTGCTAACGACTACATCTTCCAGAGTTAAGTTGAGCGTCTATTTTGGGCGCCGCGTCACCGGGGATTGAAAAATACTTATTTTTCACATTGTTTGTTTTTATTTTTCTTTATATTTTTCTTTTTAGGATTTATACATTATTTTTTTATATATCACTAACTTCAATTTTTGTTTTTCAATGTGGTATCAATCTTATGGGGTGTGTTCCGTGTGCTCCATGGTTGGTTATTCAACGGAGACATGTCCAAGCATCCAATATCAAGGATACTATGATGAAAATACCATGCTTGGAGGATTTCAAGACAACCAAGGGCATTGGAATAATTACTATTCACCTCCATACAATCCGTCATGGAATAACTCTTCTTATTTTGCGTGGAACAACAATCCAAACATGCAACATGGACCTTTCAATGAGTTTGAAGCTTCTCCATATTCATACCATGACTATTTGCCACAAGCCCCACCTCCTCAAAACTTAGGTATGGCTAATAATTATGATGAGATTATTAAGGAACTAAATGCTGCTACTCAAGGTTTGATTCAGGGACAACAAGCTTTGGATGCTTCTATTCAGCAAGCTCGTGAGGGTGATGATGCTTGGGCAGAAACTCAAAGGCATTGGGAGACCTTTATATCTCAGGAGCACCCTTCTAAACTGATGGCACATTTAGGAGAGCTCCCGACAACTACAGCTTTGTGTCAACTTCATGATGCAGTCTATGATTCAACGTTTGGTGAGGAAGAAGTAATGGATTTGGAGGAGTCTTATAAAGAGCAACTCAATGGTGATAATTGTGAAGATCCTGAAGTATGCTACATAACCGAGCTTGAAAAGTGGGAAATGGAAGACCCCTTTGATGTTGAGGAACCCTACAACAAGGGTACTAAACATGAGCTTCACGCAAATGTGTTCCAAGTGCCTGAAATAATCATGTTACCTCATGAAGATCCAAAAGGTTATGAGGCCACGAGGGAGGATTGCTTAAATGAGGAGTCTATCAAAGCTCCTACATTTGGGCCTTTATTGCTAGCACATGGAAGACCATCCGATCCTTCAACGTGTCATTCAGGCTCTACATATGTTCTCCACATCCAAGCAATGTTTGAGTTTGTTGATCATGTGGAGAAGGTGATAAGTGAATATCTCAAATCAGATAAGGATATCATTCTAGCCATGATTGTTGAACTTAAGAAAAGAAGGAGACAATGGAAGAAGAGAAAGAAAAAGAGAAGTATCAAATCCTATCTTTCCTTTGCTCCTAAGTTACCTAAAATGCTAGCAAGAGACCGTGAAAGATATCTGAAGAGGCTTAAGCATTTGATCGAACCGCGGCCTAAACCTCCTGATTACTCTTGATGAAGAGCTGCTATGTCAGGCTGAAGGACATTAAACTTAAGCGCTTCTTGGGAGGCAACCGAAAGACTGTTTTCTTTGCTTTCTTTGTTTCATATTTAGTTCCTTTTGATGTGTTTTGTGTTTGTGCAACTTTAAAAGTGCAGAAAGGTATGAAAAAGTGTCACTTTTTGTACAAAACAGAGTCCAGCCGTGCAGATCAGTCTACTTTGACTGGTCGCAGTTTTCATTTCCCTTGGAGTTAGGAAGCGTGTCATATATGGATCAACACATATATGAGTGTAGTTTCTAAAATTTTTAACAGATCCATATTTGGAGTTCATATGCATTCCCAGTTCCACTTTGAATGTAGCAAGGTCAGCCCAGGAAAACAGAAAACTGTGCAGCTGTGTCCCACAAAAGGCAAAACAGGGAATACTTCCCGTGGTCCAAATGAGGATTTCTTTATATGGAATTAAATATCTATATGTGTACTACATTTAGCCAAAATTCTCTTCCATTGGACCAGTGATGCTCTCAGAATAAAGGTTTGAGTGAGTAAAGGTCATTCTGTCAGGTTTTCTGTTCAATTTCTTGCTTTTTCTCTAATTTTGCAGCGCTATAACTTTCGGACCGCTTGGAGTTAGAAGGTGTTTCACATATGCACAGAAATCTAGCAATGTCAAATTTCATCTCCAAGTGGTGTTTCAATCATCTGACTCTGCGTCAATGAGTTATAGGGTCTGGAACATGTGTTGATGGCACAAAATTTGTGTTTTCCAAAGATGCAAAAAGATGATTTCTTCCCTTTTTGCATTCAATTATTTCTTCCTTGGAGTCAACTTAGCATGGAGCTTACATTAGGAAGTCAAGGCCTTATGGTCTTGAGGTTGGTGTCTTTGTTGTCATCTCCAAAGGTCGTGAGCATGGGAGGTCTACAAGGGGGAGATTTTCTACACACTTTCTTAGTTTTCTTCCTTTTAGTTTTTTAATTTCTTTTCTTTACTCTTCTATTGTGCATTGTTTTATTTAATTTGCCATACATTGAGGGCAATGTATGATTCAAGTGTGGGGGAAGGGAATTTGTCCTTTGAGTCTTGTTAAAAAAAATCATTAATTAGTTATGTTCTTTCTTTTGGCGTCGTTAGTACTTGTTTTCAATTTTTGTTTTCTTTTTCGAGTCTTAGGTTGCCTTTCAACTGTCTAGGATGAACTTAATCTCTGAAATTATGGATAAAAGAGGATCACAATATTGAGATGATGTTAAAATAATTCTTTAGTTAATTACGATATATATAAAAAAGCATATGATTGTGTAGTAGATATGGTTTTTGTTGACCTTGGTATAGAATTATGAGCATGTTGATGATGAGTTTTGATTCATAATAACCCTTGTGAGACTTTGAGCCTATTTGCCATTCTTTGTGAGTGTTTATTGAAAATTATACTCTTATTTTTCTTGGCAATGCTTAGTGATCCCATTATCTTTCTTTTTGATTGACTGCTTGCCACAGATTAAGTTTAATGGACTCTAGAGATTACTAGAACTTGCTCTTGTACTGGTTGAAACTTTTATCAATACATGTCCCAGATTTCAGAAATGATTAAGGCACCTAGGAACTTCCACCATAGCCAAAATAGCATGTGTCCTCATTTGTGTACACAAGATGTATAGCACCCCTTAGTTCAACTCCTTTGAGACTACATTTAAACCTTTTCTTTCATCACCCGCAATATTCCTAACCTTTGAACCTTAGTATAGTTATATCCCTACCCTTTGTTCTCAGGATTTAGTGGAGCTAATTCACGAGACAGAGAAGATTTTGAAGGCACTACAAAAGAGATGATGAGGAAGAATAAGTGTAGGGGAAAGACTTGTCCATGATGAAAAAAAATATGTATGCAGAAAAAAAATAAAATAAAAAATAAAAAAAGTGTAAATTCTTATGGATTTTAGTCCCCCCATTGTGGATAAGGAGTTTGTTTTGAAGTGAAATCCTATGTACGATGAATTCGGTCTTTGTCCTATTTCACAAGTGTTCAAAGGAAGGTTAGAATGAAGCAAGGATCCAACACAATGACATCCAGCCCTCAATAAAGACACACAAGAAGCTTCAACATTGCAAGATGCCTTGGTGACTAAAAGAAGATGTCTCAATGATTCAATGAAAGCTCCGCTAGGTTTTTAGAATACTTTGTGACTTTTCCTTACCCTTTTGTTTATTTAAACTCCTAATCCTTGGCCCCATTACAACCTTGAATTAAGACCTCTTTGATCCTTAAGATAGGCAGACTTTGATCTATGGAGATTGGTTACAAGAGTTGAGCATATGGTTCGGTCCGTTTGACAAGTAATTGGTATCCTTCATGAGATCATAGAAAAAAAATTATAACATATATTTCGACATAGCCTTTCTTTCTTCATATATGTGAGCTTTTTGTTTGTCGAACAGATTATTCATCTCTCACATATATTTGAGTGAAAAAGCTTTTAAGCATTAGCTTTGATCTAAGAGAAGAAAGAGTGGTGAATCCTGTGAGGTTTGAATCATACTTGTTGGATACATGCTGAGATTCACCCATCACCAATGTCACCCCCATGTCTTACATGCTTATATGTGGAATATATGTTTTAATTAACTCCCGAATTCTTATGATTGAATCTTGGTTGCGTGCCAATCTAGATGCTATGCAAGTAAGAGATTTCTGAGACAACAATGTTGAAGGCATAGTTTGTTTTGAGTCTTTTGAGTCCTTGTTTTAATTTCTTTGTTTTGATTTTGCTAAGGGACTAGCAAAAGCTAAGTGTGAGGGAATTTAATAGGAGCATAAATGCGACAAATATAATGTGCAATCCTTTACACTTTTCTTAGTTATTTACGTTAAAAAATCAGTTTTAACTTTGTTTTCTTTTTAGGTAGTTCGTGAAGTAGTTCAAGAGAAATAAGAGCTTAAAGGGAGCAACGAAGCCATGGATCATGAAGTACTGATACAGGGGATCAACATTGATCAACCATTTGGCCAGAAATTACAAGGGAAGTCCACAGAATCATTGTGCAAAATAGTTGCTGCAAAGCAAAAACTGCAGTTTCAGAATCAGCTTTCTGGGAACTATATTGAGAAGAGATTCTTGCATTCTTCCAACTGTACCTTTGCAGAAAGGGCCAGTGATTCTTAAAGACATGATGTTTTACTTCACTAACAGCAAAGAACTGGTAAAAATCGTCGATGAGGCAGTAGGAAATCAAAGTCAAAGCAGGCTTCCCGATAAGGCAAAAACTATCAGCTTTTCATGAAGCTTTTTGGGAGATCTTTTCCGGCGACTTTCTTGGAGATTTTCGAGAAGGTTATTGATTATTATAGAATATGTGATGTCATCGAACACGTATGAGTCAAGAACCATCCAGAAAAGTGGCAAAACGAAGTCGTTCCATGTCCAAGAAATAAGCTTTGGAGACAGAAATTGAATCCTAGTCAAAACAGGACAGTTTGGCAGAAATCTTCTGTGTTTAAGAATATGAGTATTGAGAGAGATTGATGAGAGAATTGTATTTCATTATTGAGAATAAGAGCCCTATATATAGGGATTATAAAGTACATGTTCTAATGATACAAGGAATACTATTCCGAATAAAACTAGGAATTCTAGAACATTCTCTCCTATTACTACTCCTAGTTTGAATAGGCACACAAAACTAATTTTCCTTCAACACTCCCCCTTGTGCCGCTCAAACTTGGTGATGACGCTTCATCCGTCGCCTTGTTAAAAACCTTGCACGAGCGAAAACCCTATGGGAAAAAATAAGCTCGAGGAGGAGAAAAAGAGTACAACACGTCCTTCACTCTTCAATATTGAATATGTAGACATCATAACTCCCTCTAATGTCGATATCTCCCCCTGATTGCTACAATCATGGGAGTTCAGATAACTTTCTCAATCCGATGCTCTTCACATGTTTCTCGAAGGTGGATTTAGGTAACGACTTAGTGAATAAGTCTGCTACATTATCCTCTGATTGGATTTGGTTCACTTCAATCTTTCGAAGTGATTGTTATTGCTGATTATAGAAGAACTTAGGCGATATATGTTTGGTGTTGTCGCCCTTGATGAAACCTAATTTCATTTGCTCAATACAAGCTGCATTATCTTTATAAATGCATGTAGGTTCATCCGTGGTAGACTTCAAACCACAACTTCCATGAATATGTCTAATTACAGACCTTAGCCATACACATTCATGCACGGCTTCATGTAAAGCGATAATCTTTGCATGATTTGAGGAAGTAGCAACAAGTGTCTGTTTTGTAGACCGCTAAGATACGCAGTGCTTCCCATGGTAAAAACATAACCCGTTTGGGAGCGACTTTTATGAGGGTTAGAGAGATACCCTGCATCAGCAAAACCCATCAAAACATCATTGTTATTTTGATAGAGAGGAGTAGGAAGACGCCGACCACAATGGACGGCACTGGAGCCGGCGACGGCAACATGGCCGGCCACCAACTCTTGAATTGTGGCTTTTTGCCTCTTGAGGTTCGATTCCAAATTTCTGTCATTCCTTTTCTCTTTGTAGGGATAAAATAGGCTCATATCAATCGTACCTCTTAAGTATCGAAATATTGTCTTTACACCAATCTAAAGGCGGCGTGTTGGCGCAGAACTATGTCGAGCTAACAAGTTCACTGCGAATGAGATGTCCGGTCTTGTGCATTGAGCTAAGTATAATAATGCACCTATTTCACTTAAATAGGGCACTTCGGCCTCTAATGATTCTTTGTCCTCATCCTTTGGACGAAACGGATCTTTTCCGGGCTCAAGACTTCGGCCAATCATAGGAGTACTCACATGCTTTGCTTTACTTCATTAAAACGCCTTAGTATTTTCTGAGTATATGCAGATTGATGGATCAAAATCCCATTACTACGGTGCTCGAGTTCTAAACCGAGACAAAACCGTATTTTCTCAAGATCTTTCATCTCAAATTCGGATTTCAAGTATTTAGCAGTTTCCTTTAACTCATCTAGAGTTCCAATTAGGTTCATGTCATTGACATAAACTACTACGATTGTAAATCCGGAAGTTGTTCTTTTAATGAACACGCATGGGCATATTTCATTGTTAATATATCCCTTCCCAATCAAGTAGTCACTTAGACGGTTATACCACATCCGTCCGGATTGGTTTAATCCATATAGTGAGCATTTTAATCTTATTGAAAACGTGCTCTGTGGTTTAGAGCCATTTGATTTGGGTAATTGAAGTCCATCTTGAACCTTCATATATATCTCTGAATCTAAATCCCCATAGAGATATGCTGTAATAACCACATCCATAAGCTACATGTCAAGTTTTTTCATAAACTACCAAACTGACAAGGTAGTGGAACATTATTACGTCCATTACTGGAGAATACGTCTCCTCGTAGTCGATTCTAGGGCGTTGTCAGAAACCTTGCGCCACAAGGCGGGCTTTATATCTTACCACCTCATTTTTCTCATTACGCTTTCTAACAAAGACCCATTTATGTCCAACAGGTTTTACATTTTGGGGTGTCTACGTTATGGGCCCAAAAACCCGTCTCTTTATTAGTGAATCCAATTCAGGCTGGATCGCATCTTTCCATTTAGGCTTATCTGCTCTTCATTGACATTCTTTGACAAAGCGAGGTTCGATATCATCAAATTCTATAATTCCTTTTGCAATATGATATGCAAATGCATCATCAATAGCCATAGAATTTCTATCCATCATCTCAAGTACACTAGTTTAATTCATGGAGATCTCTCTATTCTCTGAAATTGGTTCTGACATTGGAGCGTCCCCCAATGATGTCTCTTAGACATAACAGTAATCCGGAATATCCTCATGAGATGGATTATTTGCATCGATGATTAATGGATTATTTTGTGCCAAACTCGCTTTCTTTCTTGGGCGAGAATCCATTGAACCTATGAGCCTCCCGCGCTTCCTGGCAGGAGCTGTGGGCCTAGCCATAACGACACCATCACTGTGAGAGGGGACGTTAACGCCATGCTCAGTTGCCCTTGAGATGGTGTTATGTCCTCTAATTTTAGGGACATCAATCCTTATAGGCACGTTTGCAGCAGGTATGTGTGATCTCGTCACTTTAGCGATATCAGAAACGCATTAGGCATCGATTTTGCTACGTTCTGAAGATCGAGAATTCTCCACACTTCAATTTTGGACTGTGCGGTTCGGGGATCAAGATGAGACAGAGTGGGGACAGACCACGACAATTTCTGTCGTTCCTGTTGAACATTTATGTTCTTATCTCCCCCTAACAACGGGAAGACTGTCTCATCGAAGTAACAATCCTCAAATCTAGCGGTAAAGAGACCGCTTGTCAAGGGTTCTATGTAGCGGACAATTGTTAGAGAATCATATCCAACATAAATGACTAATCGTCGTTGAGGACCCATTTTGGTGCTCTGTGGAGGCGCAATTGGCACATAAACTGCACACCCAAAAATGCGTAAGTATGAGACATCAGGCTCATACCCAGTCACCATCTGGGACGCAGAGAAGGGTTGATTGGCAGTGGGTCTTAGATGAATAAGCACAGCTGCATGCAATATTGCATAGCCCCAAGCAGAAATAGGGAGATTGGTGTGTATTACTAATGCCCTAGCGACCATTTGTAGTCATTTAATGACGGCTTCTGCGAGACCATTTTGGGTGTGAACATGAGGAACAGGATGTTCAACTACAATCCCAATGGATATGCAATAATCATTAAAAGTTTTGGACGTAAACTCTCCAGCGTTGTCTAATCTGATAGACTGAATTGGATGATCAGGGTGGTGAGCCCTTAACTTAATAATTTGGGCTAGGAGTTTAGCAAATGCAGCGTTCCTTGTGGACAAAAGCATGGCATATGACCAGCATGTCGATGCATCAACCAACACCATAAAATATCTAAATGGTCCTCATGGTGGTTGAATAGGTCCACAAATATCACCTTGGATTCTTTGCAAGAATGGTATATTTGCTTTTGTATCCTTTGCATAGGATGGTCTCGATCCTAATTTTGCTAAAGAGCAGGCTTTGTAGAACGAATGATGGGCGTTAGATACAACCAATGAGGATTTTGGTTGAGCCACAAAGTCACAATTGACTTCAGAAGTAAAATTTGGAGACAAAAGAGCATTGGTGGCGTCAAAGCCACCCTTGGACAGTAGGGGGACGGCGGCGTAGGCCATTGAAGGCAGGTTTTGGGGATGAATGGTGCCGTGAGGCGCAGGGGCTCTTTCAGGTCCAAAAACCGATCTTTACTTCTTTTCGTTTTGAAAAATGGATGTCCGTGTGAAGTTTTTAATATACAGATCATCATATCACGACCTGGATGTCCCAAACGGTCATGCCAAAGCCTATATGTGTCGGAATCCCATAAATTATCTCTCATACTATGATTTGATTCAATTATTCGAATAGTGGTTGCATACAACCCACTAGATCAACACATAAGTTTCTCTAAGACTCATTTATATCCGTAGTCATTAGAGGTGATGCAAAGGAACTCTTGTCCATTCTCACAATGTGTTTCCACATGAAAACCATTGGTTCTTATATCTTTGAAGCTCAATAGGGTTCTTCCTTCCCTAGGAGCATAAAGAGCTTTGGTGACATCTAAATTTGTGCTATTGGGCAACATAAATTGGGCTGGGCCTCTACCATGAATCAATTGAGATGATCCAACCATCGTAGTCATAGAAGATCGAGTAGGTGCCATCCATAGGAATAATTGCCTATTTCGAAGGATGGTATGTGTAGTTGCACTATCCACGAGGCATTCTAGCTCTCCAGGAAACATACTAAAAAATAATATAAAGTTCAAAATTAAAATATGTCCAAGACATTGAATAAAAGAAATCGATACTTTATTAATAAAATAGCCAATGATTACATCAACTTTCTTGACCAAAATCTAATCCAACATAAAAAATAAACTGTAGACAAATCGTAGTCACTCAATCCATTTTAGTTCAGGGCGGCCACTATACGGTGTTTTCTGCGTATGTAGGTACCCTTAGACGCATTCTTTCTACAGTCGGTTTCTCTGAGGTAGAGGTGGAAAACGAGCCACTAAGCAGGACCACGGCATGAGCCCGGCACGCTAAAAAGCGGCCCGGCACAGCCCAAGTTCGTTAGTGGCCTGGCACGACCCGACCACGTTAGAATAACGGGTCGGGCTGGGCCTAAGAATATTAGCCCATTGGCCCGGCCCGGCCCGATCACGACATATCGTGGGCCGGCCCGTTACAAACACAAAATTTCATTTTAAATAAAAAATAAAAAAACTATAATTATGAGGTTTGAATATGAGACCGTTTTATTTAAAATCTCATGACAATTCCACGAATGCTTTCTTTTATATTGTCAAAATAATGAAACAAAACATTATATCCTTGTTTTGACATAATTATTTTTTCTAAATATTAAATATATGTTTATTAATAAAGACTAATCTCATAATAGTACAACTATAGAATGAATGAAAGAATAATAGATACTAAATCTTCATTATATTAATAAAGATTAATCTCACAATAATATACTAAAAACAATATATTTTGAGTTTATTTTTTCTTTCTTTCTTATAGTTGAATATAAAAATTATTAGAAATCTAATCTTAAAAAGCTAAGATTAAGAAAAACGTTGTAGAACTTAATTTATTTTAATTTTCTAAATAGTTAAATAAAATTAATTTTTATTTGTTCAAATTAAGATTTTAAAATCGTGCTTCATAGTGGGTAGGCACGAGCACGGCCCGACATGATATGGGCTCGGGGCATGGGTCGGGCGGGCCGGGTTGATGTTTAAGTAAATGGGCCGGTACGAGCCCAACACGATAATAAATGGGTGGGCCCAATGGCAAGACCCACCCCGAATTCCACCCTGGAATCCGAAGTGGCCCTGCGGGACCCACCTTTAAAGGAGATTTACCAAAAATTTCGGCATAACCTCCCTTAAAATGGATAACCCAAAATCCTGCGGAAAACAAAATTCACTTCTAATAAACCAACCACAACTCCTGGAGCCACCCTGCTCCCAAATTCCACCAATCCCATCTCAAAGCTAACAACATCAAACATAATCTCCAAAAGGTATAAGTTACTACAATCACCAAAGTTAGGTCATAGACCTCAAATATAATTCGTACAAGTTTGGGTCACATATCCCTTAGTAATCAGAGCATTCTAGGAATATAAGTTTAACACAGAGTACAGTAGGCTAAATAAATAACCTACAAAATATGATGACGGAAGCGGATGCGGTCACTATGGCTCACTTCAGGACGCCGAGCAGCAACACTGAAAACTGGGCATTTGAAACCGAAGGGCCCAGGGGAAAGTAATTGAAAAACACGTTAGCGTGAGTGGACAAAAATAAACAATTTTAAACCAAATGGACGTTATACTTTCCCACATTTATTTCTTTAAAATTCCCGATGCATGCAATGATTAACAAAAATAAAATAAGAGGAGTTCCGCTCATGCAAGCCGACTAGCCCCGCTAGTCACAAATAATACAAGAAGTAGGTTGGAACTCTGATACTCAAGGAAAAATAAGACCAGCCCCGCTGGTTAAGCGAAAATCGAGCTAGCCCCGCTAGCTTAAGTAGTAAAGTGAGTAGGGGAAGGCGATAGCCATACGAGTGAGCCTCCCAGGCTCGGGTGATAACCTCCCAGGCTAAAATACTCCCATAACTCCCGTAATATACCCTTACACCACTAAGTGTAGCGATAGGATACCGGGCTACAGAATTACTGTCACACAGACAGTAACCTGCGCCACAAAGGCGGAGGGCTACGGTGATCCCATCACCGCGCCACAAAGGCGGAAATCAATGCTAGGAATGATGATAGTCACCCAAAGTATGGCAAAAGAAAATCCGAAAACCACACATAAATCCATAAAACTTCCCCAACTCTCGTAAATGAATTTCCAACGACGTGTCCCACACGCCAAAATAATCTCATCTTCAAAATAAATGGAATATAAATAAATATAAAGATTAATTTCCTTGAATTTCATAAAAATCTCAAATCGCCGAATATAAATAAAATATAAATAGTATAAATCCGGAAATCCCATCGGAGATAAATAAATAAAGGAAAATAAGCATAATCCAATGACGTGACCCCGCACGCCATAAAACCATCAAATAAATCAATTAACCAAAACTGTTTCCGAAAATAACCATATGCTCAAAAAAGTAAATTGATAAATAATTTATAACTTCGGAACCGATTAAATAAATGCATGCATCATTCTTTGAAAAATAAAAGTCCACTCACGATATATGCTCAATCCTGACGTCGCTCGGTATTTTCCTCGTATGGAGACTCCTCTCGTCCTGTACGAATAACATTCATAAATATATAATTCACAGGACGGAATTTTAACTTTACAATACTTATAATTGGAAATTCAAAACATCCCCCTTCCTAAAATTCAACTTCTCAACTCTCCACAACATCCATCCTTAATACTCCAACATCAATCTTTCATCGATGTAATATCTAAAGTGAATCCGAAAGGAATTCGGCGATCGAATTCGCGAAAAATCAATAATTAATCAATTAAACTCAATTCGTAAATCCTCCGATTTCCTCCAAACTTCATGCATTGCATTCTACAATCATTATAGGGTATATAGGATTAAAACGACAATTAAAACACAGCTCTACGCGCCACCACGCGCTACCTACAGTGGCGGCGCGTGGGGACCACGCGCCGGCGGCCACTTCCTCCGATGACCACCAAACTCCGGCACTAGCATCTACACAACAAGCCCAACCAACTTCCCAACTACAACATCAACCAATTTTACCTCGAAGTGGTCGAATCAAGCCGGTGAAGGAAAGCCCCGAAGCTTCAAGAACCCTAGAAATAAAAATTTGTCAATTCGACCTCTACAATGCAAATTAGAATGAACTACCTTAGGGGAAATAACCTCCATCAAAAACCAAACCTTCGATGTGAATATGGTGGCCGGAGGTGGCCGGAATGGCCGGAAATCGGCAAAATCCCAAAACTGCGACCGGAGCACTTCTTGCTTCGATCCGGACTTTCACGGCCAAAACTCCACAATCCTAGGTCACTGGCATCAAGAGCGGGTTGAGGCGCCCCTGTGGTGACCGGTTGCACGCCGGATGGTGGCCGGAAAGTGAGGAATCGGAGGGAGGAAGAAAACCCGAAGGAGAAAGGGGAAAGAGTCGGGGGAGAGGAGAGAGAAAGAGGGGTGGGTTTCCGGTTTTGGAAACCTACCCGGGTAACTTTCCACTTCTGTGATAACCTCCCCACTTCTGTGATAAGCTCTCCCATTGATTGGATCATGCTGCCATGCTGCTTTTTTCGCTAGCTTGGCTCTAGGCTCTTGATCGCCAACTTAACTAGTTCTTTCTCAGGTAACACCATATTCAGTTTGCACTTCTGAATCTGGAAGCATTGGAGGCAAGCAACAACAGACTCGGTGGGCTGTTGGGCCATCTGAGTAAGAGAAGTCAAGTCAACCTCAAGCTCAATAGACCCGAAAGTTTCTCAGAAGAGCTTTTCCATTGCTGGCCAATCTGCTACTGATCCTGGTCGAAGCTTAGAAAACCATCTAAAAGCAGCTCTAGAAAGAGAAGTGCCAAAGATCCTGCACTTGAGGATGCCATCATTTTGATACTGGCCGTATTGCACCCTAAACCTGGCCAAATGGGTTGCCTTATTCTCAGTATCCTCTCCTGAAAATGTAGAAAATATGATATTTTTGTAGCCTTTGGGGAAAGGTGCGAGCATTATATGCGGCAGTAAAGGCCCCTCATAAACCCCATCAAGGTGGGCCCTAGGGTTAGCCAACCTGATCATCTCCTCTACCTCTTCGCATCTCACATAATCTGGGCCAGGAGGAGGAGGTATCGCCACAGTCTGGCGAGCAGTCTGTAGGGGTATGGCCTGGCTAGCAGTCATTTCCCCTTCCCCAAGATGAATTATCTGGGGGCTAGCTGACTGCTGGAGGGTCATAGCTGGTACGGTCACATCTTTTACCAAAGCCGTTATCTTGATTGGATTCCCTATCTGGTCAATGCCATAATAATTTCCTGGGAGCTCTTGGTATATATTCTCTGCTCCATCACTATCATATTGAGCAAACACGAAAGGATCTGCAGGAGTGCCTTCGCCATATTTCAAATTTTTGCACTTCTGCGCTGCCGGAAGTGTAGATTTCTCTTTACCACCAATCACCAGAGCCTTTTCAGTGTTTTTAGTTAACGAGGCAGCAACGGTTGCAGATGGTGTAGCAGTGCTGCTGCTAGCCTTTTCACGAGCATTAAGCGGTATGTATTTACCAGAGCCTGTGGGTTGACCAAGCGAACCAAGGATGGCATTAGGATCTCTTAACGCTTTATTTAGAACCTCTTTAGGTCCAATTCAGTTCTTTGCATGGCGACCTGGGTCGCGAGATTAGACCCCTTATTGCGAAGAACTGCCAATTCTGATGCTGTATGTTTGGCTTGGTTCACAATGTCAGCAGAGATCTGTTTGCTCTGGGCGGCCTGACCACCTATCATATACATGAGCTCCCTGTGGTTCTCTTGGCTTTGCTTGGTCATGTCAGCCAGCTACTCCTGGGTCTGCTGCGACTCTTGCCAAAGCTCATCCATCCTCTTTTGCTGTGCGGCCAAGACCTTTCTTATCCTCTCGTTGTACGAAGTAGAATTCCGCTGAAAGATAGCAAGCCGCTCCTCTATGCTCACATTCTCTGGGACGAGAATAGGCACGTAGGGCTCAATCATATCTGTGCCCGTGACCACTTGAGTTGCGTTGGAAGCTTTGCCAGCCTCGTTAGGCTGGGCAGGAGGATTTTTGTCTCCCTCAATAGCAAGCTGCGGAGTTCCATCCTGTTCAGTTGACATGTCGGATGATCGCAGGTTGAGTGAGAACCTTTGAGTCACCTGTTCGTCAGAAAGACCACGACAGTCTGCACGGGAGTGAGGCCTGTAACTGGAGGTCCGGTGGTTTAGGCAGTGAACGTAAACCTTTTGGTAAGGATTTTCGCTTGATTTCCCAATGGTTGCACTCGCGAAGAAACGCTATATATGTCCCACTGGGCGTGCCAAAATGTTTGGCTCCAAAACCAGTCTGGGTGCAAACTGTCTCTTTTGAGTGAGCAGGCGTGCTACCACCGTAGGGTGCAGTCGTCAAGGAGTCCCTTGACATGACTTATTATCAAATGTTGTGGACGAGGAGAGCACCAACCTCGTCACCAGGTTCTTTTCTCTGCCTTCCGGAAAAGGACTTCTTGCCTTACGGGTAAGGACTTGTGTTATGATCTCTTCGTGTCACCGAATCGATACTCAAAGTTGAAGGTTGAGCAGAGCAATCACAGGGAAGTTTGGAGAAAGCACGGGTTTGCTAAAGCATATCTTTAGCGGTTGCGAGGGCGTTACCCTTGCTTCGCTGGGTTGCAACTAGGCTGCAGGTAGGTTTGCTCCGGAGAGGCTTTGATAATCTGTGCGATTGATTGATTGAAGAGTTGTCCCTTGTTCTGTCCTGGAAACCTGGTATTTATACCTTAGGGTTTTGACTGTTCCTTGCCATAGAAGGATCATTGATTGAAGTTTCCTATTCAATCTCCGCTACTTGACTCCAAATAGGGCTCGTTTTCCTTGTAGATTTCGGAATGGGTGAAGCTATAACCTAAACCCAAGTATGCTTATTTTGGGCCGTAGGTATCGGCCCGCTATGCTAAATCCCCTAAAGAGATCTTGCCAAAATTACTTTTGGGCTCGAACATCTTTTTCTTTTACTTTTTCCATATTAACCTGTCTTTTTGTTTTTCCATATTAATTTCATCTTTTCTTTTATTTAAAATACATGATTTTGTACTGTTACTTGGCGTGAAAAAGAAAAAGAAAACTATATATATATATATATATATATATATGGAAGGCCACATTGTAAGTTTTTTGCCTCAGGCCATTAGAATCTCAGGTCCGACCCTAGTGTAGACCATTCTCTAGCTAGCAGCGCTGGCTCAACCATTTATAACTGTAATATTAATTTGGGTGAAATAATAGACTCTATCTGCAGTCAGTGTTATTACTGATGCATATGCCAGTTGCATGCTACTGCATGCATAGTGAATTTCTTAGGGCTTTTGGTGAAAAAAAAAAAAAAAAAGCTAGCTGGATATATAATATAATTGGCATGTGCAATATATAGTTCTTGATTTTGAATTTAGATTCAATGATCGATGCCTGTAAGATTTGTGTGGATTGATGGTGACCTTCCTTTACCTAGCTTCACTGGACCATGGTGTCACACCACACTAAATCTCTCTCGGGCAAACCAGCCTTGGGTTTCAATAGGAGACTGCAATAATGACCTATTAAATGTAGGGCCGGCCTTGAGCTTAGGCGAACTAGGGCCTCAAAAAAATTATTATGTTGCCCATCTAAAAAAAAAAAAACAAAAGACTCGAATAAAAGAGATGGAAAGTAGTGGGTAACCTAGGGCCCCCAACTCAAAAGATTAATTAAACACTAGTTTTCTGCTCACATGCTCTGCATGTGTAAAATTTTTATAATTATTTTATTGAGAAAAGAAAAAGTTATTTGAGAAAAAAGAAAGTGGGATATTATCTGAATTGTGGGTGGTTATTGCAGTCATGGGTGGTTAACTTTCTGAAAATTAATTATTTAACTTCTTTTTTACAGGAATTTTAATTTTGCTATTTACTATACTACCACTAAGTTATTAAAAATTATTTAAAATTAATATAAGGTCTAAGGATTTTATTGTATTTTCACACCCATTTTGGCTAACAAAGCCTCTTCTCTTAATAATAGTATAGATAAGTTAGAAAAGGAAAAGTTAAACATGCGCTGTAAGGGGCAGCAAAAGAAAAAAAATAAGAAGAAAAAGACGGTAGAAAAACTGAAAAAACAGGATGAAAATGTGCTTTGCGGTAAAAACATTTTATTCATTTAACAAGATCTGAAGAGGGTAAAGAATTTATTTAGAAATCTAAAAAAGAAGATGATGAAAATATTAATTTAACTTGGGTACTTGGATTGACTCTTGAATAAGAGGCTTTGTCGCACAATTGGTAAGTTGAAATTGATTAAATCTTACCTTTGATCTACTATGTCACAAGAGAGATTGGGTGGTAGATTATGATATCAATTGAAAAATATATTGTTGGAAAACTTGATTATGTGAGTTTAATTAGCACATTTACATCTAAAAATGCAAGACAATCGAGTTATATTTCAGTGATAGTATGAAATCTTAATTTTAAATTAATTTAAGAATTTTATTTGAGCCTTAAAATTCCGTTCGCCTTGGGCCTCTAAAGTCACAGGGCTGACCCTGATTGAATGGGGTGTTGCAAATTCATGGCAAAAATAAAAGTTGGTGATCTACCTTTTTGCATTTCTTAAAAAGTAGAATAAAACACAATTTAAAAAAAAAAAAAAACTTTTATTCCAAGATATTAAGATTATATAAGATGGAAATGACCGGTGGCGGACATAAGTTCTCCACTCTCCTCCCTAAGAACAACCTCAGTTATGGGTCCGTCAACAACCATGACATCCATGAGCCAAATGGGCCCAACCGATAGCCAAACTAATCGCCCACTTTTTCGGGCTACATAACAATACCAGTCCCGAGAGTCACGATAAATTCTCGCCACCAATACTAAGAACAGCCATGTCATCCTCCTCCATACCGTGTCTCAAAATAGCCAGACCACGTACAAGGATAAATCGTCGCCATATTGACCACCAGAAGCCACCAATGATATCACATGTAGTACTCAGAAATAATGCCATAACAATAGCTCATCAAACAAACCAACTCCTCATAGCCAATCTCAAAAAGAAAAGGACTCTCTTCAACACCGTGACTCAAAACCGCCAGACCACGTGCAGGAGCTCTTCACCAATTCCTCGACCATAAGATGATACCAAGAATAAATCCAATAATCCCTGGGAGTGAGACCATAACAATAACACAACCATACCACTAAGATTACGAAACCCTAGCTTGAGAGAGTAGGGACTCAAAATACCAAACCAAATAACTAAAGACAAAAACCTAAAAAAATAAAAAAACAAATAAAAAGTAACAAGAGATGCCATCATCAGCCTTCATCTTCCACAACCAAAGTTCCAATCCAGCCAAAAGGAAAACCACAGAGTGAGGTTGGTGCCCATAACATAACCACAAAGCCTTGCCCAAAGGCAAGGCTGCCGTCATTGTACGAAAACCTTTCGCACATCCTCTCTAATAGCAGACCACCATGCACAGCTTGGTTACCAGATCAAGCCAATAATTGTAGACCACGACGCTAGACACTGCCAACCACCGTGCCCACAGCAGCCAATTCCAGTATCCCCTTCTCTCATTAACCCAGCCATTGAAAATTATCCCTAATAATCCAAACCTAGATCCACACAAAATCATAGAGATTGACCTGATATGATTCAGATACTGATGAACCTTCAACCATGGCCCTGCAATCTGCCATATAACACCAGACCACCACCACGAGCTCCCTGAAGCCACCATCGATTTCGCCTAAGAAGAAAAGAGAAAGTGGCGCCGCATCTCCCACCGAGGACTTTGAACCAACAGCACCATAGCCCATCTGGCTACACCCATCTCATGCCAACTAGGCAAGGAGCCGTGTCATCATGAGAGTGTCGGTGAACAAGCACAACGAGATACTCTATTTTACCCATACTCGAAAACGCTCTGACTTGTGCTGAGCTAGAAGGTTATCACTCAGTATGGTAGTAAACACAAATATTTAGACCAAGAGAAAGAAAAAAGAACCCACCAAGACAACCAATGCATCTCAAAGACTCAAATCCAAGACCTAAATATTGTGCACTAAGCCAACACCCAGTACAGAATTAAAAAGAAAGGGTTATACGTGTGTGTGTGTGTGTGTGTGTGTGTGTGTGTGTGTGTGTGTGTGTGTGTGTGTATTGTGCACTAAGCCAACACCCACAACCAGAAGGATTGTACATGTATATATATTGTGCACTAAGCTAACACCCACTACCAGAAGTAGTTTCAATTTCGGCAGTTTGTTACCCCTACCCCTTTCAGCACTGAAAGTTTAAATAGCACTCCACCACCAAATTATGTATTATCCAGTAGAAATGCTACTTGGTCAAAGATATCAATTAAAAATGGTTTCCCATGCTTGGTAATGGATTGGTTTTGGGAAAGAATTTATGTAGATTTTGTCCTCCCAGATGATTGTCAATATATATCCAATGTTCTCTACATTATTAATATAGCCAACATAAGCGAGGCAATAAACTAAGCAGAATGCAGTTGAGCACCACATGCAAGGCATAAAAGCTGCTGCATTTTTTTGTGTTACATCAAAGCCTTTCTTGTCTGGTTTGGTAAAAATCACCGAAAGACAAATAGATCAATGCTGGCATTTCCATAAAAATACATGTTCCACTTTACATTGCCGCTAGCACATTGCTTTATTACTGATAGAATTGTTGAAAGGTATTTGATCCCTTAAACCATTGAATTGGGTCTGGCAATTCATGTAGTTATAAGGGCACAAATAGCTTCCACAGATAATTTTTTCATTGTGCCTGGGCAAGGGTCCATGCCAAAGTTTGCATTCGATACGTTCACTGAACACTTCTGCTTACCTACGCACTTCTGTAGATATAAAAATAGTAGGAAAAAGTAAGAACCTATAATTCAGAATATTTGTTCACTGAAGGATGTGACCTCTTATTATATATTTGAATCTAGGCTCACTTTCAATCTAATTTATATGTATCAAAATATACGCATCATTTGGTGAACAAATTTGACCCAAGATTTTATTAATTTTGAATTTGGGTAAATGGAAATACTTTGACCCTGAACTGAAGCAAAACAGTAGCAGTGCGAGGGTACCTTATTTAGCACAGGGGTAGAGTTTGGAGTAGGCCTGGTGTTTGAGCCCAAAAGTATTTTTGGCAGGATCCTTTGGTGGGTTTGAGCCAACGGGCTGATACCTGCTGCCCAAAAATAAGCCTACTCGGGTTTGGGGTATAGCTTCGCCCATTTCGTAACCCATAAGGAAAACGAAACCTTATTGGGATCGAGTAGCAGAGATTGAATAGGAAACTTCAATTAATAATCTTTCTAAGGCAAGGAGCAGTCGAAACCCTAGGCATATAAATACAGGGTTAAGCGGTAAAGTTAAGGACCTCTCTAGAATCAATCAATCCCAGCGATTACAAAGCCTCCCCGGAGCAAACCTTCAACCCTGTTGAAACCCGGCGACCGTACTCTCAGTCCTAGTCTCTCTGAGCCGACTATCAGTGATACTGCCACAAAATACTACCAGCGAAGCAAGGGTAACGTCCTCGCAACCCAGCGAAGCTAAAGATACGCTTTAGCAAACCACGTGCTTTCTCAGAACTTCCCAGTGATTGCTCTGCTCAACCTACAACGTTGAGTATCGATTTTGGTGACCTAATAGATCACACCCAAAATCCTTATCCGTAAGGCAAAAGTCCTTTTCCGAAAGGCTAGAGAAGAACCCTGTGGCAAGGTTGGTGCTCTCCTCGTCCACAGCGCTTAAAGAAGAAGTCAGGTCAAGGGACTACCCCGACGACTGCACTCCACGGTGCTGGCACACCTGCGCAATCACACGCTCAAAAGAGACAGTTTGCATACCAGCTGGTTTTGGAGCCAAACACCTGGCAACAGTGCGCTCACGGGCGGGTTACAGGCGGTCTTAACGGGCTCAACCCATTATAACGGGTTGAGCCTGATGGGTTCACGGGTTACCCGTTGGAACCCGTTAAGACCGCTAAGGTTTTTTTTAATTTTTTTTATTTTAAAATTCTTTTCTAATCAATTACCCACTAAAATCCGTTAATACCTGTTAACAATAAATTGGCCATTGAAACCCGTTAAGACCCGCTAACATAAAAATGAATTTATTATTTTTTTTTTTTTGCATTTTTTTAAACTCTTTTTCCCACCCATTATCTATTAAAACCCTTCTCAAAAAAAAAAATTTGTTTTTATTTTTAATTTTTTTTAAACCCTCTTCCAACCCATTACCCATTAAAACTCTTTTTCATTGTTGATTTTCATTAAATCGAACTATCAAAAGTTAATACATATTGGGCTCACAATTCTCAAATTTTTTTTTTCTCTTCTAACCGGGCTCTATGGGTTCCGTCAGGCAGCCCGTTTCCGCCGGTTAACTAACAGGTTGGCAGCCCATTAACACATTAAGTTTTTTTTTTTTAATTAAATAGAGGATTAGGCGATATTAGTTCATCTGCGACAGCCGATTTGGGGTGATTGGCACCCACCCACAATCTCGAAAGAAAGGGGGCCACCGCAACCGGGAACCCACCACCCATCCATCTATTTTATTTTATTAAAAAATGAAAAGAAAACACAAGAAGAGAGAGGGGGACAAGAACCAAAACCTCTCTAAAAACAAAATGAAATAAAGTACTCTAAGTGAGCACTGAGCTAAAATAGTTACAAACTAATGAATAGAGCAATCATGCAGCATAAACCACCGTTGCATGAAATCTATCAAGCACTTCTGAATTAGCTAATACGGAAATTCGGTAACCCTTGCAGATTGTGAACAAAGGCAGCTGATGCACAAGGAGGGCAAGAGTCCCACCAATAATGCCCCTCATGATCCACCCCATAGTTAGCTAAGCAATCAGCCACTTGATTCCCTTCTCGATAAATATGTGAAAACTAAATCTGCATAGAGGAGAGAATGGTACAACAATTGACCCAATCAACAGTTAGACGCCAAGGGACTGAGTAATTTTTATTGGCAAGAAAGTGAATTGCTACCGCTGAATCACACTCAATCCAGAGAGAAGCCCGTCCTTTTCCTGATGCTATTGAAACTACATGAATAATGACTTGAAGCTCTACTTGTAGGGCAGTAGCAATACCCAAGGAACCAGCAAAACAACCCATACAATTACCCAAGTGATCACAAAAAATACCTCCATAGCCCGCGAGTCCTGGCGTCCCACGAGCAGCACCATCTGTATTAACCTTTAATTGAAAAGCACAAGGAGCATGCCAATTTACCTCACGAATTTGATGTGATCTTGAGGCTCGACCGCTGATTCTAAGAGCACTGAAAATACAAAGCTCATCTACTAAGTTACGCATAATTCCTAAACCCCAAGAATCAACCTCTCGAATTTGCTGCTTGATAGAGGGAATCAAATAATCAGTAGTTAAGCGACGCTCATCAAAACGGATAGAATTTCTAGCCTCCCAAAGAGAGTAGAAGCCAGCTCCCATCATTCCCCACCATAGCAATAGCAATTGAGTACCAAAACCATGTTGCAGTGGGTAAGAGAAGAAATCATATATATCCAGGAAATGAATACTGACTTTAAACCAAGATAAGACTGCAGACCATACCTTCATAGAGAAAGAGCACTAAAAAAAAAGGTGGTGGGCCATCTCAGCAGATGCATGACAGAGAGAGCACATAGAAGCAAAAGAAAAGCCTCGCTGAAGTAAGAGATCATCTGTTAAAAGCTTACCATGAAGAAATTTTCATAAAGTAACAGAGTTTCGAGGACGAAAGCATTGACGCCAAACCCATCTATCCCAAAGAACAATTGCCTGTTTACTCCTCTTGAACTCATAGGCTATAGATAAAGATAAACTCCCATCAGAAGAATCCAACCACACCAGCTTATCCTCCATGTTTGAATAAGGAAGTCTAACAGCTGAAATTTCTGACCAAAGTGCAGAAAGATCAGCAATCAAATTTGTAGAGCAATACCAAGAGCCATCTCTGATGAAATCAGAAACTTTGGCACATGATAATTTGCCAAGCTGATGTACAATACCCAATCTATCAACAACTGAACCATTAAGCCAATTACCATGCCAAAAATCAATTGATCGACCATTGCCCACTAACCATTTAGAGTTGTAGAAAATATCCATAAACAAGGGTCGCATGTCAGGCCAAATAGAAGATTTTTTATAGTAAGAACATGGTTGACCTGAATGTTGAAGAAACAGAGCAGAAAAAAAAAGCAGCGGCTGGTGTAGACTTAGTTAAGAAATCCCAAAATTTTTTTAGGAGGAAAGCCTTATTAAGAGCCATAATATTACGAACTCCAAGACCCCCCTCTTTCAATGGAGCACAACACTTTTTCCAAGAGACTGGATAATAGGCTCTAGAAGACACATTGCCGGTCCAAATAAAATTCCTCATCCAATTTCAAACTTGTTGCAATACAGTCCTTGGCCAAGCATAAATTGTGAAACTATGGGAAAACATACTAACCACCACAGAATTGGCCAGAGTTACCCGTCCTGCCATGGAAAGAGAATGCCCTCTCCAATTAGACATAACATTACGAATTCGATCAGCCAAGACTTGGAGGTAAATTCGCTTTGGGCGGCCAACAAAAATTGGCACACCAAGGTACATGAAAGGCAATTTACCCACTGAAACACCCAACCAAGAATATATTAGAGTACGACGATGAAGAGCTGACTTCCCCAAATAAAGATGAGACTTGGTTTTGTTCACCAATTGACTCGAGTTGAGTCCGTATTCCTCAAAGAAAGCCATAAGATTTAGTAGGCTTCTTTTATCTCCCTTACAAAAAGCCATTATATCATCAGCAAATAAAACATGAGAAGGGACTTTCACAGCACGAGGAGAGGTTATAGCTTGAACATGCCCCATATCAACCAGACGCAAGATACCACGGCTAAGAACCTCTTCAGCAAGGCAAAAAATAAGAGGAGACAGTGGATCACCTTGTCGAACTCCATGGCTACAGCTAAAAAATCCCACTGAAGAGCCATTAAATAAGATAGAGAGTCGAGTTGAAGCCAATATAGAACTAATCCATTCCACAAAAGTTGCATGAAAACCAAAAGCGTTAAGAACCCTTCGAAGGAAGTCGCAATTCAGAGTATCAAAGGCCTTTGCTACATCAAACTTAATGGCAACATTCCCTCCACGACATTTATTATCCAACAAGTTAACACACTCAGAAGTCCGAAAAATGCAATCAGAGATTTGTCTTCCTTTCAAAAAAGCAAATTGATTCGGCAATATAATCCTTGAAGCAATAGGAGCAAGACGGTCGGCTAGTATGCGAGTAATAATTTTAAAAGAAAAATTAGCCATAGCAATGGGCCGAAATTGAGTGATAACATCAGCTTCTTGAACCTTCGGAATAAGCGCCACAAAGATGGAATTTAGATTAGGCAGTATATAACCTGACTGAAAGAAAGATCTAACAGCACGGACCACATCCAACCCAACTACATCCCAACAAGCCTGAAAAAAGTGACTAGAATAACCATCCGGACCTGGGGCACTATCAGCATTCATGGAAAATACAACATTTTTGACATCTTCAGCAGAAGGAATAGCAAGTAAAGAGCCATTTTCTGAATCTGAAACCATTGAAGGAATAATATTTTCAACCAAACCTGTATCAGCAATATTTCCATCATCTGAAAAGGCACTTGTAAAATGCTGAACAACATGATCACTCAAAATATTAACATCATCCACCAAGTCATTCCCAATGCGAAGAGAAGTGATAGAGGAGCGTGCTCTTTGAATTTTTGCCAAAGTATGGAAATAGCCAGTATTTCTGTCACCTTCCCTAACCCATCTCACCCTTGCCTTCTCCGCCCAGAATGTTTCCTGAACCAATAAAGCATTTGATAAAGCATCCTGGGCTAAAAGCTCCTCAACATGACGCACTTCAGTAAACCCATCAAGAGATATGGCTAGTTGAATTTTTTCAAGGGCAGCGCGTGCACTATCCACAGCAGTATGAACATTACCGAAGATATTAACATTCCACTCCTTCAGAATAGGTTTTAAAAGCTTAAGCTTCTTTTGTAGAATAAACATAGGACAACCACATACCTCAAAGGATTGCCATGCTACTTGAACAATTTTAAGAAAATTTGAGTGCCCCAACCAAAGCTTCTGAAAACGGAATGGAATTGGACCTTGTGCAATGTATTTGGTGAATGAAATCAAGAGAGGATTATGATCAGAAGAGTGCCGAACCAAAGCGGAACAACTAGTCATCGGCCAATAGTCTAACCATGGAATAGAACAAAAGCACCTGTCCAACAACATTTCAATATGTGAGCCAACTCCTCGACCATTTGTCCATGTAAACGGTGACCCTTTAAGATCAATTTGTGTCAAATGACACACATCCACCATATGCTGAAAGTCATCACAAGAAACACGAGTAGGTAGTCTACCACCCGTCTTTTTATGGGCTCCTAAAATCGCAAAGGACCCGAGAAGCTTGTCTTTATTTGCTCAATTGCAAACCATAAAGGACGACGTGCCACACTAGTTGTTGCCGCATAGACAAATATCAGACCATGAGCAATACCACCAACAGAAAACTGCACAAACATATGTTGACTAGAAGAAGATATCATAGTAGGAGAGGATATGTTTGTTGAATGAAAAACCCAAATATTAGGAAATAACTGACCTCTATCATTGACACCGACCAATTGCATACCAATAGATCTCCAAAAAGAATCAGGAATATGCGTCAAAGATGTCATTGGTTCCGATAAACAAAGGAAATCAGGGGAGTGCTTACTAATCAAACTACGAAGAGCAGTTCTTGTAGGAGCATTAGCTAATCCCCGAATATTCCAAAAGATAATCTTCATAAATTAAGCTTATGAGGAGGACCCCTATTTCTTGCCGGGTAACGATCCACAGTGCCCTCTTCTGGCTGCTTGTCCTCTCTTTGCTGTTTGCGGAGTCTCTTTTTCTGCCCTTTAGAAAGAACAAGGGTCATATTCTTAAGGCCTGTATCACCCCCCATCATAGAATTCACTGCTTGCATTTCAAATTGCCCCCTAGGAGGGGTTCCATCAATACCAGTTGTGCATTGGTCTTCCTCAGTGAAGTCATGGCCACTAGTTTTCCCTTTCATCAACTCACCTGCTGCATTTTCCAGAGAAAAATGCTCCTCAAGAACTTGTTCAGTCGTATCCGAGGAGCTCAAGTCATCCTGCCTTGCATTAGCAACTTCAATATTTGCTTCCAATGGCTCCTCTATTACACACTGGGCAATAGTCTCCATTTCATCCAAAGCCGCCTCTTCAATAACAGTTTGTGCAAACTGAGCAATTTCTACCAATTCCCTTTCAGAAGATTGGACCCTAGGAGAGTCGTCATCAACTGTCAGAGTTAGAGCCGCATGTTGATCCTTTGTAACAATTTCATTAGTCATATTTGGTGGAGAAGCATAGACCATCTGCATATCAGGCCTAATATCAGAAGTGACCACATTACGCTTTACCTTGTACTCTTTACGCACTACAGTAGTCAAAGGGTGAGAAGGCTTCTCACGTTGTTTCTTGTTCCTTTGTTCCTTGTCGTTTAGTTGCTTACAACGATCAGCAGTATGGCCAACCAAACCACAATGGGTGCACAAATTTTCATAGACCACTTCAATGGGAAAACAATGATTTTCACGCTCGATCATCAACGAAGATGGTAATTCCCTGGCAAGATCCACATCTACTAAAATTCTAGCATAGTAGCCAAACTCACGCTCCTTCGTAGGCCGGTCTAATTGCAATGGAGTGCCCACTCCATGAGCAATCTCCATTAGATGTTGAGGATGCCAATAGTCTTAGCTCAAACCATAAAATCGGACCCAAAGTTGAGCATGGGTCTGTGGGAGAACATCTCCCGGCACAAAATCTGGCTTCCAATGAGCCAATCTGAAAATACTAGTAGCAAGGGTGCATGTACCCCCTCCCCAAACTCTTCGCAAATCATCCTCTGTTGCAAAGTGAATGTCGAAGTATCCTTTCACCAACGGAACATGTGATGCCCCGGAAATTCGTAATTATTTTCCGAGGATTTTCCGGAATCTAATTTATGGTTGTTGGACGGTTTCGTGGCTTGTGGAAGGAGCGGAAGTGTTTCGGACGAATTAATTATTCGAAAAGTATGACTTTAGGGGGGATTCAAGGTTGACTTTTGATACGTTGGGATTCTCTGAAAACTTCCTTCACGAAAGTTGTAGAACGCGTCGATACGAGTTCGTGGACATGCGGAACGCAGAATCGGAGTTCGTATGAAGAAGTTATGGGCTTTAGAAAAACTTTCCATTTTGGTATAAAAGGACGAAATTTTCCGGAAATTGCAAAGAAGGCCAGATTTCCAAAAACGGAAACCTAGCTCTCTCCCGAGCCCGCTCGCAGCCTCCACTTCGCCGGCATCGTTCTCGCTCCTCCGGCCACCGTTTGCTTCGATTCAAAAGTGGGTTTTACTCTCCTCAATCCCCTCTTGAGGTCTGTGGAAGGATTGAAGAGAGATTCGAGCTGTGGAGGAAGCTACATCTACTGGAAGTGGCTGCTTCGGGGATGAAATCGCCTTGATTGGAGTCGGAGATTCCGGCCACCTTTGCCGGTGATTTTTGAGGGCTTTTGGAGCTTGGAGGACGATGATGCTTCCCACAAGGTGGCTTGCATCGATTCAACTCGTGGAGGTCGAATTTTGGAATTGAAATTCTAGAGTTTCAATCGAGCAGTTTTGTTCTAAGGTAAAATCGATGGATTGGTTCATTTTTGGACTTTGGTGTAGTTATGAAAGTTTAAATTGGAGTTGAGATGAAGAACTTTGGTGTTGGGAGTTTAGCCAAATTCCGACTTTGGTCCGGCGGCACTGTGGTGGTGTCTTCCGGTGGTTTCTGGTCACCTCAGGGATAGTTTCTGTTCCTGAAGTTCGATCTACTCTTCGATACGAGCATTTCGATATATTGTTTGTAATTTTTGGAGATCGTATGAGCATGCTAGGGTTTTTACGGTTTAGGACCGTTAGATGTTTCGATCCGTGAGGATTCGAGCGTTCGATCGACTTGTGATTTTGGCATATCGATCGTAGAAGTATTCCGGAGACATTAGGTGGTCTCGGATGTGGTTTCGCCTCGATTGGCGTCACTTTGGGGATTTTAGTTCAAAACAGGGGTTTCGGACTTAAATCATTTGTGGATTGTTGCTAAGTTGAACCGTATGTGATTAGGTGCTTGACGAGGTATCCTTGGACAGTTGTTTTGTGGACTGGCTGCTTTGTTCTGTATTGAAGACGCAGCAGGAGTTTCGAGGTGAGTAATCCCACAAGGTTCTTTATGAACGGAATTACCATTATCGTTTTGCCGTTAATTATTTAACTGCAAACTATAGTTGGTATTAGTAGGCATTCTTGATCGAATGACTACGTATATATATATTTACGTGAAATATATATATTCTTTGAGGATGATGTGTAATGAATAATATGCATGATGTGTTCATATTATTGTTGAATGAGACTTTTCATAGAAACAATATTGTAGAAAAAGATGTTTTCTATTGTTTGAAAAGTATTGAGTTTGATGTTACATTTTAGAGTCAAGTGTGATTCATTTTAAATGTATTGGTCCTTGTACCAAGGGTCACAGATGGTGAGCAGGGATGGGGAAAGCCGGAACTAGATGGTCGTAACGTTTTTAGGTCAGGTGTGACTTACTTAACGTTGACTTCAGACAAGATGGGGTCTAAAAAGCATGGGTCGCAGATGGTGACCAACAGTTGGTTCTAAGACCAGACGGGGTATGAAAACCAAGAGTCACAGACGGTGATAGGTTGCAGATGGTGACCAAAGATTTATCTGTGTTATGAGCCTAGTCACCATATTGTCTTTGAGTTATGGAATTAACTGTGACTATAGATGGTATTAGTGACATTTCTGAGTGAATGATTATGTGTGTACATATATATATTATGGGATATATATATATACATATGTATTCATGTATTGGTGGTATTTCTAAGTGAATGATTATGTGTGTACATATATATATTATGGGATATATATATACATATGTATTCATGTATTGGTGGCATTTCTGAGTAAATGACTATGTGTGTACATATATATATTATGGGATACATACATATACATACGTATTCATGTATTAGTGGCTTCGTGGTGAATCTGTGTTGATGTGTTGTGTGTCTAGGTTAGACTGATTTGTTGTTGGTACATCATGGGGGGTAGCGGGGAGCTATCTGATGTTCATGAGTACGTGTTTTTAAAAAGGAGTTTCGGGGATTCTTCTTTTAAATGTCCTGGGAGGACTTGTTTATCATATTTAATTGTCAGAGTTTCAATTAATATGACTTTGTCACGGGGTGACTTGTATTCGTTTCTTTTCGGAAAAAAATGTGCTGTTTTGGGAAAATAGGGTATGTTTTCCTTATTCTCAAGTCGAAAGGTTTTCCTCGTGTTTGGCGTGAGTTGTGCGGGCTTTTATCCCTTGATATTGTGTGAGTTGTTTTGAGTTACTCATACAGGATTGCAAAAGCTTACCGGGTTTGTTGTGTGGCAACCCGGTACACCATTCCAACGGTGTAGGGGTTATTTCTGCAGGTCAGGTTGATCGTGGCTGATGCTGAGGTAGCATGCTTGCAGCTTAACGGTAGTAAGTCAATTTTGTGACCTTACCGTTATAGAGACTTCCGTTTGTAGTGAACTCTGAGGAGTATTTACGTTTTATTTTGTTGTTGACAATTTAATTCGTAAACTCGTGTGTTGTGTGACTCTGTGGGGCGAGTCAATATTGAATTTGTGGGTTCAGGGCATCAATATGTACTTGGGTTAAAAGGGAGTAAGTTTCTAAGTATTTTGTATTGATGGCTGAACATTTCACGCATATATAATTATGGGGTTATATATCGATTTATTGTGTAAAATCAGGGGCGTGACCGAACAAGACGCCATGGAGCTGAGGGTTTCCACAGAGTGTTAAGCATACCCTTGAGATCTGCAGCCTTCAAAGGTGCAGTGCCTTTACGGAGTAGTAGACGACCAAGGAGGTTGGTTTTGAAACTTTTCAATTGCTCCTGATAAAGAGCCTCATTGATCTTAATGTATGTTTTATCTCCGCGAACAATCGGTGCAGGTAGTTGGTTAAGAGACACCGATGATTCAATTGAATCTGAAACAATTGATGAGAAAGTTTTCGCCTTGGGCGGAGGAGTAGTCGAGTCAAGGAACCCCATGAACGCCTATGGGCAGATAGCTTGAGCACTAGAACTGGATGCCGACATGGTGGAATTTATCTCATAAGGTTTTTCCAGAGCTTAGGGTTTCTTTAGGGTTTTTCCTTTTTCACTTGTCACCAAACTCAACAACATTTAACCATTAACACATTAAGTTATCGGGCGGAAATAAATGACTTTTTACCGGGCGGTTAACAGGTCATGGGCTGAATTACCAGGCCTAGTTTGGAGCATGACAGGTACAATGCTTATAGTTCCCACAGCTTCCGGATGGAGTACCAAAGCTTGAAAATTTAATAGCAGAAATAGAGTGCCCATTTTTACACTGTAGGCTAAGTTTAGGCTTCTTTTGCTCTTTCAATTTGCCTTGGCTCTTGGTGTCCAATTCCCTAACGAGTGGGTGACTTTCACAAATCTCAACACAGATGGTCCTCATGGATGTTTTCACAAGATCAATCTTTGAAACATCGCCATCAAGCTCCTCAAAAACAACCAACAGATTTTGAGATGGCTTGAGCCAAGACCGAGGAACATGATACCTGAAACATAGGCAGAATATAGGAAATTAGTAAATAGGTTCTTAATGTTTTTTTCTGATCAAGTGGTAAAACAAGTTTCTACACCATTGTTGAGTTGGTTGGAGACAACCAAATTGACACTTGTTAATCCTGAATGTACCAGAATAACTGCATGCGCTGCAGTTACCATTAGCATGAATAGTCCAGTATCTTCCAATACTCTGCCCATTGATCTATACTTGACCCTTCCCCATGCTCCCCATGTCCAAAGCCAAAGGCTCATTCCCTTCAGGTGCATCAAAATTGGTCTGAGGGTTCAAGTAGCACTGTTATCCAAAATTATTGCTCGTTAGTACTAAAGGAACAAGAACGAAAATGTTTAATTAGCACTAGTCAATATTTGTGGTTCTTATTTCATACCTTATACCAAGTCAGTGGTTGTTGATTCTGTGTCCCTATAAACACCCTCGTCCAATTCACTGCAGAGGTGGAAGTTGGAGAACCGAGATTCATGGATTCTCCTTTTAGCCCAACCTGTAAACATAAACATAACTGAGTTGAGGCATTCCTTGAGTACACAAGTAATTTAGCAAAATTAGACTTTATAGACCTTGTATGACCATGACTGCCCTGATAAATCTCTGCTTCCTTGATCCAATCCTTGTAGAACAGCTGGTCCTAGTACTCCCAAGTTCCATGTCTCAGAGTGAGGTCCATTGTTCTATGACAAAATCAACAGGAAGTAGTTCAGTTACCATTGGACTAAAGTCATGAAATATGGCCAAGAATGTAACTACTTGGGAGTTTGGGGATTCATTGCGAAGATATAATAACGTAAACACCAAATCAAAAACTTTTAATCCAAGTCAAGTAGCCACATCTTCGTATGAATATCGAAAATTCTAATTCAAATCACAAAAGCATATCTGGTCTACATGCTCCCTAGTGTATCCTCCACTTTATTTTACATCACAAAAGTGAACCTATATATTCATATAGTCTTCCAAATCCCATATCCAGATCCTGATTTAGTTATTTATATAAAGACACCACAAGAAGTTTTTTATTACATTAATTACTTATTTTTAAGCCTTGTAATTTACTCGAGTACAAACTTTACCAAATTGACCAAGTCAATTATAGGGACCTGTAGTATAATATCAAGTTATCAACACAAAATTTGTATTGGTATATCAAATATTCAAAGTTAGTGAAAAATGCAAATCAAAGAACTAAACGGTAATCCAACAGCCACACTTAGAAGTGAAATTTTATTCACACCAACATGCATGTTTACATCTCCTGTAAAAGTGAATCTCTGGTCTTGCAGAGTCCCATAAGTTTATCCTATCATTACAGAACATCACCGACATTTAATTTAGATATAGCGGTAGGCCTCGTCAACGGGCCGGGCCGGGCCTAATTACATTTTTAAATAGTCACGGGCGGGGCCGGGCCGAGCTTCATTGTAAATCAACGGATCCAAGCCCGTCCATATAAGGCGAGCCTTGCGGGCTTTTTCGGGCTGGGCTGGGTAGCCCACCTTTTTTCGGGTCTGGCCGGGCTATTCTATAATGCGAGTCTCAGAACCACTACCATCAGAGACAAACCGTTTTATTGTGCAATATTTAGCCTCGTCCACAACAACTAATTTTACTCAACCTCATTCAACTAATCTTGCTTCTAGATCATCTCAGGTCATATTAAGGATGCTATTTTTTTCCTTTTAAAGTTTTAAGGGGTTTGGAACCTAGCCGAACTAGGAGGCTCATCCCCACGCCCGTTTTAATGTACTGAAATAAAAAGACATAATACAAAGTGTCCCAATTTACAAATTACAACTTCGAACGAAAGCAAATTATTAATACAATTTCTATGAGTTTATCTAATTAAGCATATTGTCTTCCATTCAGACTTGGTATCATTAAGGCTCACACTTAGAATCTGCCTGCAGCCCTGCATAATTGGTATATCCCTGCAAAAAATTCTTGAAATGAGCCACTTATTTGTAATACACGGACTACACAGAATACCCAAAACTCCAGCATTATTTCTACTTGGGCATAAAGTTGAACATGCTTATTACAAATATCTAATCTGCAAGTTTTAGTAAAAGCAAGCAACTCACAGTTTCAAATGAACCAATTCAAGCTTTAAAACTACCCACTATAGTCTAACTTCAGATAAAGTTTGTATGTAAAAGCATCCTAAGAATTGTTAAGGATCCAATTACTATTTTCCACATAAACTGAAACTTACTGACCTTGAAACTTTAAGGCTGCAGATTGGTTGATAACTCATGGGATTCAGCAAATTCAGCTGATAACTCATGGGATTCAGCAAATGACTAGTACCAGCACTCGCACCACCTCTAAGCAATGCCTTACAAACCCCACATTTATTTTTTGGTACCATACTTCCATGGTCATTAACTTGAACCCTTTCAAAAAAACTCCCAAACATTACTAGTGAATCTAGTTTTCTTAGAAGATGCAGAAATAGATGAAGCTCCGGCTTCTGTCAAGTTATCAGCATTAATATCATCCATTTCTAGCTGGAAATAAATAGAGTTAAGATATTACTTGAGAGTTTTGAATGAGCAAGCTAAAACTTATTCGCAGAGATGCTACTGTCCATTCCTTTGTTTGCTCTTACTCATCCTGCAATGTAAGAGATCAAAATCAAATCAAGAATCTAATTCTTTATTATTATCAGGCACAGAGTAAAAACAAATTGCACAATCAAAGACTTTATTCATAAGTGCATCATTTTTAGTATCGATTACCGAAAGTGGCAACTGACAATATTAGACAAATTATCCAAATATGACAAGGAAGGGATTTAGATGATAACATTTAGTTTCAAATCAAAATCTAACTTTATTGATCGAAGTTTGTCATACTAATCAACAACTTTATTGAACTTTATCATCTTAACACCTCAGAAAACAAAGGTCCAGTACTCTCAGACCAAAGACCACAGGTACCCGTTATCATCTTCACACATATAACTCCTTATAATCTTAACAACACATGTGAAACAAAATCACAGACCAAAGACATCAACAAAACCAGTACCTGCTCGATTAACACCTCAGCTCTCAGATTATCCCCTCTTGAAGCCCGTGAGATGAGGAAGAGGAAGAAAATAAAAATAGCGATGGACCATAGAAGGAGAGGAGCTCGCCGTGAACAGATCCAACTTGCCGTGAACAGATCCAGCCCGCCGTGAACAAATCCAACTCGCCGAGAGGAGGCTGATCGGTTATGGAGGTTTAGGTCTAGTCGTCGAGAGGAGGCTGAGGAGTTATGGAGCCATGGAGGTTTAGGTCGAGAGGAGGCTGATCCGTTATGGAGGTTTAGGTCGAGTAGTTGAGAGGAGGCTGAGGAGGTATGTAGGTTTAGGTCGAGAGGAGGTTGATCCGGTATGGAGCTTTAGGTCGAGAGGAGGCTGATCCGTTATGGAGGCTTAGGTCGAGTCTTCGAGAGGAGGCTGAGGAGCTATGGAGGTACGGATATTTAGATCTGAGACTCTGAGTGACTGAATCGTCGAGAGGAGGCTAAGGCTTGAGGCCTTGAGAAACAGAGAATGAGAGAAAGTGATAAATTTTAGGACTTGGTTTAGGTTTAGGTCATTGTCTCACAGCTGGTATCCAACGGTAGGATTATAAAATGGACGAATCCAACTGTAGGATTAGAAAAAGGTAACTTCACAGTTTTCTAAAAACATATATATAATTTTACATAATTTAAATATAAATCTATATTTATATATCATACACTCCAAAGAGCAACCCCTATCAATTCAAAGAAAATGAAAAAACCGACCGTTTGATGAGTTTATTACAATAAATTATGAGTGTGGTAAAAAATTTAGCCAATTTCACCATATTTTCGAATCCGATCGAATTGGTCAACCGTAGTCACTTATATGTTTTCTTGGTTGACCAATGGCGTGACAACCGCGAAACGTTCTTATTTTTTCACATCACGTTTGTATATATTCCATCGATGGATGTGCGTGGACATAAGATTAAAAAAAAATTAATTTTAATTACAAACACATTGGCATATACCAATTTTCTTCCTAAAGTTGTATGACTTATACATTGCATTTAAATTGTTTAGGTTCATTCTAAAGCAACCATGAAGTGGAAAATGAATTCGGAGAAATCAACCGCTCGATGGAAAGATTGTAATGTTTTATGGTGTTTGTAGAAAATCTAGCCAATTTGGCTATCGTTTCGAATTCGATCAACTAGGTCAAACGTAGTTACTCTTATAAACCTATATTTATATATTGTACACTCCAAAGAGTTGTCCTATCAATTCAAAGAAAATGAAAAAACCGACCGTTGGATGAGTTTATTATAATAAATTATGAGTGTGGTAAAAAATTTAGCCAATTTCACCATATTTTCGAATCCGATCGAATTGGTCAACCGTAGTCACTTATATGTTTTCTTGGTTGATCGATGGCGTGACAACCGCGAAACGTGCTTATTTTTTCACATCACGATGGATGTGCGTGGACATAAGATAAAAAAAATTAATTTTAATTACAAACACATTGGCCTATACCAATTTTCTTCCTAAAGTTGTATGACTTATACATTGCATTTAAATTGTTTACGTTCATTCTAAAGCAACCATGAAGTGGGAAATGAATTCGGAGAAACCAACCGCTCGATGGAGAGATTGTAATGTTTTATGGTGTTTGTAGAAAATCTAGCCAATTTGGTTATCGTTTCGAATTCAATCAACTAGGTCAAACGTAGTTACTCTTATAAACCTATATTTATATATCATACACTCCAAAGAGTTGCCCTATCAATTCAAAGAAAATGGAAAAACCGACCGATGGATGAGTTTATTACAATAAATTATGAGTGTGGTAAAAAATTTAGTCAATTTCACCATATTTTCGAATCCGATCGAATTGGTCAACCGATATTTAGAATATATATATGCACATATTTTATATAGAAGTATAATAGTATAAGAACTTCCACACACACACACACACACACACACACACATATATATATATCTCTATATATATATATATATATAAACACACACACATATGATATATTGATATATATATATATATATCTATATATATATATCTCTCTCTCTATATATATATATAAACACACACACACACACACACACACATATATATATATATATATATCTCTATATATATATATATTGTATCATATATGATATATTGATATATCAGCAAGGTTCCAAAGAGGACGTCCTTGCTATACATAATCTGCGGATGGGTCAATCTCTGCCGTCCGTTTCTTTAAATGAAAAGCAACGGCTTGGATCGATCTCTTCCCAAAAACCCATCGCTCGTCGAAGTAGAAAACCAGACAGTAGACTCTCCACTTTGGTTGCATCGAAGGCTCTGGTTCTCTTTCTCCACCCAAAATCCAAAACTTCTCAACTCCAAATACCAGAAACTCATCTCAGGTTGCAACAATCGTGCAACCGAAGCTTTCTTTTTTCCTTTCTCTCATGAAAATTGTAGCTCTCTTATGGTCCCGACATCCCTTGGAGTTTTCGCGCCAAAAGTTAGAGACTTGGAAGCAGAGAAACACATCTAGAGTATGGATTCTCTCTCTTTTCTGATTTGTTTGATTTCCAATTACAAAATTTAGGGTTTTTTTTTCCATATTTGGGACTTTTGTTCTTTCTGTTTCTAGGTTTCTTTTTTTTTTCGATTGTTGATCTTATGTGTGCTTTTCAGTTTCAAATAAATGGAGTCAAAGGATGATCAAGTTTATATTCCTCAAGTAAAGGCAGAGTTGTTCATCATCTCATTTGGCAGAATAATGTCTCAAACATATCGGTTCACTACCAGAAAACATGCTCTTTAAGGTAAGCTTTTGAGTTTTCTGTATTTGGTATTTTTTAGATTTTGCATCTGATTTGGTCAGTTTAAGGGATATGGATTTTGTGGTGTGTTTGATTTGTTGCGAAATAGCTTTGTGATTGGTTTTGAGTTTGTTGAGAAATAGCTACTGTGCTTGTGATTGATTTGTTGAGAAATAGCTAACGTGCTAAGCTTTGTATTGGGTTTGTACTTTTAGTGGTGATATATACATGTATATATCATGCTTTCTGTTTATGTTAGAGATGCAAGATATTGTACTTTTAATGGTATAATAACTCATTTCACAATTGATTCATCATGTTTTCTGGATGAAGTGATAGGTTTTATTCTTATGCAATCTTTACTGCAGTGGTATAAACTCCTTGCTTTAGACGATATTCATATTCCCATGGTTCATCTTTCAGAATCTATATAAAGATCTGATTAATCTTTATGAAATGGAGCAAAAGAAATGTAGCTCCCAATAGATTTGCAAGATGGCCATTGCCTTTTCAAGGCACTCTGTTTAATTATCTAGTTTCAGTTTCCAGCTGAAATTTAATGAGCCCCTTTTGTTATGGTTTGTGCATCGACCTTTTTGGATTTCTACTACAAGATAGGTATAACCATGTGATTTTATTAATGTATATCTTATCTTGATGCAGGGAGCTCAGCTGAGAAAGCACATTGACGCAACACTAGGCAGTGGGAACCTAAGAGAATCAGTAAAGCTTCCAACTGGAGAAGATTTAAATGAGTGGCTTGCTGTCAACAGTAAATCTCTTTTTCATCATAATTTGAATTGTCTTTTAATTTGTTAGTTTGTTTGGTTTGATGAACTAGTATTTAGAGGGGAAATATGTTGGAGGCATAAGGAAGAGATGGCGACCCTTATACTAGCTATTTTCATACAGCAGCAAATGGGAAGAGAAACTGATGTTTGAGTGGGAGGAGAGTAGTAATCAAGATCTGATTAAGCAGGAGATTATTGTTTGTTTACAGAAGTTATACCTCCAACAGAAGTGTTGCCTTCATGATACATTTTTAATGGCTAGATATATTTCAAACAATTTTATATACGTTTAGTGGTCAATAAGTAGTGGAAAAGGTCAGAGGTGAGTAGGAAAACTAGGGAAAGTTGACTGACTTGCTGTCAATGCTGACGTGTTTGTTTATACAATTATTCATAACTACTGTGAAAGGCAAAAGGTGCTCAATTGTAATACATAAGATGCAGCAAAATGAAGCATCAAGGTCCTCCCATTTGCCTACTCAAAATCCATTTGATATTTGTCAGCAAATCTTCATGCTTTTTTTTCAGTGAAATTGTGAAATAGTAATTTTTTCTTCCAAAGTTCTTTTTATCTGTTGGCTTAGAGACTACTTTGTTGATTGATCAATGTACCTTCTATGCCTGACTATGCACTTAAGTCCAACTTCTGGTTTTATCAACTTTCTTTGTTTTTATTTGTACCATGACAGCTTCTAGATTTTGTGGTCTGTTTGATTATGCAGGTTTTGGATGCACCGATCAGTTTATGGCAAGACGATTTTGTGGTCTCTTTGATTCTGTTGGTTTTGGAAGACATTTTGGATCATTTCAAGATTATATGGTAGAGTGAGGATCGTAGTCAATTCATTATGTAATGGTTTCAATTGTGGATACTCAATTGTTGTTGATTTGTAATGATTCCAGAAAATGAGGAGTGGAATGACTTAATATGCAATGTTAGAGCAAAATGACTTAATATATTGTGTTAGACTCAAAATCTGGAGCAAAATGTGGAGCTAAATTACTTAATATGCAATGTTAGACTCAAAACCATGGCATCAGAAGTTCAAATCTGGAGCAAAATGACTTAATATGTTCCAATAAATCACAAGAAGTTCAATTCTGTTGCCAAAGTAGACAACAACCACAACCAACAAAACAAAATGCTTCCAAAGCAAAGCCGATACAACCAACATTTCTAAATAGGATACAATATACAAAGACTAAAGCCATTTCCTTCCTTCTATAATACTGTAAAGTACAACAAATGACACCTTCTCCAGCATAGCAAGAGCAAAGCTCTGTGATTCCAGAAAATGCACATTACATTCACATGTTCTATACACTGTGATTCCAGAAAATGCACATTACATTTAGTGTTTACTACTACAAACATTCCACAAACATTCATCGAGTCATCTATTTCTTGCCTATCCCATTGCTTTTCATGCACCAACTCTTTAATTATAGTCTGAGAATTATATGTTTGTTCCTGCTCAGCTCCTCAAGTATATCCTCATAGAAATCCCGCACACAAAAACACATCAAAAAATTTAACAATTTCAGTTAAAATCAAGGAGCAAAGCATCTTGCACAAAGCAGCCTACAGTTGCAACTCAGGAGAGTTCTGAATGGGATATCTAATTCTCATTTGTATGTGAAGTGATAAAACTTAATGATTACTGGAAAACTAGCAACTGAACAGTCACAATTAATGCCCAATGACTGTCAAACATGCATTGTGTACCATGAATACTTGAAAACTAAACTAAAATCTAAGTGCCTATCAATGAAGAAAAGAAAATCAAAGTCAAATACCGATATGCTTTGCAAAGACTTAAATGGAAGATAACATGAACAGATCTTTAAAGATGACAACGTACTACCTTCATGGACAATGACATGATCTTCTTGTAACAAACATCCACCGTCCCTGCTGTTCCAGAAAGACGAATAAGGGCAACTACTCCTTTTGGACCAAAATCATAGTATCTCCACTACTTTGTTCCAATCTGCAGATACACAGTATTTCAATACAAACCAACAAATCAAGTCACCACCAAAATTGAACATACCTATAATTTAATAAGCAAAAAGCTATAAGATTAAAATAAGGAAAACTATCCACTTCAAAACCCAACAATTAGACAGAAATAAAAGCCTTCAAATTAAAATACACAAAGTTGATGCTAACCAATGATATATGCTGTTGACAATTCCAAGCCTTAGCAGCGAAAACATAAACTTGATTCCAGAAAGTGTGACAAACATAGTAATAGCAAAACCCAATATCAAAATGAAGCTAAAGGCTCAATCTTTACATAAAAATGTGGGAACAGTTATATTCGCACTGATGAGGTGGAAAAAAAAAAAATGCTTCAGTTTGGCGGTGAGGTGGATCAAATTGCAAACCAAACCCAGATAGATAAACCCGCATACCCACATTCATAGGCACCACCCATAATTGCATGCACCGAAATTCAAAACCGGATCAATCACACCCAAAATTCAAGCTTACCTTCTCTTTTCTGTCTTCTCCCGAATGTCTTCTTCTTTCCCTTCTTCCTTTGCTCTCTTCGCTCTCGCTATCTGTCTCTATGGAGCGAAAAAACCCAGAAGCGAAAGATGAAAGCGGTGTAATCGATCGGAAGAAATTATTAAAAAAAGAAAAACAAAAAAAGAAATAGATATAACCAGATTTGTGTTCTTCTCAGATGAACCCAAGAACCGAGATTCGCATTGTTCGTTCTCTTCCAGTCCCCATGTTCTTCCTCAAATCAAAACCCAAGAACCGCCTTGATTCGCCATGTTCTTCCCTCTCTCTCGAATCAGCCGTCTCTTTCAGTTTCAGATTGGAAATCGCATATATTTGTTGTTGGGTCTTCCGCTCCCATCGCCTCACTCTTCCCCCTCTCTTTATCTCTCTATCTCTGTGTGCAAATGAAACCATCTGAGGCTCTGAGCTTCTCTCTATCTCTGTATCCAAACAGTAACGCTCTCGATCCAAGCCGTTGCTTTTCATTTAAAGAAACGGACGGCAGAGATTGACCCATCCGCAGATTATGTATAGCAAGGACGTCCTCTTTGGAACCTTGCTAATTGATATATATATATATATATATATATTTATAAACACACACACACATATATAGATATATCTATATATAACACACACACACACACACATATATATATATATATGTATAAACACACACACATATATAGATATATCTATATATATAACACACACACACACATACATATATATATATATAAACACACACACACACACACATATATATAATATTTTGCGGGCTTTTACGGGCCGGGCCTAGCGGGCTTTTGGCGGGTCGGGCCGGGTTTTTGCGGGCTTTTTTGCTGGCCTCCATTGGCCCACCAAAGCAGGCTTTTGCGGGTTTTTTGACGGGCCAGCGGGCCTCCATCGGCCCACTTGATCCGCGGGCTTTTTGATGAGGCCTATATAGGGGCATAGGTTTTTTAAGTAGACCCAGGTGACTATTTACCTACCAAATCAAAAGTAGCTGGTATAATATCTCAAAACACAAGTATATAAACAATTTACTTACCTGAGAGCTGGTCATTGATAAAGACATGCATAGCGTTCCCAACAGACTGCACGGTGAGAATTGGATGCTTACCTCCACGCAAAAATGATTCAGATGGACTTATGTCGACACTAAAACATCAAGTTTTGGAAAATTAGCTTATATAACTGGATATACATTTTTTGCAGATACATTGAATGGAAAAAGAAGTTCAGTTACTTAATCTCACCTGGTGGTGTACCATAGATAATCACTGGAGTCTCTAGTGATGTTCAACTGATCTAAGAAACCAATGACTGTGAGAGTTGTATCACCAGTCCATGAAGCAATGTCTTCACTGAAGGTTTCCCATGACCACAACTCAGAGTTAGTGGGAAAAAATTGTTTTTGGGATGTCTGAACTCCCACCTGCGATAAAGTGCATAATGAGCATATATCATGTCTGTGTATAAGATATATACAAAAATGGAAAAGAAGCTACAGTGGATCTGTAAGAGTTTCCTATGATTTAGCTAATTCATTGAGGAAAAAACTATTTGGCCTCACTTTGATGTCAACAAATTTTGTGGAAAATAGTAAATAAGCATTGCAGAGAGACCATTGTTTATTTCATTTACTTTGGCAGTGTTGAATACAACGTTTTCGCAGTCTGGAAGGATGCTGATAGACCAAGCAGGGAGCTCATAGTTTCGGTCATTGAAAGTCACCGTTGCAGCTGAGTTTGCATTGTAGTTTGAGAGAAATGCTGCACAACCTCCTGGCTTTGAAGAGAATACATGTGACTGGAAATTAAAGCAGTAATTTAGTTTAATTGGATACCAACAGGAACTTCAAGGATGAATATGAATTCTTTTTTCAAGATGGTGCTAGATGATATGTTAGGGAATATTTTAAGTTTTTAACAGAGTAATTTTTCCAACCTTCTGATAGCATTCTTATTTTTCATAGGTAAGTAATATGTAAGTTGATAGAGTTTTCTATCGTAAAATATGCTGATTTTCTTCGTAGAAAAGTCAGAGTGATCTCATTCTAACCTAAACATGTTGATATCTCCCTCCCCAACCCATTAAAGAGGCTGACAAACCTGTTGATATCTCCCTAAGGATGTAACAGTCGGATCAGCATTTAGCAGAGCTTTCTCACATAACTTAACAGCTTTATGGAGTTCCATTAAGTGACCATACTTGGGTTGCCTGATCAAGCCTATCAAGTCAGTTATGAGTTAGATGACAGCAAGCTGGTAATTTTTTACACCTTATAATATACATCTGAAGAAAAGCCTACACATATTTATCATCAAATTTCTCACCATATTCATCAATGGGGGCATCGTAGTCATAGCTGGTAATAATAAAAGGGCCTCCAGCAGTTCTTTCAAAGTTAGTTCCTCTATGGTACTGCAAGCAATGTTTAAGATTTAAGAAATAAGCTCAATTATTCCTTTCGTTTTTAGTTACCTCTGGGAGTGATATACCATATGATTAAATCAGTGGTTGACCCTAAACTATATGTAGCATGATATACCTTCATTTGATTGCTGAAAATTACATATAAGTAGAGACGATATGCACAAGGTTTACATGAATTGTCTTCTAGATAAAATCATACAGAAATGATGTATTGAAGCCTAGTGCCAGATTGACTGACCATGTAATAGTTCATGAAGGAGCCTCCGTTCTGAACAAATCGAGCAACTGCAAATGCCAAATCTTCAACAGGCCGATCGCTTGTAATTTGGGCCACCAAATTGTGTAAACCTATAAAAGAACAGAAAACTGTAAATCTACTTTTTATGCAGTAGGTTCCAAGAGCACAGTTAGATGTAGAACGTATATACATATACCAGCCAGTCCAAGCCTCAGTCCAGATCGTGGGCTTGTATGGTTTGTTTGGAGAAAAATTGTCACAATAAAACCCATTGCAAGTGTTTATCTGTCAAAACAATATGCAAAGAATTCTTAATGTCTTGTAAGATCAGGTTTACTAACAAAACAAATAAATTTTGTGTTCCATCTCAGTAAAATTAGACCTACCACAGGGTCTGGGGCATCATCTTCCTTGCACATGACCCATGGGACCCCAGTATCCATTCCAACAGCCATCTCTGCAGCCCATGTCATGTATGCATGACCGGCTTCCCCAAAAGCCTTGCTCAAGTGCTCGTACTCATTCTCAATCTGCAGAAAAGTGAATTAAGAGTGCTGTAAATTAGAGTAATACTGAAAACAACAAAATGTCATGGTCTTTAATATATAAAGAGAAAAATTTACTCTTGACCACCTTTCTTTACTCTTCTTCAGCATTGTGTCACAATTAGTGATGAAAGATTACCTGAGAAAGGATAATGGTGTTGAAGGATGTCGACATAGTGTGCCTCTACAAACTAGGGTTTAAGATTGTAATAGGAAAGTATTATAGGTATTCAATTGTATTCGGATTCTCTTACCCTTTGTATACCTTGTAACTCCCTATATAAGGGCTCCTATTATCAATAATAAACACACAATTCTATTCTCCTACAACACGTTATCAGCACGAGTTCTAACCCTAGCCGAAGAGAAAAAAAAAAAAAAAACCCTAAAACCCTAAAACACCAAAATCTGCCGCAGCATCCAGCCAACCCCCCTCTGCAGCCTCCTGCCGGTCTCCCTGCAGCCCCCTGCTACTCACCCTGCAGCTCCGCACACAGGCCTCACCCCAGCAGCCTAGCCGCAGCCCACTGCAGCCCCTGCTGCCCGTACTGTTTCCTGCCAGCCTACCTCAAGCCTGCAGCCCACTGCTGCACGTCCCCTGCCGACCTGCTGCAGCCCTCCTACAGCCCTCCAGCCGCCTCCACTGCAGCCCGCACTGCCCAGTCGGTCCTGCACACATCCTGCCCACGCCCCGGTGCTGCTGCATCTTCCCTGCCAGCGACCAGTTCGGCCCTGCCCAGTCCGCCTGCCCACTCGGCCCTGCACACATCCTACCCACACTTGCCACCTGAAGCCGCGCAGCACCGAACGAAGAAGATCAGCGGTGACTGTACAAGGCTAAAGAGCTCAAGCCGCGCAACACCAAACGAAGAAGAACAGAGGGAAGGAAGAAAGAAAGAAGAAGAAGACTGAAAGAAAGAAAAAAAAAAAAAGAAGGGACCTGGCCCAAGAAAAAAAAAAAAAACACTCTTGCTCCAACACGCGCGTGTCCTCAAGCCAAGAACAATTACGTAAGTTTTTATAATTAAGGTTGCTGTTTTCTTGTATTTAAATTCCTTTTATTTTCTGCAAATATTGGAATATATGTTGCCAAATGATTTTGATATTTAACAAAGTGGAATTGTGGGGATTCACGCTTAACGAACTAAGAGTGTTCGTATGAACTAAGAGTGTTCATAATTAAACGAACTAAGAGTGTTCGTGTGAACTAAGAGCGTTCACAATACTTGGACTAAGAGCGTCTGTAAGCATCAAATTGTGATCATATTAAAACATTATTGTTTGGTCTAATCCAAAAGAGATTCTTGGAAATTGATTTCTTGGTAGCATAGCTCGGAAATCTCATTATTTTAGTTTTCGTGGAAGTTTAACTCCGAAACTAATATATTTTCTCTTCTTATTTTCAGGATGTCGAATGAACCTAGACTCGACTTTCCCATGCTTGACTGAACAGGCTCGGATTACCACAGTTGGGTAACCGATGTTAAGAATCATCTCACTTCCAAGGGAATATTACCCATAATCCAGGCACCTAACCCGGATCTTGTGTTCAACCGAACATCTACAAAGCATGCTCAAGCAGTTATCTTTATGCGACGCCATATGGACAAGGCACTCAGATTGGAGTATATGTCGATCAAGGATGCAAGAGAGCTATGGGTAGCGCTAGAAGAGCGCTTCGGCAATGTCCAAGATTCCCTCCTCCCTGACTTGAAGGTTCAATGGAACAATCTGCGTTTTGCTGACTTCAATTCTGTTACTGAATATAATTCAGAGGCTCTTCGCTTACAATCCATGTTGAGATTCTGTGGACAACCTGTCACAGAGCAAGAGCTAATTGAGAAGACTCTCTCCACCTTCCCCGTTTCAGCCATTGTGGTATCAAAGCAATACCGTACTGAAGTCAATGCTGGACAGATCACGAGGTTTCATCAACTTATCAATATCATATCTGTAGCTGAGAAACATGATAACATACTCGTGAGGAATTATAATTCAAGGCCCATTGGAACTAAGAGCGTTCATGAGGCGAATTATAATGCACCCAAAAGAGGGCGCAAGGAGCGGAACCCTAGGAATAAGGGACATGAGGGACGTATGGGTCCATATAACCGCCCTAATCAGGAAGAAAACCGCAAGTTTGGAGCGGATACACATGGTGGCAATGCCACACGTGGGAGAGGGGGTCGTGGCAACCCTATCCGTGGTAATGGAGCCATAGCTCGTGGTGGTGGTGCCATGGGTCGTGGTGGAGGCGCAAATCCTCCCAGGGAACGCCCACAACGTGCACCTCAATTGAAGGGAGGCAACCACAATGATATGTGTCATCGATGTGGATCTAGTGAGCATTGGTTCAAGCAATGCAAGGCAAGTGAGCAACTAGCTTCAAGATACAGGGCATACAGGGACCTGAGGGAGCAAGAAGTGTACCTTGTAGAAGAAGAAGAAGAAAATGGGGGAGACGTTAATCTCACCATGGAGGACTTCAAAGCTGAAAATGAAGTGCACAAGGATGTTGCATTCTTTGATTAGAAATTGTCCACTTTATTTTTCAAGAATCATGTAATAGTCAATAAATGACAATTGTCTATGATGTCTAGGAAAGTCATTGAGATAATTGGTACTTAAGCGAGCCTCTCTCCACCAACCTCTCTCCACTTTCCTGGTCATATTTGATTGGAGTCGCCAAACGAATAGAGTGACTACAATGTGTCTCAGTTTGATTTTCTTTATTTTGGATTAGACCTTTTTGGACCATTTGATGTAATCATTGGCTACATTTATTAATAAATTATCGTATTATTCAATGTCATGGACATGTTTTAAATTTCAAACTTTATTATTTCTCAGTATATTTCCTGGAGAGTTGGAATGCCTTGTTGATAGTGGCACCACACATACTATATTGCGACATAGGCAACTATTTCTCTGCATGACGCCTAGTCGATCTTCTGTGACTACGATGGCTGGACCATCACAATTGATTCATGGTCGAGGACCTGCTCAATTTATGTTGCCAAATGGCACAAGTATTAATGTCACCGAAGCTTTATATGCTCCTAGGGCTGGAAGGACCCTATTGAGTTTTAAAGATATAAGAGCCAATGGTTTTCATGTGGAAACACATTGTGAGAATGGACAAGAGTTCCTTTGCATCACCTCTAATGACTATGGACATAAACGAGTATTGGAGAAACTTATGTGTCGCTCTAGTGGGTTGTATGCAACCACTATTCGAGTCATTGAATCCAACCATATCATGAGAGATGACTTATGGGATTCTGACACATATAGGCTTTGGCACGATCGTCTGGGACACCCAAGTCGTGATATGATGATCCGTATACTAAAGACTTCACACGGACATCCATTTTTCAAAACGAAAAGAAGTCAGAACAAAGATTAAGTCCAAGGTAGGGCCAGAGCCGCCTACCCCCTGCTGCCCAACAGTGGTATTGACACCACTAATGCCTCCTTGGTTCCTTTCTCTACTTCTAAAGTCAATTGTGACTTCGTGGCTCAACCGGATTCTTCCATGGTTGCTTCTAAAGCCCATCTTTCGTTTTGCAAAGCCTGCTCTTTAGCAAAATTAGGATCGAGACCATCCTATGTAAAGGACACTAAACAAAATATTCCATTCTTGCAACGAATCCAAGGTGATATTTGTGGACCTACCCAACCAACTTGCGAACCATTTAGATATTTTATGGTGTTGGTTGATGCATCGACACGTTGGTCACATGTCATGCTTTTGTCCACCAAAAATGCTGCATTTGCTAAACTCCTAGCACAAATCATTATGTTAAGGGCTCACCACCCTGATCATCCCATTAAGTCAATTCGTCTTGACAATGCTGGAGAGTTTACATCAAAAACTTTTGATGACTATTGCATGTCCATTGGGATTGAGGTTGAACACCATGGTCCTCACATTCACACCCAAAATGGTCTCGCAGAAGCCACCATTAAAAGACTTCAAATGGTTGCTAGAGCATTGGTTATGCGCACCAATCTCCCTGTTTCTGCTTGGGGCTATGCAATATTGCATGCAGCTGTGCGTATTCGTCTGAGGCCTACTGCCACTCAACCCTTTTCTGCATCCCAGATGGTTACTGGGTATGAGCCTAATGTCTCACACTTACTCATATTTGGGTGTGCAGTTTATGTGCCAATTGCGCCGCCACAGCGCACCAAAATGGGTCCTCAAAGACGATTGGGCATTTATGTTGGATATGACTCTCCAACCATTATCCGCTATTTGGAACCCTTGACAGGCGATCAATTTACCGCAAAATTTGCGGATTGTCACTTTGATGAGACAGCCTTCCCGTCGTTAGGAGGAGATAAGAACAATAATGTTCAACAGGAACGACAGGAATTGTCGTGGTCTGTCCCCACTTTGTCTCATCTTGATCCCCGAACCACACAGTCAGAAATTGAAGTGCGGAGAATTCTCGATCTTCAGAACATAGCAGACTCTATACCTGACGCGTTTTCTGATGTCGCTAAAGTGACAAGATCACATATACCTGCTGCAAACGTACCTGTAAGGATTGATGTCCCTAAAAATAGTGGACATGGCGCTACCTCTAGGGGTATTGAGCATGGCGCTGCCACCACTAATGGTGAAGGCAATGTGGCTCAGGCCGGGCTCCCAACAAGGAAACGTGGGAGGCCCAAAGGTTCGATGGATTCTCGCCCGAGAAAGAAAGCGATTTTGGCACAAAGAGATCCATTAATCATCGACATAAATAATCCGTCTCATGAAGATATTTCGGATTATGGTTAAGTCCAAGAGACATCATTGGGGGACTCTCCAATATCAAAACCAATTCCAGAGAATAGAGAGATCTCCATGAATTACACTAGTGTACATGAAAAGTTGAGTCGAGACTCTATTATCCTTGATGACGTGTTTGCATATTCTATCGCTCAAGGAATTATAGAACATGATGATATCGAACCTCGCTCCGTTGAAGAATGTTAACGAAGAGCAGACTGGCCTAAATGGAAAAATGCCATCCAAGTTGAATTGGATTCACTAACAAACAGACAGGTATTTGGGCCTATAACGCTGACACCCCCAAGTATAAAGCCTGTTTGCCATAAATGGGTCTTTGTTAGAAAGCGTAATGAGAAAAATGAGGTTGTTAGACACAAAGCCCGCCTTGTGGCGCAAGGTTTCTCACAACGCCCTGGAATCGACTACAAGGAAACATACTCTCCCGTAATGGACGTTATAACGTTCCGCTACCTTGTCAGTTTGGTAGTTTCTGAAAAACTTGACATGCAGCTTATGGATGTGGTTACAGCATATCTCTATGAGGATCTAGATTCAGAGATATATATGAAGGTTTCAGATGGACTTCAATTACCTAAATCAAGTGGCTCTAAACCACGGAGCGCGTTTTCAATAAGATTGAAACAATCCGGACGGATGTGGTATAACCGTCTAAGTGACTACTTGATTGGGAAGGGATATGTCAATGATGAAATATGCCCATGCGTGTTTATAAAGAGGACAAGTTCTGGATTTGCAATTATAGCAGTTTATGTCGATGACATGAACATAATTGGAACTCTAGATGACAAGACCCACCCCGAATTCCACCCTGGAATCCGAAGTGGCCCTGCGGGACCCACCTTTAAAGGAGATTTACCAAAAATTTCGGCATAACCTCCCTTAAAAATGGATAACCCAAAATCCTGCGGAAAACAAAATTCACTTCTAATAGTCCAACCATAGCACCTGGAGCCGCCCTGCTCCCAAATTCAACCAATCCCATCAAAAACCAAACCTTCGATGTCAATATGGTGGCCGGAGGTGGCCGGAAATCGGCGAAATCCCAAAACTGCAGCCGGAGCAATCTTTGCTTCGATCCGGACTTTCACGGCCAAAACTCCAAAATCCTAGGTCACTGGTGTCAAGAGCGGGTTGAGGCGCCCCTGAGGTGATCGGTTGCACGCCGGATGGTGGCCGGAAAGTGCAGAATCGGAGGGAGGAAGAAAACCCAAAGGGAAAGGGGGAAGAATCGGGGGAGAGGAGAGAGAAAGAGGGGTGGGTTTCCGGTTTTGGAAACCTACCCGGATAACTTTCTATTTTTATTCTAAATTTACCATGAACAGTAATTTTTGAATTTCACTCATAACTTTTGCATACGAACTCCGATTTTTACGTACCACATATGCACGTGCTCGGTTTAACGTCCTCTACAACTTTCATGAAGGAAATTTTCTCAAATTATTAACTCAAAAAAAGTCAATTTTTAACCACCCCCTAAACGTTAAAATTATAACCGCGAACGGTAACCATAAGGAATTTCATGTAACTCAGTAAAAAGGTATATCAGATGTGGGGTGTAACACTAGATGAGTTAAAGGAAACTGCTAAGTACTTGAAATCTGAATTTGAGATGAAAGATCTTGGGAAAACACTGTTTTGTCTCAGACTGGAAATCGAGCACCGTAGTGATGGGATTATGATCCACCAGTCAGCGTATACTCAAAAATTATTAAGGCGCTTTAATGAAGATAAAGCAAAGCCTGTGAGTACTCCTATGATCGGTCGTAGTCTTGAGCCTGAAAAAGATCCGTTTCGTCCAAGGGATGAGGACGAAGACCTATTAGAGGCTGAAGTGCCCTATCTAAGTGCAATAGGCGCATTATTGTACTTAGCTCAATGCACAAGACCAGATATCTCATTCGCAGTGAACTTGTTAGCTCGACATAGTTCTGCGCCAACACGCCGCCATTGGATTGGCATAAAGACAATCTTTCAATACCTGAGAGGTACGATTGATATGGGCTTGTTTTATCCCTACAGAGAGAAGAGAAATAACGGAAGTGTGAGATCGAACTCCACAAGGCAAAACGCCACCTTCCGTGCTCCTCCTCCTCTCCATCAAAATAACAACGATGTCTTGATGGGTTTTGCTGATGCAGGGTATCTTTCTGACCCTCACAAAGGTCGCTCCCAAACGGGTTATGTCTTTACCATAGGAAGCACTGCGATATCTTGGAGGCCTACAAAGCAGACCCTTGTTGCTACTTCCTCAAATCATGCAGAGATTATTGCTCTACATGAAGCCGTGCGAGAATGCATATGGCTAAGGTCTGTAGTTAGACACATATGAGGAACTTGTGGTTTGAAGCCTACCACAGATGAACCTACATGCATTTATGAAGATAATGCAGCTTGTATTGAGCAAATGAAATTAGGTTTCATCAAGGGCGACAACACCAAGCATATATCGCCAAAGTTCTTTTACAATCAGCAACAACAGGCACTTCTAAATATTGAAGTGAACCATATCCGATCAGAGGATAATGTAGCAGACTTATTTACTAAGTCGTTACCTAAATCCACCTTCGAGAAACATGTGAAGAGCATCGGATTGAGAAAGTTATCCGAAGTCCCATGATTGTAGCAATCAGGGGGAGATATTGACATCAGGGGGAGGCATGATGTCTACATGTTCGATCTCGAAGAGTGAAGGACGTGTTGTGCTCTTTTTGTCCTTCGACCAGGGTTATTTTTGTCCCACAGGGTTTTTGTTACCTGGCAAGGTTTTTAACGAGGCAACAATCAAAGCATCATCACCAAGTTTGAGCGGCACAAGGGGGAGTGTTGAAGGATGTCGACATAGTGTGCCTCTACAAACTAGGGTTTAAGATTGTAATAGGAAAGTATTATAGGTATTCAATTGTATTCGGATTCTCTTACCTTTTGTATACCTTGTAACTCCCTATATAAAGGCTCCTATTATCAATAATAAACACACAATTCTATTCTCCCACAACAAATGGGACCACCTTGAGACTCAAATAATTCCTCATCCTTCATCAATTGGACAATTTTCTGAGTAAACGTCTGCATTGCTGCCTACAACACCAAGATATATCACACAACTGATTAACAACTCCACTTTTCAAACTCGACATCCTTCTTTCTCACAACCACAAACCTTGAAAGGCTCATTATTTGTTCTGAAGCTAATGCTTGGAACATACTTGAGCCAAACTGGAAACCCCCTACAGAATACACAGAGAAATACATGTGATGATGTTAAGAACAATAAAGCCTTCAAAAATTAAGCTCTCAAGCTCAGCAAAAGAAGAAAAGAAAAAAACACTCATTACCCAAAATTCCATTCTGCACATACATAAGGTCCAATGCGAAGATGCACATAGAGAGCCCTGCTGTTTGAACCAGCTTTATGAACCGAACCAAATCATACCTCTCCTCAAAAGTGTACTACAACCCAAAAATTTAAACGAGAAGAAAGGGATATTAAATCCATCTTATAGTGAAAAGAAAAGAGAAACTATGTAAAGGAAATCAGAGGGAACACAGTACATTGCCCGGAGAAGGCTCATGAAGATTCCAAAACACATAGGTGTCTATGACATCCAAGCCACCATCTTTTGCCTTCAGTATAAGATCTTCCCACATCTGCATACATATTAGCAAAAGCTTCATGGAAAGTTCACAAATATATCACATTTTGCTAGGAAAAAAAAATTATATATATAGAACCTCAGGAGTACTCCTAGGATAGTGTATGGAACCAGAAAAGAGAATTCTCCTCTGTCCATTGACGAGAAGAGCCTCCCTATCATAGGTAACATTGCACTTTGTCAGCTGAAGACATGGAGACGAGAAGACCATGTAAAGCAGAAACCAGTTGAAAGCTCATCTAACTCCCATTGTTCTCACTTCTCAGTTCTCATACAAAGAAAGAATGAGAGAACAGTGTGACAAAATAGGGAAAACATAGAAAAGTAATGGTAGTATTTTTGACTTTGTCAAGGGGAACCCAAAAGGGTTCCTAGGCCTAAGATAAATCCCTTAGGCGCATGTGAAATGATGTTCTAACTGTGCATTGAAGCATAGTGCCTGCCCACTTTGACAGCTTTGGGATTCGAACCTAGGTTGGGGAGCACACCCAATTAGACAAGAACCACTAGACCACTTGCAATGGTTGAAAAGTAATGGTGGTATAAAAAGGCTGGTTGGTTGTTTTGCATGAAAGGAACTATAACCATCTGTTTTAATGGACCTGACTGGATCTTACCTCACTTTCGGCTGGTTCTGTGCCTCAGAAAGGTTTAAATTCCACAATTTTTCTATCCCACAACTCACTCGCAATAAACTCAACTAAATTGCAGATGAAAGGTCTTGTCATATATTTGCAGAATCTGCCATAGTCACAAAACATTTAACACGAAACATTATCCGATCGATTAAAACCCTTTTATTGTAATAGCTTATGCATAAGGAAATGTAGGTGAAGAAACAATGTGGAAAAATAGATTTGTGTAAGCATTTCTGCGTAGCTTATGCATAAGAGAGTCTTATTTATGCTCACTGTCCCTATCCCTACTGTACAAAATTAAACGTATTGCATTTGATGAAAGAAGATACCAACAAAACTACAGTAACCGCGTAACCAACAAGAAATTCGGTGCATACTTGATTATCTTCAGGAGCACTTAATTCGGTCCGAAACAAACAATAATAACGTACTCCTGCATTAATTACTTGTGCAATATTGTTGCCAATCAAGCTCTACCAAAAGACGAAAAGGCTAGGTGACTCACCAGTCTCCACCGTCGAATCTAAGACTTTCAAACTTGAGGCAAACTTTTAAGGTTGGGCCGTCTAATCGTATTATCGTAGTATGGATTTTTTTTTTCTTTTTTTCATAAGAATTTTTCAGAAATAAGTCTATAAATTCAAAATCAAACAAAAAATAGCAAACAAAATTTAATGGCCAAAATATTTATATTCAAATAATACGGGCGAAGATGTTCTAAACCAAAATTTAAAAGATTAACCTAAAGATGTTATAAATTCGAACTATACGAATAAGCTAACGGTGCGTTTGGATGAGAAAATTATAAAATCCGTAGGAATTTATAAATGATAGAATCTTTAACTCCATCAATATAAAATTAGCAAACTACATATACCCCCTTGATAGGATTTCAAAACACAAAAAACTCCACAACATTTGGTTTGGAACATTTAACGACAAAAGTTTACACTTGAAGGACAATATGCTCTCCACTTGTCACATGTTATGAGTTAATTTACTTTTTTACCCTTAACTACTTATTTTGACTTGTAATCCCTTTATAAATATTAAATCTTATAAATAAGGACAATTTGCTCTCCACTTAAGGACAATATGCTCTCCACTTGCCACATGTTATGAGTTAATTTACTTTTTTACCCTTAACTACTTATTTTGACTTGTAATCCCTTTATAAATATTAAATCTTACAAATAAGAACAATTTGCTCTCCACTTGCCACATGTCATGAGTTAATTTATTTTTTTACCCTTAACTACTCCTTTTGACTTCTAATCCCGTTATATTACTTTTTTTCATTTTTCTGAGAATAATCCCTTTATGTTACTTTTTTTTTCTGAGAATAATCTGTTTATATTACTTTTTTTTTCTTCTGAGAATAATCCATGTTACTTCTCAAAACCAAAAAAAAAAAATATATATATATATATATATATATCTTTCTTTTACACGTTGCTAAGAGAAAGAATCTCAGACCTCACTCTCCTACTACTCTCATCTCATCACCTAATCCTACTATTGCACTCGTCTAATCCTGCTATTGCACTCGTCCAATCCTGCTACTGCACTCATACTCGTCAAGTTCTGCTACTGCACTTGTACTCGTGTCTAGTTCTACTACTCATGTTCTGCTACTACACACATTATCGCATAATCCTGGTACTGCACTCGCTGCACTCATACTCGTCCAGTTCTGTTACTGCACGTATACTCGTGTTCTGCTACTGCACTCGTCATCGCATAATCCTGCTACTGTACTCGTCTAATCTACTACTGCACTCACTGCACTCAATCTCGTCTAGTTCTGCTACTGCACTTATACTCGTGTTCTGCTACTGCACATGTACTCGTATTCTGCTTTTGCACTCGTCATCACCTAATCCTGCTACTACACCCGTCCAATCTCGCTACTACACTCGCTGCACTCATACTCGTCTAGTTCTGCTACTGCAGTTGTACTCTTGTCCTGCTACTGCACTCATCATCGCTTAATCCTGCTACTGCACTCGCTGCACTCATACTCGTCTAGTTTTGCTACTGCACTTGTCATCTCTTAATCCTACTACTACACTCAACCAATCCTGCTACTGTACTCGCTGCACTCATACTCATCCAGTTCTGCTACTGCACTTTTTCCTACGTGCCGGAGCTTTTATTCTCACTGGTTTTGTTCGATTATTTCTTGTGTCATCACCCTTTTGTACCTCCACACAATAGCCAATTTGAACCATAAACAATGAATATCATATCATTAACATAAACCATAAACTATAAAGTAGCAGATCAATTCGATTTGAACATTAGCAGATCATATCATTGACAGTAGCCGATCATATCAAAGTAAACCATAGAACCTTAGTGATACTAGATTCATGAATCTGCTCCTCATGTATATCAAAGTAAACTACAGAACCTTTGTTACTCCCCGAATCAAAATTTTCATGTTTAGTTGTTATTAAACGAGGAATGACAATTTTCTATACAATTTATTTAAGTTTCAATATTTTAGGGGGCCCTAAAAGTTGACTTTTTAATCGGGTCAAAATTTGAAAAGTTTTTCTTCATGAAAGTCATAGAGGACGTTAAACCAAGCGTGCATATTTAGTTCATAAAAATCAAACTTCGTATGCGAAAGTTACAAGCGAAATAAGAAAGTTACTGTTCATGGTAATTAGGAAAGTTACTGTGAGTGACCTACCCCGCCACTTTTCTCTCTCTTCTTCCCTGATCTCTCTCTCTTCCTCTCTCTCCCCCGCATCGGCCCTCTCCCATTTTTCCTTGATTTCTCTGGCATCCAGCAACCAAACGGCTCGCTACCACTGATAAAAGAACCGTCTCTTTCTCCTCTACACATTGGTACCTGTGGGTCACGGTGATTTGGCCAGAAAACCATCAATTTTGGCAAAAACCGTCACTGTAGTAGTTGTGTTCTCCGGTGAAATTCTCTATTTTCTGGCCACTTCTGGAAGTGAAACCGGTCTTATTAGGAGCGCCTCGAGTCACTAATCATCTTCCCTCAAGGCTTCTAGCTGAAATTCTCACTGTGGAAGGAGAATTTGAAGGATTTCCAAATCTGTGAGTTTGGAAATTGATGAAACTTGGGGATGGCAAAAATCCCCATCGGGTAGGGTACCCATAGGGTATTCGACCCTAACGGGGAGAAATTCGGGGGAAATCGGGTAACGGGGATGGGGATCCCTAGTATTCGAATTCTGAAATCTGGTACGGGGCGGGGATGGTATTTTGATCCCCATCCCCATACCCACCCAATAAGAATTATCTTAAATACATACATATATATATATTATTTATTTATTTATTATATATTTGATATTATTATAAATAAATATTTATGTAAACTTGATCTTTTTGTCAATATTTAAATTCTATTAATAAATATGTTCAAAAAAAGGAAGATTCTTTTAATAAAAGATGTTTATCAACATGTTAATTTTCCTTGATTAAAATATGAAATTTATTTTATTTTGATGTTTGATTTTAACTTCATATTTTACGATCCATAATTATTTGTATAAATTTTTATATAATAAATTAGTAATATTGTTATCGGGGATTTGGGCGGGTACGGGGAACTAATCCCCAATGGGGACGGGGACGGGGAATCCCCAGTATCTTATTAAGGGGATTGGGGAGGGTACGAGGATGGAGAATGAAGTCGGGTATGGGGATGGTAATTTAATCCCCTTACCCTACCCTCCCCATTGCCACCCCTACTTTGGGTATTGGATAGTGGCAGTGCCGTAAATTATGATGAAACTCGAGTATTTTAGTCATTTGCCATTAAAATTGGGAATCAGGCTTGATTCATTTGACTTTTGGGCATGAGCTCATGTCCTTATTTGTATAAATCTTTTTGCAAGTAGGTTTTCTGTGTTTACATCTTTAGTCATGTGGCTACTATGTAATTTTCTATTATAAAATTTCATTAATTGCAATTTCTATTGTTTGGTTGTATCTATTTAGGATTTGAAATGTGTAATAAATTAAGAAAGTTTAAAACAAATAAAAAAATAAAATGGAAAAAGCCTTGTTTTAGAAATGAAAGTTGAATATTGTAAAGAAATTGGTAAATGACACATATTTTGGTGGAAATTGAAGTGGGGAATTTAAATAATGAATTCCTTCGTTTTTTCCATAGAGAAATTTAAAATTTCTAATCTGATAATGCTAAACGAATGAATTAACTTGTAGAAAAGAGAAATTTTTAACAACAGTACACGACAAATGGGTGAATCCAAAGTTCGGTACATTTTATTTCAAACAAATTAAAACGGTACATGAATTTGTAATCTCGACCGAAAATATATGCATACCGTCAATAACACCGTTAACGTTATGTAATTATTCATTTTTCAAAGGGTAATTTAGTATTTCACCCCTCTCTCTCTCTCACCCTCTCCGACACTCTCTGACTCTGGTTCTCTCTCTGACTCTTTCTCCCACAGACCCAACAGTCCTCCTCCATGGCCGCGACCACCGCATCTCCTCCACCTTCCAAATCCACACACACCAAACCCAACTCTCCATCTTATCAAACCCAGAATTCAAATAACTCATTTTGCATCATCATCCCTTCTTAATCTCCCAAACCCAACTCCCCATCTTATCAAACCCACAGACATGGCTATCGTTTTGGCTAAAGCGAATCGGTTGACCACCAAGAAGAGGAAGGATGTGGGGCAGCTCGACCAAGTCCAAGCAACAAATCCCATCTGATCTACGATGACCGGGTCAAGACCAAGCTCACCAAGGATTAAATCAACAAGAGGATAAAGCAAAGCACCTTGAAAGTTCTGATCTTTAAGAACCGTTCAATCTCACTCTGCTGGCTCAGTCAAGCAGGTACCCTTTTTGGGCTTCCTTTTCTCTTCACTTTTAACTGGTCATGTGATTTGCTTGGTGGGTTTTATGCTTCTGTATCTTGGCTTTTAGCATTTGGGTCTTTGTGGTTTAATTCCACATTTCTTGACGATGCTTTTCTGTAAGTGGGTTTGGTACTCTTCCTATTAGTTGTTTATTAACTATTAAACTTTGATTGACTGCAAGCATAGATTTTTCGTCTCTGTGATTTAATCTTTTAATGCTTGCACTGATGTGGGTTTGTAATTTGTATATGGATCATGTTGATACAGTAGTGATTTTCAAGCTTGTCCTCTTTTTGGATTACAAAGAGAAGTAAATCGGAGCCAGTTACTCCGAAAAAACTACTCAGCAATCTGCAACCAGCTGAATTGAAGCAGGCTTCTGTAGAAACGATCGAACAGAGGAAATGCAAAGTGAGAGAGAGAGAGGGAATGAGAGAGAAAACGAGCTGATTCCCTTCTTCTTCTTTTTTGTCTTCTTTATCAATCCTTGAAAAGACATATTTACCCTTACAAATATGACCAAAATCACATTGACTAACGGTGAATGTAACGGCATGTACATATTTTCGGTTGAGATTACAAGTTTATGTACCGTTTTGATTTGTTTGAAAGAAAATGTACCGAACTTCGGAGTCACCCATTTGTCGTGTACTGTTGTTAAAAATTTCCCTGTAGAAAAATATGAGATGAGTGGAGTTGGTTACTTTAATTCTCTAGCTCATATTCTTTACCCATAAACTTTCATGTTAGACCAAGACTAACTAAAAAGTACGATAAAACTATGTTATTTTTTAGATGCTCTCTTCTTTGACTCCCTTGCGGGAGGTTTCTCGACGGCGACTTTTACCAAGGAGTGGCGGTCTTGTGCTTTTGACTGAGAGGATCGTCATTTCACCTTTCTCTAGTCTAACTCTTGGTGGTGCCGGCGGGACAACTTGACGGGGCTCCTTGCTCCTAGGCTAGGGATGGCAAAAATCCCCAGCGGGGCGGAGCTCCATTGGATACCCGCCCCTAATGGGGAGAGAATTCGGGGACAAATGGGGAATGGGGATGGGGATCCCCAATCCCCGCTATCTAAGATTGGGGATGGGGCGGGGATGGTATTGTGATCCACATCCCCAAACCCGCCCCAATAATATATACATATATTTAACTTATATATATATATTTATATTTATTTTTTTTAATTTATTTTTTATAATATAAATCACAAATATATACATTTACTACTTTACTTTAATGGCTACACAATTACTTTAATGGTGTTTTGACTTTTGCACTCACTGAATTATGATTTATGAATTTAATCATATTTTAAATTTATTTGTTGTAGATTTTGATTTTAAAAAAAGCAATATGAGAAAAAATTTATTTTATTTATTAAATTCTTATTGGGGATTTGGGGCGGGTTTGGAGGTTTAGTCCCCAATGGGGATGGGGACGGGGAATATCCAATATATTTTTATTGGGGATTGAGGCGGGGATGGGGGTAGAAAATGACCCTGGGAATGGGGATGGTATTGTGATCCCCATCCCCAACCCGCCCCATTGCCATCCCTATCCTAGGCTACTGCCTAGGTCTTCTCGTCGCCGGCTATGGTTGTGGTGATGGTGGCTCTGTTACTGATCTAAGATTGGATCGGTATGTTAATTATGTGGGTTCTCTAGGGAGGATGGATGCGAAGGTGGGTACCGATGTTCGGCATGCAGATTGCGGCGATGATTGGTCAGGTGGGTTGCCTAGGATTGCATCGATCTGATGGTGGTGATGGTGGATCTGTCTTGCTTGTCGCGGGAATTGAGTTGCTGGGCATCAAATCTGATTATGAAATCTGTCCTTGATGGTAGTGGTCAGTGTTCCCATGGGAACTTGGGTGGCGGTGGTCTCTATGGTGGCAGTGGTGGTCTCTATGGGGATGGCAGTTTCTATAGAGACGGCGGCGGTTTCCAAGAGGGTGACGGCGACGGCAGAATTGTTGGGGAGGCTAGGGTTTCTCCTAAAGTGGATTTCTGGGCTCTAGGGTTTGCCCTAGGGTTTACCCAAATTGGGCCTTGGAGGTGGTTGATTTCGACAAGGCTATGGGTCCATTTTGGGTCGTCTCTTGATGCAGAGGATAATGTGGAAGGAGTTCTATCACCTTCTACTGCTAGTTTAATTTAATTTCTATTTGGGTCGCAAAAACCAGTGCTTTAGTTGTTACCTTTTATGTCTGCTTTGAGGTTTCTGTTTTTTGTTAGAATAATGGTGTGTGGACTTCCTTAAAGTGTACTAGGGATTATATGGGGCGCTATTTGTCTAGAATAGGGTTTTTTATGATTCTAAGGGACGATTGTTTTCTGTCGACCCCATAGGGGTGTTTCGTTCTTGTACTGCTTGCTAAATTTAATGAAAGGGCTGACCTATTTTCGTCAAAAAAAGGAATTAGCTTGTAGGAATTATGAAATCCTCACTTTCAATTAAATTCCATCATTTTTTCCCTCATCCAAACACACTCTAAGAGTATCTCCAACAAAGCAGTTAAATATAACATTTAGTAATTAAAATGGGTAGTTATATTTAGCTAGGACTTTTGAATAGTTATTTCTATCTCATATTTTCTTTTCCCTTATCTAAACGGCACTTTATAGTTTGATAAAATATTTAAAATAACTAGTATTGTTTGAGCAAAAATTGTTAAACCTGTAGTTTTTTTTTTTTTAATGGAAATTGATAGAAATAAGATCAATAGCCGGTAAACTGCCAATAGCTAGAGTGTAATTGTACTTACAACAAGATGGTAGGCAAACAAATTTGAAAACCCTATTCTAAGAAAAATAGACTCATTACAAGTCGATGATAAACTTGCTGAAAATAGCAAACTTATAAACAAAGAAACTCCGTGTCTTATAGGGCAAAATCATTAACTAGCATCACCATTGGGCAGGCGCGCAATTGTAGTATCAACAGATAGCTACTTCCTAGCAAACAAATAGGAGCACCTCTTTATCTAGCCATAAGCCGCTTGAAATACACCAATCACATTCAAGATAATTACCAACTCTCGAAGAAGCCATGATTCGAATAGATTAGCACTTAAAGACCATAGCTAGCCCATAATGGCATAACGTGCCCAAGTAGGTCTAAACTCTTCGGCCGGGCCTGCCCAATTTACTAAGTAACAAGTGAGGGTGGCAAGGCACCCTCCTTGATAGCCCATGAACTAGGCTCAGCTAGCCCAAACTCAGACTCAGGCCCAAAACCCCAGGCCTAACTCCAAGTCCAGCACACCGCTCTAAGCAACATTACCGTTGCTTAAACCTGTAGCTATATTTCACTATTTTAGTTATTTTAGTTATGTTAACTAAAACTATTGTTTACATTGTTGAAGATGTTTAAAAGATATTCTATACCAAAAATTAAATTAATAAAGTTGGAGTGATCAAGACAAAGGAGAGATTTACTTTTTTTTTTACCTTGAGGTAATTGTATTGTTTTTTTTTTTTTTTTTGATAAGGATAGAAATTCTCAATCCAGGATCATATACTCGCTGGCCAGTTTTGTTTTGTTCTTGTGAAATAACTGGAGGAACTGATTGAAGCATAGGAACATACATGCATCATTTTGCTATCAACCTACATACATCTTTATGCTCGACTTCAAGTGTAACTTCAGGCTACTGTTGTATCAGCTTGAGCACAATAGCATCCCTTGCTTGCAAATTATCTCGTGCAAATTTTGTCCAACCATCGTGGGTTCTTGCATAGTTGTGTTTCCCGCACGGGCTAACGGTGCATTTATCCAATGCCAGCCTTGGGCCTAGGCGAAGCAGGCCCAGGCATAGGGCTTTAGTTTTAAAGGGCCTCATAAAAAAAATTTAGGTTGGCCTGCGATAAAAAAAATATATGAAGAGTTGTGCCTCTATTACAAGCAAACGAATGACATATTCCTCTCTATTTCTCAAATCTCAATTCAGCCTTTGTTGAGGTCAAGGCCAAATATGAAGAGTTGAAACTTGAATTCAATCTGCAACTATGATATTTGGCACATCAAAACTAGAACCAAAAGGAAATTAAGAGAAAGGAGAAGGAGAGTAGGAGACCAAAACCAAGAAGGAGAACCGCAAAAGGCGACTAGGAGAGGATCAGTTGAAAAAGTTGAATTTAGAAATTGAAGAGTCGAATTTATATTTTATCTTCCAGAAGGGCAAAAACGTAAGATCATTGAAGCTCTTTCTTTTATGTTTTGAAGAAATTTTGGGTTTTTCCTTCTCTATTTCTATTTCTGATGCTCTTGCATCCATTTAGTACAAGTACTATTTAGTTTTTTGCTATATATATATATATATATATATTTTCTTCTCTTTTTATATGTTTTGAAGAAATTTTGGGTTTTTCCTTCTCTATTTGTATTTCTAATGCTCTTTCATCCATTTAGTACAAGTACTATTTAGTTTTTTGCTATATATATATATATATATATATATTTTCCTTCTTTTTTTATCCAAAGAGGATCAAGGGGTCTCACTCCTGCCCCCATGGTGACTCGAACCCATGACTTAGTACATAGGTAGTGGGTGCTCTAACCACTGAGCTAACACCACTTCGTCAGTTTTTTGCTATATGCCTGAGGCTTTCTATATATATTTATAATGAATTCATTGTCTTATATTAAATGCATTAGACAGCCTATATATGTCTATATATTCCCATATATATATATATATATATATATGCCTGAGGTCCATTTTCTATGTTGTATTCTTTATGATTCAATTGTTGAATTTGTTGGATTGTTTTTTTTTTTTTTTTTTTTTGACTTTGTCAAGTGGAACCCAAAGGCTTCCTAGGCCCTAGATAACCTCTTCAGCGCATGTGAAATGCTCCAACTGTACATTGCAGCACAGTGCCTGGCCACTTTGACAGCTTCGGGGTTTGAACGTAGGTTGGGGAGCACACCCAACTAGGTAAGAACCACTAGGCCACTTGCAGTGGTTTGAATTCGTTGGATTGTTGGTTGGGTTTGAATTTGTTATCATGGCTCTTATTGAATTTGTGATCAAATTGTTTCAATTAGCAACTAGGGCTTTGAATCTCACTAGAACAATGCAATTAAAGATTTAGAAGCCATTTCACTAAAAGCGAAAGCAAATCCTAAACCCTAGTGGGAGAAGTTTGGAAAATCACTGTTCATAAACTCAAATTGAAACAAAGTGATCAAATTGTTTCAATTAGCAACTAGGGCTTTGAATCTCACTAGAACAACACATTTAAAGATTTAGAAGCCATTTCACTACAAGCGAAAGCAAATCCTAAACCCTAGATGGGAGAAGTTTGGAAAATCACTGTTCATAAACTCAAATTGAAACAAAGTGATCAAATTGTTTGAAAGAATAACTAGGGCTTTGAAACTCACTAGAACAACGCATTTAAAGATTTAGAAGCCATTTCACTAAAAGCGAAAGCAAATCCTAAACCCTAGATGGGAGAAGTTTGGAAAATCATTGTTCATAAACTCAAATTGAAACAAAGTGATCAAATTGTTTGAAAGAATAACTAGGGCTTTGAAACTCACTAGAACAACGCATTTAAAGATTTAGAAGCCATTTCACTAAAAGCGAAAGCAAATCCTAAACCCTAGATGGGAGAAGTTTGGAAAATCACTGTTCATAAACTCAAATTGAAACAAAGTGAACAAATTGTTTCAATTAGCAACTAGGGCTTTGAATCTCACTAGAACAACGCATTTAAAGATTTAGAAGCCAATTCACTAAAAGCGAAAGCAAATCCTAAACCCTAGATGGGAGAAGATTGGAAAATCACTGTTCATAAACTCAAATTGAAACAAAGTGATGATAGGAGCATTTTAATGCGACGTTTTAACTACCATTTCCCTACATTTCTTGTGTTATTTCCTTGAAAAATCCCTGTTTGGGAAAGTTTCCATTCTTTGATTGAACACTTAACCAGTTTGGGAGCGACCATTGTGTGGGTCAGAGAGGTACCCAGCATCAGCAAAACCTTCCAAAACACTTATATCGTTTTGGGATGAGGATAGAGAACGCAGGCCAGCATTGGCGGGGTTTCTGGTGTGTGATGGATCCGAATCCATCATCTCTCTGTAGGGATAGAACAAGCCCATATCAATCGTACATCTCAAGTACTGAATGATATCTTTTACACCAATTAAAATGGCATCGCGTTGGCTCAAAGCTATACCTTAGCTAACAAATTCACTGCAAATGAGATGTCCGGTCTTGTGCATTGAGCTAAATACAATAATGCGCCTATTGTACTCAAGTAAGGCACTTCTGCCTCTAGCACATCTTCGTCATCATCCTTTAAACGAAGAGGATCATTTTCAGGATCAAGACTACAGACGATCATGGGGGTGCTTGAAGGTTTGACTTTGTCAAAATGCCTAAGCATCTATCGACACGATGCTCAAGTTTCAAACTGAGACATAATCGTGTTCTCCCATAATCCTTAATCTCAAAATCGGATTTCAAGTGTTCAGCGGTTTCCCTTAACTCTTTAAGGGCTTATAATGAAGATCATGTCCAACATGAACCGCGATGGAATCCGAAACTTGTTATGGAAACGCGTGGGCATATCCCCTCCCAATCAAGTAGTCATTTTAGCGAGCGTTTCAACCTCTTTGTAAACGCGCTCCATGGTCTAGAGCCACTTGACTTGGGTAAATGAAGTTCACCATGAACCTTCATGTATATTCCGTATCTAGATCCCTATAGAGATACGTAGTGACCACATTTGTAAGCTGCATGTTCAGTTATTCGGAAACTACCAAACTGATAGGGTAGTGGAGTGCAATGACATCCAATACGAGAGAATCTGTCTCATCGTAGTCGATTTCAGGGCGTTTTATGAGAACCCTTGCGCCATAAGGCTAGATTACCATCTCTTTTTCTCACTACGCTTTCTAACGAAGACCCATTAGTTAACAGGTTTTATGTTAGGAGGTGTTGGCATATCTAGCTTGAAAACCTTCTTCTTCGTTAGAGAATCCGTCTTAACCTGGATCACATCTTTCCATTTAGGCCAAATCTCTCTACGTTGGCATTCATTCATCAACGGAGTGTGGTTTGATATCATCTGACTCAACAAACTCATCATCAACGAAATGCGCAACTACATCATCAATTATGATGGAGTTTCTATCCCACATCTCATGTACACTAGTGTAATTTTCATAGAGCTCTATATTCTCAGGAATAGGTTCTGACGTTGAGGAGTCCCCCAACGATAATCTGGAAGATTCTCATGAGACGGATTTTGAGTCTTGATGATCAAAGGATTGGAATGTGCCAAAATATCCTTCGAACTCATAGGCCTCCCACGCATCCTAGCTGGGGCCATGGCCGGTAATGCTAGAGTGCCACTCTCTTTGGCGTTGGCCCCTTGCCCACCTCCGTGTAGGGTGGCGCTACGTCCTCTCGTAGGGACGTCCTTCCTTGCAGGTTTGTTTGCAGCATATTTGTGTGATCTCGTCACTTTAACAGGGATCGAGATGAGACATAGTGGGGACAGGCCACGACAATCCCTGTAGTTCCTGCTGAACATCTGTGTTCTTATCTCCCCCTAACGACAGGAAGATTGTCTCAGCAAAGTGTCAACCAGCAAAACCAGCGGTAATGAGATCGCCTTGCAAGGGCATTAAGTGGCGGACGATTGTTGGAGTCTCAAATCCAACATAGTTGCCCATTCGTCTTGTAAGGACCCATCATAGAGCGCTGTGGCGGCGCATTTGGCACATAAATGGCTCACTCAAATATGCATAAGTACGATACTCGTACCCAGTCACTAGTTGTAACGCAGAGGAACATTGAGTGGCAGTGGGTCGTAGATGAATTAGCATAGCTGCATGCGATATTGTATCACCCCAAGCGGATATAAGGAGATTGATGTGCATTACCAATGTCTGGACTATGATCGTAGTCGTTTCCGTAAGACCATTTGGGTGTGTACATGGGAATATGATGTCCAACATCAGTCCCATTGCAATATCCATAGAAAGTCATTCGATGTAAACTCTCTAGCATAGTCAAACCCAATTAACTGAATAGGTGATCTGGGGAGTGAGCCCGTTGTCATATGATATGTGCTAGGAGTGTAGCATAAGAAGCATTTATAAGTGGACAATGGCACAACACGTGATCAGCGTGTTTGAGTGTCAACCAATATCATGAAATATTTAAGCGTCTGCAAGTTGGTTGAATCAATCCACAGAATCCCCATGGATTCTATGTAAGAACATAATGAATATGTTCATTTCCTTTGCATAGGATGGTCTTAGTCCTAATTTCCCTAAGGAACAGGATTTGTAAAAGGAGCGAGAGGCTTTAGAAGTAACCAATGAGAATTTTGGTTAGGCCTGAGCGTCTGAAACGCTATTTGAAGCAAGTAGGTGATTACAACATCACCTGGGGCACCATCACCATGATGGACGCTATCCATGGTGTCATGGATAGGGACTGTGCTAGCCCCAAGCTGGTGGTGGACGGAGGCGGTGCCCTAGGCAGCAGCGTCAGTCACACTTAGTCTAGAAATCAACTTTTGATTCATGCTTCGTTTCGCTCGAAAGGAATGATGTCCATGTGAAGTCTTTCATAGACGGATCATCATATCATAACTAGGATGATCTATCCTGACGTGACAAAGCCAATATATGTCTAAATCCAAGAGATCTTCTCTCATAACTTTATTGGATTAATAGCTCGAATAGTGACATAGAATTCACTAGAGAGACACATAAACTTCTCTAAAATGCACCTTTGTTTGCAATCATTAGAGGTATTGCAAAGGAACTCATTTCCGTTCTCTACATGCGCTTTCGCATGGAATCCGTTGGCTATTCATAGGTGTGATTCGCCCTAGAGGCGTAGAGAGTTTCTGTGACAGTGATTAAGGTGCCATTTGGCAAGTGGAACTGGAGCTATTCCATGTCCTTGAATTAATACTAATGGCCCAGCCATCGTAGTCACAAAAGTCATAAGCTCAGAATCAAAATGGAGTCATAAAAAACTCGAAATTTTATTCATAAGCCAACGGAGTTACATCTTTGTCTCTTTGACTAAACAAAATCTAATCCAAAATGATAGCTAATGCAAAACAATGGTAGTCGTCTAACTTCTTTCGGTAATTCAAAAATAAATGTGACCAGGTGAGTAGAGAGATGTCGGTGGAGCAAGGCTCGCTTAAGTACCACTAATCTCAGAACCTTCCTAGACATCACACTTACTTTCCTTCCTAGACATCACACTTACTTTGAGTGAGCCTACTTTGATGAAAAGCTTAAACCATTGGCATTTACTACAAAAATATATGGCAATTGCCTATTACATCTCTTGGAAAAACAAAGACTTAAACAGAATTGGCGATATATTGATCCCAGCCAGATTTGTAGTCTTTAAGCCTTCACTCTAGATCATCTTCTTGATCTTCTTGTTCCATATAGTGAGCTTCTCTTGCTTCACAATATTCTTTGTAGGCAGTGACAATTTCTCCACGAGCTCTACAAATGTGTGCCCAATGATCAGACACTCCACATCTAGAACATACATCTCTTTGCTCAAACTCCATTGATTGAGGTGCTTTGAAAGCGTCATTTAGATGGCTCTTAGTGTTGGTGGGGCCACCAACATGGCCAGAGGCTTTGCCTCCCTCTCTCTTTCCACGTTTACCTCTTTGGTTCCGTGTTCGCCTATTTTGGCGATTACCTTCCCAAGTAGAGCGATTATATGGACCAGAACGTCCAAATGTATTCCTAAGATTAGGGTTTCGCTCTTGGTGCCCTCTTTTTGGGGCGCGACTATAATTGGATTCTGGAATATGCTCTGTTCCCACGGATCTCGAATTATAGTTCTTCACAAGGATGTTGTCATGCTTTTCAGCGACATTCATAGCTCCAATGAGCTCATGAAACCTTGTAATTCGTCTTGCAGCGACATCGATTCGATAGTTCTTAGCAACCATCAATGCAGAGATAGGGAAAGTAGAGAGAGACTTCTCAATCAACATCGCATTTGTGATCTCTTTACCACAAAATTCCATTAAGGATTTAATGCGAAGTGCTTCCGAGTTGTAGTCAAGAACTGACTTGAAATCACAGAAGCGGAGGCTATGCCATCTCACTTCTAGGTCAGGAAGTAGGGAGTCACGGACGTTGCCAAATCTATCTTCGAGTGAGACCCACAGCCTTCTGGGGTCTTCTTCATTCATACACTCGTACTGGAGTGAATCATCCATATGACGAGTCATTAGGATGATGGCTTTTGCCTTATTTGCCTCTAAGGCCGCTCTATTTGCTTCCAAAGCCTGAGCTTGCTCAACAGTTAGCACGTCCTGGCTAGCCTAGAGAATCGTATCTAAGATTCCATCGGCCTTGAGATGCTGGCGGATATCACGAACCCACCTGTGATATTCAGAGCCAATTGTTCCCAATGGAGCAAAGTCCAATTTGTTCAGGCTACTCATCCTGAAAGAGAACAAGAAATAAGGGTTAGTTTCAGAGCGAAAAAGGCTACCACGAAAATAAATAAAATTTCTAGGCGTAGTTGCTTCCAAGAAATTAGGAATTTCCGAGCGTAGTCACTTCCAAGAAATTTGATTCCAAGAGGAGTTGGATTAGATCGAAACAATGATGTTTGTGGTCGATCGTTTTATCTCGACAAACTCTAATTTTGGAGAACTCTACAAGCTCCAAGCTTGGAGTGAGCACGAACCCTTAATTTGGTCTCCCCTATGATAAAGAAAGGGGGGTAGAAGAAGGGAGGTTGCAAGTCCCCGAAAAAGAAGAGAAATTGAATTTAAAAACTCTAAAAACGGGAACATTTAATAAAAAATACCTCAAAATAGGTCGCCGGAAAATTTGACAGGAAAAATTGGTAGGAAAAAGTCGCCCGAAAAATGGCCAGAAAAAGTGGCCGGAAAGTTGTTGACAAGGGTTGACCGTTGGCTGTTGACCTATGCTGACGTGGCAGTGGGTCCCTGTTTGCTGACTTGTCAGTGGGTCAGGGTGCTGACATGGCAGTGGGTCAAGGTGCTGACATGGCGGTGGGGTCTGCGTCAATGGGCTTGGGCTTCTGGCCTTCTGGGCTTTTTTTTCTTTTCTTTTCTTCTCTTCTTCTTTTCTACCTGTTCAAGATGCAGCAGCTCAGGTGGCCGGTTCACGCCATTTTAGGACAGTTTTTGTACTTTTTCTTCCGGTTCCAGAAACTTCAGATCAATGAGCTTCTGCTACCAAAATTTGGTGGAAATTGGAGGTCTGGAAGATGGTGAACTGGTGGAATATTTACTGCGAGTTGTATGGATCTTCCGGTGGCCGGTTCGGTAAGTTTCCAGCCGATTTCTTGGGGTGGGGCCGCTGGTTCTGGACTCCTGGGATCGAGTTCTTCAATGTGTGAGGTGGAGACAGAAAAGGGTTCAAGGTTTTGTATTCGGATTCAAGGTTTTTAGCTTCTTGAATCAAGGTTTGGCTATTTGTTTCAGGGTTAGGGCTTCGTGCTGATAACGTGTTGTAGAGAAACTGAATTTAAGAGGAATTTGCTGTGTATTCTCATTGATAATAGGGACCTCTTTATATAGAAGATTACAATGCATAGAATCTCAATCATACAAGGAAAGTAATCGTACATTGAATAGGAATCTAAATCCTTCTAATTTAACCCTATTACCACTAGAGCAAGTAACCTAGAGTTTGGGTCAAACACAAACTAGGGTTTTACTTGAATAGGCCTTTGATTTATTCTCAGGGGCTGGTTTGATGTTGAAAGGTAGGAAGGCCACTCCACCCATGAAGTTTCGTAACACTTCTAGTACCTTAACACGTTAAATTCATCAATTTTTTTGTTTTTTTTTTTTGTATTTCTGACGATAAGCATTTTGGTAGGAAATATTGCATATATTTTCCGACGAAAAAAAAGGTCTTGTCAGAAAATGACCTATTATTTTTTGACGACATCAAGCGTGGTCAGAAAAGTAATTAGCGGGAAGTCTTCCCGCCACATAATAATTATTTATGACCAAAATCTATACGTGTTCCGAGAGATTGGTGGCCGTCGGAAATAATGGTCATCACAAAAATGTATTTCCGACGAACAATTTTTTTGTTGTCGGAAAAAATGCTATTTTTGACCAAAAGTACTTGCCGTCGGAAAAACATGGTCGGAAAAGACCATTATTGTTGTAGTGCACCACCACTACCATGGCCTCCTCTCGCCCTCTGCCGCCGAAGCCTCCCGATCTCGACCTCACGATCGTCTCGGCCAAGCACCTGAAGAACTTCAACTGGAATAATGACGACCTCAAGCCCTACGCTGTCTTCTAGGTCGACCCTGACCTCCGCCTCGCCACCAAATCAGACAACTCCAGCTCCACCCGACCAGTCTGGAATGAGCGATTCACTCTCCCCCTCTCCTTCTCCCTCCACGACTCCTTCCTCACCCTCAAAATCTTCCACTCCAAACCCTCTGACACTCCCAAACCCTTAGTCGGCTCTCTCCACCTCCCCCTCAAAGACCTACGCGACCCGGATAAATTGCGGGGAGAGAGATGGAAGAAGAAGAGGTAAAAAGAAAAAAAGAAAAACAAGAGAGAGAGAGAGAGAAGAAAAAAATTAAAAAATAATAATAATAATAAGTGAGGGTAAATTAGACATTTCAGCGCGTGAGGAATGTCACGTCACCAATTTAGCAGACAATTTGGACGGAGCTTGACGGCAGGGACGAAATGGGAGGAAATTGAGAGTTCAGAGACTTTTTAGGTGAAATTCAAAGGTTATGGACTAAAACGACAAAACTCTATAAGTATAGGGAGTAAGCAGTATTTAATCCTTTTTCTTTTTCCTTGGTCTGCCTCATTGTTTTTTTTTTTTTCCTTGGTCCGGAGATATAGAGAAGTGGTCAAGACACAGACGACCAAAATTTAAACCAGTTTTAGGAGAAGGGCAAATTGTGAAAAATTTTGACCGGCCATCACTTTCAACGGAGTTGAAGGCACCGTCAATCAATGGCCAAATTTTGGGCTCGTGTTCAAAGCCACTATGCCAAACATTTGGAGGCACCCAAAGAAGTTGGATCAATACATGCTAGGATATCGTTGCCGATATATGGGGAAACTGAAGTGGCACTCTGCTTACAGGTTTGATATAATTAGCTGACGCTCATGGCAAATAAGATAGTCAAGATGAGAAGTTTTAATATACTGTTGGATTAACTAATTTCATTTTAATAGAAACATGAGTTTTTTCTTATAAAGAAAATCAATAAATAATGCTACATTGCTATAGCGCTCTTGAAGAACATAATAGTCTGTATGCCTCTCTAGACATATATAACTCACATTTCTTACAATGGAGCCAAATTATACAATGAAATTCTTTAATTGGAAGCAGACAATTAAATAAAGCTAATATTTAATTAAAAGAGATAAATCAAGAGGCAAAGTTTGTTTGTCACAGAAGCAATATTTGAAAAAGGTACTGCATCGGTTTGGCATGAATGATAAATCTAAACCTGTAAGTATACCTCTTGCCTCTCACTTTAAGCTTAAGTCTACTATGTCTCCTAGCACAGATGATGATGTGAAATATATGGCCAAAGTTCCTTATGCTAGTGCTGTTGGTAGCTTGATGTATTGTATGGTGTGTACTAGACCGGATATTTCACAGGCCTTAAGTGTGGTGAGCAGATATATGCATAATCCAGGTAAAGGTCATTGGCAAGCAGTGAAGTGGATTCTACGGTATATTCTTGATACTGTGGATGTTGGATTGTTTTTTCAGCAGGATAAGACGAGTTAATGTGTTGTTGGATATGTGGACTCTGATTAAAATCCAATTGAATGGCCCATGGTGATCACGTGGGCAAGGACCCTAGGTTAATTAGGATAACATATATATATCCATGTCTAGATTGACTAGGGTCTATATATATATATATATATATATATATATGTTGCCGCCAGAAATAGATAGAAAGGGAGAGTTAACCTAGTTATTGGGTTATTGGGATTAGAATAAACTCTAATTGTATTCTCTCCAAATTGATTATAGTGGAATTTCTCGCCGGCTCCGAAGTGGACGTAGCTCAATCACATTGATTGAGTGAACCACTATAAATTCTTGTGTTCTTGTGTTTGCTTTCTTTTTGGTTGTTTGGTTGCTCATCTAGTTCCATATCAATATTGTATTTGTTACGCTTCCGCACAACAAACTGGCATCAGAGCTCTGGTTCTGAATTGGGAGTTGATTCATTGATTGGAAATCATGGTTGACGAGAAAAAGAAAGGGACTGAGTCTTCAGGTTCTTCGCGTTGGTCGACTTCCAGGCCATCAATTGGTAATGCCAAATTTGAAGTTGAAAAGTTTAATGGCACCAACAATTTTGGCATGTGGCAGTGTGAGATGATGGATGTCTTGTGTCAACAAGAATTGGATATAGCTCTGGAAGATAAACCTGCAGACATAGATGATGTAGAGTGGGCGAGAATTAACAAGTGGGCTTGTGGTTCTATCATAATGTGTCTTGCTAAAGATCAGAAATTCTTTGTCATGAAAGAAACTTCTGCAAAAGCGTTGTGGAAGAAATTAGAAGACCAATATATGATCAAGAGTGCTGAAAATCGGTTTCACCTGAAGAGGCAGCTTTTTCGATTTAAGTATCGACAGGGTGTTTCTGTGTCTGAACACATCAGTGATTTCAATAAGATACTTGCAGATTTGGCTAATTTGGATGTGAAAATTAGTGATGAGGATAAAGCGTTGTGTTTGCTAAATTCTCTTCCTGACAAGTATGAGCATTTGATTACAACTTTGTTGCATGGAAAGAATGATGTGAAATTTGATGATGTGTGTAATTCATTGATAAATAATGAGTACAGAAAGAAAGAGAAGCAACTTCAGAATGTTTCAAGTGAAGCACTTGTAGTAAGGGGCAGATCTGATGAGAGAAAACCTACTGGAAAAAGAGGTAAATCTCGTTCCAAGTCAAGAAGTAAATTTCCTGCAAAAGATGAGTGTGCTTTTTGTCGCAACAAAGGTCATTGGAAGAAAGATTGTCCTAAGTTGAAGAATAGAGACAAGAAGGATTCTGAAGTGAATGTTGTAAGAGATGATGAAGATGACGACTTTGATTTTGCTTTGAGTTGTTCATCAGCTTTTGAAGATTTTGAAGAAGATGAGATTGAGTTTGCTTTGGCTAGTTCATCTGCAGTTGGTTATTCTGACAAGTGGATTATGGATTCAGGTTGTTCACATCATATGTGCCCTAATAGGGAATGGTTCTCTACTTTCAAGGAGTTGAATGGTGGAGTAGTTTTGATGGGAGACAACAGTCCTTGCAGAACAAGAGGGATTGGTACAATTTGTCTCAAGATGCATGATGGAGTAGTCAGAGAATTAACTAATGTCCGGTATGTTCCAAATTTGAAGAAAAATCTTATCTCTTTTGGAACTTTAGAATCAAAAGGGCACACAATTACATTGAAATGTGGAGTTGCTAAAGTTGTCTCTGGTTCACTTGTGATGATGAGAGGTGAAAGGTTTAGAAATTTGTATTTTCTACAAGGGAGCACAGTGACAGGTGAAACAGCAATATCTGAGACTACATATGATGATGATGCAGACAATACAAAATTATGGCATATGCGTCTTGGACATGCTAGTGAGAAAGCAATGCAGGGATTAGTGAAGCAAGGTCTATTGAAAGGTGCAAAGACAGGAAAATTAGAATTTTGTGAACATTGTGTCTTGGGAAAACAGACTAGAGTTAAATTTGGCACTGCAGTTCATCAGACTAAAGGTACTCTAGATTATGTTCACACTGATGTATGGGGACATACCAAAACTACATCTTTGGGAGGTAAGCATTATTATGTCTCTTTTGTTGATGAATTCTCTAGAAGAGTATGGGTGTACACCATGAAGCATAAATATGAAGTCTTAGATATATTTGTGAAGTGGAAGAAGATGATTGAGACTCAGACCGGTCGAAAAATTAAGAGGCTCAGGTCAGATAATGGTGGTGAATACAAATCTGATCCGTTCTTAAAACTATGTCAAGATGAGGGCATTGTGAGACACTTCACAGTTAGAGAGACACCACAACAAAATGGGGTGGCAGAGCGCATGAATCAGACTTTATTGGAGAAAATTCGGTGTATATTGTCTAATGCTAGATTAGGCAAAGAATTTTGGGCTGAGGCAGTTGTGTATGCAAGCCACCTCATTAATAGGTTACCTACTGCTGCACTTGAGGGAAAAACTCCCATGGAGGTATGGTCTGGTAAACCTGATACCGATTATCACTATTTACATATTTTTGGTTGTTCTGCTTATTTTCATGTCAGGGAAAGCAAGCTAGATCCAAGGGCCAAGAAAGCTATGTTCTTGGGATTTAATGAGGGTGTTAAGGGATTTAAGCTTTGGTGTCCAGATGTGAAGAAAGTTGTTGTAAGCAGAGATGTGACTTTTGATGAGGCTATTATGGTTGATCAGAACAAGCAGAAAAATTCTAATGAGCAGAGAATGACCATAGAGAGTTTGCAGCAGGTGGAGTTAAAGAAAAAAATTGTTGAAACTCCACTTGATCCAATGAGTCCTAATGTTGATTAAGATGATTTAAATATTGAGGACATGAGTATTGAAGTAGAGGCTCCAACCCAAGAGCCTACACAGCAAGATGGACCAATTGCAACTACAAAGGGAAAAAGGAATGCTCAAAAGCCAGGTTGGCTTAATGATATGGTGACTTATGCACTTCCAATTACTGAAGAAGAAATTCCTACTACTTATGAAGAAGCTGTCATACATGCAGATTGTGTAGAATGGGAAAAAGCTATGGGTGAGGAGATGAAGTCTCTTCACAAGAATAAAACATGGGAGTTGGTTCAGTTACCGCATGGGAAGAGAGAAATTGGTTGCAAGTGGGTGTTTGCTAAAAAGGAAGGATCACGGTATAAGGATAGATTGGTAGCTAAAGGCTACGCACAAAAAGAAGGAATTGACTACAATGAGGTATTTTCTCCTGTTGTTAAGCATTCTTCTATTCTTATTTTATTGGCCTTGGTTGCACAGTTTGATCTTGAGTTAGCACAGCTAGCTTGATGTAAAAACTGCTTTCTTACATGGTGAATTAAAAGAAGAGATATATATGACTCAGCCAGAAGGATTTAAAATTGCTTGTAAAGAAAATTGGGTTTGCAAACTGCATAAATCACTGTATGGTTTGAAACAATCTCCAAGGCAGTGGTACAAGCGGTTTGATAAATTTATGTTCGGTCAGAAGTACACTCGGAGTCTTTATGATCCATGTGTTTATTTTCGCAAGCTACAGGATGGGACCTTCATTTATTTGCTCTTATATGTTGATGATATGTTAATTGCATCTAAGAGCTAGGTGGAGATAAATAAATTAAAATCACAATTGAGTGGTGAATTTGAGATGAAGGACTTGGGAGAAGCTAAAAAGATTTTGGGCAGGGAAATTGAAAGAGATAAATCAAGAGGCAAAGTTTGTTTGTCACAGAAGCAATATTTGAAGAAGGTACTGCATCGGTTTGGCATGAATGATAAAAACCTGTAAGTATACCTCTTGCCTCTCACTTTAAGCTTAAGTCTACTATGTCTCCTAGCACAGATGATGATGTGAAATATATGGCCAAAGTTCCTTATGCTAGTGTGTACTAGACCGGATATTTCACAGGCCTTAAGTGTGGTGAGCAGATATATGCATAATCCAGGTAAAGGTCATTGGCAAGCAGTGAAGTGGATTCTACGGTATATTCTTGGTACTGTGGATGTTGGATTGGTTTTTCAGCAGGATAAGACGAGTCAATGTGTTGTTGGATATGTGGACTCTGATTTCGCAGGTGATTTGGATAAGTACCGATCTACTACAGCTTATGTGTTTACTCTTGCTAGTGGACCGGTGAGTTGGAAGTCGAATTTGCAATCTACAATTGGTTTGTCGACTATAGAAGCTGAATATATGGCAGTAACAGAGGGTGCAAAAGAAGCAGTTTGGCTTCGTGGTTTACTTGAGGACTTGGGAATTATTCAAGAGTATGTGGATATTTTTTGTGACAGTCAAAGTGCTATTCATTTAGCAGAGAACCAAGTTACTCATGCTCGTACTAAACATATCAATGTCAAATTTCACTAGATTCGTCAGATGGTGGAGGACGGTGATGTTCAACTTCTCAAAATTGGAACTGCAGATAATCCTGCTGATATCACTACTAAAAAAAACTTCAATTGCTTCGAAAATTTGCGACGGAAAACTTTTCCGTCGCAAAAAGTCAACTTTTGCGACGACATGTGCTACGGCTATTTTACCGTTGCATGTTAAAGAATTTTTGCGACAGACATAACATTACCGTCGCATAATTAAACATCAATTGCGACGGTATAGTCACGCCGTCGCTTGTATAACTAAAAAAAAAGAAACAAATACGACTATTCCTTCAGATCTAGATCAATTTCTTTCACGCGACACTTCCTCCTCTTTCTCTCACGCTTCATTCACCGAGCTCAAAACCCTAACCTAGTGATCCTCGGCCGCCATTGAAGAGATAGATTTGGTGACAAGCGGAGGAGATCGAGCTTCATTGACGACGTGGCCGAGGAGGAGGAGGAGGAGGACGATGAATACGCCCTATCGTGGTGGCGGCGGTGGGAGTGTAAGCGGAGCAAAAAGAGGCTCTCCGATATGGGTTTTCTTGATCTCGAAGCGGTGGTCGATTCAGATAAGGAGGAAGAGGAGGATGAGGGTTGAAGCTTATTCAGTTGAAGCTTGCTGGTGACTGGACCTCCGGTTAGTTTGCAACCACTCTGTCTCTCTCTATAAACTTCCAATTTTTGACAAGATTTATATATGATTCTAAATCTGATGCAGGGTGTTGGTAAAACCACTCTAATAGTGATTATGATAGTTGACAAGATTTAGTATCGATATCGTGAAACCCACCGGTACGGTGGCGCCAGGGGCGGATCCAAGTACACCCTTGGGAGGACTCAAGCCCACCCGAAACTTTTGGACTTAAAAAAAAAATCTATATGTATGCTTCTTTTTTTCTTCCGATAATTGAGTGCTGGCTTTGTCAAGCCCATCCGAAGTCCCAACCAGCCAAACTTGATTGCCTGACGAAGACTCTCACAACCTCTCAGTCTCTCGTTCTCTATACTTCTCTCAAAGATCAAACCTTAGATCCGTAGTCCGTCGGCTCCGTCCGTCTTTTCGTCTTCTACTCATATTCTTCAATTTGCGGCAATCAATTCAATGTAAGTATGATTTCAATTTTCTTCAATTTAATCAATTCAATTTGGGGCAAATTTTAGGGTTAATGATTGATGTCGAATTCAATTTTGTGGATTTTGACTTAGCAGTGGATCGAGGATTGTTTTGTGTGCCATCGATATCGGAATGATGAGGGCAAGTTATTTGCGTTGGAACTTGCCAACGAAAATGGTATGGATTGTTTGATGAATCTGGGTTATTTGTTATTTGTTTGTGATTCCTTAGTTTAATGAATCTGGGTTATTTGTTGGATTGGGTTAGTTACTTGGTTTAGTACTTTAGTTGGACTAGTTGCCGACTTGCTGCCGTAATTGGAATGATCTGGATATGCATGTACTGATGTAGGATTGGATACATGTCTTGATGATTACTCTTTTCTGTAGCAATTTTCTTTATTGCATAGATACAGAGGAAACATGATGCTTAACCTCCAAGAGTATTAGCATGTTTCATAGTACTCAGAGTGATATATATCCTAATACAATTAAAATGATGTGTATGGTTTTGGCATTGTTATTCTCGAATTCATGTCTGGAAAACCAATTCTTAGGAATTATCAACTTGTTTCGATCATGCTATACTTATGGAGTTCCAGCCAATTTGAGAGACTCGAGCTTAAATATGACATTTCATTCTTCATGGCGTGTCTCTGCTTACCAATTTTTACAATTATTTTGCAGATACGAATCAAACATATGAACGTCTTCACAGGCTCTTTACTTAGGTGGGTATATTTGATAAATAGCAACTGACAATAATTCAAGTCGTCCTCAGCCCCCAAGTCCATGAAGGTGAATGGCTCTCTCAATCTTTTGGCTCATACCCAGATCGTTTTCTTGCATTTAATTGTGTAAAGTTGAAGCCTTTGCCTTTTTTGAGCCAATTTGATGTTTTCAATTGGTGGTGCTAATTGGATTTTCTTTTTTGGTACTTATTGTATCTGCCTTGATGTGGGTTACTTTTATGGAACTGCCTCGGAGTGGCTGGTTAAAAAATTGTCACTGATGTTGCTTTTGTTCGTAATCTCTTCATCTAAAAGTCATATTGAGCTTGTGCTGATTCTATTAAGCTGCAATATTGTTGTGAGCTTCATCACTTCCAGCATGAAAAAAACAAATAACAAAAGAAGAAGAGGACAAAAGGCTTGAGCTCGTTATAATTTTACTTACCTTTGTTTGTACCACAATAGTTAGTGCAGTTGACAAACTGCATTCTGGAAATGTCTTTACTTCATATACTGTACTTTTTTTTTTTCTAACGAAAAGTAGTTCATTGTGTGAAGAATCTGAGCCTAGATTTGGAGTATGGGTTTGATTCTCTAAAAGTGATTCAAGGAAATAGAGATCCGAAAATATTTTCGAGGTATTTTGATATTTTCTTTTGAGATTTATGTTTCCCTGACATTCTACTGAGCATATTACATGGACTGACCTGTATTTTTCACTTTATTTGGGAAACAAAACAGGGTGCCCCTGTTAAGGTTAGGAGACCTAGTGACTACAACCCATCTCTTGCTGCAACACTTGGTCCAAGCCAGCCCAGTCCAAATCTGAACTTGGCTAATGTCGGCCTGACACCAGGTTCTGCTGGTGGCCTTGAGGGACCTGATCGCATTTTTGTTGGTGGTCTACCCTATTACTTTACAGAAGTACAGATCAAGGAGTTGCTCGAGTCTTTTGGACCCCTCCGTGGTTTTGATCTAGTGAAAGATAGGGAAACAGGAAACTCGAAAGGATATGCCTTTTGTGTTTACCAAGATCTTTCAGTTACCGACATAGCCTGTGCAGCACTGAATGGGATTAAAATGGGAGACAAGACCCTCACGGTCAGGCGTGCTAATCAAGGTGCCAACCAGCCAAAACCTGAGCAAGAGAGTGTTTTGTTGCATGCACAGCAGCAAATTGCATTGCAGGTTTGTGAAAATATCCATTTATTTTTTTCATCTCTTATGGACAGGTTTCTTTGATGAATTTTTTTGAAAGAGTATAAAGAAGGTTATATATAAGCTGTGGGTATCTGGTGGTGAACTTTTTTGTTATTGTGGTTTAGAGCTGATTTTAAGAAATAGAAAGGGACACTTTGAATTGTGTTACTATTTTCAGTTTGTATGCATATCGTACGAGTATACCGAAGGCTATATATAAGCTGTGGGTATTATTCCAGAGTGCTATATTTGATATTTGTTGGTTAACTTTTTGTTATTATGGATTAAAACTAATTTTAAGAAATAGATGGAGATGACACTTTGATTCGTGTTGCTATTTTCAGTTCATATTGGTTTGGTGTGATATTCTAATTTTCTGTATTTTGCAGAGGTTCCTGTTGTTGCAACAGCCTGCTTCGGTGGCCACCAAAGTTGTATGCTTAACACAAGTAGTTACAGAGGATGAGCTGAAGGATGATCTTGAGTATGAAGACATTGTGGAAGATATGAAGCAAGAGGGCGAGAAATTTGGTAAATCTTCAGTCATTGTTACCTGCATTTTACTTTAGTTTATTGATTGACCGGCAAAGTTTATTGTGGTATTGATTTTTTTCTTTCTTTTTTGTCATTATCTTTCTGTTTTACAGCCTTTTTTGTAGTCCCACAATGTGCTATAAAGAATCAGGCCTAACATTCAGACAGAAGCCTCCCAAACCTTCTAACTGATTTTCACCTGAGACTGTAATGATGTCTATATCTAACATTTATCTGATTTCACTGGTTTGCAGGTTCACTTGTGAGCGTCATCATTCCACGTCCACGACCAGATGGTCAACCTTCATGCTCTCGACTTGTGACTATATTGTTGACTAGAGTTAATTGTCAATTTCAGGAGGAGATGGGGCAGATGCAGACAACGATTCAACTACCTTTTGTAACTTTAAGTATGCTAAAGAACAACTTGAGTAATTCATAGTTTGTTCGATTCAACATAGTATAAATATGTAATGTGATTTGGTGTAGTTTATGTATACCAGACTAGAATGTTTATGAGTGGCATTTTGTATGTTTATGACATTTTGTATTGCACCATTTCATTAGTTTTATTGTAAGTTTACAATGTTAATATATCTTAATAACTTTTGCATGTTCTTAATTCACACCATTTTTTTTTTTTTATAAATGAAATATTCTTTTGCGACGGCAAAGCATCCGTCGCAACCAATTCACCCCACTTTTTTTTTAAATAAAATATCTTTTTTGCGACGGCAAATTATCCGTCGCAAATAGTTTAACCATTGCGACGGCAACAGTTTTCCGTCGCAAATACTTTTTGCGACGGTATTTTACCGTCGCAAATGGATTTTGTGACGCCACCTATTGCAACGCCAATATTTCCGTCGCAAAAGGTTCATTTTTCCGTCGCGAAAAGTTTTTTCCGTCGCAAAATAGGCGTCGCAAAAGCAATTTTTTTTAGTAGTGTATGTTGACAAAGTCAGTTCCATTGAGCAACTTCAAGCATTGCTTGAACTTGACTGGTATTTGTAGAGTTTGAAATTCCCTACGGGGATGTCGGAGCGGCGATTGGTTTTTGAAGTTCTGCTTTGGAGAATTTACATCAAAATAAAGCCAAGGTGGAGATTATTAAATATTGGCTTTATTTAATTGGTGGGCAAAATCCAATTGAATGGCCCATGGTGATCACGTGGGCAAGGCCCCTAGGTTAATTAGGATAACATATATATATCCATGTCTAGATTGACTAGGGTGTGTATATATATATATATATGCTGCTGCCGCCAGAAATAGATAGAGAGGGAGAGTTAACCTAGTTATTGGATTATTGGGATTTTGGGTAGAGTTTATTCTAAAACTCTAATTGTATTCTCTCCAAATTAATTATAGTGGAATTTCTCGCCGGCTCCGAAGTGGACGTAGCTCAATCACATTGATTGAGTGAACCACTATAAATTCTTGTGTTCTTGTGTTTGCTTTCTTTTTCGTTGTTTGGTCGCTCATCTAGTTCCATATCAATATTGTATTTGTTACGCTTCCGCACAACACAGACATCATCCATATATGGAGAATTTGTTTTTTAAAGCCCCACAGAATTTCATAGTATTCGTTGATCACGTACAATGCATCTGGTAGCAAGTATTTGGCATCAAGATATATTAGAAACCAACCTCAAAGATATAAAGCCACTCGATCAACTAAGACAGATCTTAAAATTCAGATTCATCTACTATTTCTTTGATTAATAAATTGTGGTTCAGAGATCTGCTCCGGATACTTGTGAATATTGCAATCTTCCCATGGGCTACAATGGTTGAAGTTTTTTATTTGCTTTTAGTCTACTAACGTACTTATTGAAACTCAACTCGAATCGGCTTTGGATATTCTCAGTCATTTCTACCGAGATCATGGATTCAGTTGATAATGAACTTAATTTGATAAGGGAAACTAGTGAAGCACATATCAAGTAACAAGTAGTGCAAGTAATGATAGCTAATTTTTGTGCCAATAGTAATGCAAGGGCATCCTGGCCTACACCAAATCCACCATACTTGCAGGCTCTTCAAAAATCTTTCTGTCAACACCAATTCTGATTATGTGGGGAAAGAAGAGACAATTGGCAAATTTAACATGCACAAGTACACATCATTTTGATAATCATACATGAACATGCAGATAGCAGGTCAATAACAAGTGTATTAGCTAGCTAATTAACTCTTCTGCCAATAATACAATGAGGAAATGTTGGCCTTCACAAAATCCACCATACTGGCACACTCTTCTAAACTCTTTGCATCCGCACCAGTTCTGATTATGTGAGGGAAAAGAAGCCAATCAGTAGTGACAATCAAAAACACCAACGTCAACAGCCCTGAAACTAGCGGGTGAAACCGTACCCTATGAGCCAACGCCTTCTTCACCTCTAGTTCAATTGCCAAGCACACACCTTGTAGGACAAAGAAGCACATCATTTCCCCCGTGGGACGCGCACGAGTGACGTAGTAAAAGAAGAGCTCGTGCATTAGACCCGAGATGGTGAAAGAAGAGATGACCGGCAGAACTGGAGCCCGCGGAGGTTTTGAGGTATCTATTGGCTCGTAGGTGACTCCGCTCTTGCCTGTAGATATACGCCTTATGGGATGGTACACAAGGGGGCGTAGAGTGTTTGAGACTGCAAGGTTCCATCTACGGCCCCAAAAGTCCTGAAGAGAGGTGGAAAAGTAAGGCTCGTTGAAGTGTGGCTCGAGTTCGAACCCAAACATGGCTTGAGGCAAGGCTACACTCAGAGCAAAGCCTATTTCTAGACCAAGGTAGAGGTGGGAAAGGGACAAGGATGTGAGTACATAGGGATGTAAATTCTGTCTATAATCCTTGCGTACATGAATTATTTCACCCAAAAGCAAGGCCTTCAATGCCCACAAAGCTGTCTTGTTTGGCACCAATTTTGTGATAGTGTAACCGTAGCGAGGCCTTTTGGGGAGTCTCTTAATGTTGATGGGAAGAAGAGCTATTGAAATGAAGGGGAGAAGTCCTTTTGGGGGTGGTGATAGAGGACCAGAGTCAAAGGAGAAGAGGAGGAGTTTGAAGATGGCAAGACAACCAAGAAAGAAGGCTGAGGGGGCACCAAGATGGATCGAGTGGAGGTTCAAGGGGAGCATGAGAAGTAGGTACAAGATTGGGAGGAGAGAGATGAACCTCATCATGCTCTTTGTTGGGATTCTTGCTGCTACGTAATAACAATAACATTGAGATGCAATGGCGATGATCCATACCTTGATGAAATTTTTGATTTCATCACCATCCATTTTCGATCTCTTCTGGTCCTTTCTTAGCTGGATCGATCGACTTCTCAATCTTATATAGTAGAAAGGGTAAGTGTGGACGTTGAAGTAGTAATGTCTTGGTGGTTGTCTAGTGTGGTATAATTAAAAATGCGTAGGTTACAATGTTACATGCAGTCATAGCCGCCGTTGAAGTTAATACTCTATTGATGTGATTATAGCTCTACCACTCCTTATCTTCCTATCTATTAGTTAGGTGACTGCTGCGTAGGTTATGTACATACAGAAATGGCCGCCCATTTCTTCTAGGGTTGGGCACGGGCCGAGACGGTCCGGTTACTAAGTGATACCGAGCTCGGTATTGAAAATTTTATTCGAGACGGGACAGGACGGGATAACGTGTTTTCAAAATTGGTACCGAAGGTATCGAAACCGATCGGGATCGGGTCGGGCCCGGGCCCAATTTAGGATACCCGATTCCTTTTTTTTTTTTTTTTTTTCCACACTTAAGTACTTTAACAGCTATCCAAAATTTCGAGATTTCAATCATTTTAGGATGCAGCTGTCCTCTTAGCACTGCAACATATAAATCTACACAATCAATTTTGCCTTAAACCAAATCAAACAATGTAAAATACTAAAATGAATTGAAGAATTCTTGAAAAGAAGAAATGAACTAGTGAAGATGGACAATAATACAATATGTATAAAACTGCAAATTGCAGATTATGAATTCAAAGTGCAGTAAATCAGTAATGCAGATTATGAGTTTATGACAGGAAACAAGTGCAGTAATGCAAATTGCATATTGCAGTAATGGCTGTAATGCAGTAATGCAAATTGCAGATTATGACAGGAAACAAATGCAATGTGCAACACAGCAAATAACCAATTCAATAGACCAACAATAAGTTCAATAAATGAGTCATAAACACATAAACCAATTCATGAATTCAACAAAGTCCAGTAGGTCTTAAACAAGAAATTAAAGTCTGAAATAAGAATTTAAGAAATTTAAAGTCTACAAACCATTACATGATAAAAGCTAGTTAACTACAAGTCTTGAAGTATTAAACACATTTGAAAACACCTTCATCAGTTCATCACACTTAGTCTCACAACCTCATAAACTCATTAGTCAACATTTACCACTGCAGCCTTTCTCTTCCCCTTTGCTTTCGGGATTGTTGAACGTGCATTTCTGCTGGAGGCAGTGCTCTCATGATCTAAGTAAGCATTTAAAGTCAGTAATAGAGAAACTACATGTAAGAAAACAGAAAACAATCATTAAAATTGAAACTGATCAAGGTACCTTTCTCAGCCTGCTCATAGAACTCTGTGTTCTCAATTGTAGGCTCCTCTACCTCTTGAGCAATATCGTCTCCCAACAACCAATTCTGCATGCAGATTAAAGCTTCCACTGTTTTAGGAGTCAATGAACTCCTAAAAGCATCAATAACTCTTCCTCCAGTGCTAAATGCAGACTCCAATGCAACTGTGGATGTTTGAACAGCAAGTACATCTCTTGCTATTGCTGCCACCACAGGAAACTTGGGCCCGTTTATCTTCCACCAACACAAAATATCAAAGCCATCTTCCTCCTCCTCAACAAACCCCAGGGGAGCATTTAGGTATTGATCAACTTCATGTGCCATTACAGCCTCTTCACTCTCTTGGACCACCTTTCTCCAAGAGTTTAGCAAATGACCCCGCACACCAACTCTCGCATTGCTGCTTCTACTCGTGATTGAGCTGCCTGAACTTGTAGGGCTTTGATGTCTATGCATATGTCTCCCACCATCGACAATCGGTGCATACTATAAAAGCAAGAACATGCATAAACACATAAAATTGGTATTCATACTCATAAGATCAGAAAATCTAATATTCAAAAAACTGAAATAAAAAGAGATGTACCTCATCATATAGCGCCATTAACAAAGATCTAATCTCATTGGTTCTACTTTGCACATCGACATCATCCATACCCTCTTCCTTCAAAAAATGTGTATAATTCCTAAGCTTGAATCTTGCATCTAGCACAAGTCCAACAATAACCAAGTGGTTCAGGTCTGTAAAGCCACCATAGTACTTCAAGAATTTGCTTCTCATATTTGCAGCCATATCAGTTAATACATTTTCAGTGTCGGAACCAGTACGTTGCCATCTCAGGTGCAATGAAGAGGTTTTCTATGTTTCTCTCCATGGTAACAACATCATGGAATGTTGTATGCACAGTTGGATGCAAGCTTGCACTAACTCTAAGGGTCACATCATAAAATACTCTAAGCAAATCAACAAAAACCTCAGCCTTGTCCCAATCTGGTTCCTCCGGAGGCCCAACTCTGTTTCTTTTGTTCCTACTAGGAACGACATTGCCTTCCTCATCATATTCCTCCTCTGGTTCCTTGAAATAACCTAGATAAAGCTCATCATCATCTTCCTCCATCCTTGCAAAAGCCTTCTTAAACTTCAAGGCTGCCTCTAACATTAGATAAGTTGAATTCCACCTAGTTGGGACATCTAAACAAACCAGCTCTGTAAGAGGAAGCTTTTCTTTCTCGACAGCTTTCCTAAAGCTATCTAGTCTATTAGGTGAAGACCTAACATACTTGACAACATTCATAATGGCTAAAACACTCTTTTACAGCCTCTTCAAGCCATGTCCCACTATCAAATTGGTTATGTGAGCTGTGCACCTCACATGCATGTATTTACCACCTAAAACTGTTTTGTAAGATGAACACTTATTCATCTTTGATGTAAGCCACTCTAAAGCTGACTTATTTGCATATGCATTATCAACAGTTATGGTCAACACCTTCTCAATCTCCCACTGCAGCAAACAAGACTCTATAAGTCTACCTATGGTTGCCCCTTGATGGTTTTGGATAACACAAAAATTTATAACCCTCTTGTGCATCTTCCAATCAACATCAATAAAATGGGCAGTAAGCACCATATAATTGATGTTTTGGACACTAGTCCAAGTGTCCGTTGTGAGACACACTCTATACTCCTTCATAATTTTGGATAGTTCTTTTTTGTGTGCATCATATACGCTTAGGAACCTTCTAACTTGTTTCCTACGAGAGGGTACTTTAAACAAAGGGCACACTCTAGCACAAAACCGGTTAAAACCTTTTTTCTCAACAAAGCTAAAAGGCAACTCAACCATGACAATCATTTCAACACAAGCATCTACATAGTCATCTTGGTCATAAGCTACTGCAGTAAGTTTGTTTCCTAGAGATTTATCTCCCACAAGAACCCTCTGACTCTTACTAACATTTGGGGGATAATACCTATAGAATTGATTAATATGCCTAATCATCACTAACCCAGTCGATCCCCAATTCACTCCCCAGTTCTTCATCTAAATCCCCAATTCACTCCCCAGTTCTTCATCTAAATTCCCAATTCACTAACCCAGTCGATCCCCAATTCACTCTCCAGTCTCCAGTTTCGGGACTTCGGTTTTCGATGCCCAGCCCTATTTTCTTCTGTATTTTCCGTTGAAAGTACTTGATGCTCCATTGATGTGGTTGAAGTTTTTGTTTTTTTTTGTTTTTTAATTTTTGTCGATTACAGTGGTTGAATTTATTGCTCTGCCACTTATCCTTATCTTTCTATCTATTAATTAGTTAGGTGCATAATAAAAGGTCTGCTTACCTAAAGGAAAGTTTTTAAGGGACTGTGAGGGACAAGTGAATCTGACGGCTGAAAATAAATGCACAGTTTTAAGTTGTTATAATGTCTACTTTTATATTTAATACATGTGATTTAGATCCATTTGTCCCTCACAGTCCCTTAAAATTGTCTCTTAGGTGAGCAAATCTAGTAATAATAATAAGTTGAGCTCTGAATTTTATGTTTCATATAGGCAAAATAGTCAAATTACCCCCTAATTGTTCTCATGACTGCTGATTTACCCCCTGATATTTCAGTTTTGATTATTTACACCCTCACTTTTCTAAATGATGCAAATTTACACCCTATAGTTAAATTTTAGACTTTCCATCCAATTTCTCCATTAATTTGGGTACCATGTGAGGAGCATCTTCGTCTCTGCAATTGTCACCCCAAAAAAAATCAAGAAAAAATAGAAAACTTCTTCTCTATCTATTGATTTCTCAATTATCTTCTTCTCAGCATAACCTGTTCCTCTATGTTCCTTTTATTGAGATCAATATAATACAATCCCAACTTGAATCAATCAACATGACCTTCACATGCTTGTTGTAATTTTAATTTTCATATTCCATACATATAAATATTTTAGTTTGTTCGATGGCTCTCAATCTTATACACAATACAAACCCCTCCAATTAGAAACATGGAAGATCAAATTCTCATATATATGAACGGTTGAAATATTAATGACCAGTCCGGCTTTCAAAGAAAAAGAAAACCATAAACCTAAATGATCAAAGAATGTTTCTCCTTCAGTGATATGATCATCCAATCATTTGATGTGACTAGCAAATATTAATTAAGCGATCAGTTGCAAGTTAACGATCAATCTTAAAATAAAGGGAGTGAAGAAGAAGAAGAGATGGACAAGGAAGACAAAGGGCAAGGTTTTTTTCCTTCCTTTTTTAACGAAGAGCAGTTTTGTATTTTTTTTTTCTTTGACGATGTGTTGGTTTGTTTATTATTTTTTTTTTTTGTGATAGTTGAAAAGACAAAAAAAGCCCCTCACGTGCTAACCAAGTTAACGGAAAATTTGATGGAAAGTCCAAAAAATAAAGATAGGGTGTAAATCGGCAACAATTAGAAAAGTGAGGGTGTACATAATCAAAATTGAAATGTCATGGGGTAAATCAGCAGCCATGAGAAAAGTCAGGGGGTAATTTGACTATTTTGCCTTGTTTTATTTACAATCTAGGATTATATCCTTAAGCCCATATTCATCAGTAGTCATTGTCTTAAAAATTCTTGATTCGTTCTATCTAGGAAGCTCATGCATAACAGCATAAAGCTGATTTCAGTCTTACCATGCATCTTTATCTTGTGGCCAAATTACGATCAGTATGATAGTATCACTCTTAAATCCTCATATGTATAAATACCATCAGATCGATCGTCACCATCAACCTACAAGACCGACTATCGAGCATCAACATAGGTACGTTTTTCTGCAAAACATGGTGACATAATGCGACACAACACGAACACAATTAGAACATGAATTTCGTTTATCTATTTTAACACAACATATATTATCGGAGGTGTTCATATTGCCTTTGCATCGCGAGTGTGTGTTCTTAATTAGAGCTCTTGACGCGGAGGTGTTGGCCGTGTTGGCCTTCATTGAAGCTATTAAGGGTGGCCAAGTTGAAAGACCGGCAATACTTGTGGGTCGAAACAGACTCGACTGCTGTTTTGAGGTATTTTGCTTCCCCAAAGTTGCTTGTTAGCGGCTTCGTGTACAATAATGGTCTAAATGTTTGGCTCTTGCAAGACATTTTCATCTGCATGTTCTGCATGTTTCTTACATCTACAGGGAAGGGAATACTCCCGCTGACACTTTAGCAAACTATGGTGCCTCTCATGAGGGTGGGAACATGTGGACATCTCTACCATCATTCTTAGTTGCGGACTTTGGACGTGATTATTCATCAAGGTCAGCTTATAGATTCTCGTAATGTTACCAGATTGCTCCATTTCTTCTCTTTGTACTAGCTTTGTTTATTTAGTTATGTTTGCTTCCCTTTGCAATTGCTAGGATTTTTCTAGAAAGTTCCTAGTTTGTTTTCATTCTTCCATGTACTTTTGTTTGGGCTGGCATAGACTTCGTCCTCCATCCCATTTGTACGGTTTTTGAGTTATCAATAAATTTCCGATGAGTTAGCCCTCCTCTGTTTCTTTAAAAATATATATATATATATATATATATATATATAAATGACCAATCCTAAATTATGGTATGTTGAAACTAAGTACTTCTACAAAAGGCTCCTAGAGGAGCTCCCACTAGCATAGACAAGACAAATCCAATCGAGCTAAAAATGACCGAGATTTTTTTTTTGTTTTTAAAAAAAAAAAAAAAAACGCTTAGGGTACCCCACCCTTATATATATCGGTGAGAATTGAACTCATGACTTTTACAATGTTAGAATTATAATTTACCAACAAGTCACAACTCACCGACATAACCGAGATTTGTCACCTAACTAACAACTAGGAAAAAATAAAATAAAAACTAACTAACATAATAAAATGCCTAGACCGGGCCAAAGCCCACACTACCTCTCACAAAGGGAATTATTGAAACAAAACCAAAATTGGGTGAAAATAGCCCACAAAGTCCAATGGGAAAAGCCCCAAGTCCAACCGGTTTGGCCCAATCCAATCCCAGCCTCCACTCCCCTGAGCCAAAGTCGTCACACACACTGTCGTCGTGACGCCTCTCGTCGCCACGACACCTCGACACATCCACCTAGAAACAGCCATAGAACTTGTGCAGCAGTTCCAAACCTAAAGCGAATCTGGGAAACCTGTGCACTGAGCCTTTGACTACTTCCACGAAACTGCCATCGTTGCCGTTGTTGCCGCTTAGAGAGAATTGGAACAAAACCAACCCCAGCCATGCCACTAGACGCTGTCCCTTGCACCGACGCCACAAAGACCTTACCTCTGAGGAGCTTCAAGTCAGAACCTGATCTTGACCATTCTGTTAGGAAACTAGCCTTCGCTCAATGCATGTGTTCGGCACGTGGTTACTTTAGTTAATTATAGTTAATTAGCTTATTATCTGTTAATTAGCTCTTCATGCTTAATTAGTCACGTTGGGGTTTTATCCCATATTGCTCACTACATGAGCGACACGTGTCCTCTTCTAGATTATATAATCTCCACTGCTGCAACCTTCAGCCTTATCTATGAATCCAATTTAGTGTTATTTCTTTCTTTGCTTTCAATTTCTTGCAAATTCCTTTCCGTCAGGGCTTCCACCTTAACAAGTGGTATCAAAGCCAAACGTTCATGGGAAAACTTAAGGGGGGTGGCAAACCCTCCTCCCCACCACAAGCCTCAGAGGATCCACACCTCTCCGGCGAGGTTGTTCACCTCGAGTATGAGCTGCAAGCACATCGTGAGGAAACTAGCTCCAGATTCGATGAGATGCAGGCCTCCTTACAGGATGCCATGGCCACTTCGTTGGCCAATTTCAAATCCATGCTGATGGATGAGTTTAAGCAGCAGCTCACAACCATCGTCAAGGAACACATCCCTCCTCCTTCCCCTGAGCTCGTCAATCATGGGAGCACGGTTGTTCCCCTCCCGGATAGATCTGTGAGATTTGGATCTCTACTTTCACCGATCCCTCCATCTTCATCAGTGACTACCTCGAGTTCTTCTGCAGTGGCAACGTTTCTCCAATTAACACCTCTCAATTTTTGGTCACTGGTGCTTTGAATGCTAGTGTGGAAATTAATTCATCTCTGCAAACTACTAGTGGGATAGTTGCTACAATTGTGGATACTGTTCATGATCTGAATGTCACTGTGCTGAATGGTACTAGCAGAAATAGGACTATGATGAATGATGTTGGTCACTCTATTAGTAATACTAGTGGCTCAATGGGCTATGTTGGTCACTCTGTTAGTAACATTTTTAACCATCAGTCTCACCATCTGAGCACCTCCCAACATTGCCCTAATTTTTCTAGCCCATATTATCCTGGAATGATGCAGGGAGCCAGTCAATCTATGCAAGGTCCTGACCCTTTTACACTGACTTACTCCGGGCCTTATTCCACTACCATGATCAATTTTCCTTCATCAGCTGCTCAACCACCCTTGCCACTCTCAGCACCCCAATTTTTGTATTCCAAACCACCACCACAATCACACCAGTACATCCCTCCCACTTATGCCACTACTACCTCCACTCACCATCCATCACACACTCAATATCATCCCTTTTAGGCAGCTACACCCAACTATGGCTATCCACCCAACCAAGTGTACCCTAACCCTTTGTTTATACCTCATGTTGACCCAAATCTACCTACAATGAAGCAGATGAGGTTGGAGTTCAGTGTGTTTAGTGGGGGAGATCCTGTTGAGTGGCTTAACAAGGCAGACCAATACTTTGAGTTTTACCAAATCCCTGAGGATAAGAAATTATCAATTGCTACCATGCACTTGTCTGACAAAGCTTCTGATAGATGGTATATGTTTAGGCATGAGTTTCCAAGTACATGGCAAGGGCTAGCTGATTTGCTAATGAGAGAATTTAGTAGCTACAACAGGTCTGTGTACCAAGCTACCTTAGCTCGAATGAATCAAACAGGTACTGTTGAAAGCTACATGGAACAATTCACTAAACTCTCTAGAAGAGCACCTGGTTTCCCACCTGAAGTGCTTTTGTCCTGCTTTATTGGAGGCTTGAAAGAAGAGATCCGAGTGGATGTGGAGGCTCAGAAGCCTAGGACTCTTTATGAAGCATGTGAACTAGCAAGGGTTTTGTTAGGTCCATAATTACCTACTAATAATTCTCCTAATCTTGCACTTTTGCTTAACCTTTGTGTTTATTTATATATATTTATTATGTTTTCCTTGTCATGCTAGGAAATGATGGAGAAGCTTGGAAATGCACTAAAAAGTCAACTTTAGCACATTTTCCTACTTCGGCTAGGAGAAACCGAGCTAGGCAAAGAAGGAGAAGTGGCAGACTGACCAAATGAACTTCAAATGAGTTGAAACTTTCCAGATCCATTCTAGACATCCTAAGAATCATTTCTTATGAAGAGTTCAAGATCTAGTTCGGAGTGGAAAGCCTTCAAAAGATCGGCACAATTTTCCGACTAAGAGACAAAAACTGCAAAACCGGACCTGTACGGATTCCGGCAGAATTTACGGCCAAACCACGGCGAAATAAGCTCTGAAATTTTACCTGGATGATCTACACTCATGGAGGAACATTTTGTATGAAGAAGTTAAAGGCCAATTCCGAACTCTCGGTGGAGATTCAATTGAAGGAAGAAAGGAGACGAAAGTGCACAAACGGAGAAAAAAATGGGTCAACGGTGGTCAACGCCGGATTCCGGACATTTCCGGCCGAGTTGGCCGACCAAGAACAGTTGTGGAGGACAAGGAAGAGCTGACTAGGGTTAGAGACTTTGGGTGGGAAGACTTTAGGTCTAGGTTATTTTGAAATTCAAAATTTGCAAGATGACAAATGATCTCATTCTTACACCTTACACTTTGTCTCCTATTTATTACCTTGTTCCCTCACACAATTACCCTTCTACCCTTACTTTTTCTTCTCCACCAAAATATCTATGGGCTTTCTAGGTCATTTCTATGTGGAGTCAAAAACTAGATCCACATTTTGTGCTTACACATTTGTCAATCACATCTCACCATTGATTCCTTTTGATCTCCACCCTTGATTTGAATTGCCTTGGCCTTTAAATAGCCCATTCTCTCTCCCCAAAACCGTTCACCCTGACATCAAAATCTCTTTTTCTCTAGTTCTAACATAGTTTCTCTCTAGCTTTTCATAGCTAGTTCATAGTTCTTTGATTTTGTGTAAGAGAGAGGTGTGTAGCCACTTGGGTTTCACCAAAACCGAAGTTTCTACACACTTTGATCAATCACTTCTCTTGTTTCTCACACATTCAAGCCTTGTTCTTACTTTGTTCTTGAGATTTTGTGGATTTGTATAGTGATTTGGGTTCTAGAAACGAAATCCCTATACTTTGAAGCATTTCTCTTCTCATATAGCATCTAGGAGACAAGGGAGCCATCTTGTGCTTTTGGTTTGGCTCCAAAAAGAGTCAAACCCGTGGGTATATCACTTGTTCTCCACTCTTTGCTCTCTTTTATTTGTTATTTATGATGTTCATGGCTTGTAGTTGTGTAAATATGAGTTGTGAGTAGTTTAATTTGGGGCTAGGGCATAGCCTTAGCCAAACTTGTGCACAAAACAATGTAATCTTTATGCTCTTTGATGTTTATGCATGTTTTGAATCTTTTGGCTACTATACTTTAATGTGTCCTAAGTGTGTTCATAGATTTATCACCTAGAAGCATGCTTTAGGAAGTTAATGAATCGGAAACATGAACTTGATAAACTCTTGATTCCGTGAGCTTATGTAGCTAAATAGGTGGTGGCTTAGCTTATTCCTACGGGAAGAACTAAGTTGCTTGAATTTCTTACCTTGAAATTAAAGCATGATGTTGTGAGTTTAGGTTCCGGAAGAATTTAGGCTCATGGCACCATAGGCCATTTATAATCCGGAAGATTTGAATGGTATAAAGGTTGTGTAATTTAGCTTTGCTTTGGAAGAGATTGTTAAATTGCATGACTAGTTGGTTTCTTGGTAGCTTCATCAAAGCACTAAGGGGGAATTTATCAAAACATGTTGTTACATTAAATTTGGGTCACATTGTGTGCATGAGTAAGGCTAGGTGTGATGCCTAAGCCTCTATTTCTCTCTTATATCAAAATCTTTATTTTTATTTGCATACTTTATTTTTGTGTACTTTTAATTTGTTCGCATAAAAATTAAAATCAATCAAGCCGTTCACTACCATAATTGTTAATACCATCCTCATGATCTTTAGCTTCCAAAGGGCTAAGGTTGTGACTTTGTTAAAAGGTAGATTGCATAATTTTTCTAGGCTTTCTTGCAGTAATCTAGCTAGGGTGGAGTTTCCCTCAATCCCTTGGGTACGATACTCTACACTTTCCCTTACTAAAACTTGACCTTCTACACTTGGAAGTAAGGAACATCATACACAAATTTGCACACACTTTCATACTCAATGATGTCTCCAACAGGTTTATGAAACAAGGTCTGACGGCCACAGAAATCATACTAGAAGCAGTTTCATCCATAAACCACCTATTGGGGGTTATACTAGGTCTATTGCTGATGCAAGGCCCAACTTCAAACCAGGCCAATCCATGTCCACCCCAAGAATTCCCCAGTCCACTAACAACAATGTGCGAATTAAGTTCTCTGATGCTGAGTTTGAGGCCAGGAGGGCTAAAAATCAATGCTATTTTTGTAGTGAACCTTATAAGCCTGGTCACAACTGCAGAAAGAGGGGACAGTTAATGAGCATGGAAATTGTACCCAATGAGGGAGAATTCATTGAGGAATCTGAAGAGAAGTAGTTAATGGAGGTACCCCCAATTGTTGACATTGATGAACCATTGATCCGACTACAAATTATGGGAGATGAGTGTGCACAGCCAGCTACCATGCAACTGAAGGGAGTATTCAACAACAGAATGGTTCACATATTAATAGATTCTGGAGCTACACATAACTTCATTCATCCTTAACTACTCAAAGGTACTAAAGTGCAAGTGCATAAGTTCTCTCCCTTAAATGTGCTCCTAGCTAGTGGGGCAAAAATGCAGACCAAAGGTGAAGTAAAGGTAGAGATGCAGATACAGCAGTTCAAGTTTATGGATGACTTCTATATACTGCCAGTCACTGGATGTGAAGTTGTACTAGGAGCTTCTTGGCTCAGGTCCTTGGGAGACATCCTGTGGAACTTTGAAACAATGATAATGAAATTTTCAGTTGGCAATACTGTTGTTCAGTTATAGGGGAGACTACAGCTGAAGCTACTGTTATCAGCTACAAAGCAATGACCAAGCTGCTTAAGAAGGAAAGGGAAGCAATGTTAATTCAAGTACAACCTAAACTGATGACTCAGACGATTGAGACACCACATCCTCAGATACAGGCACTCATTAACAAATATGCTGATATTTTTGCTGTCCCTACTTCCTTACCACCAGCTAGAAGTCAAGACCACAAAATTGAGTTGTTGCCAAACACACCTCCTATCAGTGTGAGACCTTACAGGTATCCCCATTTCCAGAAATCGAAAATAGAGAAAATTGTGCAAGAATTACTTGACAATGGTGTGAGTCCTTTCTCCTCCCTAGTTTTATTGGTTAAGAAGAAAGATGGGACTTGGAGAATGTGTGTAGAGTATAGATCATTGAATGCAGCAACAGTCAAGGACAAATATCCAATTCCTGTTGTGGATGAATTATTAGATGAGGTCTATGGCTCCACCATCTTCACCAAATTAGATTTTAGGTCTGGCTATCACCATATCAGAATGGACCCTACTGATGTGAACAAAACTGCCTTCAGAACTCACAATGGTCACTTTGAATTCTTGGTAATGCCATTTGGCTTGACTAATGCACCATCCACCTTTCAATCTGTGATGAATGATGTACTGAGAGATTATTTGAGAAAATTTGCCTTGGTTTTCTTTGATGACATCCTGGTGTATAGCCCCTCTTTGGAAGCACACTTGAATCACTTAGAAAGGATCTTCATGACTTTTCGGCAACACTCTCTCAAGGTTAAACAAAGCAAGTGTAACTTTGGGGTCTCCACAGTGGAATATTTGGGGCATGTCATTAGTGGTCAAGGAGTCGCAGTAGATCCAGCTAAGATAGAATGCATCAAAAACTGGGGTAGGCCACAAACTCTTAAGGGTTTGAGAGGATTCCTAGGGCTTGCAGGCTATTATAGGAAATATGTACAGAATTTTGGTACTATAGCCAAACCTCTCACTGACATGTTAAGGATTGGTGGCTTCCAATGGACTCCAGCTTCAATAACAGCCTTTGAGGAACTAAAACAAGCCCTCATGAATACTCTTGTGCTGACATTACCTGATTTTTCAAAGGAATTTGTCATTGAGTGTGATGCATCTGGAATAGGAATTGGAGCTGTCCTGTCCCAGGAAGGGCATCCTATTGCTTTTCTCAGTAAAGCCTTGGCTCTAAGACACATTGCTTTGTCAGTTTATGATAAAGAGATGCTTGCAGTGGTGTTTGCAGTTCAACATTGGCGGTCATATTTGTTAGGGAATCACTGTAAGATCTACACTGATCACAGAACCATACAATATTTCTTAGACCAGAAGATCTCCACTCCCACACAGCACAAATGGCTCCTGAAACTTGCTGGCTATGACTACTCTATCCATTACAAGGCTGGTAAGAACAACTCAGACCCTAATGCCTTGTCAAGAAGGGAGGAGTTAAGTGACATTAATTAAGAAGTCATCACCAAGTATGGGGTACTGAATGCGATTACTGGTATTTCTTCACCAATACATAGCTACCTCACAGAGATTCAACAGGCCAATGCTCTTGATCCTGAGGCGAGCCAGCTAATCCAACAACTGGAGCAGGGTACCATTACCTCATCACATTATTCATTGGCTAATTCTCAGTTAATGTACAAGGGGAGGCTATATGTACCACAACATGCAGGATGGAGATCCAAAATCATTGCAAAATTTCATAATGGTTACAGTGGTGGCCATGCAGGACTTCATAGGACTAAGAAGAGGATTACAAGGTCTTTTGCTTGGCCAAGGTTACACAAGGATGTTAAAGCTTATGTGGCTGCCTACCATAACTGTCAACAAAATCACTATGAGACTATCCACCCCCCAGGCCTCCTACAACCAAATGTGATCCCGGATAAAGCTTGGACAAGGATCTCTATGGACTTCATTGAGGGGCTGCCTACTTCTGTAGGAAAGAATGTCATAATGGTTGTGGTGGACAGACTGACCAAGTATGGACATTTCATCCCCCTAGCTCATCCCTATACTGCTGCGGTCATTGTTCAACACTTTGTTAATCATGTGTTTAAACTCCACGGCATGCCTGAGTCTATCATTTTGAATAGGGATCCAGTGTTTCTGAGTAACTTCTGGGAGGCCTTCTTTAAGTCTCAAGGGACTTCATTTGATAAGAGCTCAGCCTATCACCCCCAAACAGATGGTCAGACTGAAAATCTGAATAGGACACTCGAGCAGTATCTGAGATGTGTTGTAGGGGAGAAACCTCACTCCTCGGTCGATGCTCTACCTTGGGCTGAACATTGGTATAACACTGCTCACCACTCTACGATAGGCATGACTCCATTTCAGGCCTTGTATGGCTATGAACCTCCTTCTAAGGCTCGACTTCTGTGGTAGCTGTCGATAGCCAACTCCAAATGAGAGACGAGGTGCTAGCTACTGTCAAAAGAAACTTACAGGTAGCTCCGGCAAGAATAAAACAGTTTTATGACAGGAATCATACTGAAAGGACTTTTGAAGAAGGTGAGTGGGTGTACTTGAAACTTCAACCTTATCGACAGCAATCAGTCAAGAGAAGGTTGATTCACAAGCTAGCTCCACGTTTTTATGGTCCATTCCAAATTGAGCAGAAGATTGGTAAGGTGGCCTGCAAGCTGAAGCTTCCACCTACAGCTCTAGTCCATCCTGTGTTTCATGTGTCCTTGTTAAAAAAGAAGATTGGGAATTCTGTTGTGGTATCTGCTCATTTGCCACCAAACATTGATCCATATAATCCCAGATGGTATCCCTCTAAGATACTGGATAGAATGCTCATTAAACGAGGAAATGAACCTGTGACCAGATCGCTGATTCAATGGATTGGTACAGCAGCAGAGGAAGCCACATGGGAGGATGCTGAGGAAATCGTACAACGCTTCCCTAATTTTGAAGCTTGAGGACAAGCTTATCCGATGGGGGTTGGATTGTTAAGAAACTAGCCTTCGCTCGATGCATGTGTTCGGCACGTGGTTAATTTAGTTAATTATAGTTAATTAGCTTATTATCTGTTAATTAGCTCTTCATGCTTAATTAGTCACGTTGGGGTTTTATCCCATATTGCTCACTACATGAGCGACACGTGTCCTCTTCTGGAGTATATAATCTCCACTGCTGTAACCTTCAGCCTTATCTATGAATCCAATTTAGTGTTATTTCTTTCTTTGCTTTCAATTTCCTGCAAATTCCTTTCCGTCAGGGCTTCCACCTTAACACATTCCATGCTGCCTCAAACCCCCTCGTCCCACAAGACAGGAGCAAGCCCTACTCTTGTCCAGTAGCAAACAACGACAACTAGGCAAAAGTCGTCACCACCGTCGCTCTCCACGGGACGAGATCTCTGATCTCAATTGTTTGCTCTCTGATGCTCTGGCTGCGCTCTCGCGGCTAGGGTTGAGAAACTTCACATGTAAAAAATATTAATAATTTCCTTCCCTATTAATTGGTTAGGGTAGCATTTACAATATAAGGGATCCAATGGGACTCAGAGAGAAGGTCCTTCTGGCGCTAAGAAGAAGTAAATCTCGATCTCCTCTCAAAACACAAGCATATCAACAAATTTTTTATTGTTTTTTGGTAACATGGGGCCTAAAAAGACCCAAAAACAAACCCACTAACTTAAAGCATTACAAACTTTCCTAAATTTAGGAACTTCACTCAAATATAAACATATAATTATCTACATGAATAGTATACACACACAGAGATGACCCTTATCTACATGAATAGTATACACACACAGAGATGACCCTTTTAATGAGGGATTCTTTTTTTTTTGGTATTTTAAGCAATCGATTATCAGATCAATTTTTCGATCACATATCAACATCTCCACCATTCGGTTTTTAGGTCTATATATGTAGACCACTTCAGTAAATTTTCGGCTGAATTGATAATTGTTAAGACTTTCATCATAGTGATCATCTATAATTAATAATTATAAACATAAATGGTTTAGGTTGGACAGATTTGGTTCGTCCATTGATTTAATCTAGTTCGATACTTTAACGGCTGAAAATTCGCAGATGTGATCTACTCATGTATACCTAAAAATTGAACGGTGGAGTTGTTGTTATGTGTTCGAAAATTTGTTCTAATAATTGATCCTTTAAAATGGCCAGAAATAGATATCCCTTAGTAGAAGTTGTTAGCGTGAGTCAATGTATCCTATTTAGAATATTCTTATTCTATTAGGAATGTACTTATTGTATGCAATTAGGAATGTAATTATCCCTTTAATTGTAATTAGCACTTACCTAGTTAGTATATGTAACCCTAGTATATAAATACCTCCTTGTGAGAAGAATAAAATTATCTCATCATTCTCTCAAATACATTCTTATTCTCAAGTTGGTATCAGAGCAAAGATCTGTATTGGACTTTGTCTCTTTGTTCTCTCATTGCACTCAATTCTCTCAATTTAATTTCTCTTAAATTTTCTTCTATCCAGTAATCGGGATTTGTTTGTCTGTGTTCTTGTGATTGAGAGTATTCAAACCTTTAAACCTAGAATTTGGGTTTTAGGTTTTTTTTTTCCTTCAAGCCTCTACTGTTCGTTTTTTCGGCCTACCCAATTTTATCTTTTTATTCCGCTGTGCTCTGTTACTGCAATGGGAGGACAAGGGTCAAGCAAGGATGATGATGTCGCTGTTCAAAAGGTGGAGGTATCTCTGAATCAAGACTCCTCTGGGGGTTTTGGTGGTGCTACGTTGAATGGCACCAATTACCGTACTTGGAGGAAGATGATGACTGCCATCTGTGTGGGCTTGACAAGATGGGATATGTGAATGGCACAATTGAAGTACCAGATGAGAAGGACCTAGGGTTCGGAAAGTGAGAGAACTCAAATGGGTCTGTGATGTCCATCCTCTACAAATCAATGACCGATGAGGTAGTTCAATTGATCATTGGATGTGAGACAGCTGCTGAGATATGGAAGACTTTGAAAGAGTTGTATCTCAATGATTCTGACTTTGCTCAGATTCATGAACTCCACACCAAGGCATTCAAGATGACTCAGAATGGACAACGTGTATCCCTTTATTTTGCTGCTTTGAAGAACATCTGGTTGGAGATTGATCAGAGGCGCCCCAATAAGATGAAGAATGCTGATGATATCAAGCTGCACAATGAGGAGAAAGATTTGTTGCGGGTGCATATATTTCTGAATGGACTTGATTCCAAGCATGCTAGTGCCAAAGGTGAGTTGTTAAGGCTTGCTACTCCTCCTTCCCTTGATGGAGCCTTTGCTTATATTCGCAAGGATGAGGCTCAACTAGAGAGTGCTAAGGCAATTCATTCTGAATTGTCTAGTCTCACAGTTCAGTCTAATCCTACACCACCTAAATATGTGCCACCACATACTCAACAGTTGCGTCCTCAGTCTAGCTTTACATCACCTACTGGCAATCGTCCTTTCTGCAACTACTGCAAACAGTTAGGGCACATTAAAGCTAAATGTCACAAGCTAAATGGATATCCTGCATCTTGGGGAAAACCAGCACCTAATCATCAAGGACGTGCTCATTTAGTCCAAAATCCTGATTACTATGGTGTGGAGGGGCGAGATCACACAACTGCTGCTGGTAATCCTTCTGTATCCATGGTTGGACGTGGTAAGATTGGTGTTGCTTTACATATTTCTGATTTTGTTGGGGAAGATACCTGGATAATTGATTCTGGGGCATCGGACCATATGACTTATGATAAATCCTATTTTACCCACTTGTCACCACCACCTGTGTCTAAAGTTACCAATGCAAATGGTGAAGCCTTTCCTGTGTTAGGAACTGGTTCACTTAGACTTACACCTACATTAGAGCTCCATAATGTCTTATATGTTCCTGCTTTATCTCACCACTTGATATCTGTACCACAATTAAATGCTGAAGCTAAGTGCTCTGTGACCTTTTTTCCTATGTATGTTGTGTTTCAGGATCTTCTTACCAGGGAGACTATTGGTCGGGGAGATCTGAGGGGGAGGTTGTTCCATCTGGACCAGATGTATGCAGGGGAGAAACCAGGGAAGATGGCCACAGTCGCTTTGATTTCGAGTTCTGAGCAGTTGAGTGAGCTGTGGTTATGGCATCGTCGCTTAGGACATCCTTCATTTAGTAACATGAAAAAGTCTATGCCTTCTTTGTTTTTGGGCATTAATGATTCTTCTCTTATATGTGAAACTTGTGTCTTGGCCAAGAGACATCGTGTCAGTTATCCTTTAAGTATTTCCAATAAAAGTACTACCCCTTTTGAGTTGATTCATTCAGATGTTTGGGGACCTTCCCGTGATCTTACTCCTATTGGCATGTGTTGGTTTGTTTTATTTATTGATGATTGTACTCGAGTTTCCTGGGTGGTTTTACTGAAGTCTAAATTTGCTGTCTTCTCAGCTTTCCAAGCCTTTCAAGCCATGATTCAAACTCAATATAATGGTCAAATTAAGGTCTTTCGTTCAGATAATGGGGGGGAGTACATGAGTCATGAGTTTCAAGATTATCTCCAGGCACAAGGCATTGTCCACCAAACAACTTGCCCACAAACACCTGAGCAAAATGGCGTGTCTGAGCGTAAAAACCGTCATCTCCTGGATGTTGCCCGCTCCATCCTCTTTAGTGCCCATATGCCCAAGTACTTGTGGGGAGAAGCTGTTCTAACTGCTTCTCATCTTATCAATCGTATGCTTTCCAGTGTCCTTCAGGGCCAAATCTCATTTGAGATACTCTCCACACATGTCTCCCTTCCTTCTTTTCATAATCTACCTGCTAGAGTCTTTGGGTGTGTAGCCTTTGTTCATGTTCCCAAGAACCAACGATCTAAGTTGGAGGCTCGTGCCTTAAAATGTGTCTTTGTCGGGTATGGGACTCATCAAAAAGGGTATAAGTGTTTTCATCCTCCCACAAAAAAGTTTTATGTTACTATGGATGTTACTTTCTTCGAGGATGCCTGCTATGTTTCTCCCACCGACACTTCTCTTCAGGGGGAGAAGTTTAGCTATTTTGAAGAGATGGTCAGTGGAAGCCAAGATGATGAAAAAGATGAAGAACGGGATGAAAAGATTGAAGAACGATCGGTCGTTCCAAATATTTCTGAATAACGGTCGGTCGTTCCTGAAGAACAGTTAAGCGTTCCTCTCATTCCTGAAGAACGTTCGACCGTTCGGTCGACCATTCCTGAAGAACGTTCGATCGTTCCTATCATTCCTGAAGAACGGTCGATCGCTCCTATCATTCTTGAAGAACGGTCGAGCGTTCCTTTCGTTCCTGAAGTCGTTCCTGTACCTCCTGAAGAACGGTCAAGCGTTCCTGTCATTCCTGAAGAACGAGTTAACGTTCCTTTTGATCAATCAAATGATGAGGTTTCTACAGCAACTCCCCTTCCTCCATTACCCCACTCCGACCAAGGTTCCCAAGGTTTTGAAGATCATTCTGAGGTAAACCCTGAACATGTGTCTAATCCTCTTAATGTTGTTAATCAAGATGAAGAGTCTGAACCTACCAAATACACTTTGCCTAATTGAGTCAATTGTGGTAAACCTTCAAAAAGATATGAACCTACCATTAGTGCCAAGTCAAAGTATCTCGTTGCCAACTATGTGTCAACTCATAGGTTATCTAAGTCATATGAATCTTTTGTGCACCAGATATCTTCTGTATCTGTTCCTAACAAAGTGCAGGATGCTTTGAGAGATCCCAAGTGGTCTAAGGCAATGAAGGAAGAGATGGAAGCATTGCAGAAGAATAATACATGGGAGGTAGTACCACTTCCAAGTGGAAAGAAGACTGTGGGGTGTAGATGGATTTATACAGTGAAACACAATGCAGATGGTTCAATTAATAGATACAAGGCAAGATTGGTGGCCAAGGGGTTCACACAGACTTATGGTGTGGACTATGATGAGACATTTGCCCCTGTAGCAAAGATCAATACCATCAGGGTGCTATTATCTTTGGCTGCAAACCTAGATTGGCCACTTCGGCAGTTTGATGTGAAGAATGCATTCCTTCATGGGGATTTAGCTGAAGAAGTTTACATGAGCCTTCCTCCTGGATATGAAACTACTGCAAATATTGATGTGGTTTGCAGATTGAAAAAGTCCTTGTATGGTTTGAAGCAATCACCTCGTGCATGGTTTGGGAGGTTTACTCAATCAATGCGCCGCTTTGGTTATAAACAAAGCAACTCAGATCACACTCTTTTTCTCAAGCGTCAGAAGGGTAAGATAACTGTGTTGATAATCTATGTGGATGATATGGTGATTACAGGTGATGATAGTGATGAGATTGGAAGACTGCAACACCAATTGGCTTCTGAGTTTGAGATGAAAGATCTTGGAGACCTAAAGTATTTTCTGGGCATTGAGGTAGCAAGGGGGAGAAGTGGAATCTTCTTATGCCAACGGAAGTATGTTCTGGACCTTCTGACTGAAACAGGTTTGTTAGATTGCAGACCGATTGACACACCTATTGAGCAAAATCACAAGTTGGCAGAGTATCCTGATCAAATTTCTACAGATAGGGCTAGATATCAAAGATTGGTTGGAAGATTAATTTACTTGTCTCATACCAGACCAGATGTAGCATATGCAGTCAGTGTAGTGAGTCAGTTCATACACAATCCAAGTGAGGCTTATATGGATGCCGTTGTGAGAATTTTAAGATACTTAAAGACTGCACCAGGGAAAGGTCTGATGTTTTCTAAACATAATCACCTGGAGGTGAGTGGCTTTACTGATGCAGATTGGGCTGGTTGTATTACTGACCGGAGATCTACTTCAGGGTACTTTACATTTGTAGGAGAAAACTTGGTTACTTGGAGAAGTAAGAAGCAAAAGGTGGTAGCAAGGTCTAGTGCTGAAGCAGAGTATAGAGGGATGACTCATGGAGTTTGTGAGCTACTATGGCTGCGTAATTTATTGCGTGACTTAGGGTTCAAACCTAAGCAAGCCATGAAGTTATACTGTGACAATAAGGCAGCAATCGATATATCACAGAATCCGGTACAACATGATCGTACCAAGCATGTGGAAGTTGATATGCACTTTATTAAGGAGAAGCTAGAGGCGAAGTTGATTGACTTTCCATTTGTTCCAACTGAAGAGCAATTAGCAGATGTGTTGACTAAAGGAGTTTCCACCAAGGTGTTCCATGACTCACTTGACAAGTTGGGCATCCGTGACTTGTATGCTCCAACTTGAGGGGGAGTGTTAGCGTGAGTCAATGTATCCTATTTAGAATATTCTTATTTATTAGGAATGTACTTATTGTATGCAATTAGGAATGTAATTATCCCTTTAATTGTAATTAGCACTTACCTAGTTAGTATATGTAACCCTAGTATATAAATACCTCCTTGTGAGAAGAATAAAATTATCTCATCATTCTCTCAAATACATTCTTATTCTCAAGTGAAGTGTCCTACATATACAGTGCATTTCTAGTGAGGATCTTTGGCCATTTTAAGTGATCTATTGTAGGACCCACTTTACATAACAGCATCTCTACTGTTCAATTTTTAGGTCTTTAGGGGTATATCACTTCTATAAATTTTCAGCCAAGTTAATAATTGTTATGATGCCAACCTAGATAGAATTATTTGACGAACCAAAGTTGTCAAACTTGAACCATTCATGTTCATAATTGTAAATCACGGTTATGAATACATTAAAGGTTATCAATTTGGTTTGAAAATTTTCACAAGTGATTTACTCATTGAGACCTAAAACCTAAAAGGTCGAGATGCTGATGTCTGATCGAAAAGTGGGTCACACAAGTAATCCCTTAAAATAGGATTCCTTAATGAAAGGGCCACACACACACACGTAAAATCATTAAAATATATATCTGTCTATCTATCTATCTATATTATAAAGCCAAGCACTAAGGCTTAACCAAAATATGGATTGCCCAAAATACCATTTAGTTTTATAAAATCAGAAAAACTTAAAGACAAAAAATAATTTTTAAAGAAGTGTGTGCAATTGAAGTGCCTTCGGCCAATCCCACGTGCATCGCATAGGTATAAGGCTAGTGTACATGAAAAGATACTATATTCTCCTCTCAATAGCCAAAGAGTTGATTTGCTCTTGGTGTACAACATATTTATTCAAACTTTGAATCCGGTTTGCATATTCTTAATTATTTCTACTGACTAGTCATCGATACAATTGATAATGAATTTTCATAAGGGAAATTAGCATTGAAGCACACATCGAATAACAAATGTAAGTAATAATAGCTAAGTTTTGTGCCAATATATCTTGGCCTTCACCAAATCCACCATACTTGCAGACTCTTTCTATCCACAAGACTTTAAATTATGTGGGAAAAGATCAACTACAAGAAAAATTGGTATATGCAAGGAATTTTCTCCTTGCAAAAAAGCTAAAATTCCTTGCAAAACACCAAATAAAAGGAATAAATTCATTCAAAGCAAATGCAAAGACATAAAATTCCTACAACCTACTGCATTAATCTAATTGAAAAACCCTAGGAGAGTTTTCTCTCAACCCTAGTTGTCTACGGCCTCCTAGCCTTCCTTTATAGCCTCTATCGCTGGTTCTTTCCTCGACTACTCTCTCTTTTTTCCTATGGCCTCCATTGATGTTGTTACAACGAGTTTCACTACCTCTCTTGCTCTTGCTGAAGGGGGTACAGCCCTTGATCTGGAGAAGATTGGCAGAGGTCCTGTGCGCAGGTCTTCCCAATCTTTTCTCATTAGTAAGCCGTTGACCAGAAAGCCAATCGATCCAAAGGCCTTCACGTCTCACTTCAATCGAACTTGGATGGTGGAGAAGGAATTTAGGGTTCAGGAACAGGCTGGTGATCTGTTCTTGTTCTCTTTTTCTTCTGTACGTACGTGATCGTAACAAAGTTCTCTGACCGGGGGGTAGGGGGGGTCTGGTGCTATGATCGAGCCCCTGTCTGTTTTGAAGAATATGATGGTGTTAAGCCACTGCATGAAATTCAGTTCAAGCATCTCCGGATCTGGACTAAGGTTTCCGGCATCCCACCTTTATATGAAGAACCTGAGAATCTTACGCTGATTGGTAACCTATTGGGTGGTTTTTTGGACTACGACAAGAAGGAGTTCAGGAAAGGGTCGATTAGGGTTTTGTTCACTTACGACATCTCTAAACCGATCCTGCTTGAAAGAAGAGTTTTCCTGGACACTGGGGTTGAACCTGTTCTACAATTCCAGTTCGAGCATCTGAAAGGGAGATGTTCTCAATGTGGACTCATCACTCATGCGGGGCTTGCTTGTGTGGAGCCAATTTCTTGGCCCTTCAGCCTCTAGCGGGGCTCCTTTGCTTTCTCCGCAAAGGATAAGCGGGATCTCTTCACTGCCTCCTTGTCCATCCCAAAGAAGAAAAAGCCTGTCTTCCGCCGAGTGGAGCGTCCGAGTTCTGGTCCTCCTTCTCCTATAGATCCGGTTCCTGTGACTGCTGATAGTACTTTGGAGCACAGTTTGGAGAGTCATGGAGCTCTCAGTGAGGAGACTATTGTTGATGTTGCTTGTGATATACCTATAGGTATGCAGCAGAAGCAGGAGGCTTTGCCTTCCAAGAAACGAGAGCGGAATGGGGATTGCATGCAATCCCTCTCCAAAGAAATTCAAGACAATCTTGGGTGGCAAGATTCCTATACTGCAGGCAGAAGCACTCGGCCTCATTGAGGAGGATAGTGATGTTACTTTGGTAACTCCAAAAAAGAAGTCTAGCAGGCCTTTTGGAAGCAAGAATAAAATTCAGCGTGCCAACAAGAAGTCTAATGGTGCTCCTCTGAAGATTACTTATCCTACTATCACTGGATCAGTTCCCAGCCCTAGGGATAAGGGCAAAGGAAAGCTTTAGGTTTTCTAGGTTTTCTTGCCTAATATTAGAAGTTGAGTCTTCTACTACTTTCATCTTAGTTTCTCTAGTTGTACACCAATTGAGGTCTCTAGGCGGCTCTGTTACTACTTCATGGGAAGTTGGTAGGGAAGATTTTGTTTCTTGTTGTTAGGCTCAATAAGTGAGCGAATGTGTTAGTAGTGAGTGTCACTTGTCATTTGCTTGGTAGCTTATACGATTTATGATTTTGGTGTAGGACAGCATTTGACGTACGTGTCTTCTGGTCATGGATAAATGAATGAAATTATCTATTTTCCTCAAAAAAAAAAAAAAAAAAAAAATTTCCTTGCAGTTGAGTTCACAAATGCACAGAATTTTTCATCTCAAATGCAAGAAATTCATCATCTGAGATCCGTGTGTTAATTGTGGTTAACTAATAACTCCTGGAGAATAAGAATAATAGAGGATGAAGCTAGCAAGGCAATAAACACTTCTCAATTCGTACTAGTTCTTTCGCCACATCGATCATATCAGGCCGTGCTTCACTACTGTCACTGGTGCATAACAATGCCAGTGCAAGGAAATCATGCAAGTATTGTTGTGTGTGTTTATCTCCCTTGGCCTCTCTAAGGACTTCAGGATCCACTATTGTCTCAATCTGGCCATCACAAGCATGAGATTTCACATATGGAATAATTGACTGATACTCTCCTCCCTCTTCATATCTAATCAAAGCTTCTTGTCCTGTCAAGAACACAAGTAATAGAACACCAAAGCTGTAAACATCACCTTTTTCCGAAATGTAACCAGACCTCATGTAGGTAGGATCAACATAACCAAATGTCCCTTTTGGGTTATCTTCAGCATACGATTGCTTAGGAGGTATGGTTATGGACAGTGAGAAGTTGCAGAGTTTGGGGACATAGTCCTCATCCAAAAAAATGCAGTTGGGTTTCAGGTCCCTGTGAATGATAGGCCTCGGAAAGGCGGTATGAAGATATGTAAGTGCATTTGCAAGCTGCTTTGCAATACGCAACCTAACTTTCCAGGGCAAGGACTCATTGGCCCCGAAACCTCCTTGATAAGTGACAATTCCTTTTGTTGCATATTCATGCACCAGAGCTGGTATAGGGAACTCTAAACAGCACCCCAAGAGCTTCAAGACATTCTTATGGTTGCTCATTTGCATTGAAACGATAATGTCACGAATAGCCAGGGACCTAGTTTCATCCCGGGTCCCCATGAACTTCTTAACAATGATATATCGATCGTCCAGAAAACCCTTGAACACTTTGTAACCATGGTAAACATGTATAAAACGATGAAATTGACTAGCCTCAGTAGGCGTACAATTTTGTATGATGCAGGAAGGATCAAAATTGTTGGTGGCCCTGATGAGCTCAGAAGCAGAGTAATTGCGAATAGGATTAGATTTTCCATCACAAGAAGCAATGAGATCCTCTAATAAGATGCTTCCGTTGTTGAAGAATGCTCTACCCCTTTCGTCCATTAGATCTAAAACTTGCTGCAATTAGAAGCCTTCCTCGTACTTTGTCAACCTGATACATATATCCAATGTAGGTGAAACACAGAGACCTAGATTAACAGAAATCAAACGACAGGAAATCATTGAAATCAAAATAAGCCAATCCAAATACCATTCAGCTAGCGCATTTGCTTTTCATTTTTTCTTTCGAACTTCACATGAAACTCAAAGGGATATGCTAGCTTCTATATTTGTTACAACTGATAATAATGAGATGCATGACTCTATTTTTTTCCAGTTATATGGAATAAACAACGGAAGACTTTAGCTTTCCTTAAATTTGGGAATCATTCACAAGAGAATTTTGATTTAACCCTCCTTCAAAAACTGAGCTTGATTAAAAATCTTACATAATGTTGTCAAATAGAAACCAAAATATACTTCTAGCTCGGAACAGGAACATCTCAAATCAGGTCAAGAAAGATACACATTCATACATAGCTTATACATTAATACAGATCAAAACCATAACTTACAAGTTAATGAATGAGACAGTAGTTTGTTCTTTCCAGCACTCAGTACGTGGCATGCAGCTCAGAATTGGGTTCAGATTTCACCAAGTAAACAACAGTTTGTTGATTTCGAATTCGACCTGGAGTCCATTGGAGATTGAGTCACTTCTGCAGGCAGCAGTTGTGGTTTAGTATTTGAGAATGAGGACTGTTATTACAGTATGGTTGCAAAGTCCACGATAAGACTGGTTGGTGGATAGAGTAGCTAAATTTTTCTTCTTGGTACATACGGTATGAATTTTTTATTTTTGTGTTTTTTCTATTTTGTTAATTATATTGGAGAGGATCAAATCTCCAATCTAGTCTAATAATTTGATTCCCAACCCTCCATCACCACTTAAGCTAAGCCCGAGGGTTTATACAATGTTACTGCGGTGCTCACAAGGGATAGCGAGCCAACTGATCCAGTGGGTCGGTAGGCAGATACATCTCAGAGGGTCAGTCCCGGAGAACTTGCAAAAAAGAAATGTCAGAGAAGCGAGTGTGTACCAGCCAACCGTCTTTTGATACTAAGTTGGCTGAGTGACGGTTATAGAAGAGGAACAATGTTAGAACAGAGAATGATACCTAATTTGCCGACCAACGATCTTTTTTTTCTCTAATTAAACTATCAGACGCGTTTTGAATCTTGAAAATGCAAAATTCAATCTCTCGTTTTCATTTTGCAAAACAGTTTCCAAAAGACCATTTTGTAAAACGTTACCATACTCGGCCGAACTGTGCTTTAGAAAGTTTTCTTACTAGAACTGTTAGTATTTGTCTAGCTGGTTAGCTAGTTAGCCCAGTTAGCATACAAAAAGCAATTTGGTGCTCTATTTCTTGTACACGCAAAGAATCAGCCTTTCATGACTACTAGTGCAATAAGATAGAATATGTTGAAGGAAATCAGCTATTAGTGTGCCTAATCAAACTAGGAGTAGAAATAGGAGAGAAGGTTCTAGAATTCATAATCCTTATCGAACTAATATTCCTTGTAATATTAGAACTTGTACTTTGTAATCCCTATATATAGGGCTCCTATTCTCAATAATATGATTGCAATTCTCTCATCAATCTCTCTCGAATTCTCTCATTCTAAAACACGTTATCAGCACGACTCTAGCCACAAAACAAAAACCAAAACCTGAAAATCCTTTTCACCACCGCAGCACCTAGCCCGAGCTAGCAAAACCATCACCGCAGCCTGCCCCTCGAGCGCCCCGCGCTACGCTCCCCTGCCCTCCTTCGCTGCAGCCCGCTCTTCCGTGCCCCTACAACCTTGCACCGCAGCCCCTGCTGCCCTGCGAGCTGCTCCTACACCTACACGCCCCTGCGTAGCTGCCGGCTTCCCCCTCCCTGCAGCCCTTTCGGCCAGCATACCTGCCAGCCCGAGTGCATACCTGCTAACGCACCCCTACGCCCAGCTCTGTTGCTGCCACTACAGCCCTACCGCACATCTGCTGCCCCTGCAGAGTCTCCGCCAAGCACATCTTGGCCAGCTGCACTTGCAGCCTTCTTGGCCGACCAACCTACCGCACTTCCAAAGCCATCTCAGCTTCCCTACCTTCGGCAGTCCTCGCAACAACCATCTTCGCAGCTGCCATTCATCCCCGAGCCCACCTAGTTCTCTATATTCGACCTACATCAACTACAAGTTCAAGAATCAAGGCTTTAAGCTTCCAACAAACAAGTAAGTATTTACATTAAAGTTCCCGCTTTCCGAATTTAATTTCTACTTATTTTTCTTCGGGGACTTGCAAACCTCCCTTCTTCTACATCCCACCTTTCTTATAACGTGGGTTCGATTCTTGAGCAAGCGGAATCGTGGGGATTCACGCAATTAACGAACTAAGAGCGTTCGTAAGACTTCGGACTAAGAGCGTCCGTAAGCATCGATTTATGACCATATAAACATCATTGTTTCGGTCTAATCCAATCTTTCTTGGAAATCGATTTCTTGGTAGCATAGCTCGGAAATCTTATTATTTATTAGTTGTCGTGGAAGTTTTAACTCCGAAACTAATATATTTCTTCTTCTTATTTCAGGATGTCGAAGCCGAAGCTTGACTTTCCTATGCTTGACTCAACTGGCTCCGAGTATTATGTAATGGCAATATGCCTTAGTCAATAAATGACATTTTGTATTAATTCTATCTTATGTGGCGCATCGAATTAAATATGATGTCTAGGAAAGAAATTGAAATTAGTGGTACTTAAGAGAGCTTTGCTCCACCGACATCTCTCTCTCTACTTCCCTGGTCATATTTGATTGGAGTTACCAAACGGATAGAATGACTAAATGTCTACGATTTTGATTTTATTTTGGATTAGATTATGGTCACGAAACTTTGATGTAATCATTGGCTATTATTAATAAAGTCTCGATTTATTTTAATTCAATGTCTTGGACATATTTTAATTCGAACTTTTTTTTTTTTCAGTATGTTTGCTGGGGAGCTAGAATGCCTCGTGGATAGTGCTACTACACATACCATCCTTCGAAATAGGCAACTATTTCTAAGGATGACGCCATCTCGATCTTCCGTGACTACGATGGCTGGATCATCTCAATTGATTCATGGTAGAGGACCAGCCCAATTTATGTTGCCAAATGGCACAATTTTAATTGTCACCGAAGCTCTTTATGCTCCTAGGGCAGGGAGAACCCTCTTGAGTTTTAAAGATATAAGAGCCCATGGTTTTCATGCGGAAACGCATTGTGAGAATGGACAAGAGTTCCTTTGCATCACCTCTAATGACTACGGATATAAAAGAGTCTTAGAGAAACTTATGTGTCGATCATGTGGGTTGTATGCAACCACTATTTGAATAATTGAATCCAATCATGTTATGAGAGATGATTTATGGGATTCCGACACATATAGGCTTTGGCATGACCATTTGGGACACCCAGGTCGTGATATGATGATCCGTATATTAAAGACTTCACACGGACATCCATTTTTCAGAACGAAAAGTAGTAAAAATCGAAATTCGGATCAAGGAGGAGCACCTGCGCCCCACGGCGCCTTTCCCCTTCAAGTCCGGCCACCACAGGCCAGCGCCGCCATCCCCCTGCGGCCCAAGGGTGGCTTTGACGCCACCTCTGCTCCCCTAACTCCAATTTCTACTTCTAAAGTCAATTGTGACTTTGTGGCTTAACCAAAATCCTCATTGGTTGTTTCTAAAGCCCATCATTCGTTCTGCAAAGCCTGCTCTTTAGCAAAATTAGGATCGAGACCATCCTATGCAAATGACACTAAAGAAAATATACCATTCTTACAACGAATCCAAGGTGATATTTGTGGACCTATTCAACCACCATGCAGACCATTTCGATATTTTATGGTGTTGGTTGATGCATCGACACGCTGGTTACATGTCATGCTATTGTCCACTAGGAACGCTGCATTTGCAAAACTTCTAGCCCATATTATTAAGCTAAGGGCTCACCACCCTGATCATCCTATTAAGTCTATAAGATTAGACAACGCTAGGGAGTTTACATCAAAAACTTTTGATGATTATTGCATGTCCATTGGGATTGATGTTGAACATCCAGTTCCTCATGTTCACACCCAAAATGGTCTCGCAGAAGCCGCCATTAAACGACTACAAATGGTCACTAGAGCATTGGTAATGCGCACCAATCTCCCTATTTCTGCTTGGGGCTATGCAATATTGCATGCAACTGTGCTTATTCGTCTGAGGCCCACTGCCACTCAACCCTTTTCTGCGTCCCAGATGGTGACTGGGTATGAGCCTAATGTCTCACACTTACGCATATTTGGGTGTGCAGTATATGTGCCTATTGCGCCGCCACAGCGCACCAAAATGGGTCCTCAACGACGAGTAGGCATTTACGTTGGATATGATTCTCCAACGATTGTCCGCTATTTAGAACCCTTGACAGGCGATCTCTTTATGGCTAGATTTGCGGATTGTCACTTCGATGAGACAGTCTTCCTATCGTTAGGGGGAGATAAGAACATCAATGTTCAACAGGAACGACAGGAATTGTCGTGGTCTGTCCCCACTCTGTCTCATCTTGATCCCCGAACCGCACAATCCGAAATTGAAGTGCGGAGAATTCTCGATCTTTAGAACGTAGCAGAATCGATGCCTGATGCGTTTTCTGATATCGCTAAACTGACGAGATCACACATAACTGCTGCAAACGTGCCTGCAAGGATTGATGTCCCTAAAATTAAAGGACATGACGCCACCTCAAGAGTACATGACTATGGCGCCAACGTCCCCTCCCTTGGTGACGTTGTGGCTAGACCGACGACTCCTGCCAAGGGCGGGAGGCCCATAGGTTCGATGGATTCTCGCCCAAGAAAGAAAGCGAGTTTGGCACAAAATAATCCATTAATCATCGATGTAAATAATCCATCTCATGAGAATATTCTGGATTATGGTTATGTCCAAGAGACATCATTGGGGGACGCTCCAAAGTCAAAACCAATTCCAGAGAATAGAGAGATCTCCATGAATTACACTAGTGTACATGAGATGATGGATAGAAATTCTATGGCAATTGATGATGCGTTTGCACATCATGTTGCAAAAGGAATTATAGAATATGATGATATCGAACCTCGCTCTGTCGAAGAATGTCAACGAAGAGCGGATTGGCCTAAATGGAAAGATGCGATCCAGGATGAATTAGATTCACTAGCAAAGAGACAGGTATTTGGGCCTATAACGCAGACACCCCCAGATGTAAAACCTGTTGGCCATAAGTGGGTCTTTGTTAGAAAGCATAATGAGAAAAATGAGGTGGTTAGATATAAAGCCCGCCTCGTGGCGCAAGGTTTCTCACAACGCCCTGGAATCGACTACGAGGAGACATACTCTCCTGTAATGGATGTTATAACGTTCCGCTGCCTAGTCAGTTTGGTAGTTTCCGAAAAACTTGACATGCAACTTATGGATGTGGTTACAGCATATCTCTATGGGGATCTAGATTTAGATATATATATATATATATATATAATATGAAGGTTCCAGAAGGACTTCAATTTCCCAAATCAAGTGGCTCTAGACCACAGAGCGCGTTTTCAATAAGATTAAAACGCTCACTGTATGGATTAAAACAATCCGGACGGATGTGGTATAACCGTCTAAGTGACTACTTGATTGGGAAGGGATATATTAATAACGAAATATGCCCATGCGTGTTCATAAAAAGAACAAGTTCCGGATTTGCAATCGTAGCAGTTTATGTCGATGACATGAACCTAATTGGAACTCTAGATGAGTTAAAGGAAACTGCTAAATATTTGAAATCCGAATTTGAGATGAAAGATCTTGGGAAAACACAGTTTTGTCTCGGTTTAGAACTCTAGCACCGTAGTGATGGCATTTTGATCCATCAGTCTGCATATATTCAGAAAATCCTAAGGCGCTTTAATGAAGATAAAGCAAAGCCTGTGAGTACTCCCATGATCGGTCATAGTCTTGAGCCCGGAAAAGATCCTTTTCGTCCAAGGATGAGGACGAAGAACCATTAGAGGCTGAAGTGCCATATTTAAGTGTAATAGGCGCATTATTGTACTTAGCTCAATGCACAAAACCCGACATCTGATTCGCCGTGAACTTGTTAGCTCGACATAGCTCTGCGCCAACACGCCGCCATTGGATTGGTGTAAAGACAATCTTTCGATACCTAAGAGGTACGATTGATATGGGCCTATTTTATCCCTACAGAGAGAAGAGGAATGATGGGAGAATGGGATCAGACCCCATTAGGCATGGAGCCGCCGCCGTCCACAACATGACCGCCGGCCATGTTGCCGCCGTCAGCGCCGTCACCGCCCAGGGTGGCCGGCCTCACCCTATCCCCCTCCATCAAAACGACAACGATGTTTTGATGGGTTTTGTTGATGCAGGGTACCTCTCTGACCCTCACAAACGGTTTATATCTTTACCATGGGAAGCACTGCGATATCTTAGAGGTCTACAAAGCAGACCCTTGTTGCTACTTCCTCAATCATGCAGAGATTATTGCTCTACATGAAGCTGTGCGTGAATGCATATGGCTAAGGTCTATAATTAGACATATTCAAGGAAGTTGTGATTTGAAGTCTACCACGGATGAACCTACATGCATTTATGAGGATAATGTAGCTTGTATTGAACAAATGAAGTTAGGTTTCATCAAGGGCGACAACACCAAGCATATATCGCCTAAGTTCTTCTATAATCAGCAACAACAATCACTTCTAAAGATTGAAGTGAATCAAATCCTATCAGAGGATAATGTGGCAGACTTATTTACTAAGTCGTTACCTAAATCCACCTTCGAAAAACATGTGAAGAGCATCGGATTGAGAAAGTTATCCAAACTCTCACGATTGTAGCAATCAGGGGGAGATATAGACATCGGGGGGAGTTATGATGTCTACATGTTCGATCTCGAAGAGTAGATGACGTGTTGTACTCTTTTTCTCCTCCTCGAGCGTGTTTTTGTCCCACAGGGTTTTTCACTCGAGCAAGGTTTTTAACGAGGCAACAGATGAAGCGTCACCACCAAGTTTGAGCGGCACAAGGGGGGTGTTGAAGGAAATCAGCTATTAGTGTGCCTAATCAAACTAGGAGTAGTAATAGGAGAGAAGGTTCTAGAATTCCTAATCCTTATCGGACTAGTATTCCTTGTAATATTAGAACTTGTACTTTGTAATCCCTATATATAGAGCTCCTATTCTCAATAATATGATTACAATTCTCTCATCAATCTCTCTCGAATTCTCTCATTCTAAAACAATACTCATATTTCCTTACAGAGAATAATATATATTACATTCAAAATGTCTAATTTGCTGTGCTATTAACTAACGTCTCCATTACTGATCTGATTCTTCAACAGAATTAGATTTCCTCAACTGACTTCTTAAACCCTTTAATTGGGTGTGGCAATGTTCAGGGGGCACAAACAGCTTCAACAGATAATTTTTTCAGCATGCTTGGACATGGATCCATCCCAAAATTCGCATCTGATATGGTCAATGAACATTTCTGCTTACCTATACACTTCTGCAAAGACAAAATAGCAGGAAAAAAAAATATGAAAACAATATAAGAATCCGTTCCATAGTTCAGAATCTTGGACGAATCATTTTAGTGAACGAATTTGGTGACCCTTGCATTAGTGATCTTGAATAGGTAAAGAATGTACAAGAGTATTAAAACTGGGAAAATTTGACCTCAACCGCAATAATTAGGAGCAGTCTGAAAAGTACCTTCTCAATGACAGCCTTCGAGTTTGGAGCGTGACATCTACCGTGCTGAAAATTCCCACAGCTTCCAGATGGAGTTCCAAAACTTGAAAACTTAATAGCAGAAATGGAGTATCCATCCGTACAGTGTAGGCTCATTATAGGCTTCTTTTGCTCTTCCAGTTGGCCACGGCTCTCAGTATGCCAATTCCTATTATGTGGGTGATTTTCAGAAACCTCAGCACAAACAGTGCTCACTGAACGTTTGACAAGAGCAATCTTTGATACATCCCCACCAATCTCCTCAAAAACTACCAATAGGTTTTTAGATTGCTTTAACCAGGACCTAGGAACATGGTACCTGAAAGGTAGGACAATAATCCCATATTATTAAAGCAGTTTGTAAGGCTTTTCCTCATTGATTTCTCAAATTGTGGAATAAGAAATTTGTACCATTGTTGAGTTGGATGGTTACAACCATATTGGCACTTATTCTTAGGCCTGAAGGTACCAGAATAACTGCACACACTGCAATCCCCGTTAGCATAAGTAGTCCAGTATCTTCCAATGCTTTGCCCATTGATCCATAGTTGACCCTTGCCCATACTTCCCATGTCCAAAGCCAAAGGTTCATCTCCTTCAGGTGCATCAAAATTGACCTGAGAGTTCAATTATAACTGTTAACCATCAATACTCCATGGTCTAAAGGCATCAATTCCAAGCTAGTGTTGGTGGAGCATAAACCAACTCTAACACATCCCTCTTCAATCCTTAGCTGAGAAAGTTTTTCTTTAAAAAATAAATAAAACATAAGAAAGAAAAAAGCACTACCGTTTAGTCAAGCTTCAGTATTTGAAGTTTCATTTTCCTACCTTATACCATGTCAGTGGCTGTTGATTCTTCGCCGCTAAGGACGCCCTTGTCCAATCCACTGTCGAGATGGAACTTGGAGAACCCAGATTCATGGCTTCTCCTTTTAGGCCCACCTGTAATTGGAAACAGATATGAGTGGGCATTCCTCGAGTACACAAGCAAGTAACCAAAATCAAATGAAAGTAGTATTTATAGACCTTGTGTGACCATTTCTGCCATGATAAGTCTCTGCTTCCTTGGTCTAGTCCATGTAGAGCAACTGGTCCCAGTACTCCAGCATTCCGTGTCTCAAAGTGAGGACCATTGTTCTTTGACAACATCAATAACAAAAAAGTTCAGATAAATTCTTCTAAGAAAATAAAATATGGCTAGAACAATTAAGATGTGGGAATTTGGGATTCATTTCATAGACAATATCAAAATAAGCAAAAATTCATAGTGCTATGGATAAATAGAAGTTCCAAATGCATATGATCTAGAGAAAATCTAGAACCTCCCCTAGGATCTTATCAGAAGCAGCTAGTCCATGTTAGTCCTGCATGTGATTTTAGATAGCTGAGATATATCAACACTAAATGTCAATGGAAATGTGAGCTTCACATGGATCAGTCAAAGAATCAGGCAGCCAGTATCTCACCTATTAGAAACTGTCTACATACAGGGAGATAGGTCATCCACTAGATTAACAATAGGAAAATTACAAAGACAGTGTCCAAACACGAAATGAAAACTTCTACTCCAATCCCCATTTCTGTATAGATCGCACAACTTCTAAGCCAAGTCAGAAAGACTTTCAGAACTCATAAGATTCTCATCTTCCAGCTTCCCCGTGTTCCTCCGCTCTCTCACAGAAGAAAGCCCCATAGTCATATTCTCTCAAATGACATACACAAATTCTTGTTTAGACATATTTATAGTGAACTCCACTAGTTCGTTTTCCAATCAAACTCTCACCCGACTTACGGTTACCCAGATACAAGTTGCAATATTAATCAAGGCAAATTAGACCAACTTAGGACATTGTCGACATTAAATTTTTTGTTTTTTCTTATGTCAAAATATTGGAGTTACAACAAGAGGATATATAGAACTAACCGGCAATCCAACAGCTATACTGAGAAGTGAGATTTTATTCAATCCAGCATGCAGGATGACATTTCCTGTAAAAGTGAATCTCTTGTTTTTCCTAGTCCCATACGCCGATCCTAACATTACAGCACATCACTAACATTCAGGTACCAGTGGCATAGTTCTTTTAAACAGACTCGGAGAACTATTTGTCTTCCAAATCATAGCTATATGATGTATTTCTCCGGAACATAAGCGTGTCATCAATTTACCTGAGAGCTGCCCATTGATAAAGACATGCATAGCATCACCAGCTGATTGCACGGTCAGAGTTGGATGTTGACCGCCACGCAGAAATGATTCAGATGATTTAATGTCGATACTATAAACATCAATTTATGCTGAATTAGTTTCACTGATAGGATTTACGTGTTCAAAGATTTATGTTCAATGAATGCAAGAATCAAGTGCTCTTATCTTACTTGGTTGTGTACCATAAGTAATCACTGGAGTCTCTGGTGATGTTCAACTGATCTAAGAGACCAATTACCGTGAGTTTCGTATTGCTAGCAACTGAAGAGATCTCTTCACTGAAGGTTTCCCATGAGAGCAACTTAGAGTTAGTAGGAAAAAACTGTTTTTGGGATGTTTGAACTCCCACCTGCAATGAAGAGCATAATGACCAACTCTTATTATTTCTGTGCGTATGTTATGCCAAATGAAAACGAACTACATGAGCTGGACAATTCTCCGAAATTTTGAGAAATGTATTGTTGGAATGAAAATATTTCATGAAGAGTATCTGGAGAAGGCATTGGTCCCAATTTGATGTATCAGTGTGGAAAATATAAAAATATAAATGTCGAGTAAGCAAGCACTGCAGTTAGCATGGTTTATTTACTTACTTGGGCAGTGTTGTATACAACGTTTTTACAATCTGGCAGGATGCTGATGGACCAAGGTGGGAGGTGATAGTTCATCTGATTGAAAGTCACAGTTGCAGCTGACTTTGTATTGTAATTTGAGAGAAAAGCTGCACAATCTCCTGACTTGGAAGAGAATACGTGTGCCTGGAATTTGAATAAATTCAGTGAACAAGCGTGCACTTCCATATCTTCAGAACTGTCATAACTGTCAATTCGGTTGAAATTTACTTGAAAGAATCTTTCAGCAGTAATTGCTTTTTTAAAATTACTGGAAAGCCACTTTTAAGCCAAGTTCATATTTTTCTTGAAGATAATAAATAATATGATATGAAGTGTTCAACATAGAGCTCTTTTGACTTCTGATAGCTTTCTCAAGCTTCTCGACTAACATGTAGAAGATGAAGCTGCTTTTAGTTTTTACTTTGTGTTGCTTTCTACTATAGAAAATAGTACACTTGGAACCTTTAGAAAAGCCAACAAACCTGTTCATAAGTCCCTAAGGATGTAACAGTAGAATCAGTGTTTACAAGAGCTTGCTCACATAACTTAACAGCCTTATGGAGTTCCTTTAAATGGCCATATTTAGGTTGCCTGATCAAGCCTATCATGTCAGCCAAGAGTTAGAAGGCTGCAAACTTAAAAGTAATCGCATCTTAAGATATACATTTGAAGAAAGATTGCATTAGAGAAGAAATCTATTATAAGTTTTTCAAAGCCATTACGGGTTCACTGTTCTCACCATATTCGTCAATGGGAGCATCATAGTCATAACTGGTAGTAATAAATGGACCTCCTGCAGTTCTTCCAAAGTTTGTTCCTCCATGGTACTGCAGGCAATGATAAATGATTAGCAGTTTTACTCAAATATCTCCTATCTTTAACTCTGTGAGGGAGTTATCACAGGATCATATCAAAAGTTCAAACTACAGCTAGACCCTAAAGTATATGTTGCCACACATAATGGTTCATTTGATTGCATAAAGGTTGCATAAGAAGTAAAGAAGGTATAAACTTCTTCAACAACCTTCAATCTTTATCAGGTGCAACCGTGCAAGGTTTTCATACTAGGATATGGTTTCTGGATAAAATAATACAGAAATGGCTTCCAGGAGCTAGTTTCCTAGTGACAAGTACTGGGTTAAACAAATTAACTCACCATGTAATAATTTATGAAGGATCCTCCATTCTGAATGAATCGGGTGACTCCAAATGCCAAATCTTCAACAGGTCGCTTGTAAATTGGGCCACCAAATTCTGTAAACCTTTAAGGGCACAGAAATTGTAAATATCCAATGCAGAAGGTTCTGACAGCAAAGATAGATGTAAAACTTACCAGCCAGTCCAAGCCTCAGTCCAAAGTGTGGGTTTATATGGTTTGTTTGGAGAAAAGTAGTCGCAATAAAAACCATTGCAAGTGTTTATCTGTATACAAGAATATGCAAGTGTTTATCCTTTCTATCTCTCCCTCACAGTAAAAATTTAAGCACTTTCACATAAATTTTTTCTTTTCATAATTTAAACAAATTGAAGCTTGACTGAGGGGATAACATTAGTGAAGTTAGCCATTCATGGGACACATAAAACTCCTAACAGAAAACAAAACAGACAAAGATGGTGATTTAATGTCATTTACTGCGATCTATGCATATTGGTGCTGACACAAATTTCAAGGGTAATGTTAATATGCTCACCACTGGGTCTGGGGCATCCTCTTCCTTGCACATGACCCATGGAACACCAGTACCCATTCCAACAGCCATCTCTGCAGCCCAAGTCATGTATGCATGACCAGCAGCACCAAAAAGCTTGCTTTCTGGCTCATATTCATTCTCAATCTGCAATACATAAATATTAGTAAATGAGGTAAAATTAGACTAAGAGAGCACAATGCACCTCATTGAAGAGCCTAAATTTTTCCGTTAGTATTCTTTCTTTTCTTTTCTATTTCAGTTTTCTCATCTAAGCTGAAAGTAGTGTCAAGTGAAAAATATCTAGAAGTGTTCTAAAACTAAGCTGAGGGTACTTATACAGAAATAAACATTTGTAATAAAAGACTACCTGAGAAAGGATAATGGGGCCACCTTGGGACTCAAATAGCTTTTCATGCATCATCAATTGAACAATCTTCTTGGTAAATTTTTTCATTGCTGACTGCAACACCAAGACGAGCAAAAGTCTAAGTTAGCTCACTATATTCATTGAGAACTTGAATTTCCAATCACATATCCTTCCTTCACTCCACACACACACCTTGAAAGGCTCATTATCTGTTCTGAAGCTAATGCCTGGAACATACTTGAGCCAAACTGGAAATCCCCTGCAAAATATTTAAAAAAAAAAAATCCAATAAATGAACATGTGAAGCAGATAGGAACATAAACCCATCACAATTCTTCAGGGAAAAGTAGTCATTACCCAAAATTCCATTCTGAGCAAATGTACGGCCCAATGCGAAGATGCACATAGAGCCGTGCCTCTTGGACTAACTTAATGAAGCGAACCAAATCATTTCTCCCTTCAAAATTGTACTACAACCCAAAAGTTAACAGACAAAGGTGGACAAATGAGAAGAAAGAAATCGAGAATTTGAACAAAATGCAATGTAGCAATAGCAGAAAATCACAGTACATTGCCAGGAGATGGCTCATGAAGATTCCAAAACACATAGGTGTCTATAACATCCAACCCACCATCTTTGGCCTTCTCTATAAGACCTTCCCACATCTGCATTTCATTAAATAAAAGAGTTGAATGAAAAGAGTTTACAAAATAAAGAAAAGAGTATACAAATCAATCACATTTTGTTACAAAATATGGTCCTGAAACTCCAAATAGATGGGGGGAGAACATACCTCAGGAGTACTTCTAGGATAGTGTATGGACCCAGAAAAGAGAATTCTCCTCTGCCCATTAATGATAAGAGCCTTCCTGTCATAGCTAACATTGCACTGTATCAGCTGAAAACGTAGAGACAGCACAACTAAGCAGAGCAGAACCCAGCTCAAAGCTGAGCTAGCTCCCATTCTTCAGAGATAGAGAGAGAGAGAGAGAGAGAGAGAGAGAAGTGTGATGAAGAAAATGTGAAAGTGGACTGGATAGGAATGTGGTCTCTATTTAGCAGCAAAGGACCAAACAGTTCATTTGTCTTGAATCCCATTACTACAGTATGTACATGCACAGTGAGCATTGGCTCCAAAGGAGAAGAAAACAAGATTTCAAGGAAAAGGGCAGCACCCAAACTGTACCAAAAGGCGAAAAAGTCACTCACTAGGCTCCACTGCGGCATTAAATAAATACTGTGTGTGCAGAGAGCCAGAGAATGTATGGAGCGCATTGGGCATGATAATGGAGACTCTGGACAAACCCATTTCTGCTAAGCTAGGTATGGCTGAGAGAGCTTGAGACGCCTTGGTTTGTTTTTCTTGGTAGCTGCATGCAGAGAAACCGATTTGGGTAGATATTTCTGAAAGCGCCACGGCCATGGGCATTGGGCAACTCCCAACTCCATATTTACTATTTACTGCTGACTAGTGATTCAGTGAATTACTAAAAGACTAGAAGTCACTTTTCTATTTCTGAGATTAAGATTAGTGGAGTGCTATATACACACTCACTTGAGTGTGTGTGAGCCACACTCAGACAAGGGTTAGTTTCTCATTACTTTTTACTATTTAATTAGACAATAACAATTAATGCTACTTTGAATTTATTGTTTTCCATCTCTACCCCTAACCATATTTCTCCCTCCATTTTTTACTTTTCCTCCACTATCTATTTCTAGATAGAACGCTGAATAGCTAGAACTCATTTAATCATAACCCATGTGATTGTGAATATGCTTATAACAAAAAATGGGTACCACTTAATAGCCTATTATGAGCATTATAAAACATGATATAATCAAACAAACTAGCCTCTTCATTCTTGACTTATTCGGCTACAATAGTGTTGCATTTATTAGTCATAGCAGTTAGGTAGTTATTTATTTATTTATTTATTTATTTATTTATTTTTATTTTTATGACAGCCAGGTAGTTTATCAAGAACTAACATTTAGCAAACTTGGTTGGTAAGGTACTATAAGATCCTTTTTTTTTCTTTTTTTTTCTTCAACCATTAAGATCAACAAAAAATAAGAACAGCAAAATTAAGATCATGTCAATTAAAAGAGGAAATCAGGTATATAAGAGTAAAAACTATCTCACAATAGAGTACCGATTTAATTAGAAACCATCATGAGTATATATCAGTACTAACTATCAACACAAAAATCGCATAAATTGATTAAGAATCTTACCTCAATGTAAAAGGCAACCCACGAAAGTAACTAATATAGCAGGAAATTGCATCTCAGAAGCTTGGTTTTTTTTTCTTTCTTTCTAAATCAGGGATCTTAAAAGTTTACTTTGAGGTAATTAAGGCCTCAGGCGGGAAAATTGAAGCTTTAATTGGCTTGTGCTGGGGAAGGAAAGTAGACTCTATGTTTTCCTAAACAGGGGTAGAGATGGAAAAAAAATAAATTCAAAGTTGCATTAATTATTATTGTGTAATTAAATAGTGGAAAGTTATGAGAAGTTGACACTTGTCTGAGTGTGGCTCACACACACTCAAGTGAGTGTGTATATAGCACTCCCCTTAACATTAAAGTTGCACTGTCAGATTATCCTTCAAAGTTCGGACTTTCTTAAATTGAAAATTTATCCCTCGAAATTACGATTTAAATGTTACCCGAATCGACAAATTTTATGATTTTTACAAATCAAGAGGTATTGGTTTGTAACTAAGTAAAATATTAAATTAATTGGCTGTGAACGAGAACTATCTCAATAGAATGCAATTTGTTCACGTCTGTGAAATCGTGCTGTCACGAATTGTTTCAGTCATCCAATAACATTTGCAGTACTAATTGAAAGCAAAACCATAAAGTGGTACTAGATGGGACGAAAATGATCAAGTAGGGTTTTTTATTTTTGACCATATATCATTATATAATGTACAATCGACGGACATACTCATAATAAATAGTGCTTTTGTAAAACACACGATGCCTTTGTCTCCGTTGGCCCTCACTCTTCTTTTCGCAATACAGCTGCTTTCACCATATAAAGAAACTGTTGGCATTGATAAGTGCTACACAGCAAGTTACCAACTCAAGCGGCTGACCAAAATGGCCCCATAAAGTCTTGGCCTTTTCGAATTTTGAGCCACATGGACATGTGTCAACAAAATTAGATCTCTATTCACAAGAAAATGTCCGTATGTACACGAAAACGTATATGAAATACAATCCTCTACAAAGTGAGTAAGTTCATCAATTAGATAGTTGGATAGAAACCAAAGATGAGATATCCTGAAGCAAAGATCTGACAAACTCATTGTTTCAGCATCCACAGGTGCAAGCTAGGAGAGCAAGATTAAAATGTCCTTGAGGGAACTCCAAGAAATGGATCAGGTGGAGCGTATTTCACATTACGCAAAGTACACATAAAATGCTCTCTCTCTCTCTCATACCCCTAGTTTCACACATTTGGTTCAAATGCCCAACATAAAAGGTAATAATGATGTGTATCGTGAAACTCTACTCCAACTTCCTACAAAAGTTCCTGAAACAATTCAAAATCCAGGCGTTTCGTAGCAATTTCTTCATAAACTACAACGCTTCGAGATCAAAACTGTTCTGCGCAAAAATATTTGCCAACAAAAGAATTCCAAATCTCAGTAATCCAGAGATACTTGCAGATAATAGAATGTCAGGCTCGTACGAATAATGTCACGTCCATATGTACAGTACACCATAAACCCATGGGAGGACACCGACTCATTCATAGAACAATTGCATTCTCAAGGATGGTTCCAAAAAAAAATATATGGCAAATATAGATAACACAAGTTTGATGGCGTTTACAATTTGATTTGTTGCATTTTGATGTATTTCCCTTGTGTGGAGAGCAAACCCCGAAGTTTTGTGGATTCTTCCATACCAATATCTGGAACAAAATTATTTTTCTTGTGTGCATTCTTCAACAGCATTATCTGGAACACGATTATCTGTCCCTTGTTCATATATCATATATCACAGGGGAGCAAACCCGAGCTCATGTGGACTCTTCCATAACAATATCTGGAACAAGATTATATCTCCCTTACGCATATATCACAGGGGAGCAAACTCGAGCTCTTGTGCAGATTCTTCCATAATAACATCTGGAACAAGATTATCTGATCCACAATTGGCTCGATCTACCCCACCCAAGCCCAGAAGCCAACGAGCTTCTGCAAGTTTTCGGCTAAGCATTTCAGCCGCAAGAGCAGAGTGTAGACTGTCCTCTCCTTGGTGTAGAAGAGGAGGTCTCTTCACAAACCTTCGAGATCTCTATGGATGCCATAGAATCAGAGGGATCAGGTGAAAGGAAGGGATTATGAATCTCCCTTGTGCATATATCAGAAAGGAGCAAACCGGAGGACTTGTGTGGATTCTTCCATAACAGTATCTGGAGCAAGATTAACCGTCTCTTATGTGTATATCACAGGACCAAACCTGACCTCTTGGATTTTCCATAACAATATCTAGAACAAGATTATCTGTTAAAGCACTGATCTTGTGAAGTTGCTTGCAAGCTTCAAATCATCCAATTGCTTCAGAACTTTAACATTTCCTTCTACATGAACATAAGGTATTGGACAGCTCTTGGCAATATGCAAATGCAAGGTCTCCTCATCCCACCTTTGAGCAGGTTTAAAATATCCATCAGAAGGGAACTCCTTAACATTGTCATCATAGAGCTTTCTTCTTTGTTCTTTCCTTCTCATAATTGTTTCATTAATTCTCTTGTTTTGTCCTTGGGCAGGTTTTTCTACACCTTGTTCTTCATTTTCTTCACCATGTCCTTCATTTTCTTTCTTGCCTCTTTTCTCCAGCTGGATACTTATACCAGGCTGAGGTAAAACAATTTCACTAGTAGTCAATCACATATACCCAAACTAGAATAGGCAAGTAATACTTTTAGTATGTCCACATAGGATGTAATACACATCAAGCTGGAGATCCGCATTTATGAGAAATGAAAAACAAACTCATAATTTTGGTTCAAAATATCCATAAAGTATTAGTGACAGACCAATTACTTCTCAAGGAACTCCCCACCAACCTCAACTTACACGTATAGGCATTTCAAAGCAATTTTTCATAACTATACAGTATTTGACTATTTTCAGATCAAAATTGTTCTTCTTTGTAAAGCATGAATAGTAAAAGGCATGCAAAAGACTAAGAACCTGCAAATCTTGCTGTAGAAGAAGATTGCACGTAAAAGAATTATTTGCAAACCACACATTTAAGCTCAGTTAAATGGAGTCTAGGCATTTCAAATGCAACTTCTTCATTTTAGGAACAACATCCAATTCACCTATCCTATATAAATTGTGTCGACCATATCCCGGAAAACCATATGAGCATGCATATTTTGATATTTAGTTCAAATAGGTACCATCATTACTTTACACACATCAATTCATGTGAAGAGACTCAAGCCAAGACTTCAACTCAGTCATATAAACAATGTCATTGTTCTCGGTGAAAGTTCACATGAAAAAGACAAATGAAATAATTGAATTTGTTGCAACAAAAAGATTACAACTACAGTTACCTAATTCGTACTATAAAGTAAAAACATAAGTTTGATGAGACAGCAAGTGTTATATCATTGTTTTTACCTCAATTTCTGAAATGTCCATTTGTTGCATTTTGATGTGTAGTTGCAGAAGACACCATTTGACTAGGTCTGTTGAGTCTCCCACCCGCCCTCTCATTGGTTGCGTAATATTTGTTTTCTCACACGACCAAAACTATATGCAATGAAAGAAGAAATATAATTATATTTACAATGACATACCAAAAAGAAAAAATTAACCAATGAAAATAACAATTGGATAAAATTGTATCCACTCAATCAGATAAAGAGCAGGATTATATAACTTAAGTTTTTTAGTGTGCTCACTATAGGACAATGAACATAAAAAAGATAATATCCATTCCAACAAAATAAAAATCAATGAGATGCTACTAAGCCAACATAAATGAAAACACGCTTGAGTGAGAAAAGAATTTAAGCGAAACCAAAAGGACTACAAATGGAACCAATAAGCGCAGAGGCTAATACAGATTAACATGTGTTTGATATGCGTGAATGGATATGGAACAAGAGAACTCCAAAATCATTAATAAAAGAACAAAAATTCAGATCAAACTAAAAACTCTTATCAAAGATATAGCTAAAGAAAGAATTCTAGTTTACCTGTGTGAACTTGCATGTTGTTTCTCTTACCAACGCCTCCCATTCCAAGAATGAAAATGAGTAAAATGTGCTTCGAAATGCTCGAAAAAAATTCCCAAAGTGTCTCATCTCTTTGAAAAAGAGAGGATTGAATAACTGTTTGGTGTCCATCCACAAATCACTACTCCATAGAACAGTCTTCTTCAAATTGGATATCTGAAAATCTATCAATGAAATATGTGTCAGTTAGTCTAAAGACAAAAAGTCAGCGAGAGAGAGAGAGAGAGTGAGAGAGTAATACACAAAAGTTGCAATCCAAGAAAATGTAACTAAAGAGAATCTTATGAGGGAACCATTTTCTGTTGAAACCTTTAAGCACAAATCAACGAAAACAAAAGAACAATAATGGGTTTAACATGAATCTCAAAATTGCTAAAAGGAGCTACTTTTATATATACACCTTAACAAGTCCATCACATGTGTTGCTGGAAATAACACAGAGTTGGCAAGCAAACAGTCTTAGACATTGAAAAGGGGGGCCTTTTCAATCTGTTAGATTGTTTCTTCTCTAAATCGAGATAGAAATTTTGCAGTATCACACAGAAACAACCCGAATCAAATAACAAACAGATCGAGGTGCTTATAGACCTAAGAAAATCAAAAATTACATGAGGGCTTCTTCATCTTCCTGATTACATATCTATATTCTTACTCAAACCCAAATTATAATGTCACTGATATTCAATCAAAGAGAAAACTACCACAACAACACTGCTGGTCTTACCCAACTAGATTAGAGAAGAAGAAAAAGAGAAGTTTCAGACATTGGGTGTACCTCAGATTTGTAGACCTCGAATTTCTACTTCATAGAGGAAGCGAAATGAAAAGCAGCTTAAGCTGGATTTGTTGGAAACTGAGATCTTTGAGATTCAATTTCATAGCTAGGGCCTAGGGGATTTACTTTCAATGGTAACTTCGGGTTTTATATATATATACTAGACTCCAACCACACTCTATGGGTGTGGATATTTACATGGGAAGTTATTCCACAGAATGTGGAGAAAATTGCTGCAAACATTTTTTTTTTAATTTTCTTTTATTTGTGAATTGACCATTTTGTCTTTCTCAAATATTTGAGTTCAAATGTTTTTTAATATTTGAGGGATATTTTGGTAAAAAGTTTCAATTTTGGAGAGCAAGCTCTCTTCTCTTAATAATATATATATATATATATATATATATATATATATAGGCTCCAGGTCAACAACTAGTCCCCCTGCAAGAGCATTCTGTAATTATTTTAAGTAAAAATAATTTTGGCCATGCCAAATTTTTTTTTTTTTTCTTTTTTGATTGAAGAAATAAAATTAAAGTTTTTTTTTTTTTTTGATGAGTAAAATTAAAGTTACAAACAGTCTCCTCTAATATAACTTGAGGGGTTTTTTGCACCAACAGTGTCTGGAGACTTGGGTAATTGATAATATGATACCCGAACTTACAAAGTTATCAAAGTGACACCCAGACTCAATTTTTCGTATCTCCGTCGTACCTGCGGTGATTTTCCGTTACGGTGCCGTCAATCTCGACCACGTGTGAGGCACATGAGTCGCAAAATGAGGGAAAAATAGACTTTTCCACTATATCAAACTCTAAATTATTATATTGAAAATAAAAACTGAATAAATTTTATTACTTTGTTCTATTAACCAAAAATCTCAATCGGTGGAGAGGGAGGTCACAGGACTTGAAATCTCATTCGCCGGAATCTGGAAAGTGGGTCACGTCCGGACCAGGGTTTTCTGTTGAGAGAGAGAGAGAGCGAGAGAGAGAGAGAGAGAGAAGAGCGAGAGTGTGTGTGTGTGTGTGTGTGAAGTGAGAAGCTTTCGTTTTCGAGCCAGCGAATTTTTGGGATGTTCGATTCACCGGGGAATTGTGTCAATTCCAATCAAGGGTTTTCGATTAGGGTTGTGCGGTGGTGGAAAGTCAGTTCCTTTTTGGGGTGGGGGGATTTTTGGGTTTTTTTGTCAACTCGCTGAGTGTGTGGTTCTTTATGAAGTTGGGATCTCTAAATCTAGGGAGAGGTTGTTAATGTTAACGCTGCAGAGGTGGTCGGGTTGGTCTTGGACGCCCAAAACCCGGGCTGAGAAGATCGGAACTGGGATCAGGCGAACATGAATTATGGCAAATCGAAGTTCAACTCCGACGAGGAGGGGAAAAGGGTTGTCTTGTATGAACCCAGAACGCCGGCTTCGACTTTTCGAGCTCGAAAACTAGCTTTATGAATACCAATACAATATGGGGCTACTCCTGATTGAGAAAAAGGAGTGGACTTCTAGGCAGGAAGAACTCGGGCAGCCCATTTGATTGCAACTTCTGAAGTTGAACTCCGGCAAGGAGGGGAAAGAGATTGCAGAAATTAAGTTTACTGCTGATTCGAAGTTGGCTGAGGCAAATGCTTTAGTTGCTAGCATAGAAGAAAAATCACTACAGTTAGAGGCAAAGCCAGCGACCATGATGGGCGGCGGTGGCGGGGGGCTCAAAGTCGGATTTCTAATGGAGTTCGAATTTGGGGCTGCACGGGACCTTCTTCCGATGTTCTGTTGCGACGAGCTGGCATAGGTGAGGCTGGGATCGAGTGATCTCGCCATCACCAATCTCTCTTCTCTCGAAAGCTCAAATGGGTTTGCTGGGTTTGAGAAGATGAATATGAATGTGTTCTTGCTCATGTTCTTATGCTGGGATTTCTTAGTTTTTTTTTTTTTTTTTGCTGGGTTTAAGAAGATGAACATGAAGACTTGCTAGGTTCAAATACTTATCTTGATTGCTATCACTGATATGGGACTGGTGGTGGATTTGAATAGGAAAGCAAATTCCAAGAGGTTGAATTTGATGGAAGAACCGAAGAACAATGATGGGTAACTGGTTATAGATAAGAGAAACAAAATTTAACAAATTGAGTGTTCTCTCAAAAAAAAAATTTTTGAGGGCAAATCAGTCTTTTTGGCCTCATTTAATCAGTCACATGCATTGCACATGGTCAAATTAACGGAAACGTGACGGAAAATGACCGCAGGTATGACGGAGATAAGAAAAATTGAGTCTGGGTATCACTTTGATAACTTTGTAAGTTCGGATATCATATTGTCAGTCACCTAAGTCTTCAGACACTGTTGGTGCAAAAAACCCTAACTTGAGCACAATAAATCATGATATAATATATATATATATATATATAAATATAAGACAGTTGAAGCTGTAACGGGAAATTGTAGTAGAATCCATCAAAAGGCTGAAATAGCAATAGAGTCCATAAGCAAGTCTGATTCTCTCCAAATGTGCTTGAAGAAATTTTGACTAAATCTTGAAGCAAGAGTAGCAATGTCATGGAGAAACGCCAAGAGGCTAGGGACAGGTTTTCTTGTTGATATTATCAATCAAGATCTTTGAATCTCCTTCTACTTGAATGAATGTAAAACCATGCAGAGGAGCTACCTGAAGACCTACTCTTAAAGCAACGAGAACATCAGCACGACCAATATTCTTTGTTCAAGCCAAAATAGGGCTACCATTAACATCTCTAATAACAAAGCCTAAAGCACCTTTTTTATCAGCAAAAACTAAGCCATTAAAGTTCAATTTGACATGATTAGCCTAAGGAGGAATCCATCTAATGAGATTATGGACTTTCTTTCGTTTAAGTCTAAAGGAAACCTCATTAGCTTTGTAATACTGATTGGTCATTTTAGCTGCTAAATGAAGAACTTGAGTATGACTTCTTTGAATATTCTTGAAAGTAAGTTCATTCATATAATGTTATATATATAATATAGGTTAAATCTAGGATATCAGAAATATCATTTTTCATGACAGGAGAATTGACCAATTAGTTGTATTCAACCAATCTATATAAGTAGTATTACAATAAAGAGGATTTATGAAACTAGAAAAGAGACTCCAAACTTGCCTCGAAAAGGAGCTATTCATACAGAGATGATTAACATTTTCTACATAATTGTGAAAAAAAGGCTTCTGTCAATATGGTAAGAGGTAAACACTGAGTATCTAGTTCTTACTTCGTTTCAAATTAGTTGCTAGCTAAAAAATTTAATTTTAGGTTGTTGGAAATTTTGATTGTGCATTTCAAAATACTTTGTGTAACTTCCAATTCATTGAAAAATTAATTATTTACTATACTTTTTTTCTAAAACATTACTAATTCATTATGGTCATAATATTAGAGCATATTAAGGTTACGAGAGTTACAATATTCCAATAATTATCTTATTAAATCTAAATCATATCTCTAAGTATTTTCATCTACTATATATACTTGTCACTTCTTGCTCTTAAACACAATGAAATTCATTATCTTCTATAGTCCTCTCCGTAGCCATTTCTCTAGTGAGTTCATACATATTCTAGAGTGTTCCTTGTTCTTACTCTTCCATAATGCCAAAGGAAAAAATCAAGCATTTCTAGGATCCAAGTTTGCGAGTGTACGCTTATAAGGATTAACGGTTGTTGTATCCTGGAGGGTAGGGTGCCACAAACCTGCTACATCGAGACATTGTCTCCAAGGGGCGAAATCTACTTTTAAGGGCAGTATTTACATGCCTCAACCACAAACTCTTTTTGAATGATTTGTCCTCCTGAAGCCTACGAATCCAATAGATAAGTGTTATGATTCTTGGTATTTTAGTCTATTATATCACAATGAAATGATAATTGTTATTTGTTATTAATATATTGTATTTATGTGGAATTTTGTAGGAAACGAAATCTGATAACGAAAATAACATCCATCAACCAAATTTCCAACATAGGTGTGGAATAAGAAGTTTCTATGGTCATTATAAGGTTAGAATAAGAATGAGCAGGAAACTTTTGAGATTGAATATCGATCAGTAGCCGATTTAATAGAGAATTTACCATTGCTTGAGGGGCCTCAAACAAACTAATCAGGGTGATTAGAAAAAGAAAGAGGAATTGAAGAGATTTTATGAACTATATTTGTATGTACGTAGTACTGGGGAGAGTTTATGAATATTCCAAGTTTGGTTAAAGATGTAGTCTTTAAGCGCAAGTCCACCTGTAGTCAAGAAATCTCAAGGTCGAAAAATCAAAGGGTCGACCAGTCAAGAAACTCTTCACTGCCACTAGACATGAGTTTCCACCCGTTCTGTTTCTTGACCAGTCAGATTTACTGTTCATTGAAATTTTATTTTATTTTTTATTGGAAAATTGAAATAGATTTTATGTAAATAGATGGTAATAATAGAGATTTGTATTATATTTACTGTCAGAATTGTGATTGCTATAGGTTTCCGGAAAGGGAACGACGCTAGGTAGAGAACTCGTCACTTCGCGACGACGTGTGGGGTTTTTTGGGCTTTCGAGATCGTTTTGGACCTCAAAACTGCAATTTACTATTTTCATAGTATTTTCAATGGACAAATTATGAGCCACATATAGTTACCGACGATATTTCTTGAAATGAGTACAGCCACCACCGACAATTATTTTGAAACGCTTGAAACAACCACCGACATCTTTGAATGGACCAGATCATTTGCATAGTATTCAATTTAACGGTTATTGTTGATGTAATCTTATCTAAGATTTCGGATCAGATTACGTCGAACCAGGAGTGGACACATGTCCTTATCATCTGATCATGTTTTATGTGAAAATTGTAAATAAATAGAGAAAGAGGCAGCACACCATTCACACACAATCTGATATTGGCAAATCTCTTTCTTTTTCATATCTCCAGATCCAACACATTTCCTCTCCTTCCCTCATTTCAATGAAGAGATTGTGGACTAAGTATCGACAATCTCGAGATGAAGATCATGAAGAGATGTGTACAACTAATGTTCTTGTGGTAGCAGCAGTCGCTGAAGCTGAATCTTCCTCTCAAACACGACGAGGGGGTTCTCGACTAGGGCGTGCACCGAATGAGGAGCGATTTAGGGAATCAAGAGGGAAAAATATGATGGAAGATTACTATGTGGAGCGTTCAGTTTTCAGTGAAGAGGAATTCCAGACACGATACAGGATGAGTCACAATGTTTTCAACCGCATCTCCAGTGACCTTTATCGCTATGACCTGTACTTTGTCCAGAAATCAGATGCTGCTAAGAAAGTCGGACTACTTCCCCAGCAGAAGCTGACATATTCCTTAAGAATGATTGCTTATGGTGCTAGGGCAGATCAATGCACTGAGTATTGTCGGATGGTAAAATCTACCTCCATCGAGGCTCTGAAATTATTTACAAGAGGAATAGTTAATCTGTAATCGGCAAAATACCTCCGAGCTCCTACTCAGGCCGACCTCAGAAGACTTCTCGCCAAAGCTGAGAGAAGAGGTTTTCCTGGGATGATTGGAAGCATTGATTGCATGCACTAGCAATGGAAGAATTGCCCAATAGGTTGGGCTGGAGAATACATCGGTCGAAAGGTTCAACTTTGATTTTTTGCTACCTTCTTTACTTTCCGAATTGCTTCTTTCGCAGCTTAATTTCCTTGAGGCCTCACATTAGGATCTGCAGTTTCACCGACAATTACCTCATCTACATCCATGTCTAAGTTGATGGGTGAATTTTCAGCAATTGGTTGTGTGTGCGTATGTTGACTTCCTTCATTTGATGTTCCTCCGGATGTATGGCTAGGGATGTCTTTAAATTGTGCAAAACCCTCCACAACAGCGTAACAATCAAAACTCTGAAAATTGTGTCTTTTGGTCTTTCCTTTTCTCTTCATCCCGGCATGCCACAATTTATGTGCTTCATCAAGCTAGGTAATTAAAAAAAAAAGAATAAAAAATGCAATTAGTACAAATATAAACGCTATTATGAAGGGTCATCTATTATAAAGGTCATAATTTTAATAACAAAATATCTCACCGTTTTACAATAAAAATAAATAAGTACAAATATAAACATCGTTGTAATTACATCATTATTTATCAACTAATTATTTTAATTATAACGAAAAGCAATTACTACAATTAGAACGATATTATAATTACCACATTATTTATCAAGTAATATTTAACTAAAATGTATCAACAAATTAAATGATTTATCAATAAATACATACCTCATCAACCACATTCGAACCGCTCTTGTACCAATTACGAGCTTGCCTTAATGCACAATGCTACTCAAAGAGTTCAACCTTCAAAATTTTCCACCTTCCTTGCAAAGGGGAAGATGATCAGCCATTTCCTCTCCAATTTGTGACAAAGTGTCACTTCACGCTCCTCCATAGGTCGTTTCTTTTCTGATTTGTGCCTACAGCCAATCTTGGCTTACAGCTTTCCAAGACTTGCACAATTGAACATCTTCCTCATCCGTCTATCTCCTCCCTGATTCGGTACTATCATCTTCACTTTGATCTCCCTCTTGTCCGGCCACTGGATGTGTGTTTCCCCTTTGTTCGGTCATATTGGATATAAACAAATTTGGATGATGAGAGCTATATGAAGAGGAGGAAGGTGTAACTATGAAATCTAATTTTTTGGGTGTGAGATGTAAAAAAAAAAATGGTAGGTATTTATAGAGAAATTTTTACAATTTTTTTTCTTACTATTTTGTTACCGTTTGATTTATTATATATACATATTAATTGGTTGCCGTCAGATCTGCATGTTAATTGAAATAAACGACTGAGATTACTTGACCGTTGGCTACAAAATTTGAATTGCACCAACGGTCGTCTGCCACATCGCCTCCACTTCCCCTATAATTGTCGCTACGCGACAAAAGCACGTTCTCCTATCAATTATGCCGCTACTTGACAAGTGACTCGGCTCAACACGCCAGTTCTTCTCTCCACCGTCAACGATGATGTCAGCCACGTTAGGTTTGGGCCGAGCTAGCAGCCGGCCAAGCTTGGGTCAAAAATATAGTCACGGGCTTAGCTTTTTTCTTGGACTTGGTCAGGAAAAGCCAAAGCTTGGCTTGCCACTCTTGGGCCAGTGGAGGGAGGATTTTGCATTTGGCCAGTTACCACCTCATCAATCCCTACTGGAGGCCGGTCAATACCAGACCGGTGGACATGCTCTAACTAGCTCATCAATATCTACTTGATTTCTAACATTAGCAAAAAAAAACAGTGATTAAGAGAAAGGGGTAAGTCCAGTTATAAAGCCAGAAATTAATACAATTTCCTTCACCCACAATCCAACGCATACCTTTAACAAAACTAGATGAGAATCTAGTATTTATTTTTAGTGCATAGAACTTGAATTTGTTTTCCTTTGTTGTTATTAGTTTAACCCACCAATTTTGAGGTTATATTAGGATTGTCCAACCTAATTTTACTAAGGAGCCTTATTACAGACTGAAGTTGATCTAATACCAAGACCCCCTTTATTTTTGGGAAGACTTGCAAATACGCAACCAAGCAACATGTGGAACATCCATTTATTACCCCAAAAGAAATTTCTGTAAGTATCATCAATTTTAGAAGTAATTTTAGTAGGATATACATGTTAAATTTGATTTGATAAGAGTTAATCTTCCACCTTGAGAAAGTGTAAAAGCCTTCCAACCAGCCTTTTTTTTTTCATTTTTAGAATAAGGTATTTTATGTTGATTGGATCTTTCCAAAAGATTATGTTATGAATACCTAAATATTTGCCAATGTTCATACTGTGCTGAATATTCAAAAGTTGAGAAATGGTATTCCTAGTATGATTAGGAACACTATTATAAAAATAAAGAGAAGATTTATAATAATTGATTTGTTGACCTGAAGCTTTTGAAAAAGCATGGAGGGTTTGTAAAATACATCCAGCAGTTGTACTTGTAGCCTTTGCAATGATTAAGCAGTCATTCATAAAAACAAAATTGGATACCCTAAGTCCACAAGAAGAACTTAAAAAGCAAACTCTATTCTTAGTTCGAGCAGATAATTTATTTCGATTTCTAATAAGAGATTTCATACATAAAATAAAAGGATATGGAGAAAGATATCACGTGCACCTTGCGTTAGTCCTCTTGCTGATTTAAAGCAAACTTGTGCTTGACCATTCAAAATTATTGAATTATGAACAAAAGTAATGCATTCCATGATAAGAGACATCCAAGAAGGATCAAAACTAAGCTTACAAATATAATAATGAATGTTATCTCAGTGCAGGAGGTCGTTGGTCGTTGGCCCTTATGGGTAGGTCATGTTATGTTCTTACTAAGCTTACAAATATAATAATGAATGTTATCTCAGTGCAGGAGGTCGTTGGTCGTTGGCCCTTATGGGTAGGTCATGTTATGTTCTTACCTACTATCTTGGTTATTAATGGCTTACATCCTTCTCTCAATAAAGTACAACACACTTGTCAAGATAAAATTGTTTCAATCAATCCTTGAAGAAACTAACTCGTGCTAGCACATCTATTCTACAATTGATTCGTGCAAGTACTATATTAAAATTGACAATAGAACAATAGTGTTTAATATGACTTTCCTGAATTTGAAAAAAATTCTCAGATGCACCTAAACTGATTGCAAAGATCCCTCACACCCATTACCATACGAGTGAGGACCTTTCCAAACATGGATGTAAACCTGTAAAATGACCGGATTTTGATCTATATCTGCTCCGAATCTGTGGTTATATATTGAACAGGTTTGGATTAAAAAATTTGATCCGTTAATGGTCTGGTACCGGTAATCTGTTTATTAAACGGATTAAACACGAATTTTGGTTGATCCAATCCGTTAATGATCCAGTTCGCTTTTATAATTATTAAATATTATTTTGTATCAATAAAATATTATTTACCAAAATATTAAGAATACTTACTAAGTTTAAATATAAAATCATAAATATAAATATACTATAACAAAACTACTGCAGAAACCTAAAGGACGTAGTCTTCTTAATTAAGCTTCTAGTATTGAAAATATGGGATAATTAAGGGTATTATCGGAATATGGGAATATGAAGTGGAAGCTTATTGATGCCTATGTTCTTTTTGTTCTCTTTTTTTTTTTTTTTTTTGAAAGAAATGTGGATTTCAGTAACACATGTCAAGATGACCATTACATATCCTTTTGTTGCCTTCAACTAGACAGATCAAGAACTTGTAGTAAGGGAACCACTGTGATATATATAAACTGACCATCTATATTCGAACTAATCGCTCACTTATTTAAAGTAAGCCTATAAACTATGGAGAAAAGTAAGACATAGTATATAGGCCCCTGCCACACCCATCTATATTTTTCCTTTGCCCTTCAAACTAGGGCTAGAAGATTTTATCGGACACAATTGATGTCCGGTCCATAGAGAGATTGGGCCTAACAGCAAGGTGAAGTGGGCTCCATAGCTGCCCAACCCCTTGATGATCCAAATTGACTTAGATGCCTCATTAATGAAGAGCCCAAACCCATCAGTTTCTGCTTTCATCTTCATTTTCTGGCCCACAGAAGTGAGCCCATTTCTAAGCGCCCTAAGCAGAGGCCCAATAGCTTGGGCCTACCAATTTGGACCCAAACCCAAAATCCTTAAGGCAGGAGCACCTCGGCCACAGATCATGACATCTCCGTTGCGAGGACCACCTCTAACAAATAGCCTAGCTAGCTACCTATGGACATCACAGGGCAATCACCATCAGGATCATAGAGAACAGGGCTTGGATTTGAGCCCAAACACAGTCCAACCATATTGATATGGACACCCAGATCCATTTGCATGTCACCAGCAGTTTTGACGTTGTCCGCAGCGCCGGTCGATCCCTGCCCAACATCACTGTTGCCAGCTGCACAAGAATAGCATGGTGCTGATCTATAGCCTCTACTCTGCCACTTCGCACAGCACCGCCGCCCATCCACATCTCAGTCAACAACGTGGGCGTCATTGAAGTGACAAAGAGAGATTGGGAGGTCTCCAGCAGCCAAACTACGTCACCACCACCACCATGAACATTAGTGGTAGAGCTTGATAGATGAAGATGGGAAGGTACCCAATTGGATGGATTAAAGGACAGAAAAAGGCCCAAACAAACATGCCCTGAGGTTGGAAGTCGGCCGGAGCCACTGTGTTTGTCGCTACCACAAGAAGGCAATGCTAGGAGAAGCGTTGTTAGGACGGCTAGGGTTTTCATCTTTAGTATTGTTCCTTTTGTTCTCTTATCCAAACACATCAATGAAGTATTGATTTGGAAATTCAATATTTTAGTTAACTCAGTTTATCATTTTAAAGAATATTTTGGTTGTGTAATTCAATTTTTGGCAATACTTTTCATTTTGTTTTAATATTTTATTAAATATTTCATGAAGTATCACGATAAAAATTTAATATTATTATTTAAATTTAAAAATATTTGTTATTATAAACGGATCGAATTAACGAATCGGGTATCCGTTAATCCGTCTTTGGATTGCTCTATTAACGATCCACTAGGTTATCAGATCGGGTCGGGTTGAAAATTTTTATTACTAAATGGATTCGGATTTTAGTCAATTTGCTCCAAATCCGGTCCATTTATAAGTCTACATGTTGGGAGGTGCACTTGACCGTAACGCTTTCCCTCCGACCAATATCAATTGGGCCGCTGCAATTAGCTAAAGCTAGAGACGCAGCGAAGCTAATAGAGAGGAAGAAGGAAAAGAGCAGGGAGAGCACGCAAGAGAGCCGCTTGGGTTTGCTTTGGGTTTCAGCGCAACTAGTCCTATCTTGCTTAATCCTTTACTATGCTTAAAAAGTAATTTAGAAAAAATGATTTCTTCTGCTTTCCTTTGTTTGGGTATAAAACATTAAGGTAGCGTTCGGTAATGTTTTCAAGTCATCTTTTTCATTTTATAAAATGAAAATGGCTTGAAAATGCGTTCGTTGGTCTGTTTTCGAAAATGCAGAAAATAATTTTTGAAAATAATTTTTTATTTTACTCGTAAAACTGGAAAACGACAAATAGACGTTTTCACCTTTTCATTCTCATATTTTAGAAAACACGGAGATATATTTTCCAAAACAAAGAGAAAAAAAGAATGTGCTCTCTTCTTCCATATTCTCACGTCGCTATCTTCTTCTCAGGTCTCTCTCTCATCTCTAGTCGCAATCTTCTCTCGTTTTTGAAAATTGTTTTCTGAATAAGCTACCGGACTCATTTTCGGATCTCAAAAATCCAATCTTGTTTTCTCGTTTTTATTTTCAAAATCGGTTTTTGAAAAATCATTTTTAGAAACGTTACCAGACAAGCCCTAAGTCTTTTTATCTATGATCTAAGCATGACACTTGTTCACCCCACATATGATTAACTTTTCCTAAGTTTACACTCACAAATTAGCTCAGATAGCTAGTATCATATCTACATAATTTGGCATTGTACTACAGTTCGAAACGAGGTAACTTCAGTTATAACCAATGTTTAAAAGGTTGAAAGCCTCAAGCCTTGTCGAAGCCTCGGCGTAAGTTTTTATGCTTTATAATATCTTCATTATTTTGAATAAAAAAATACATTATAGATAGAAAAATATCACAACAATAATAAATTCATTTATCCGTGAAGACTTCATGAGTAATTGATGATGCAAGAACAAAACCCTAAAATTAAAGAGTGAACTGAACTTCTATTACTAACAAGAACCAAATAAATGCTAAAATCTAAACAATAAGAATAGAGATTGAACTAGGTTGAACAACGTTTTCATTAATTAGAAGAACAAAGAGTGATGGGAGAGAGTTTTTTTCTCTCAAAACCCTAGCGTCATCCCTTTGGTGCAGATTCCAGGGAGGTCCTCGTTGCTCCACATACTCTACGATGGCGCTATGCAGTAGAGCGGCTCCTTCCTCGATTCGGCGAAGGGTGGGTTGCATGTTGCTTGGCCGGGTTTGCTGGTTGGCTCAGTTTCGGGCGGCGACCATGACATGGTTTGTTCCGTGGTAGCACAGGGATGTTAGCAGCTTCGGTGTGGACCGGAGGCTGGTTCTTGCTTTAGTGGAGTGTATTGATGTTGACGACGCCGAAGTTGTTGGTGTGGCCAATGCTCGTGTAGCCTGGATGCAGTCGGAGATGGAGGCACTGGTTCTATGGATCGGATTCCTAATCCAAAGAGGCAGGTGGAGCTTTTGTTGGTGGATGGTTTGGGTGCGGACGACGCCTGTGGTGAAGGATGGCCGACGGCTGCACTTGGGTTCCCCAAGCTGGGTGCCCAAATCAAATTGGGGCTTCTGGAGGTTGGGCTGCTGTTAGCCCAGTTCAGCTTACTATTGGGCAAGATCTCCCTATGGGCCTGGATTTGGGACCCAGGGGGTTGGTACATGGTTTCTTGTTCAATTATGTTGAGTTCATTTGTCTGGGTGTGCAACGTTTACACTTAGGTGGACGGCTCAACTCTACATTCTGTGAGAATTTTCAGTGTGATCATGCTGTGAGTACCACAATTGCATGCCTTGGCAAGCAGTGTTTTTTTATGCTGGAACGAGTCTAGTTTTGATTGGTCTATCGATTTTTTACATGTACGGATTGCATATTCTGATGGTTGGGTCTACAAATCTCAAGGTCGTGACAATAGTTGTATTGTTGGTAATTATCTTGAAGAGGTTGAAGATTTACCTTCAGTTTTTGATAGTTTCTCTAGGAAAGTTGCCGAGCAGTGCTTTATTATAAAAGGAAAACTAGTTGATGTAGTACATCTGCTGGTTCGTTCTATTTTAGCTCTTGGGTCAAGCTGTTTTTGGTCTTTGTATGCTCCCCGTTGAGATGCCCTCTTGAGCGATTTCAATCGCTAGTTTAATGAACTTTCCATTTTCAAAAAAAAAAAAAAAGAAGTTTTTATTAATTTAAATGCGAATTAAGTTTAAAGAGATGGAGAAAGTTTGAAATGTCAAAGAAACTCACCTAGAAATTTCTATCGCGGCTGCAAGTCTGCAATCATATATTTTCTTTACCAGTTGTTGAGAACACCTTACATAGGTTCAACAAAACGACGTCATTTTGCTACTAAAAACAAAAAAAACAAAGCACAATTAGTGGGTCCGCCTTACTACACCTAGTATTGTCTTTTCCTCGCCTTTTGGTTATAACTAGGGCTGTCATTCGGTCGGTTCGAATCAGTTATAGGTATTACCAACTTCAAAACCAATGCTTTCGGTTTCAAAACTGAGCTAACAATTACCAATCAAAATTTTCGGTTTTTAATTATGTCTACCAAATTCAATATTTCGGTTTTCGGTATTACCAACTTTAGAATAACTAATTCTTTATAATATAAATTAGAATGAATAAAACTAGGTTTTTGAATTTGATAGTTATAAACGTTGTATTCATCTACTAGCTATAGCTTTCTTTTGTATATATGACATCAAATTCTAGCAATTTTCAATAAAACTAGGTTATTTAATCATCTTTGACTAAGTTACTTAAAATACATGTACTATTAATATAATATATGTAGTAATGTTCATACTATTATAAAAGTTTTCATGTTTATTTCTTAATATACATGTATGTGTATTGAAAATTGTAGTATATAAATCTAATATTTAGATAACCGATAGATTCGGTATTTACCAAAACCAAACCAACTTTTTCGGTAATTTTCAATTTCGGTTTTATCGGTCTCGGTTACCAAAAAGTCGGTTTACCAAACCTAAAATATCAGTTGGTATTCGATCGGTTTGGTAATTACCAAACCAAGTGGCAGCCCTAGTTATAACCACGTTCTATTAGCACAAAATGTACATATGTATACATAGATTTGGTTTACAAAACCTAATAGAAAGTATAATGTGTTTAGTTGCTACTTGCTTGTATAAAATGTTCTGAGACGCCTTATTTATTGGCTGTAACAAAGAAGAACGAGAAAATTCAAACTGGTGAGCAATGAGAGAAACGCAAGAGGTTTCTTTTACAGTCATGATCTTTGGTGACTTGTGAATAACCAATTTCACTTTGCACCATCCACCAAGCAAGTATACCAACTTGAAATGCACTACCAAATTCCATTATATACTTCTCAATGTGGCCAGAAATACATCTCTAGGTTAGTAAACATTTGTGGTAACAGTGTTCAGAACTAGAAAACGATACATGAAGGGCTGCTTTATCCATATTTCTACCTTCATGTGGTTGAGTTCTGCGTCCAGCTGTTTTCATGATCCACAAAACGCTCGATCAGATCTTTCCGGAATTCCCACATTCTGCAATCACTGATCTCTTCTTCAACTTGAAGACCTTGGGAAAGTTGATTCATGTAGTACATAATAAATATGCCGCAATCCAATCTGCAAATCACAAGGACATGCAAGTAGATGTTACAGTTTTCATAAGTTAGATCTGTTCCGATTACTATTTAAGGATACTTACGATTTAAAATCCTGTTGCGGACACTTGAGATCATTCTCTAATTTGAAGTCGATATTGTGATCCACCATCCAAGTTAGCGATCTTTGTTCATCTTCATTAAGTGGCACCTCTGTCCAACTTCCTTGCTGTCTGCCTGTCATCTTCCTTTTTGTTTCTTTCAGCAGCATTTTTGGAGCTTCTTTTTGGGTTATACACAACCATTTCTGTATCATTTGATGCTGTCATTTAAACAATATACATTAGTGCATATGCACATATAATATGAATGAACTATGATACAATCATTACAATGCAATATTTTCTCACCATCTGCTTAGCAACCTCATAGCATGGATCAATATGAAGTTCTGATCTCTTCCTCAAAGGGTTGTAATGTGTCCATTTTTTTTCATTTTTGTTTAAGATGAGGAGAGAATAGTGGAACTTTGATATTACTGGGATGAATACATAGTCACTTTTTGCCACACTCCTCAATAGCCTATCAAAAACTAATTGATTCAATCCCATTTCATCACGAGCCTCATCTCGCACTTGATCTTTCTTTCCTTTCCTGCCTTTCTTTCGTGCATCTTGTATTGATAAATAATTCTGTAGACGATATAGTGTAAGAACAATGAATTAGAAAAGCATTTCGCAGTTTCAAAATTTGACTAAATATTTTTATCATTCAGCACTTACCCAGCACAAAGTTGATATGTATGTTGATTTTTTGACACAATTTTGTTGTTGTTGTTCCAATAACTCCATAAATGCATCAATGAGCTGGCATGAATGAGTTTAGATATATTAAGAAATCAACTATTTTTCAATCATTTAAGGCAACTATTGATTGTAATCCATAACTGATTGTATCTTACATTGCTAGCAACTGCAGTGTCTTTTAGTAACTTTCCCACATCTTCACGTGTGACACTTGCATTCTTCCCTCTCCAGAATAGTTCCCTGTTGACAAATTGGAAAATGGTTAGTTTTTTAAATGCAGTTGTTACTGTTTGTTCTTATGTTCTGGTGCAGTAGGTATTACACCTCATGTCCAGCCCAATTTTCCCTCAAGTATTTCTTGAAACATATGAAATGCAAATTCTAGTTTAAAGAGCAGGAAAGAAAAACAAAAAACCTGAAAGTAACCATTTTCATCAGGAAAGACAAAAGTAATACAAAAGTCATGCTTAGTAATTCAAAATAGCTCCTTTGGTTACTGAGTATCAGTCATATGCACAGCAAAATTAGAGTAAATTCAGTACTAACACAAAATGAACAGAAAAGTCCCAAATTACAACAGCACTGTCACTAATAATCAGTCACTAACCAAAGCAAACAAAAAGAAACTATAATTCAATGCAACCTCAACTTCACTATAACCATAAAACTACTCAGTCTCACAAAAAATAATCGATATGGGAAAACAAAAAACTATTAATGTTACTTACTTGGGATCTGCCATATTCCAGAATGCTTTCACCTTTTGCTGATGTTCATCATCCATTAATTTGAATACCTCATATCTTTCAAAACAGAAGCATTTTTTCCTAGAGCTCATCCATTTCCTTGGGCTCTCCTCTTCTTCTGAAACAGAATTGTCCTCAATTATTATTATAGGTTGATCTTTCTTGCCAGAAGGATCCTGAATTGATCTTGAAGGTACTGCAGGAGTTGGATCAGATAGAGCATGTTGCTTTTTTGCTTTCTTATTTTTAGGTACTACATCACATACAAAATCTGGATCCACTTGCTGCTTTCGAACTGTTACTGCAGTTCCTTTTGGTGGAGACCTCATTTCATGGCCAATTTGAGATACCTCAATCTCATCCCTTGGACTCAATTGAATTGCAGTGGAGGGGCTTTGAAAATTTAGCTGATCATTTTTAATCAACTCCTTCTTTCCATCCATATCTTCCATGTTTTTCTTCACGCTAGATAATTCATAGTTGTGTTGGAGGTTTCTTCTTTCCTCTACTTCTTCTCGTAATTGTTTGCTTAATCCTCTTCCTCTTCCCTTATTCTCCACCTTCTTTAGCTGGAGTGTAATAAGCAAGGTAAAAATAATTTCACTCTTAGTCAGTCAAATGTGTAAAGACCTAAGTAACATACATATAGCAAGGTCCATTACATCTTGAGTGAAAGGGAAATACATGAATTTGGTTAAAATATATAATTCACAGTGATTTAGTTAAATCTACCTCATCTTGATCGACTTCTCCTTCCTCGTGCTCTTGTTTATCATTTTCACCTTTTGTTTCTCCTTTAACCCCATCTTGCTCCTTGAACAAAAGCTGCACAGTTTATAACTTTTATTAGCCAAAGAAATTTGGTATCAGTACATATGATCTGCAATACATGAACTTTCAGATCACTATAATACAGTGACATCATTGAATGTTCATTTCTCACCTTAATATTGCAAATGGCTATTTGTTGCATTTTGGCGTTCAGCTCCGGAAGGCTCCATTTGATTAGGGCTGGTGTATGTCCCTCAATTACCTCCCTCCCACTGATTGGTTGTGTAATTTTTGTTTTCTCACAAAACCAAAACTGTGCAGGAGAAACCCAGAAGATATCAAATTATTAGTATGAAAAACCCACAAGATATCCAATATGATATTTATATAGAATTGTATTGCACTTACTGGTATGAGAAGCCCGCATCCATAAATATCAAATTTGCTCTGGGCTTTCAAAGATTTGTTTAGGAACTTTCCCACTGCTTCTGCCCATGAATACTTTGAAAGGTTGTCTAAGTCTTCACAATATTTCATTAGAACACAGGAAGTATCTGGTTGAGCAAACAGAAATGAGACAAATAGCTCCATGAGGGTAAGACGTACAACATCTTCTATATCTGTTTGTTCTTTCCCATTCAGTAATTTTAACAATACACTGTGCAGCGATTTGTGGTTCTGCCTTCCTCCTCTCTTGAAATGTCTGTCAATGATCTCTGGTTTGTATGATTTACATGAGCCCGGGCGATTGAATAGAACGGCTTCACCATGTTGAGGCAGTCCAAGAATCTGAGAGATGTCTTCGGTGCTTATAGTAACATCTCTTCTACCAAACTGAAAACTTGTTGTCTCTGGATTAAAAGTTTGGATGATATTGAGTATGGGAGTTCGATACTCCTTACATTGTGATTCCGAAATGGTGCCATTGCGAAATGCTTCTAACAATGGCCAAAATGGAGTTCTCCGAAGCAACTCCAAGTGGCAGTCCTTAACTATCCGCATTGTTTCCAACATTGGCAGCACAGAGCAACGAATTTGAAGAAATGGCTTTCTGCTCATTTTACTATCTGCATATAGGTAAGAATTAGAACACATTGTCAAGTATATGGTCTCTGTGCTTGAGAAACAAACCACATTCACAACAAAGCAAGAAAGTAACAAAACAAAGTGAAATTACAATCTCAAAACCATAACTGATACGCTGTCAAAGCTACAAGAAACTCAACTGATGTACCAATGTCCTACAACGCTGGAATCGTTGTAATTTGTTTGGATCTATAATTACTTCCAACTCAAAATTCAATGCATGTTGGTTATATGGTATACTGAGCTGTTTACGGGTTAACAATTTTGCCCACTATTTACAGAACATGAAGAAGAAGAAAAAGAACTTCAGGGTTCTTCATCATCCTGGTTACAAACACATATTTTCACCCAAATAACACGGCAAAACAACAAACCCGAAACCAAACCCACATTCACTGATACTCAAACGAAATCTACAAACTAAAAGAAGTTCCAAAACAATCAAAATCCACACTAGAATCAGTAAAATTACAAAGAAAACAAAGATTAAGAAGGAAGAAAAAAAAACTGGGTGCACCTTAGATTTGTAGATTACTGAAGTTGAACTTGGGTGGAAGGTGAATGTGATGATGAACTAGGTTGTTGGGTGTGGCCGAATTGAGTTGAATTGAGTAAAGGTAGGGTTTTTATATATATTGGATTATTGGGTGAGTGAGTTGGGGATGAAATAAATAAGGAATGGGAGAAAGGCAAAGTATAGGACGAGATTATTGGTGGTTAGTTGTGATGAAGGCTCTGCCATTTCTGAGTTAACGTGCAAATTTGATTTACAAAGGGAAAAGCGCCGAATGCTCAAAATAGGATCGTCACTCGATGCTTTGGTGATCGAAAGGGCGCCATCGATTGCCCAGAAGAGAAAGTAAGTATTTAAAAGGCTGGCCCTCTTTTTAACCATTTGTTCAAATTATTACCAATAGTCCAATATAGTGAAAATATGGGAGAAGTTCACAAACAATGTACCATCTTTAAACATTTTTACACTTTAGTGTACCAACTTTCATAACCATCATATTAGTATATCAACTTTGCTCTTTTCTTTTATTTTGGTGTACACCGTTAACTTTTCCGTTATCTTTATAAAAAAAAAAAATGTGTTGATGAAGCGTAGTGGGCCCATATTTGTGAATTTATCTGTTCGCTCTTTTACAGCTATAAATCTATCCTCTATACTCGAAGGTAAACAGCTAATTTTTACTATTTATAATTTCGATTGTAGACAGACTTGAATTAGTAGCTATATGCAAAACTACTAGCAAAGAATTGCAAAAAGAAAGAGAAAAATTAAGAAAATTAAAAACATATAGAGACAGGCTGAATAGAGAATCTCTCAACTATTGGGATATTATTTATAGACTGCAAACCAGAATCTATAAATCTGAACAAGATATTGACAATCTTATATATGTTCTGGAAGAGGAACAAAAACCGCTTGATTATTTGAGCATTGGTTAGATCCGCACATCACTGGTATCAGAGCTTGTAAAATAGCTCAAGGAGAACCCCTCCTTAATGGGGACAATGTCAGAATTGTTACTAGAGAAAATAAATTCTCTACTGAAATCTTCTGATGAGAAATATCAGAAGCTGTTACTAGAAGTATCTAGATGTCAAACTCATCTAGAAAAACTACCTGCTATAATCCACCAATTGGAAAGATTGGAAAACAAACTGCATTATATCAAAGAACTTCCAAAAACGGAAGAAGAAAAGCTGACAGTTGTCAGTAGAAAAATCAATGAACAGCAAAAAACGCTGGATTCTATGAGAAATATACTGAAGGACAAGAAAATGCCTACAGTAAAAAAGAAGACTAATGGATTCAAACCATTAGAAAAACCAGATACAAATTTTGTTCCTAACATGATTTTTCTGGAACCATCTACTAGTCAGACTAGTATCCGGTATGAAAACCCGGAAAAAAGAGAAATGAAGATGTTAAGCATCTTTGGAAAAAAGAAAGGAGTACAGCTCCTAAATGCTGAAGAATTTGAGTTCAATGAAATTGAACAAGAAGTGAAAAATTCCTCAATCCCAAAATTAGATTTTAAACAAATCTACAAAAGAGAAAAGTTTGATTTAATGGATAGCCATTATTTTAAACTACTGGAGATTACAACCCCAGCAACAGTAGGTGGAGAGACTGATCTTCTATTGATCACTACAGCAGAAGTTGCCAGAGCTCAAGCTAAAAAATATCAATTTATGCATATTGGAGCAGTCCAAGTAGGCATAAATCTGCTTGCTCATGAAGGCATAAACTGTTCAGTCCTATGTGTTCTACAGGACAACAGATTAACAGACTTCCAAGCTAGTCTGTTGGGAACACTCGAAGCATCCTTATGCGACCAAGTGGCGTATTTCAACTGCTTCCCCAACTTCACCACCAGCTTGAAAGATGCAGCTCACTGTCTCAGACTGAGAGTCAAGACAGATGGCATATCCATGAAAGAAGATATGCAAGAACTCGCAATAGTATACAGGATATACTATAAATTGATGAGTACCACAGTAGCCCCTAAGACAAGCATTACAAATATCCCAGGTCTTACTATTGGATTCCTCACCAATCAGAAGAACCATTCCCAGCAGATCCATAAAGTTACTTGGAATGAAGTGACTTTTCCTCTTGAATGGAAATTATCCGGTCCAAAAAAGCAACCGGAAAGAGCAAAAGCAAAAATCTACGAGAGTAGAAAAACAGGAGAAATCAGCCTCAACTTCGACAATCACATAAAAAGTGATGTCTGTCCTGAAAACCTCAGGATAAACAGGAATCTTCTGAGAAGAAGCTACAGCACTAGAGAAGCTTGCGTCAGTGGTACAAAACCCACTATTGAAGAGCCAATAACAGAAGAAGATCTGGAAGCTGATCTAAACAGACCAGTCCATATGCTCAGAACTGAGAGGCTCTATGATCTTTATGAAGAAGCTGAGAATTGTGAAAATCCTGAACGATTAGAAAAACTAATCGAAGAAATGAAAGAATTCAAAATCAGAAAGACAAGAAAAGTCTTTCCATATCAAGATATTGAAATGGAAGAAGGAGAGAGCTCCAAGACTTCCATCGTTCGAGAAAAGGGAAAAGTCAAACTCCCTATACAGAACTCCCCTACGGGCAGAAATGGAGAAAGAAACTCTCAAAGATTTGTCCCAGAGGATAAGATACCCAGAGTACCAATTTCCAACTATGGAATTTGGCTAGATCTGGATAAAGCTCTAGACAAGAGAAAAACTCTTGACCAATGGGTAGACAGCTTGATGATGGCCTCTGCTCTTACCCTTGGAAAATTTGAAGCTCCTGATCTTCAAATGTACTTTGAAACTACTCTCACCGGAGTAGCAAAAAAGTATTATTTCTCTTTCAAAGAGACAGCCAGAGGAAAAGAGTAGCTGGAAGAAATCAAGACTTCAAAATCTCCGTATGATTTTGCAGTACCCATGTACGATCAGTTCTGTGGAGATCTTTCAAATCTGAGTGAAAAAGCCAAAGAAACGGCAAAATCAAATATCTATGCTCTCAAAATCTGTGACATGAGATATTTCGAAGAATACTTGAATGAATTTCAAGAATATTACTGTACAATTGGTGAACTAGAGAATACTGATCTAGTCAATCTGTTGCACAGAAAACTCCCTGAACCATGGAGAACAGCTGTGAGAGAAAGCATAGCTGAGAAACCAATTGAAAGATTTTCAGTTGGAGGAATTGCTGACAGAATCCGACAATTACTGAAGGAGCAATGCAAAGCCAATCTTAGAGCTAAGATGGCCAAGAAGCAACTCAAAGGAGTAGAAAATTTCTGTTACGGAATACTGGATATGCCCACAAACTGGGGATGTCATGAGTCCAAATTCCACAGAAAAAAAAAAAAAAAAAAATATTACTCTAAAAGATTCAAAAAGAGTAATCAAAAGAAGGATTGGAAATTCAAGAGAAGTTCCAATTACAAGAAGCAACAGGAAGAAAATCCAGAAAAGAAATTCTTCAAGAAAAAGAAGAATACTAATCAGCATAAACAACCTAGCAAGAAAGCTTGCAGATGTTGGTTGTGTAAAGCTGAAGGGCACTATGCCAATGAATGCCCGGAAAAGGGTAAAAGATCTACTAAAACTCTCTTTGAAGAATATGAGCAAATAGTAGAGGTAGCAAACATGAAAGGCTACGAAATAGCCTATTCTGATGATGAAGATGAAGACAGGTCAGTCTACTCTGCCTGGTCTGAAGAAGAAGAAACCTCATCAGAAGAATCCGAGATAGATTCTGAAATAGAATACTTCGAATCCAGACAAATGAATGTCTTGAGAATCAAGAATTGGGAAGAAAGCAAGACGGAAGCTCTAATGTCTTCTTATCAGGTGAACCCTGGTACATTCGTTTGTGACTACTGCTTATATCACGAAAAGAATGGTCTCCCTATGTTTTGTGAAGAGTCTAAGAAGACGTATCACAAAGAATGCTTCATAGCTGAAGCAAGAAGAAAAACCAAGAATGGCAAGGTTAGCCAATTGGTTGAGCAAGAATATGAAGAATATTTCTCTGAACAAAAAGAGAAAGAAGAAGAAAAGAAGGTAGAAACTTTGTTCCAAAAAATTATGGAACCTTCTCCTCCATCTTCCTCAAAAATGAAGGAAGAAACAATCGTCGAAGATATTGAACTGGTTGAATCACCATAAATTGTTCCAGAAGAATGTAAATCATTCATTCCAAAGGAACAAGCTCAGGAAAATGAGCTTCAGCAATCGAAAGTCGTCTCTACTAGTAGATACAGCAACTACATAGAGATTGGACTAAAATTTCCTGATCACAAGAAATATCATCTACATGCCTTTGTAGATAATGGATCGGGATTTACTGTTGCAAAGAGATTTGCAATTCCATATGAACTCTGAAAAGAAGATAAGAAAAAAATCAGCTACTAGTGTTACATTTGATGGGAGCCATCTCACCATGAAGAAAGTAGCAAAAAATGTTCATATCACCATTGGTGGGGGAACATTTATCATCCAGAATGTTTGGCAATCTGAAGGCCAAGGATCTGATTTCCTGTTGGGAAATGATTTTATTCTCCAACAAAGATTTATTCAGGATGAAGAAGCAATAGGCTTCAGAAAAGGAGAACGGGTGTTCTGGGCAGACCGACTCACACAAGCAAAAAGTGTAGTAGGTCCTGGTTTCACTAGCCAATATCAGAGATCGCAACAGAATAGTGGTGATCTTACCCCCTACAAACCCAAATTTGAGCCCATACTCCAAATTAAACAACAAGAAGAATTGCTTGTTGAAGAATCTTCAGAAGAAGAAGCTAGTGAAGATGAAGAAGCTAGTTTCATCCATGAGCACAACCTCAAGCATTTTCAGAACAAGCTTGAGTCTCAGAAAATTCCCACTCTTGAAAAAATCAAGAAACTACTAGAGCAAAATGTGGATACAGATCCTCAGAAGTTTTGGGAAAAAGACCCAGTGGTCTGTGAATTAAGACTACATGACATGAATGCTATCTGTCATGTCAAAGCCATTCCTCAATATAAAGAGGAAGATCATAAGGAATTCAGAAAAGACATTGAAAATCTCCTGAACAAGAGATTAATTCAACCGTCCACTAGCCCTCATCATGCTCCGGCATTCTACGTGAGAAATCATGCAGAGAATCTACGAGGAAAAGCTAGAATGGTTATTGACTACAGAGATGTCAATAAAAAGACTGTCAAAGACGGTTATCAGATTGCTCAAGTTAGAGTATTGATCAACCAGCTCAGAGGAGCTAAAGTCTTTTCGAAATTCGATGCAAAGTCGGGTTTCTGGCAGGTCAAGATGCACCCTAAGAGTATTCCTCTCACTGCATTCGGAACACCACAAGGTCATTACGAATGGTTAGTAATTCCTTTTGGTCTAAAGCAAGCTCCCTCAATCTTCCAAAGAAAGATGGACAACATCTTCAAGCATGTAGCGGAGTTCTGCATGGTCTACATAGACGACATCCTGGTCTTCTCCAAAAACAGAGAAGAACACATGAAACACCTCCATGAGGTAGTAAAGCTGATAGTTCAGCATGGAATTATCCTAGGAGAAAAGAAAATCTTCTTTATCCTCAATGAAGTTGATTTCCTAGGAATAAATATCAAGAATGGGGTCATAAAACTCCAGCCTCATATCCTTGAGAAGATCTGGAAATTCCCAGATAGAATTCCTGATGCTAAGAGTCTAGAGAGATTCCTTGGTATCATAAATTATGGGAGAGATTTCATTCCTAAAATCTCAGGGTTAGCAACAATGTTATCTCCAAAGACAAGTTCCAAAATAAAATGGAACTTCACAGCAGATGATGAAAAAATTGTGAAACAGATAAAAAATCTCTGCAAAAATCTCCCTCCTCTTCAACAACCAGAAGAGAATGATGAAATTATCCTCCAAACAGATGCGAGTGATAATTACTGGTCCGGTGTAGTTCTAGCAAAAACGCCTGGAACTAACATTGAAAAGATCTGCAAAGTTTGTAGCGGCAAGTTCAGCCCTGCAGAACTGAATTATCCCACAGGGGAAAAGGAAATTTTAGCTGTCAAGAAAACGATTTTAAATTCTCCAACTTTTCTTGGAAAAACCTTTACTGTACGCACCGATTGTGCTAGAGTAAAGAATTTTAAAAATTTTAAACTTGACAAACCTGCTGATAGGGGAAGATTAGCAAACTGGCAATTATTTCTTAACCAATATGAATATAATGTTGAATTAATTGCAGGAAACAAGAACTATCTTCCAGACGCATTAACCAGAGAAATGGCAATGTTCAGCCAAAGAGAAGACGACGAAGGTTGTAATCCCAGAAGCAGAAGAACTGGGAAAGAACATGAACTTGAAAAAGAACCCATGGAAACCAAAGAAAAAACCCTTAAAAGGTTTCTGCTAAGTCCAAAAGGCTTGGCCACAACTGATCAATCCCAGGGTAAAGGATTGGCTAGCCCATCTCAAACGGCAGATGGTAAAGGCTCATCAAGACCGTTGATGGCTGCTGCTTTGCCAAAAAGCAGACCAACTCCAACTGGAGTTATAAATGTTTTTAATTATGAATTAAGAACTTTTGATACTCCTGTGTTTAGAACTGGCAGGAGACTAGCTTATCACCAGAAGGCAATCCTGGATAATCTCTTATTTGCCTTTCAAGAAAGAAACAGTGGTATGATGTTCCCAGCTCTCTTTGCTTTAGCTGAAGAACTCTACGAAAATGGTAGACCACAATTTGAAGAAAGTCATATACAACAGAGTGCTGTAAGAAAAGAAAAAATTATCTTCCTTGAAAGTCCAGAAAGTGCTAGAGTTCCAGTCATGGCACTTAATGAATCAGACTGGCATGAATTCCATAGTCTGATAGGAAGACATAATCCAGAAGACCTAGTTCCTCCAACTCTCTTTATCGTTTCAGGACCATATGTTGGAAGATACTTAGTCAATGTTCAGAGTGAACATCCTCAAGAACACAAGCTCTGGCTTGTTGAAAATGGTTTTGTCCATAATCTATGGACCAAAACAAATGATGATCTGAAAGGTTTGCCGCCTATTATTGTCAACACAGTCAAAAACATTAGAAAGAATGACTGTATACTTCGTCTGAAGTTCAGATCCACTCCTCCAGAATGGATCCAGAAGGCAAACGGTGAAGTTGAATATATTCCTTCATATCATTATGTGAGAATCATTCAAATGAAATATCTTCAACCAGCCTGTGTAGGGTACAATGGCCAACCAAACTCAAGCATCCCATGGATGAAGGCCATGACTCTAGAATATATCAAGAAGATCATCTCTAAAGATATCTACAACACCTTCCTGGTAGCAGGAGAGAAAATTATCATCACTTCTTACGATCATCCTGACGTAGTTAGCAGTGACTTATTCCTATCTCTCACCAGAAAAGAGATAGACTCGACACTGGCATGCTTACGATGGGTGGAAAAACTTGAAACAGACAACCACTACAAGATGTATGTTGATATAGATGTCGAAGACAATGCAACAACTGCTCGAATGGCCCAGGCAGACAACGACTCGTTTGTCCTTGGTCACAATTCAGAAACCGACGAGAACATGTGAAGCAGCAGGTGTGGAAAGCACCGAAAGTACTTTTGGATTTTTCCCAAAAGGTTACTTTTGCTTTTCAAAAAGCAGGTGAAAAACCTTTCACCTAAAAAGGAATATGCTTTTCCCCGTCCGACCTCCACCAGCAGGAGCACTCAGAAAAGCATAAAATCACGGAGTCGTTCTGTACATTTTGTTGTTTTAAATTGTAATTTAAAGTCCGCTCCCTATATAAGGAGCTTTAGCTTCTCTTAGAAGGCATTCGAAAATAGAGAGAAGAACTAGACATTCAAAAATAGCCAGATTTAGAATCTTTTCTCAACAAAGAAGGCTATAGTAGCAGTGTTACTCCTCCACTTCGGAAGGAGCAGTGTACGTTTTCAAGTAAGTGTCTTCATAGTTATGAATAGTTAAAAGCACCTTTTAGTTGTTTGCCCAAGAGTGAGGCTCTGGGTTTATCAGTTGTATTTATGTTTGGGTAAATAAATTCTTGACTGTGGGACCAGTACCTTATCACAAAAATATTGTTCTATTAAAATTTGTGCCTTACAAAAAAAAAAAAAAAAAAAGGTTTTAGTTCTGTAGGAACATCTGCATTTAGTTTTTTAATATCCTGCATAATTACCAGAATCATCCCCTACTTTGGCAGCAGTGATTCTGCCATGTGAGTAACCGCTTAGACAGGAAGTCGATAGGTGAAATGTGGCATGTTGAAGGCTAGTCCTTAGGAAAGGTGGGTTTTTGGTTTCTTGTTTGGTATTCTGAAATTATTTGCAGTTTTTCCAAATTCTAAATTAGTAGAACTTAACGGTCAAACTTAACGGTGTTAGTCCTATGTACTAAAGTGAGGAAGCTATGCAAAGATCATACACCATTATGATAGTTTTAGAAATTCATACATCGAAGTGTAGAAACACCCATATTTCATACACTGTTTGTAATAAAATCCCGTGAAAATATTGAGAGCTAGCCCCTTACTCTCTCCTTGAAAACTATTAACCAACCAAACTTGAGAGCATCTCCAACAGAATACTTATTTAAAAAAAAAATTGAAATTTAACTAGTTTTAGGCTAAGTTTGATCTCCAACAGACTAGCTAAACAAAAGCTAAATTTAGCTTTAGCTAAAAGACCTAGCTATATTTAGCTAGAGAGGAGAGAGAATTTAACTAAAAGTTAAATTTAACTTGAGTTTTAGGTATTTGCTAGAGCATAACTCAATATTCAACTAGCTATATTCCAATTTTAGCTACTTTTAGCTATCAAGATAGCTATCACTGTTGGAGATGCTCTGAGTACTTAAATTTTCGCACCATGCCTCTAGAATCTGGACCGTGAAATAGTACAAGTTGTGTGCCTCTGTTTCATAGATAAGAATAGTACAAAAAGGATTATTCTATTTTGGACAATCGTAGCTCAGAGTAGTCTACGCTAACAAAAATATCACGCCTCTGTAGATAATCTATTTTACTTAATTCTAACGCCGAGCACGCAATTGTGGCACGCTAAAACTAAGTAGTTCTACCAAAGCTCATAGAAACACTTTCACTAGCATAGACATTATTCAAAATAAGCCAACTTGCCAACTAAACATGTTCTAGGCCCAAACTCCGGCCCAAACAGTAGCTTCATGACTTTAGACCCAATTAGAGGCCCAAACCCATTTAAGGCAAACCCTAGTTGCCAAGCCAAGCTAGTGGCCACCACACTGACATCGCCTCCGACAAAAAACCCAGCTCCAGGCAGCCCAACTGCCCGCTAGATCGCCCTGCATGCACTACCATAGCCTCACCAATCACTTCCAGATGCGACCCCGCTACCATAGTCAACAGCATCACACTGCCTAGCCACCGCCACCATGGCAGAATTTCCTATTGATTAAGATATTAAAAATTTAATTGAAATATTATCTTTTTTCTACATAAAAGTCATTTAGCCATTGATTTAAAAGTCTTCATGTGTTTCAAATGGTAAAGTTATCACTAGAGACTGTCCCTCGGGGTTATTATTTTTGTCTGCTCCCATTAATTCTTTTAATGAATTTTTTGTTAAATATCATATTGTCCAAATAAGTAAAAATATATCATTAATTTGCAAACCCGAAAGGAAAAAAAATATGTTATGAATACAAAACACGAGAAATTCTTACATAGGGCAAACATACCATGTGGCGATGGGGCAGCCCAATCAAAACTCAGAAAATTTTAAGTGTATTCTGAAACTATCCTTACTTATTAAAATGAAATACCTAAAACATCCCCTTACATGTTCACTGATTGGGCAGCCCACCAGCCACGTGATACGTTTGCCCTACACAATAATCTCTTAACAAAACACAAGGAAGCATGTACAACAGAAGATTGAAAAGAACAAGAAGACATGAATTAGAAAGGGCAATTGGAAAATATAGAGTTCATTGTGCAAGGAAAATTCACAACATGTTGTTTTGGGTTTTTCGCTTTGCTCGGGCCAAAAATCACTTTGGGTTCTTAAGCTGCCAAATAGTCGATTTCTTCACCAACCTCAAGCTAAAGAACCTCCGTGACATGCCAACCTTCGTAACCCTCACGTGATTTAAGATCAAGTGTACATCAGCCTTGAATCAAGCACATTTTCAGAAACCTAGGCAAACTCTCGACAACGTCAAACACCTATAAACCCAATTTCTTCATCAAGCTTATGAAGAATCGACAAGCACTAAATACACGTAGTGATTCATCCGCCACCAAAACTGAAGAACACTCAACCCGTGACACTACTCATGATCAATTCCAATCAAGATCAGGCTTCCACAGCTGGTGATCAAGGCTCATCTGAGTCATCTTGAAGTTCCACTAAACCAAGACAAATTGAAGATGCAACCGTTCCATTTAAGATCAAGTACTCACCACCCTTGGATCAACCCAAATTTGGAGATCAAATTAGATGAATATTGTTTTAAGAGAATAGGATCATAAAGATTGTAACCTACATCCTTGAGAAACAAATACAAACTATTTTCTATGCATGTTTCTTGTCTATTTATTTAATTTCAAGAAATCGTGCAAGTGCTTTATTTTATTTCTTCTAGACTTTGGTAACTTATGAATTACTTTCACTTTGCACTATCCAACAAGCAAATACACCCACTTTACTAATCAATAATATGTTTAATCATTACACAAGAAGAAAAGACCAGTCTTTGTAAATATTTTCGGGTAACACTCTTCAGTCAACTTTAAATAGATCACGCCAAATTTATCTCTCAAAACATCTGATCAAACTCTTTTTGGATCATGAAAGTAGCTGGAAACAGAACTCAACCACATGGAGAAAAAGGACAACTTCATGTTTTAGTCAACTTTACCTCTTTAGCAAAACAAGATGTGCTGCTTTTTCTTCATGTGGTTGAGGTCTGTTTCCAGCCATTTTCATGATCCAAAAGGAGTTTAATAAGATTTTTTCGGAATTCCCGCATTCTGCATTCTGTGATCTCTTTTTCAAGTTGAAGACCTTGAGAAAGTTGATTCATGTAGTACATTACAAATATGCCGCAATCCAATCTGCACATCACAGTATGTAAGTAGATGTGAAATATTTTATAAGTTTATTTGTTTTAAACTACTTTACATAGATACTTACGATTTAAAGTCCTGTTGCGGACTTATACGATCGTTCTCTATTTTGAAGTCGATATTGTTATCCATCATCCAAGTTAGAGTTCTTTTTTCATCTTCACTAAGAGGAACTTCCATCCAGTCTTCCCTTTTCCCCAGCTTCTTCCTTTTTGTTCCATTTATCAGTGCTCTTGGAGCTTCTTTTTGGGTTATATGGAACCATTCTTGTATCAATTGATGCTGTAATATATCATAACTACATTCATTAGCCTACATGCGCACATATTATTGATAAATTAACAACAATAGTATGCACTAATTTCTCACCATTTGCTTGGCAACCTCATAGCATGGATCAATATGCAGTTCTGATCTCTTCCTTAAGGGGTTGTAATGTGTCCACTTTTTCTCATTTTTGTTTAGGACGAGGAGAGTGTAGTGGAACTTTGATATTACTGGGAAGAATATATAGTCGCTTTGTGCCATACTACCCAATAGCGGATCAAAAACCAATTGATTCAACCCCACTTCATCATGAATTTCATCTTGCACTTTATCTTTCTTTCCTTTCTTTTGTGCATCTTTCATTCGTACATAGTTCTGCCAACAACATTGTGTAAAAAATAAAGTTATCAAGCATTTCACAGTTTGATTATTTGATTCGATTTTTTCGTTTTAGTTTTGCACTTACCCAGCACAGAGTTGATATGTATGTTGATTGTTTTACACTACTTTGGTGCTGTTTTTGTTCCAATAGCTCCATGAATGCATCAATGACCTGGAAAGAGTTTAAAATAATTTCAAGCAATCAACTATATAACTATTGTGAGTTATATGACAATTAAAAATCTTACGTTGCTCGCTACTGCAGTGTTTTGTATCAACTTTTTGACATCTTCACGTGCAACGCTTGCATTTTTCCCACTCCAAAATAGTTCTCTGTTAACATTGGACAATATAAAAAATGGTTAGTTTAAATGCAGTTGTTAACTACATTAGTATACTGCTTTGTTCTATTGTTCTGGTGCAGTAGGAATTGCACCTCAGGTGCCCTTCAGTAAAAATATAAAAAGACCAAAAGAAAGTAACCATTTTCATAAGGAAGGACAAAACTATTACAAACTTATCAGAGCCGTGCTAGAATAATTCAAAAATAGTTTATCATTTGGTTGCCAAAGGTCAGTCATACACAGTAAAAGTGATTGAGATCAGTACTCGATTAAACTCAACCAAAAAATAACAAAACCAACATTACAACTCTGCTATCACTAGTACTCTAAAAATTAGTGTCACTGAAATTTTAAGTAGGTATTGTGGCTGAGGTGCAATTCAATCTGCCCTAAGAAACTTTGTGCTTGGAATATAAGAGGGCAAACTTCTAGTCTAATAAATGGGGAAAAGCCCAAAATAAAGTAACCATTCTATGAGGAAGGACAACAAAGTGATCAGGATCATAGCCATGCCCGAATAAATCGCAAATAGTTTATCAGTTGGTCACCAAATATCAGTCATATGCACAGTAAAACAGAGTAAATTCAGGACTCAACAGAAATACCAAAACCCACTTTAAATCATCACTGTCACTAGTACTCAGTCATATGACCAAAGTACAAAGAAGTTATAGTTTCACTGAAAGCTCAAATATGGTATAGTAATGATGGTAATACAGACTAATCATTGACAAAAACAATTTAGTCAAAAACAACTATAAATTATTAATGTTACTTACTTGGGATTTGTCATACTCCAGAATGCTTTCACCTTGTGTTGATATTCATCATCCAATAACTTGAATACCTCACATCTTTCCAAAGGGGACCATTCTTTCCTTGGTCTCTTCACTTTCCTTGTGCTCTTCTCCTCTTCTGAAACAGAATCATCAACGATAATTATTATCTGTTCATCTCTCTTGCCAGCAGAATCCTGAATTGCCCTCGTAGGTACTGTAAGAATTGGATCAGATGGAGCATGTTGCTCTTTTGCCTTTCTCCTTTTAGGCACTACATTGCACACAAAATCTGGATCCAGTTGCTGCTTTCTAACTTTCACGCCAGTTCCTTCCATAGGAAGCCTCATTTGATGCTCAACTTGCGGCACCTCATTGTCATCCCTTGGACTCAATTGAATTCCAGTGCAGGGGATTTGAGGATCTAGCTGATCTTTCTCAATCAACTCCATGTTCCATCAACTTCTGCTTTAAGTTTATCTTTGAAGTTGTTCTTCACGTTTAATTCATAGTCGTTCTTCTGTACCTTTCTTCTTTCCACTATTTCTTTTTGTAACGGTTGGTATAATTCTCTTCCCTTTTGCTGCGTGTCTTTCTTCTTTAGCTGGACAGGTACATTAGGCAAGGTGAAAACAGTTTCAATGGTAGTCAGTCGTATGTATTTAGTACATATGAGTAACATAAAATATGACCATATGAGTAACATGTAATATGACCAACTCATGATTTAGTTTCATTTAGAGTGAAATACAAATGCATAGATTTGGTAAAAAAAAAACATATGATTAACAGTGATTTGATTACCTCTTCCTCTTCTCCTTCATGATTTTCATGTTCAGGTTTTATTTCTACTTCGATCCCATTTTGCACCTCGAACAAACGCTTTACAGTTCATAAGCCCAAGAAATTGGATATCAGTACCAGTGATCACTGATTAAAAGTAATAATACATGAACTTTTATGCAACTATTATTCATTAACAGTGTTAGATGCTCATTTGTTACCTCAATTTCGCAAATGGTTATTTCTTGCATTTTGATGTTCAGTTCCGGAAGACTCCACCTGATTAGGGATGGTGTGTTACCCTCGATGATCTCCCTCCCACTGATTGGTTGTGTAATATTTGTTTTCTCACACAACCAAAGCTGTATGCACATGCACGAAAACATTGCATAACAGAAGTCATAATGGCAAAACCCAAAAGATGTCGAAAATGATAATAATCATATTAGAATTATTGTATTGCACTTACTGGAATGAGAAGAGCGCATCCCTTAATTTCAACTTTGCTCTTGGCTTTCAAAGATTTGTTTAGGAATTCTCCCACTGCTGCTGCCCATGAATACCTTGAAAGTTTGTCAAATTCATCACAATACTTCACTAGAACCAATTGAAGATGTGATCGGGTGAACAGGAATGTGATGAACAACTCCATTAGGGTGAGACGTACAACATCTTCTATATCCGTTTGTTCTTTCCTATTCAGTAACTTTAATAGTAGACCATGTAGCAGTTTGTGGCTCACCCTGTCTATTCCCTTAAAATGTCTCTCAGTAAAGTCTGACTTGTATGATCTACGATAAACCAGATGACCGAATTGGACTGTGTCACCATGTTGTGGCAGTCCAAGAATCTGAGAGATGTCTTGTGTGTTTATAGATATGGCTCTAGTACCAAAGTGAAAGGTCGCGGTCTCTGGGTTAAAAGTTTTGATGATCTTTAGTAAGGGAGTTCGACAATCCTTGCATTGTAATTCTGAAATGGTGCCATTGTGAAATGCTTCTAACAATGGCCAAAATGGAGTCTTCTGAAGCAACTCCAAGTGGCTTTCCTCAAGTAGCTGCATTGTTTCCAACATTGGCAGCACACTACAACGAATTTGACAATATGGTGCCATTTTACAATCTGCATGGGTGTAACAGTGAGAACACATTTTTATACTGCTTGAAGAATGTACCACATTCACAACAAAGCAAGAAAGTAAAAGTAAATCTAGCTGATATCCCTCTGTCTAACAACACTAGAATTGTTGTAATTTTTTCTTGGCTCTTTTATTACTTCTAAATAACTAAATCTAATACATATTGGTCTAACAGCTGCTCATAAGATCAGAACTAGTGACAAAAATCAGGGTTCTTCATCTTCCTGCTGGTTTATATATCTATACTATTATTAAGAGAAGAGGCTTTGTTAGCCAAAATCTAAAATTTTGACAGAATTGACCCTAGAATATTAATAAACTTTGAGAATTAATTAAATCACATGGATAATTAAGACATTTACAAAATATATTTTTATTTAAAAAATTTGAAAAAAAATATCCACAACCCACTTTTTTCTCTCTCACTTTCTTTTCTCTGCAATAACCAACTTTTTTATTTTTTATTTTCTGAAAAAAAAAATTAATAACTTGCACATGCAAAGCATGTGGAGAAAAATGCTAGTATATTCTTAACCAAATTACAAAGCAAAAAAAAAATTAATAATAATTCCTATACCAAAACTGCACTAAAATGTCAGTAATACTCAATGCAAGCTACAACATAAAAAGTTAAAAGCAAAACAAAACCCAAAACTCACACTCCAAAATTGGTAATCTGTCTCATATCCTACAGTAAAATCAGAAAGGAGAGAAATTATCAAGAACAAAAAGGGTGTACCTTAAATTGGCGGATGATCACTGGACCTTTAAGTTTCTTCAAGGAAAAGTTAGACTCAAAGGATGAAGCAGGGTTTTCACAATGCCGAGTTTGAGCAGAATTGAGTAGAGGTAGGGTTTGTATAGGAATGTATATATAATAAAAATAGGGTCAGAGAGAAATAAATGAGGAACAGAGAAAAAACAGAGCATAGGAGGAGGTTGTGGTGGTGATGGTGCCATCTGCCATTGATGGTAGCAGGAAGTAGCTCTGCCTCTGCCATTGTGAGTTAATTTTGAAACAAAGGGAATCGCGCCGATGCCAAAAATAGGAGCTTACTCAATGCCTTGGTTATCAAAAGGACCAAAGGCGCCATTATTTACCCAGAAAAGGATATATCAGTATTTAAAAGGCTGGCCCTTCAGTTTTGGTGATTTTATTAATTACTGAGAGTAAAATACATTGAAAGTTAATAGTACTCTAGCTGCCATCCAAAACTAATTAGACAAATAAATCCATTCAAACTGCCTCATTAGTTTTCACCTCGATCTAAATCCTATGACAGTTGAGCATACAAAACCAACTCAATTGTACCTCTTTTGTGTTTCTTTTTTTGTAGGTAAGACGGCCAGCACCTGACCAAGAGCTACAGCCGAAATAAGATGTTGACAAAAAGAAATGGAGCAGATAATAGATATTACACCTCGATCAATATCGTCAACAATTTAACAAACACAAAATTTATAGCAACTGCGCATCCAAGCAATTGCTTTCTACTCATCTGTTAACACATTCGTCATGGAATTTTACAAAACCGACTTGTAATTAATCAATCCATTTTCTAATTGAATCTTGCCTTCCGCCACCTTTTTGGAAGGAATTCTGATTTGAGAATGTGGATCTATATTTTTCAATCAGCATGTCAAGTTTATCTGTAACATCCCGCCCTGTTGGGTCTTTATTCTTCGGCCTTCTTCTCATCATGTTTTCTCCTCCCTCCGTGTAATTTTGCTCCTGCAGCTTCCTCTTCTTAGGTTCCACATTTGTCTTTCTCGAAGATATTGATGTGGGCGCATCAACTGCCTTGATTTCACCTGCATACGATCTCCACCGCCAGCCTCCTGCCATCTTGATGATGACTTTCACGTTTTGAACCTTCTACCGATGAGCCTCCCAGTACTTTTTTTGATGAAATATTTTCTGCCTTTCTATCTGAACCATTCTTCTGCCTCTTGGGAAATCTCTGCCCTTCAGTGGCAGCTCCATCACTTGCCCTATTTTCCACTTCACCCTCTTTATTTGGTACTACCTCATCCAGTTTTCGCTTGTCACCTTTGTCTCTCCGGTTTTCAAACTTCTTGCTTGGGTGGGCATCTGCTCTATTTGAGTGATCAAATTGCCGCCCCTCTTTCTGATTACCATTAGCGGCATGCTGCTGAGTTTGTTGTGATACCTGACGTGCTCTCAGTTTCTGAACATTATCAAGTGCAAACTCCACAATTGGCCGATGTTCTGAACCAAAAGTTTCTGCAAGTAGTATCACAATAAATTACAATATATGTCAAAAAGAAAAGAAAGAAAATCCAACATGATGAAATGGTGAATTCGGTTGATAATGAAAACTTACCAGGATTGTTGTTAAGAACTCTCAGAGCCACAAGGGCATGCTGGTGCTCTGTAAACTCAATGAAAGCAACACCGCGAGAGTGGTTCTTTGCAACAATCTTTCCCTTTTTCACATCCTTCAAGCACTTTATCTGCATGCTCAACATCATATACAACAGAAAACTTCAATTTTTCATTTTTTGGACAAAAAACAAGGGAAAACTTTATAAAACAAAAATAAAACCACCACTCATAAGCAACAAACGTAACTACAATCTAACCTGTCGAATCACAGGTTTTTGTAGCTTCGCTCGTGAGGTAACAGCATCCATACAAAGTTTCTTAAGCTGTTTTTCAGTCATGGACTTTGGCAAATTGTACATAACTAATCTTGTCTTTGAAACATGAAAATTTGGAGATTTAAGCTTCATCGCCTTGCTCCTCTCCAACCTGCATGGTTTCAGAAAAAATTAATAAATAGGAATATGAAACTGGGAATAGTAATCAGCATCTGAATGCTGAAGCAGCACCAATGCAATTTGCTCATAACCTGTTAAAAACTACAAAGCAAGATAATCCTCTTGTCATGTCAAACTTCTAACCAAGTTCTTTTCCCTTTTTGACAGGATATTCCTAAATAGATTTCAAAACTTGTAGGTTTCCCTTTTTTCTTATCCCTGCTTAAAACTTTTAAGTAGATACAATTAAAAGTAGATGAGAACTATAAACAGAAAATTAAGACAAGCATAGGCTTTTTTATTTCCAAAAAAGTAGCTAAAATAGAATTGATGATCACATCAAACTGACTTAGAAATTTTGTGCAAAGAAGACTGGTAAGAACCAATTGTAACGTCCAATTGCCAGACTAAATATTCAGCATCTAGGGGATTATAAAAAACAACAAATCTTACATTTGGCGTTTTGACATATCATTAGCTGAAACCCCTTCTGCAGCGGGAGTTCCCGCAAGAATAAGACCTTCCTGTTATGATTTGAATCAAAGAAAATTCCAACCATTCAGGACAGTACATCACAGTTACCAAGAGACACAGAAAACTATGATATAGATAAAGCAAGGAAAGAAAAGGAAGGTCGTTTCTAAAAGGAAAAACCTTTGCCAAATAGAGATTGCGGTGGTCTATGTCCTCTTTTTTGGCCATATTTTCTTCCTTCTCATGAGCTGATTTTCTATCCAAAGCCTGGAAGACTGTCAGTTGTCTACCCTTGAGAAAAATCCCCAAGCCAGATGCGGCACTCCCAGCTGAAACAGCAGAATTCACTGCATCTATTGTCTTAAACTTGAGAAAGCCAGTTCCTTTTGGTCGCCTGCCACAACATATATCATGTTAAGTTTCCAGTATAATAGAGAAAGGTAGGAATTATATTAAAAAGGTATAAAACATACTTGGTAAGTGGATGAAGAACTGGGACAAAAGATTGCACTTGCCCGAAAGCAGAAAACCTTTGTTTGACTTCTTCATTAGTGATCTCAAAAGGAAGGTTGCTGATGAAAATTGTTCTATGCAAATCATCTACTTCTTCCGTTTGTGGTTTAGCAACATCTGATGCACTGGCACTTTCAGAAGATAATTTATTAGGCGCAGTCTCGGAAGATAACTTACTAGTCTCATTAGCAGATTCTTCAATAGTTGGCTCCTTGTTGTTTACGGGCAGTGCAGAATCATCAACAGTAGTTACTGTACCAGAGGGTGTGGTAAACTTTTTTAGAACTTTTCTTGCAATGTCTGCTTCCTCCTCAAAATCAATAGTTGGCTCCTTGTTACCTTTGGGCAATGCAGAATTATCAACAGCAGTTACTGTACCAGAGGGCGTGGTCAAGTTTTTTAGAACTTTTCTTGCTATGTCTGCTTCCTCCTCAAAATCAATTTCAGTAGGGATGTCTTTCAGCTCTGTGGTATTGGAGTCATCTGAAGCACTGTCAATCCCATCAAGGTGCTGGGACTTTTTACATGCATCTCCAGCATCACCCTCAAAATCATCACTGCTACTATCATTTCCCCCATCTCTTCCGCCCTTTTCTCCTGTAAAAACCAATGTTTTGCTTTATTGCATGTCGTTTTGCTTTGCACAGAGACACATTTCTAATTACTAAATCATTAAATTGCTAAGACAAACAGTTTCACACATCTAATATAAATTTTGAAGAAAATCTTAATACTTGGTAATAAGACATCTTACTAGTCATGAGCCATAACCAATGTTCAAAATATCAGCAGTGACAAATATATCAGCGCTCAAATTGATATATCAACAGATATGTTGATATCAAGGATATGTCAGTAGTACATACTTTCAAGGAAGATTTTTCCATAAACGTTCCATCTTGGGGTACAAAAGGTAGATGAAAACTCCATTTATAGTTAGAAATTCAAAACTAAAATTACTTCACTAAATAATTAGAGATAAACTATAACCCATTAAGAAAACCAAAAGGGGGCAGGAGTATCAACTGAAGGTTCATGGCTAAACAGAAAATAATTAGAAGTTTAAATAGTCATAGCCTATGCCTTTATTTCACACAAAAAAAAAAAAACAGAGAGACAGCCAGCCGTCTTCACAAATCAGACTAGGCATTCCCCCAGTCCCTCTTTCATCGACATAAGAAGAAAAACATCTCTATCAGATATTCAGATTTTAGAAGAACTCAAAGAGAGAAGGGCATGGTAAGAGGTTGATTCTAGATCTTCTTTTTCTTCTTCCTATTCTATATCGCCAGATTTTTTTTTTCCTACATGTTTTTGGAGATTGGGCCAACAAATCCAGATATCTCCCATATTTTGGTCATATTTGAGTTATATACGGGGAAGATATACAGGCGGACTCATCCAAACAACAGAACATTGGCCGATGTAAACCTTGATCATGACTATTTACTCGAAAGCTTGCATGTACTTCTAGAATATGAAAAACAATGACCACAGTTGATATAAAAATCATATCATCACCGTTTCTTTAACCAAGCACGAAATGCCCATGGACTAGTCATTATTCATGCAAGGTTCAAAAAGAAACGGCAATAACAAAAGCGCGCTAGATGAGAATGGAGTTACAGTGTACTACCATCTTCTGAAGCAAGGGTGTCATTGCCACTACCATATATCTGCTTAGGAACAGCCCAGTCCACAGCAATTGGTCTTTTAAGAAGTTTTTGTCCATTGAACTTTTTTATTGCCTAAATAAAAAGGAAAAGAGTTAATGCATGTAAATCAACATGAACTCTACTCTAAAACTAAGCATGAATCACAAATGTACATTTTCCGCATCTTGTCTGCGTGTGAATTTGACGAATGCAAATCCTTTAGACAACCTGCCAACAATAAAAAAGAAATGAAGAAAAACAGAAAGTGCTATTACAAAAAGTATGAAAAACAGTACAGGATGATAGTACAATACCCTGTATCAGAATTCTGTGGTATATAAACCTCCCAGACAAATCCCGCAGATGAAAACATATCTTTGATATCACTGACTTTGGCCTGCATTTGTGTTGGCAAACTACTTCAGATAACACTTCTCACAATGAAGAAAATTGCATATGACACACAATTAGTAAAGGACCTTGAAAGGAAGATTTCTGACAATGAGCTTCCACTTCCGAGTCTTGGAACCCTGGCCCAAAAACACAATCAAACTGTTAAGACTTCCCATTGTAGATTGAATAACAATAAACCACCACCATAACATGAATACAACACCACCGCCACACCATAACATGAAACAAAAAAACGGATACGCTAAAATCTGCATGCCAGTCAAGCATGGTTACCTATCACAGAAAACTCAAATGCTGAAAGCTGGTCTCCTACTTTTATCTCTAATGGTTACTGCATTGCCATTAAACACTTCTTTTGTTCCTAACCCTGCACTTCCTCTAAAAAAATAAATCCTGCATTTCCAATAAATTTATTTTTATGGTTGGAAGCATTCCTAATAACAAAATCTATAGCATCCTTGCCTCATTATTCTATTATCTATCCTACTTCAGCAAGGACAAATAGCGTAAACTTGATCCAGTAACAATAAATTCCACATTAAAAAACAAAACAATTAAATTACTTGTATTTGTCCATATAAGAAATGTGATTGAAGCAGTTGAATGTCATTTACCTCCCCACCCAGCTGACGGGCCCAAACAATTCCTCCTTTTATCTCCTTTTGGTGTAACATTGCAACAGAAGCATGAGCTGATTTAACACTGTTGTAAAGTACAGCTGAGGCATCCATTTTGCATCCATCTTGTACAAGACCTGAACAGTCACCAGAGATTATGGTCAACTCAACATCCCAAACTGTGTAAATTTAAAAAAAAAATACTGCAAATGAGGGCAGAAAATGATTCAAATCTGTCTAGTAACAATTGATTCCAACTAAGAAAGCAGTTACCCAACTATGACTACAAAAGTCAAAAGTATCGAGTGCTATGCAATAATAATGGGGTCGCGATTATTGTGTCAAAGATGACAAATATCTTGATAACAGAATGACTACTGTCAAGGATATAAAATATCTCAATGAAGTCATCAGAATTGTATATATTTTGAATGTTAGGTACTTAAACGCAATTTCAACTCAATATATTAAATAAATCACTCCCATCACGTGGAAAAGGTTAAAAACCGCCTCCTGAGGGCGTGAAAACCCTTACCATGTTGTTGAAGCTCTTCTTTGGGAAAAGGATAAGTTATAGAACACACATCGCCAACCTCCCTAGCTTGGCGATGAACATCTTCCGCCATGCCAGCATTGAGAAGGCAACCAAATATAACAGTCCTAGCAACCCTTCATAACAATAAGAAACTTAAGATATCAGAATACCAGATGAAGATATTAATTATCATAGGATCTCAAACGTTTACGATATAACACAGATTGAGTAGAGAACAAAAATCATTATTCAGATCAAATTGAGAGCCCAAATATTAAGCTGAGAACCAGGAACTTAATAAAGTAAAATTCATTGACAGGAAAATTTTTATCATAGCACAAGAGATGGTTTTTATTTTCTTTTGTTTTTCAATCAAATTACTTGATTAACCTGTTACCTACAAATGACATGTGAATTGGAACACAAAACTAGGAAAACATATAGCCACCTAATTATACTTGACGTCAAAAAGGAAAAGTCTTAGAACTTAGAAGACTCTCCTTCATATTCAGAGGCCTCAAAATTCACTCTTCTGAAATTGATTTTGTGCATATGGCCAAAGATTTGCAAACTTTTAAAAAAACTAAATCAAAGATGGAGACCTACATTAATCATGCTTGTAACCCTACATTTCCATTTTTTTTCTTCCTTCTTTTTCTCCTTTTTCTTTTTGGATGAGATACGAAAAAAGATTTTCATTAATAATCAAGAAGGATAACAATCTTCAAACAGGAGTCCTGGATAATATCTCCTGCATCTGATAACCAGAAATAATGTAACCCTAATGAAAGGGAAAATCTTGCAAGGCAATGAGCTGCAAGATTGCCCTGTGGACTCACATGCTATCTCAAGAGTACATAGAATGAACGTTGAAGGCCCTGAATTGAGCTGACTAAGCCCAATTATACTTCCTAAGCTTTTATCTATATATTCAATAAAAATCTATCAACATCAGATTCCTATGTCCAGTCTAGGTTTAAACTTGATATCAACACCATCTGTTAACACAGTTCTACAGAGCGGATAGAATTCATGGAAAATTGAAAGCTGTAATGCATGAACTTAATGACTATATGAACCAACAAGGCTCTAATAAATGTGAGACTGAACCAACTGACTCACTTGGGGAAAAAGAAATAAAAAGAATTACTTTGGGAATGAAAACTATATTGTCCTTGAGATGCAAGGGAATATTCTATACCTCTGCTTTTCAGAACCTCCCACTTTTGCCACAACATCTTTACATGGTGCTACTGGTTTTCTGGGTTTCACAGTTTTTTCTGCATTTTATTCCAAAGCAAAAAAATTCAAATGGTTAAGTATGATGAGTATGAAACCACAATAACAAGATTTATATACTGCGAATAGCAACCTTTTTCCTCCAACTTTGAAGCATCCTTTTCCTTTTTCAAATTGCCAGCATCCTTATCATTCTTTGACTTCATGGTCTTATCCAATTTAATCTCTACAAACAAAACGTAGTTAGATAAGAAAACCAATATTGCAGAAATTGAATTGAGAACATTAGGACCAGTATTAACATTTTATCCTTAATGTTCCAGTTAAAGAAAGGATAGTGGAAAAGAGTATGAAAACTATCACAACCAAAGAAAAAAATGCATAAAAACAAACAGCAACATAAATATATATAATAAGATTCACCACCTCTTGTATCCAAGTTTGAAGCACCCTTTTCCTCTTTAGGATTGTCTCCATCCTTGCCATTTTTTGAATTCATAGTTTCATCCAATTCAGAACCTAAAAACGTAAGATAAACAAAACATTTTATGGCAGAATTGAGATCAGTGAGGACAGTTTGATAACTGTATTCTATTGACTTGTTTGTTGGAAAAGAGGGTATATATATGAAGAAAGGGAAAATGGAGAATGCATAATCATCAGAAATATGTTTACCACTTAGCTTCCAGGATTCCAAGTTGAATATTTTGTAAATTATATGGACTCACAATGTCAAATCCTAAAGCCAAACAAGTGTGTCAACAGTGCTAAACCCTAATCATCAGTAATACATTTAGCACTTAGCTTCCGGCATTCCAAGTTGAGTATTTTGTAAGTTATATGGACTCACAATGTCAAATCCTAGAAGCTAAACAAGAGTGTCAATAGTGCTGAAGAAACTACTTAAAGGCTTTTTCTGTTTTAATTTTATAAGCCATTTTCTGTATTTTATTCCCGTCACCCTACCTCTATCATTTTCTTCTCTCCCTCCCCTCTTTTCATTTAATTTGAAACAAAATATCACACGTGTCCTTCAGCTAAGAAGTGAAATTATAGGTGTGCCTTAGATCCATACTAAGATGAGTGGTACTACTACCAACCTTGATCTTTCTTTGATCTTCGTTGTTCAAAAGGTGCACGGTGCATGGCATGCTTAACAGCAATCTTTCGACCTCCAACAGACACACCATTCTTCAGCTCAACGGAGCGATCAGCATCAGTTGTGACAGCACTACAAACAGATACAAAAACACAAATCAAAATAATATTTCAAATTCTTGAAACCTTAAACATTAATGGTTTAGAGTTCATTAAGTAAAAAATGAATGTCCAAACTAATGAACCTATCAGTATAAGACGATACATGCTGCAGGAATACTAATGAACTTGAACTTACAATTGAACAAAGCCAAAACCACGGTGCTCCGCCGACCCTGCAACCAATGCAAAAAGGCATATATAAGAAACAGTCTCCGACTGAAACTTCTAATAGTTGGTACTACAATCCAAAATGCAAATTACTCTCTTGCACAATTTTAGCTCACCCTTTTTTGTGACCATAAAGCACCGCCTGATCGGTCCGACTTCACTGAACGTCTCCTCCAGCTGATTTTCACAATACAAACAATACTTTGCATAAATAAAACAGCACAGCCAAATCACACATACACACACAAAAAAAAAAAAAAAAAAACAGAATCCTTGAACAGATAGTAATACAAGTATTATTGAGCTAAATTTGGATGATTAGGTCTTGTTCTAGGTTAGTTTTGAGGGAAAAAATTTACAAAATCGGGGATTTGAAAAAGAATGAGAGTACCTGGGAATTGGTGAAAGAGTAGGGCAAATTGGAGACGAAGACGGTGGAGGTACAGTGCTCGGTTTCGGTTCTGGTATGGCTCCCATCTCTGCTTTTCTTCTTCCCCATCTCTGCTTCTGCTCCTGCTCCTGCTCCTGCTCGGCGGGCGAATGGAATGGACCTAAAACCTCTCAGGGTGGGTTTACAACCCTTCGGGTTCTCATTTGGGCCTACTAACTGGGCTTCGGGTTTTGATGACCCGAAAGTCCTTTTAGGACTTGGATCCATCTTGTGGAGGGCAGTTTTGGGTACGGCTGTGCATGTATAAATTTTTCAAAACGCCAACATTATCGGCTTGGAGAATCTACTTTGATCGCACCTCTCATGAAAAATCCAATCGGTTATACTTTTTAGCTGTTGAGCAAATCTTGTGGTGATGTTTGAGCCTTTGGGGAGTATTAATACTTTAGAGCATTGACGAATTTTCCTTTATTGGCCTACTTCACGAATTAAAAGAGCATCATGTATGTTCCAATTCTCGTCTCTTTTGGTTCTTTTGATGCTACGACATGTTCTGTGTTTGTTGATATCATTCATTGTTCATTAGCTCCGAATTGAGGGCCTAGAGTTTTGTTCGATACTTCGATATATTGTCATATTGTACGTATTAACTTATGAAAAATTATCCATATAATATTTCAGGAGTTAATTGATCACATTTTGCTCCATTAATTTTTAAATCATTGCCTCTAACTTTGATAAAATGCCCTAATGAGACATTAACATTTGGTGTTTTTACCATAACTTATGACTTTTCCGTCCATTTAATAGCAAAAAATATCGAATGATGTGACGAAAAAACACTACTAATATAGTTCTTGTTTTGAAATTATAACTATTTTCTTGAGTTTTTGTAAACAGTTTTCATAGAACGGAGCATTCGAGTTGAAAGTTGCAACGTATATTTTTTTGCTAGCACAGTCCTATCAAATTATGTTACCCGAAAAACCCCCCTCGTTTTTTATCTCAAAAACTTGATGAATTTCTTTCTAGCATCAGAATAAAGTAGTGATAGCATGAGATGTGTTATTAAATAGGCATATGTGGTGGGGGCATGACTTGCGTGCACAAGTTGGTAACCTTTCTAAAAACGTTATTGCAGATTGATGCACGGGATCTTTCTAGGGTTGAGATTATTGATTTTCCACCGAAGAAAGCTTTCATTTTGTACCATCAAGTATAACGGACAGGTAAGAATTTCTATTGTGCCATTGAAGTACTGCACGATACATAATTAGAATCACATGTCAAACGCACTCTATGTAGTTTAATTGGTTAGAATCTCCAACTCTAATGCCTTAATAAAGTTTGTAGGTCAAACACTATTTTGAAAACATATCAATGATTTTTCGGCTTACATTCTAACGTTGTCATCATGGATGTAGGAATTGGGAGTCTCTTGAACTTGGACCATAATGGGAAGGAGCAAAAGTTGGTGGTCCAACCAAATACATATTGGGTGGGGGTTAAAATTTCTTTGAACTATCGAAATTTTCATAACACGACATTATTTTTTTACTAAAATTAAAAATATCTTCAAAATACATCTAATTAGATTCTCTTCTTCTCTCTTCATTTCCTCATCAATTCCACATAAATGTAAGTCTGGCCATCTAACAGACTAGAGTACCCTACGACGGTGGTTATGCAGAAACCAGAAAGTGGACCAAGCCCATTGTTGTGGAAGTAGCTGATGAGGTGAGGGAGGTTATGTTTGTGTTTCACATAAATCAGCGAAGATTGCCGATTTCAAACTTGCCAAAAAGGCAGGGCCAGTCGGAAACAGAGTCAAAGTTCAGGGAACTCTGCTATACATGTCGTCTGAATCAGTGAACAAGTAAGAGTTTGAGTCATCAACAGATATTTGGGCATTTGTGTATATATATTTGTGCATTTGGGTGTGTATATATATTTGTGTGTGTGTGTGTGGGCATTTGGGTGTGCTATACATGTTTAGTGTGTGTGTGTGTGTATATATTTGTGCACTAGTAAGAGTTTGAGTCATCAACAGATATTTAAAATATATATATACACAAACACACAGTAGTGCAAGCCCAACAAAAAGAAAAATGAGGACTGTGCAGAATAGAAGACCCACAAGGCCACAACCAGTATCCGGATTCTGATAGCCCCATGCCTCCATCCATTGTCACAGCTGAGGTCACCCGCTTAAACACACATCACTTTCATTTTCTCTTCTAGAAGGAAAAAGGGATTAATGTGAACAGCAATTTGATACGATGGTTTAATTTCAAGGATAGGTTTTATGGATCCCACTTCCCAATTAGACAAACACTAGAAAAGGCAACCGCGCGATACCGCCGGAATTGGATTTGTTAGTTGTTAACAATTTTTTATATAGTGTTTAGTCGTTAAACAATTCTTTTTGTAATTCTGATAAAAAATGTAATAGATCATAGTTACATAAGTTTGAGAACTACAATTTTAGAAACAAAGTTTCTATAGTGCAAGTTTTAATAAGCTGTTTGAACAGATTACACATTTGCAAGAACTACAATTACATAAATATGATTAATGAAACTATTCCATTTTTAATATTTCAAAAAAATATACTTTAGGTATCATTTGTAGAAATTTACAAATACAAAACAGAATTGTTCTCTCACAAAAAAAAAATTAATAAAATAAATTTTTTTTTTTTTAAATGAAAAGATATGGCAAAATAGAAAAAAAAAAAAAAAAAAAAAGACAGATTGTAATTTTAGTTAAACATTGGGGGCAAAACCGTCATTCCACTATTACATAAACAGTGATAAACAGTGGATCCATCTTTAGTATTATGTATAATAGTCTCATAATTAAGCATAGGTTGCGTTTGGAGAAGAATTGGAGTAAAATAATTTTAGAGACTAGAGCTAGTCCTTCTAGTGAGAACATTACTCCATTACAACCTTGTCAATTAAAAATTAGGGGAAATGATGATTTACCTAATTTTAGCTTAAAAATTGCTCACTTACCTAAACACTCTAAGAGATTGCCCACTTACCCAAACACTCAAAGATATTATTTCCCTAATACCCAATTAAGTATTTTTTTTATTCATTTTTATTTACTTTTGGGGCAATTTTGCTCTCTCCTTCTTTGTCACTTAAAGAAAGAAGTCATTGGAGACTTTGCTTGACTCCGGTGACCAGTGACCGGACTCCGGCGACTTACCCAAACACTTTAAGAGATTATTTCCCTAATACCCAATTAAGTATTTTTTTAATTCATTTTTATTTATTTTTGGGACAATTTTTCCATCTCCTTCTTTGTCACTTAAAGAAAGAAGTCATTGGAGACCTTACTTGACTCCGGTGGCGGACTCCGGTGACAGATGACCGGAATCCTGCTACCAGACTGGTGACCGGATTCCGGGGTCTGAATTTATTGCCCCCTAATAATACCCAGTAACCATATTATTGCCCCCCAATAACAAGTTCATTGGGGATCAATAATTAATGAAAAATGAAGATGTTTTTAATTTGATCCAAATAAATAATCCAAATAATCTTATTATTGCCCTTGCTCCTCCGGCTCCAGCCCCGTCTTATATGAAACAAGTCCCTTCAATTCCCCAATCAATCAACAAAAATCTAATTTCATTTATTAGATATTAATGCTCAATTTCTTTTTTGTCCTTTTGGGCCTTGCCCCTATGTTAAAAAAAAAAAAAAAAAAAAAAAGGAGGTCTTCTCTGAAATTGTCGTTTGCCAGGTTTCTCCAAACCCAAATCAGAATCCAGTCATCGAACCAAAACCCAGAATCCGATCAATCAATAGTGTGAAGAAAAAAAAGAGACAACACAGTCGGAATATTGAATCTGGATTTCACTTTCAAATCCCATCGAACCCAAAATGGTATTCAATTCTGGATTGAATTAGACGGAGATGAGGAGACGTGGTGACCGGCCAATCATGATGCCGCCTACGTGGACGTCGCTGCCGCCATGTCATCCAACATCACGATGCCAGATTAAATCATGATCGAGGAAGGATCGAGGGGAATTGAAGCAGGACCCGGCTAAGATCCGAATCGCACTGGAATACACCAACTTAGTTCTCTGGCTCAAGTACGCCAAGACGAGTGCTCGCTTCTCACGTCGTTCGTCGTCATCACCGCCAAGACTGCTACTGTTTACGGGTCCGAGCAAGATCTCTGTCCTCGTCGGAAAGAGATCTGAGATGGGAGGGCAGGTGGGGAGAGAGAGAGAGAGAGACAGAGAGAGAGAGTCTGATAGGAGGTGAGAGAGAGAAGTTTGTATTTTATTAATTAGATGGGGGGTAAAAATGTTACTTGTGTTTAAATTGGGTAAATGGGAGTAAAAAACTCTTAGTAGAGTACGTGGGTAATTTTTAAGCTAAAATTGGATAAGTGGTCACGGCTCCTAAAAATTATGTAAAAAGAAATATCTGACAAAAAAAAAATTAATAAGAGGTATATTTTTTAGTTATTTGAGAATAAAAGTAAGCATGAGATTAACTTGATGGAGAACAAGTCCAACAAAACAACACAACAAACTTGTTATTATTCCCATTACAAAGCGGTGCCCTAGGGTTTGCCGAGCATAAAAGAGATCCGACGACTTCTAAGAGGCTTGGTGGTTCTTTGGCTTGCCTACGGCACTTGCGTGAGTCAGTGGTGGTTTGGTGGATCAAGCGAGACGCGACTCTTGTCAACTTTGATTCGAGGTTGGGCTGTTCATTGCTTTTGTCGGGAAGATCCGGTGATTCCGTTGCCAGATTTTGAAGAAGAAAGGCTCAATCTGTGAGGTAGATTGGGTTGCTTGATATCGCCGCGGGAATCGATCGTTCCCAAGTCGAAACAGTCGGGAGATCAGCTTTCCATACTAGCGAGGCATGGAGGAGTCGTCGACATCGGATCTCCAGAGCGGCGGAGATTCTCTTTTCCGACTGGCTCAGTGCAAGTTCTGGTTCTTTCTTGGTTCCGGACGGTTGTTGATTGAGAACTATTGACAGCGTGTAGAGAAGCAATAGGTCTGACGTTGATGCACTGTTGGAACGGCCGCCCGCCAGAGCGGTGGTCGACAGGCTTGCCGCCGGAGGATATGACGGCGATGGAGGAAAATGAGCAACATAAGGCTCCTCTTATGTTGGCTTGGGTTTGGGCCTGGGTCTCTAAGCATGGGCTCAATCTTAGGCTGACGGGGCAGAGGAGTCTTCCTACTATGCAAGACTTGATTTGGGCTTAGGCCCGGTCAAGGCAATCGTGGCCCTAATGTATTAGGGTATTGAGCCTGTGTGAGATTGGATTAACTTCTGTAAGTCTTCTATGACATTTCTAGTGTCTTGCTTGTACCACAATTGTGTGATTGGCAAGTGGGGACTAGTTGAATGAATTTTTTTTTCTGTAGGAAGCGAGGTTTTTTCATTCTTATATAGACTCACTTAAATGTGAGCGTCCCAGATATTTTAATGATCTGCTCTAGCTTAGATAGTTTAGTACTGATTTTCTTGTTGAGTTTTGATTATGTAAGTTATGGTAGACTCTAGCCTGTTGACTGTTGATCTAATGAATTCAACTTCTATTTCAAAAAAAAAAAAAAAAACTAACTTGACAAATCAACGTCAATAAAATATCACTTGTAAATTTGTAATCGTTAATAAAGCTTTTGACGTAATCATCTAGACCTAAGACTATTTTCTTTCTTGTCTTGTTGTTTTTAGTTATAAATTATCTGATACTAATTAATCGATCATTCACTCGGCATTCCACCAAACAAAGGGAATTATAACCGGAATTAGTTTGAACTAACCAATTGCCGGTTACAAATAGTAGACGAGAGGGGTAAGTAAACTGTGAAATACTGCAAGGCTGAGAGCAGCGGCGGATATATGTAACATGCAAAGGCTACAACCCAACCCAAAAATTCTAATAAAAAATGATTACCTATAGGGATAATATAGTAATAGGGTTCCTCAGAGAAAAAATTATTTAATATATCTGTGATTGCATATGCCATTGAGTCTATGTATCCTTCTAAGAGCAAATGCACCCCAATGGTCTTGGACGTCCAAGACCAGCCAAAATGGCAAAAAATAAAAAACGCTGCATGCACCCCAAACTTGTTGGACGACCAGAGGCCTTCCAGACCAAGCCCAATGGCAAGTCTTGGACTTTGACTTGGTCGATCAATATGGGCACATTGGCTTCACATGGAAACTGACTTAAGATAATGGATGTTGATAAATTTTGTCTTGTAGTTAAACATGGTGGGATCATATATATGAATAAGTTGCTCTTGTTCCAACCATTGGATTAAATCTCAAAAAATAAAAGAACCATTGGATTAAATAGTAAACGATTGAGAGGCATTGACGTTGCCTATGTGGAGTGCATGAAAAAATTGGGAGGCAAAGACAATATTAGTGAATAGTGCACAAATGGCCTATTGACTCTTGGGGTGCATTTGCTCTAAACTCTTTCTTTCCTCTCGCTACCTTTCAATTCCGCCCTCTTTATTCTTTTTCTATTTTCTACCTCAATACCCTAATTTCTAAACAATTCTTCAAATACTTGTAGCTCAAATATCGAAATGTTTCCGTAAAAAAAAATCACATATAAATTTAGCCTATCTAATATTTTGATCCTGAATCTCTCCCAGGTTGAAAGAGAGAGAGTAACTAGGGTTCCTTGACTCCTAGCTTCTTTACGAGTTCATTAAAATTTGATTATTAATAATAAGCTAGTAAGGAATACATTTGCAAATGAAGAAATCTGTTGTCCCATTAAAGAAAGAAAGAAAGAAAGAAAGAAAGAAAGAAAAGAAGACATGAAATCTCGTAAACAAATTTTGAGTGGTCATCAATCATAGCGCGACGTGTCCCCTGGTTTAGAAGCATCAAACAATTTTTTTGCCCAGTCATTGTCAACGTGGCCCTCAATATAGTCCATTGAAACATTCATTATTCTACTCCAAATTATTCTACTAATTACTTGATTAGCCACTCAGCCACACAAACTAGCTCCCAGCTGCCACTTTCTCTCATAATTATTGCTAATCTTTTAACTAATCTTAATCCAACAAAGGATAAGGTGGCTAATCACGAGTTTAAAAGACCAATAATCAAATGGGCCTGATATGGCGCCCTTTTATAGTTTTGTCTCTATCTCTATTTCTATTATTATTATCATAAAATAAATGAAGGCGCTCTTTTGGTGTCACAGAGATTCATCAAAATATGAAGTATCTAAAAAAATTTATAACTCGAAATAAAATTATCCAAACTTTTGAAAAAAAAAAAACATAAATATGAAAAAATTGAAGAAAAGCGAGAAACTTCCACTTTCTTCATTTTTTCAATAACAAGACGTACATTACACGGATATGAGACTGGTTATAATAGAAGGACCCCTCCTGCTCCTAAGAAGATGGCCCATATAATTTTTTGAGAAGTTACGATACACACAAATGAATTGAGTGTGAAAACTTATTAATGCAGCTATGTTTTCAGTTTACTCTATACTCTATAATTTCTTTTCGTAACTTGAGCGACGACGTATGTATGTGTAGTATTATGTGTGAGATTCTTGTTTTTTTTTTTTTTTTTTTTCGGGATTCTTCTGAGTCAAATTCCTTTATAATAGTACTACAATAGAATGAATAAGGTGTCTTCGCTTCTACTAAAAAAAGTTAATAATTATTTTCTGAAAATTCTGTTTAGAAATTATTTGATCAGTCGCAGATTTCATTTTAGTTACGTGCCTGCCAACTTTGGTCCTACAGTGATTAAATAATGTAGAGTTTGGTGTAAAATGACCTAACCATCAACACATGACACGAATTTCATCCACACGAAATGTTTCCTAAATTTATAATGGCAACATCTATAGATGAACACTAGGGGCCACATTGAGACAATAATTGACATTGTTTAGGTAAGGTAACCTTTTTATTTTTGGGCACGAACAAATCTAGGTGCTTGAGGTTGTAGATGCATAGGCTTCATAATTTGTTCAACAATAATTGATAAGGTTCATGCTGAGCGATAGACGACCTTCGTTGCACTAACTGAATTTTGAGTACGATCAGTGTTTGAACCTAAAATGAGCATTTTGGCCTGATAAGGTGTGTCTTGGAGAAATTGAGTCACTGTCAGTGGTTCAAGCTATATATTGTCGACAAGTTTGAAATATATTATTTAAAGGCTAAATAAAGTCTACTTGCAGAATTATGGAAGATTATGCGAGCTGCAAGAGAAGGAAATGATGGAAGCATGGAAATGAAAAGTCAACTTTAGCACATTTTCCTATGTCAGCTAGGAGAAACCGAGCTAAACAAGGAAGAAGGGGCGGTAGACTAACCAAACGAAATCCAAATGAGCTAAAACTTTTCAGATTCATTCTAGACATCCAATTGATCATTTCTTATAAATAGAGTTGGAGCTAGTTTGGACTTTGGAGTAGAAAACCTTCAAACAATCAGTCCAGTTTTCTGAAAGACAAAACTGGAAAACCGGACCTGCAAGGAGTCCAGCAGCGTTTCCGGCCCAACCACATGGAAGTGAGCTCTAAAATTTGACCAGAATGGTCTACACTCATCGTGGATCATTGGATATGAAGAAGTCGAATACACATTTTGAATTCTTGGTAGAGATATCATTTTAACCCCTAACATTGAATAATTTACTAGCATTATTAAAAATATATATATATATATACACAAACACACACACTAGTGCAAGCTCAACAAAAAGAAAAATGAGGACTGTGCAAAATAGAAGACCCACAAGGCCTCAACCATTATCTGGTATTCTGATACCCCCATGCCTCCATCCATTGTCACAGCTGAGGTCACCCGCTTAAACACACATCACTTTCATTTTCTTTTCTAGAAGGAAAAAGGGATTAATGTGAACAGCAATTTGATACGATGGTTTAATTTCAAAGATAGGTTTTATGGATCCCACTTCCCAATTAGACAAACATAGTCTCATAATTAAGCATAGGTTGCAAGAGCTAGTTTGGAGTAGAAAACTTTCAAACAATCAGTCCAGTTTTCTGAAATACAAAACTAGAAAACCGGACTTGCAAGGAGTCCAGCAGCGTTTCCGGCCCAACCACATGGAAGTAAGCTCTAAAATTTTACCAAAATGATCAACACTCATCGTCGATAATTTGATATGAAGAAGTCGAATGCCCATTCTAAATTCTTGGTAGAGATATAATCAAAGTAATAAAGAGCAAAAAATGACTCAAAACCACTCCAAAACTCATCATTTTCAACTCCATTTAGTGCTCCACTATCTCACTTAGTGTTCCACTATCTCATTTGTTTAAGGCCAACCACTATGGCTTGGTAGTCTATATATAGAGGCTACAACAAGTAACAAGACACACAATTCATCAACAACAATCTCTACGATTATCCAAGCCTCTCCAGAGCAACCCCTCCCCTTCTCTTACCCGTGACCACACTCCAGTCCCAGAATTCTCAAGAACCAACTGTCAGTGCCACCAAATCCTCTATCAATGTGCTTCGGTCCTACTCTTCTCGGGAGCCGATTGTAGTACCGCGATCACAACGATTACAGAACCAGCCAAGCAAGGGTAACGCCCTCGCAAATCAGCCAAGCTAAAGTCACTCTTTATCAAGTTCTCCTCACTTCCCAGTGATTTTTGCTCTGCTTTATCTATGATGTCAAGCATCGATTATGATTTTGAAGATGTTCAACAAAAGTCCTCGCCACGAGGCACAAAGAATCCCACGACAAGGTTGGTGCTCTCCTCGTCCACAATCTCTTGAAAGAAGTCAGGTCAAGGGACATCTCCGATGACCGCACTTGAACGGTGCTGGCACGCCAACGTAAGAAAAGAGACTGTTGACCAGCTCAAGAAAAACTGGAGCCAAACAATCAGGCCATTATCAATAAGCCTCCTAACACTTGCACTAACATAAATGGATTGTTGGATTACATCAAATACACTTTTTAGTTATTAAAAAAAAAAATGTTGAGTATGAATATCAAGAGTTGAAATTATCTTATATTTGTTGGGTCACTTACATCGTCGATGCATAGAAGAATTTTCACTCGCACATTACAAAGAGAAAGAAAAGTTGATTTCTTTTTAATTATTTATACTAAGTATCAAGCACAACGGTTCAATATAATAAGAATATAGGCATCACAATAAAGCTCTTTTTTCTTCAGACCATTGTTGCCTTGTTTTCTTTCATTATATTCAGACATATATTTAGAGAAGCTAATTTTGTTGCTGGCAAATTAGCTAGTTTTGATCTAAAGGATAGAGACGTTGCTATTTGGCATAATTGCCTCCCCCTTTTCGTGCCCAAGCATTCCAGTTGAATTAGTTGGGTGGGGAAGTAGTTAGGGGCTTTGTGTTGTAATTTGTTTTCCTATTTTTTTGTCATAAAAAAAAATAAAGCTTAATTTTTTTTTATAACAGTTTGGCAAACTTACATTTGGTCACTTTTTTTAGATAACTAATTCGAATCATATAATCACTAACTGACTTTTAAAAAGAAGGGAATTTTGCCCATCCAAAGTGATCAAATTTGAGAAATGTTGATGTTCACTTTTAACTGACTTTGATAGTTTAAAGTTGAAAGATGCCGAGATTTACTTTGATGGTATTGTGCTGTCTTATATTTAATCCTTAATGGTGTAATCGTCAAGGGTGATACACTAGTATTAAGAAGTAAATTTTAATTTCACGGTATTAACGAGTAAGGAAACTATGTCCGGAATATGGGCAAATAAATGAGGAAATAGAAAAAATAATACATTTTAATATATTTGAATTTCTCTTTTCCTCATTTCATATAAAACTTAATTAACTAATTTCTATTATTTATTGGAATATAACTTTCAAATATTACATTTCGTTGAAACCTGTGATTCAAAAATTGTATTTTCCGTAGAGACTAGAGACTTGGTGGGACATATTTCTTTACATATTCAATTGTAAAAGACCATATTAAAGGGTTCACCCATAAAAAAATAAAAAGGCATTTTAGAGGGGAAGGGTTCATCTTCATGTGGTTTTCTTCTTTAATTGTTTTAATGGGTCATTTACTCAATAATCCTAGAAAGTTGTCACCTTCTAATTGGAGATGTGATAGTATAAACTATAAAATGGGTGATAGGAATGAAAAGGAAGGGGGAAGTGCTCAATCCATTGTTGGGTCTGCATGCGTAGAATTTACTCAGGGCACATCCCATAATTAACTTTCCCTACTTTTTGGGTCAAAGGAGCAAATTTAGGGGTGTGGACACAAACAAGTACAATGATTACTAATTTTCGTTGGTGTCAGAAACCAATTACGTAAATATCAGACAGGGGAGATCCCTCCAGCCAATCACATCCGTCCATTACCGAGACCTTAGATATCCACGTTCGCGAATCCCAAGGTTATTAGGACTACCGCCCTTCCCCAGGTCAGGGTGCGCCTCCGGGAGTCAACTTTTTTCTTATTTAAATGTTTGACCGGGACCTAATAACCAAACTGATGTTTGAGGTTGTTGCTAGTTCAAGTTTTGTACCATGCAAACTAACAGTTATAAATTATTATATTGTTTGCATTGGTGGCTTTGCTTAGTTGCTTTTTCTTTAATAAGGCATGCCTTCACCATCACCTTGTTTCATTTCACAAAATTGTATTTCTTTGGAATTTGAAAATGAGCGGTTGATGTCTAGTTAGTTAAATTTGTTAATCGAAGAAACACTTTTTATTAAAATATAATAGTGATAGAAAAGAAACTCAATTTCAATCCTTTTTTTTATTAAAAACAATATATATATGAACCGAAAGTAAGATTAAACTATTATCACTTAATTAATAAATAGCTTCAACTCTCACGACTCAAGAGACTTCTTATTTCATTTCTCATTTTCTCTTGAGATAAGAACCGATACCAATAGCTTTAGTCTAAAGTCAAATATCTTCAAATGGTAAAAACTTATATCAGTAGCCTGAGTCCAAAGTTATAGCGTTTTCCCACCAAAGGATTGATGCGATAGCATGAACCAAATTTTAATGTTTACTTTTGAGACAATGATTGATGCTAGTGGTGCTAGGGTCGGAACCATAGAAATTGCAATCATCGAAATCGTTTAGGGTGCGATAGAAAAAGACATTACTTAAGTAATTTTAGCTATTATATATTAGATTTGCTATTTTTTAAGGGGAAGATAACAATGTATTAAGAACCAAAGTTACATGACGTTCCACTATTTTTAGGGTGCGATAGAAAAAGATATCACCTAAGTAATTTAAGCTATTAGTGGTTAGTCGTTGGATACGTGGATTGCTGATTGATTAGTGAGATAGTCGGTTAGGTGATTGTGGAGTCGCTGGTGAGGATTGTTAGTCGGTCGGTGAGGTTGTCAGTTAGATGGTTGTAAAGTCGTTGTTGAAGCAGGGTTCTCGTATGGAATGGATGGTTTTTTTTTCTTAATCATGTTTTCTAAAACACTTAAAATAATTATCTATTACTTTACAAAATGAAGAAATAAAAGTATGTGACATTTTTTGTTTTAAAAGTTCATTTTTGAAAACACGTTTCACACTTATTTATATATCGCAAAATGTTATCAAACACATCCTAACAACTTGAGAAGCAAAAAAATCAAACACGTACACCCTAAAGATTAAAAGGAATTTCAATGGTAAGAAAGTAAAAACATTAGTACATTAGTATTTAGGGTATAAATTGCCCTTCACCCCGCACTTATCTTGGTGTGTGCTTTATAGTTTCTTTTCTAACATCTAGAAAAGTAATCCCACTAGCTTCCAAATGGTTGCACCTTTCTTTCCAATCTCCAATGACTCACTTCAGTACTCATGAAATGGATGCCTTTTCTTGTTACCATCTAAAAGATGAGAATACCAAAAGGGAAAGCTGAAGGTGGGGGAGAGTAGTAGCTAAGTAGCTAGTGTCACGTTAGTGGGTTAGGCAAGTTCTATCCGCATATAAAGTCTTTTGTGGGGGGTAAGGGTAAGATAAAAGAAATGATTCATTTTCATTACATAACAACTAAATATACGTAGTAAATTTATAAGTCGAAATTAAGACTTTTTATTTTTAAAGAAAAAAGAGACTGAATACTACTAGGATGTAGTTCTAGGATAGAAGTTTTTACTGGATAAAACTATATAAAAAGGGATGGGAAAGTAGGTTATGAGTGTGTGAAGGTAAGAAATTTACCAAGTCTAGTAATGACTAGATTTCTATTCACAAATTTAGAAAAGACAACTAATAAATATTACTTTTGGTAATGTGAAACCTTCTTATAAGTCATGACTGTTCACCAAGAACATGGTTTATGCAAATTTCATCATAAAAAAATCTGGCAATTTTCCCTGATAAGTATATATTTTGGTTTTTCCCTACTAATTGAACAAACACATAAAAAAAAAAAGCTAAAGCAATATGAAAGAGAGAGGGAATTTGGATGATAGAGACAAATGTGCAATATCATTAACAATAGGGGCAACAATTAGAAATACAAAAAGGTAACAGGGACAACTGGTGCAAAAAATAATTAAATATCATATTAGTTGGCACAAAACGACAATAACAGTGATATGGGCACCTACTGGCTACTGCTAATGGTGCCTACCTCTTACATTTCAAAGAAAAGACTTTATAAATTTATTGTTGAAGACAAAAAACCAAATGCAAAGTTTAGACTAGAAGCTGAGGACAAAAAATATTTGATTTAAAAAATTGGAATATATGCAATTATATGGTGGATATTGCAGCAGCAAAACCAGACCTTCCATGCTGTGTATGGATGAGAGAGACAGCCATAGAGGTTGAAGTTAGATAGAAAGAGAGACAGAGAGATTGAGATGGTGGGAGAAGAGAGAGAGAGATTTGGAGGGGGTTTAAGAGAGGGTTTTAGGTCCACCAACTGGTAGTTAGAGATTGAGCTCCTTAACCAAACTCTTGATTCATCAATAATCAAAGTTTAAGTCTTTGAAACAAGGAAGGAGAAGAAGAAACAGAGATATCTGAAACAGAGCAGCAACAAAGCACCATCAACTTGTTTTTTTTATTTTTTATTTTTTATTTTTATCAAAGCAAAACTACCCAGAAAAGCTAAGAAACCCACCAAAGCCCAAAAATAGAAACCCAATTCTGGAAAAAGCAAAGTCATCATTTTCCTTGAGTGACTGACCGGGTGAAACTCTTTCCCTTTCTCTGTTTTTCTTTCTAGAGAGAGAAAGGGGCTCTGTTTCAGACTCCCTCTCTCTTTCTTTGTTTGTGCGTGTGAGTCTCACGTGGGGTTTTGATGCAGTAATGGATGGAGAATATGTATGATTGCAAAGAAGAGAGAGAGAGCGAGAGAGAGCAAAAGTGAAAAAACTCCCAAGTCCCTTTTTGAATTATTACTCTTTCACTTGTTTTGTTGGGCAGAAAATACTCTGTTTCTTTGGTTGAATAAAAGACTTGTTCTTGGGATCGGAAAGTGTTTGGTTCCGAGAGGACTCTGTTTAAGCGATCGGGTGTTGTTCTCTAAGACTGACTTTCCTGTTCCCCCCAAACATCCCACAACTGTAAACTGTTACAGGTTTCCAGGTACCTTTTTTTTTATTCGACTATTTTTCTTTTCTGACTTTTATCGTCAATATTTTCTTTTAGCTTCTTTTATGTCTCAAAATTTTTTCTTGTATTTTTTGTTTTAGTTAATTGGTTTGGTTCTGTCTTTCTATTTGTTAATATGATGATTCATTGTTCATTTTTTTTTTTTTTTGCCCTTCAATTTTCTTGTTGAGGCAAAACTTTTTGTTTTTCATTCATTTTTTGTTGTTAATTTTCTTTTGTGTGATCATGGTTTTGTTTTAAACTGGAAATTTCACTGTATTGGGTTGTATTCTGATTTTGTTTGCATGAGATTTCTGGGTTGTTGCTGCTCATATATAGTATATACTTGGAAGATTGTCTACATCCATTCACTTATTGTAGTAAATGAAGAAATTGAGTAATTTCTCAACCTTTCTAGTGGTTCGTACGTAGTAATCGTTTAATTATTGGAAACTGAACTCCTCTCTTCTTTTTCATTTCCTTTAATCAAAAAGAGTAATTCATAAACCATGTTTCTCCCTTGGAATCTAAGAAATTCATATAAATTATTAGCTCTTGTTCGCTTTGCTTACAGTTAATTGATTGAATCAAATATAGCTAATCATTTTTTGTTTTGTTTTGTTCTGTGAGGATGGCTTGGGATCTACGTAGTATATTTTTGATGTTTGAGTAGTTTTTCTTCAAATACTGGTGAAAGTAAATTTATTAGCTTCTCAACTATAGTGTTAAGTACTAATTATGGGAACTTGTGCTCGTTGTCTGTTTTTCAGTTTTTTGGGTTGAGTATGTGATCTGTGTCAATACAACTGGGCGAGAAGATTTCAAAGTTGAGACAAATATGGCAACTTATTATACTAATTCAAATAATCAAAAGGACGGTACGCCAATGCTCTATTCAAGGGAACCTTTAACTAGTTCATATCCAGAAACACCCGTTCTTCCTGGTAACATGATGATGTATATGAACTCGGGGTCATACTCGGATGCATTAGCTGGGAGTTCTCAGCAGCAAAACAACTGCATTGAAGTCGTTTCCTCAGTGGGGGCTTCGGATTCCAATACACAACAGCAGGATGTCTTATCACATCTTGGTGGCTCACGTATTGGAGAGCAAGGATTCAATGCATGGAGAGATAGTAGAAATGAGATGCTAGTTACGAATCCGATGGATGGTTCTGCAGCTATTCTTCATGGTGGACAGAACTTGCAAGGCCAGGGATTGTCCCTCAGCCTCTCATCAGGAATGCAAGTGCCTTCTATGTCATACCGGAATCCCAATATGGGTTTTGCTTCATTCTTAAGTCCTAATCCATCACTGTCAAGTGAGGGCAGGAATGGCACTTTCAGAGATGACCAGCCAAGAAATGTCGAATATTTGCAACCTAGTTTTCTTGGAGGCAATGCGGATTCAAGTAAAGGGGATTTGTCTCCATATGGGATGTCGAGTATTGCAAGGAACGTTCCCAATTCCAAGTATCTGAAAGCAGCACAACAACTGCTCGATGAAGTTGTCAACGTCCAGAAAGCACTGAAGCAGCATGACAGGGAGAAGAACGAAAGCACAAATGAGCATATGATGAAGAGTTTCAAGGAGGGTGATGATGGTTCAAAGAATGAGCTTGAAAGTGGAGAATCTTCAAACCCCCAAGAGTCCGCCAGTAATTCATCGTGTGAGCTTTCACATGCTGAGAAACAAGAGTTGCAAAACAAGCTGACTAAGCTTCTGTCTATGTTAGATGAGGTATGAGCACTGCATTACAGTTTTATATCTCTTCTTGGGTTAGTTATTTGTTCAACTTGCTCATTTGATCACAATGTTCAACACCATAAAAGTATCTTTATATTTAGCATGCAGTTGTGGTTGCTTTTTTTGCAGTTTTCTTCACTAGATTCCTACATCACCTGCCTTGATCACTGCTGATGTTTTTGTGTGATTAAGCAGGTGATATTATATTGTACACTTATCGTTAGTTTTGGCAGGAATTGTAATGCTTCCAGTATAACATTTTAACTGAGGGTTAGTGTTAGAAAACAACAGAAGAAGGGTATACAAGCGATGGTTGGTTTATCAGGTGGCACTGGTTTTAGGTTTTCTCACCACCTTTCCCTGTGTCAAACAGATTCTGGAAAGATGATTAGCTTAAAAATATTTGGTGTCTGTATCTGTTTAACAGTTGTTGTCAAAAGAAACTTATTCAGTCCAAATGAAGATGCCAAGATGGTTGAATATCTGGTGCGACTGTGTTTCTCTATTGTGGATATTTCTTTTTTCCTCTCTGCTATTGGAGATGAACAATTCACTAAGAAAACCAACAATCCCGGCCAAAAAAAAAAGAAAAGATTCTGATGGACATTCAAGGTGCCTTGTATGCTGATGTACTTGTCCACAGTTATCATAGTCGATTGTTGATGTGGGATGGTGGAATAAAATACATTGATTAGATTTCTTGGACAAGTTCCTACATTGACAATCGTTTGGTGTGATAGGACATTATCAAGTTCCTTGATCAGTTCTCCTCATATAAGATTTCTGATGGTCTGGTCTCTTAGTTTAGCGGATTGTGAGAAGCAGCTTTTGTTACCTTAAAAAATTAACACAACCACATTTTTTCAAGGATTTTGTTGTGTATGCTTTGATCGATGTGGACCTTTCTCATATTGGTACAGGAAATTCTCAACTTGGGTATGGAATTCTAGTGGGAAGTTGTGGTCTTTTGGATTATTCTGAACATAATGGCTGAATCTATCCATTCTGGAAGCCTGGTATTCAAATATTTCACAGTGATAATTGTAATTGCTTTGTGCTTAAACCTTTCAAAGACTTTGAGAAGGAAGAGCTTGTTTCTTGGTTGTCACTAGTGACCACCTTTTTCGAGTATTATAACTACTATGTTCTGCTGTCTCTTGTCAATGATCTTTCATTCTTCCTTTACTAAATCTTTTTTTCCATAAACTACGTGACAAAGGTGGTACTAAAAAGATTTCACTAAATGCATGATATATGCAGCATTAGTACCTTTTTGAAGTGTAGATATGTATGGAACTTGGCCATTTTTGAACTCTCTGCTCCTATATTAGTTATGTGATGGATTTGATTAACCCTTTTTAATTACGTTTATATCTTTACTATTTTATTTATTATTTCTTCCATTCCTTTTTATGCTGTGAATATCTAGAAAATTATTTTCATTCCACGTCACTGTTATCCATATGCCTACATAATATAAGGTTCTTATGAAAATTCATTGTATTTTTGATGACTCATATACATGAGTTGTTGGATTACATCACTATATTGGAGCTCCTCTATTTTCCATGATGTGTAATTATGTTCACATTTCCATCATCACAGGTTGATAGAAGGTACAAACACTATTATCAGCAGATGCAGATTGTGGTATCATCATTTGATGCGATAGCAGGAAGTGGGGCAGCTAAACCATACACAGCAGTTGCTCTTCAAACAATTTCTCGCCACTTTCGATGCTTACGTGATGCAATCACAGGCCAGATACGAGCAACCCAAAAAAGCCTTGGGGAGCAAGGTACTTCAGGAAGCATTAAAGGGGTTGGAATTACTCGCCTCCGTTTCGTGGATCAGCAGCTCAGGCAGCAGAGAGCCCTTCAGCAGCTTGGTATGATGCAACAACATGCATGGAGGCCACAAAGAGGTCTGCCAGAAAGTTCTGTTTCGATTCTGCGAGCATGGCTGTTTGAGCATTTCCTTCATCCGTATGTCCTCTTGACTTCTACCTTTTTTCTCAATCTTTTTCAAAATAATTTAATTATTTGAATATACTGGATTTCTTCACTTCAAAATCTAATATCTAATGTTGATATTTGCCAGCTATCCCAAGGATTCTGATAAGATCATGCTAGCAAGGCAGACAGGCTTGACCAGAAGTCAGGTAATGATGAAGTATTCGTACTATATGTAGCATTTTGCTTGCTAGACTAAGAGTTTTGACTCACATACGTGACAGACTGACAGGGAATAGGATCATTTTTTTTTATCCACTTTGATCCTTGCTAACTTGCTAAATCAGGAGAGGAAAATGTATAGTTTCAAGAGATACAAAGTGGAATTTAGTTTGAAAAAAGAAAGGAAAGACATAGTTAGTTGGTAGAGAGTTTGCTGAAAATTATAGTCGATGGAGGAAAATGATAATTTAAAGAAATAACGGCACAGCAATAGAGGGAGAAGAATAGTGTTCTTTCGTTCTGGAGGTTCTTGCAGCACAGGCTGTAGACCATGGAAAATCAGTTAAATGAGCGGAGGGAATTTTGAATATCAAACCTTTACTTGCAATGTCTTAAGGATGTGCGTGTTGCCGTTCTCAGGGGTTTTTGGTTATTCCCATTTTTTTTTTTGCGCCAAAAAGAGAGAAAAAACAAAAATGTTGCCTATATTAAGGGTTAACGAAATAGCCAGGTCCTTTCTACAATGTGACCCTAATTAAGTCATTACTTTCTTGTTACTTCCAGTGTCGATGGATATGGTATTACCATATCAAGTTATTCAAAGATGTTAGTTTTCACTGTTTATATTTCAATAAACATATAGCATCATAACATGTCAGTTTTTGAGTAAAAATGTTTTCATTATTGATGTTGCTTGAGAACAAGAAGTTTATGTACTTTTCTATTTCTGCACAGGTCTCAAACTGGTTTATAAATGCACGGGTGCGTCTCTGGAAACCCATGGTTGAGGAGATGTACAAAGAAGAGGCTGGTGATGCTGAAATGGACTCTAATTCTTCATCTGAAAATGCACCCCAAACCAAAAAAGGTGAGAAGAGGACCTTGGAAGACGGAGGGGAAGATATGCAGCCTAGTGCAAGTTCCACTGGCACTGATAGATGCAGCACGGGACAATTTATGGACTCCAAACCTGATCATTATGATGTGGAAATGGCTGGATCCACTGGGTCTGCCAGCTTCCAAAATGGGACTCGTCGTGAAGCTGAAGCTGAATTTGGGCTAGTGAAGCTTAGGCAGGGAGAAAGGCCTGGCATGGATGAAAGTAGTTTCTTTACTGATGGAATGGTTCAGTCTGATAGGAGCAGCGAAAGGTTTATGGCTGCATACCACATGCGGGAGTTGGGGAGGTTTGGAAGTGGAAGCGGCGTGTCTCTAACATTGGGGTTGCAGCATTGTGATGGTGGTAACATTCCTATCTCTAGTGGGACTCCTCACAGTTTTGTTGCCATGAGAGATGATGATTTGTACAATGCAGCAGCGTCTTCCGTTGGGTCAGAGACCGCAGATTTCGACCAGCAGCACAGATTTGGTTCCTCCCATCTATTACGCGATTTCGTAGTGTGAAAGATGCTTCATTGCATATCCACATTGGTTCTGTTGATTCTTAGGGGGTGAAGACAAAAGATAGTGTTAGGGTTTTGACTTGCTTGCAAGTTTTGAAAGGAAAGACTGTTCTCCTCAAAACATAAAAGATACAGTTGTAATATATGAAGAACTTGATGAAGCTCAGCATATTTGTAAAGATAAGATGCATATTATTTGTTTAATATGTGCAAGGGAAAATGTACAACCAATGCCGGCCAACTGTTGGTGATGGTATTGAAGAGAAAGAAAACAAGAAATTATATATAGTTTGTAATAATAAAGCTTCCTTGGAATTGTCTGACTGTTATTACAATATTGCCAAGTCTTTCAGTCCTATTATTCTCGTTCTGTTTTCCAACTTGACCATGCAGTAAAACCAAACCAGCAGGACACATTACTCGATAAGCCCTTATTAACTGCTTAATATTCTTCATTCTCTCAAAAAAAAAAAAAACGCTTATTTTTCAAAAACATTAACAATCCAATCATCAAGAAAAGTAATTGATGCATGATCGAATTTTGTACCCCAAAGGAATAGAGAACCAAACACCTCTAGTCCAAGGACATAAGAACAAAGCATGCTCGATAAACTCGGAAAATATCGTACAAATTGGACAAAGAGGAGAACAAGCAACCTTTCTTTTGAATAAATTTGCCATAACCAGCAACTACATCAACACAAGCTTTCCGCAAAAAATGCTTTATCATTGCTCTACCTCAAAAGACCAATTACCTTCCAAACCTTATTGGGGATGATACTTGACTGCAGAGAGGTTGTTTTATGTCAATATGAAATTTAAGGTAATCAGACTCTACAGTATACACACCATTCTTATAAGCGCTTGCTCTCCTGACCACCAAGAATAGATTGAGATTTAACTCCAATAAGCATCAGTGGGATTCGAACCCAAGTGTTAGGTTACCACACTGGCAGGCTCTTACCAGCTCGACCACATGTGATGGTTATATGCGCACCATTCTTCTCATAGGGCCAGATTAGTCTATATATCTTGCCCCCAAACTCTTGAAATTGGGATAGATTCAATTGGGATATATCTTTCTAAAATGTAAACACTTGAAACCTTTACTGATGTTAATTAGCAGATTAAAGCTTCTAAATTCCCCATGTTTTCGAAAACTTTGAGAAATGAAGCCACAGTTGACGTTGTTGGTGATCGATGAGAGAAGCACTAGCCTAGCTTTGCAAACATGTCAACATTCACAATGCCATTCAATCAAGTCAGAATTTAATTCTTCATAAAAATCGCACAAAACAAAGACTAATTAATCATCACTCATCAGAATAAATTCCAAGTTTTATTATATGAGGACGGAGGACCAGAAAAGCACGTTGCCAAGATAGTATAATATCGAAAAGATACAAATTCTGAAATCATGCCTCCCATATTAATTTTTTTCATATAGAGTAAAGTAGTCCAACTTCAAATGCTTTGTGGATGTATTTTCTGTCACGGAGGTGTTAAATTTATGAAAATTAAGGAGTATATCCGAGCCAGCGATGATGAGTCGAAAAGTAACGACCCCTGGTTGCGGCTCCTGGTAGTCGGCCCGTAACACCGTCCGGAAGTGATACAGTATGTGAGTCTCCTTGCGGTTCTGGGCAACCGCAAACTTTCCGACCTCAATCACATGAGGGTCACAAAGGTTCGTTATGGGCTTCCAAGCAAGGTGGCTGCCGCCAACATCCGCGATGGCGAGTAGAGGAAAGAGCAGAGCAACGATTGGCAAGAGGTAGTAAGCGCCCATCATATAGGATGACTATATTATCTCGACTTGTAATATATGCATGGTTTATATAGGGGTGGAAGTTAACCGAAAAAGAGAGTATTAATTATTGAATCCACGCAATTCAAGAAACATTACAGGTAATTAGGAAGAAGTTCTCAGGAAAAAAAAAAACTAGGAAACATATATGTTTTTATATTGTATATGGACGAATCCTAACTTTCTTACCTTTTAATATATATATATATATATTTATATATTTATATGAGAATCAGTCTACATTCAAATATTAACAACACAATTATGTATATGAATCTCTCTATTTTAAAAATCAAGGATTTATTGTTACTCTCATATTTACTCTATCAAATAAAATGGTAACCTTTTTTCTTTTGTTTTGAAGAGGGAAGTTCCTCCTAAAATGATATTTAGACCTCCAATAATTTTTGGAAGTTTAAATCCAACTTCTTTTCCAAAAAATGAACAAAATGAAAGATAATAAATAAATAAATAAATAAAATCTACACCTTCTCTTCCCCCCCTTCCCCCTTCTCTTACAGCCATACATGAGGATTATTAGGCAACTTTAATTAAGGTAGAATGTTTAAGATTGCAAAATGGAATAAAGGACAAAAAATATAGAGAAGAAGAATCGAGAAAATAATGATCGAAAAGCAATATCTATTTCCTATTCTTTTTGTTTCTTTCTAGTTTGGCTTAATTGCTTCACTTCATGGAGTTGACGTTAATTGTTAACTTGGTATCTTTTTATGGTTTTTTTTTTTTTTTTGGCTAGGGTAGACTATGTTGCTAGCCTAATTTGGGTTTAGAGAAATTGATTTTGATAATAGTCCTCATGTGGTATTGTAAATTGCACGATTTATTAAGATATAGAAGTAGGTTCATAAGAGCATCCAAGCTTACAAGGTGAATGGTGTTAAGTCATGGCTATGAACTGAGTTTTAAGTGATGAAAAAAAAAGATATTACTAGTAGATTTGTATTGGAAAAATTGTGTATATACAAAAAAAGGGCAAGATTGGAAGTTTTGTGCAAATTTTAGAAGGGGAGGTCTAAATACAAATTTAGGAGGTATGAATAGAAGCTCCATTTGAAGAAGGGGTTGTCAATCCATTAATATACCAAAAATGTAGGTAACATTCCGTAACAACATAAATTTGACCCACCCTCACGGGCTATGTCAAAAATGGTAACCATTTAGTAATTAGAATAATACGTGCTACATATCTCATTAACTAAATATGAGTTTCAAAGATGTGACATAAGTCACATCAACACTTTTTTTTTTTTCATTCCTACTTACAAAGAAAGACGGGGAGGGGGCCAAATCACTAAATTAGAATCTGGGCAGAGAGTCGGATACGTATTATCAATTTAATATAGACTGAAAGCTCAACACGCCTGAACATAGAAATAGAGTTAACAATCACGAGTTGAGAGAGTTTTTTGTTTTATTTTTTTTTATTTTATTTTTTAAATAAAAGATTAGGTGATAATAGTTCCTCGGAGATGACTACTACACCTGAAAACTCGAAACCTATCCATCCGCTCTCTTTTTTATTTATTTTTTATTTGGATTAAATTCAGTTTACCCCCTGAGATTTGGGAGTAACTTCATGTTAGTCCCTGTCCTCTCAATTTAATCAGTTTACCCCCCCCCCCCCCCCGAGCTTGTCAATTTTCCTCAACCGTGTCCAATTTCTCAAATTCCGTCTAAATCAAACGTTAAATCTTATGATGGGGCCCACTTTTAGGGCTAAAATGGTCATTTCATGACAAAAAGGCAATTTTTTTTTTTTAAAAAAAAACTTTCTTCTTCCTCTGATCCCCAAAGCTTCCTCAACCTCACATACATATCAACTAATAAGTAGAGAACCATTAAACTCAACTCATCCTCTCCCGACTCAGTCATGGTGTTCATCCACACCATAGCTCTCGAGAGCTTCCTCAACCTCCAAAAATCAAATCCCAGGAAACCCATTAGTCCATTACCATAATCTCCAACTCATCTTCGCTCCAAAATATCTAATAGAATACAAACAACAACCATGCTAAAATACTTCAAATTGTTGCTATTCAAGAAACTACTGCCACCAACCTCCCGTCCACCAGCGACCAGGCCGCCACCCCGATCTGTCCAACCCGGAGCGACGACGCGAAAAGGATTCCAGTCGTCTTTGACGTGACCTCCATTTTCAGTAAAATTCCACGACTGCAAAGATCACGTCCGAACCCAGACTGTCGCAAAGAACCGCACATCCATAGCCATTAGCCAGCACCGAGATGCAAGATCAGAGATCTGATCCCAAACCAGATTGACCGCGCCTAGAGCCCGCCACCGCCACCTCGAAAATCCAATCTACACTCGTGCAAGCCCGACCCAGAAGCAAACAGAGAAGCATCTTTGTTTATATAATCGAAGACTTCTGCAGGAGCGAGGAAAAGAGGAGGAAAAGCATCTTTGTCATGAAATGACCATTTTAGCCCTGAAAGTGGGCCCATCATCAGATTTAACATTTGATTTAGACGGAATTTGGGAAATTGGACACGGTTGAGGAAAATTGACAAGCTTAGAGAGTAAACTGATTAAATTGAGAGAACATAGACTAACATGAAGTTACCCCCAAATCTAAGGGGGTAAACTGAATTTAATCCTTTTTATTTTTACTGAAAGTAAAAGAAGATGGTAACTACCATTATTATTTATCACAAGTTTTTTAGTATCCAACAAATATAAACCATTTTTTCCTATAATTTCAAAAACGTTTTTGGTCTACAGCTACATATTTCTATACTATTATTAAGAGAAGAGAGCTTACTCTCTAAAAATTGATTTTTTTTTTTACCAATTTAACCCTTATATATTAAAAACCTATAAAATATAATTAATTAATAGGGATAGTATAGAAAACAAAAGAATAAAAATAGGAAAAAATTCAGTTTAGTCCCTTGAATTTTAGGGCTAAAATAAGTTTAGTCCCTCTTTCTGGGAATTAATCACGATGATCCCTATACTCTCAAATGACATCACTCGAGTCCAAAATTTGAATATAGGTCCAAAAATGAAGTCACTTGCTGAGTTGGAGCCGACATGTGGCCCATTTTTCAGCTTTTGACCCTGCAAGAAGGGTGAATTACCAAAATAACCTTCAAGGCAAAATTCATTATAAAAAAAAATTGAGCGCCTCTCTCTCTCTCCCTCATACGGAAACCCAGAAGCTTGTTTGGCTCCAAAACCAGTTGGCTTGCAAACTGTCTCTTTTGAGCGTGTGCGCGGGCGTGCCAACACCGTGGGGTGCAGTCGTCGGGGGAATCCCTTGACCTGACTTCTTCTTCAAGCGATGTGGACAAGGAGAGCACCAACCTCACCACAAAAGTTCTTCTCTAGCCTTCTGAGAAAGGACTTTCTGCCTTACGGATAAGGACTTTGGTTGTGATCTCTTCGCGTCACCGAATCGATACTCAACGTTGTAGGCTGAGCAGAGCAATCACTGGGAAGTTTGGAGAAAGCACGGGTTTTGCTAAAGCGTGACTTTAGCTTCGCTGGGTTGCAAAGGCGTTACCCTTGCTTCGCTGGTAGTATCGGTGGCAGTAGCACTGACAGTCGGCTCGGGGAGACTAGGACTGGAAGTACGGTCGCCGGGTTTCAACAAGGTTGAAGGTTTGCTCCAGGGAGGCTTTGTAATCGCTGGGATTGATTGATTCGAGAGAGGTCATTCTTTTGTCCTTTAACCCTGGTATTTATACACCTAGGGTTTCGACTGTTCCTTGCTATAGAAGGATTATTGATTGAAGTTTCCTATTCAATTTCTGCTACTTGATTCCAATAAGGTTTCGTTTTCCTTATGGATCACGGAATGGGCGAAGCTCTACCCCAAACCCAAACCCAAGTAGGCTTATTTTTGGGCCGCAGGTATCGGCCCACTGGGTCAAATCCACTAAAGGATCTTGCCAAAAATACTTTTGGGCTCAAACAAAGCTCTCTCTCTGTCATTGGCTGATTCCTCTTCATATTTTCTCAGCTAGGGTTTCGACTGTTCCTTGCCATAGAAGGATTATTGATTGAAGTTTCCTATTCAATCTCTGCTACTTGATTCCAATAAGGACTAGTTTTCTTTATGGATCTTGGAATGGGTGAAGCTATAACCCAAACCCAAGCAGACTTAATTTTGGGTAGCAGGTATCGGCCCGCTATGCTAAATTCCCTAAAGGGATCTTGCCAAAATTACTTTTGGACTCAAACAAGAATAGTATAATGGGTGCGGCTATTGCCACCTACCATTTTCTTTGTTCACCCTACAAATATTTTAATTATTGAAAGACTATATTACCCAAATGCAAAATGACTAATAAGCACACTAATTTTCTAAAATTTAAATCTTTAAGGAAAACTAAATACATAACTAATTAAATACAAAACTACTTAATTTCTCTTCTGATAACATTAATCTTCATCTTTTCCATCCAAATTTCAATTTATTACAATTTTCTTTTTTATCTTTTTGTTGCGTCCTTATCGTTAATTCGTTATTCAATTCACAAAACCATTAGTGTTAACTTCATCAAAATCTTTATAATACCTTAATAAACACCGAAAGTAAAAAATTAAAAAAAAAAAAACAAATTTTTTTTTCATTGCTCATAGTAGCACTTACTAATTTTTTAATATAGATTGAAATAAATGAACATTGAAATTGAATGGACAAAATAAAAATATGGAAGTAAATCAAATTATGTATTTAGGAAACTTTAATAGGACGTCTTTTTAATTGATATAAATTAAAGAGTTAAATGCTGTTTACTCCCTATACTTATAGGGTTTCATAGTTTCAGTCCTTGATCTTCGAATTTCACCTAAAAACTCCTCAAACTCTTAATTTCCTCCCAATCAGTCCCTGCAGTCAAGCTCCGTCCAAATAGTCGGTTAAATTGCTGACGTGGCATTTTTAACACCCTGAAATGTCTACTATACCCTTACCTTATATTTTTTTTAAATTTATTTATTTTCTTTTTTCTCTCTCACCTTTTTTTTATTATTTTTGTTAAAGGAAAAACATATTCTGTGCCTTCGTCAAAGTGATTGACGGAGAGGGAATCAAGCAATTACCGATTAACATCAATAAGCATGGATTACGAACCAATCAGTAGTTAATGTCATCATTGTAATTGTTCTTTCCATTGTAATTCTCTCCCTATATAAAGTGGTTATGAAATGAAATGAGTAGACTATTCCAATCTCAATTTTACTTTAACACGTTATCAGCACGCTCAGAGCAAATAAGCCCTCAAAACCCTAGAGAAATGTTTTTTCTTTTTCTGCCGCCACCAAAAAAAAAAAAAAAACAAATTTTCCCCAGACCGGCCTCTGCCTCTCCGGCCAAGCACCATAGTGCCCAGCCCCGTCTGCGCCTCCCATCTCTAGTCTAGACCGGCTCCCTCCCCGCCTATAACGCAGCCCACAGCAGGCCAGCCTCAGCGCCTCCAGCCTGCGGCCTGCAGCACCCCCCGCGCTAACTGCCCCCGCATCAGCGCCCACAGATCCCTCTTCTGGCCTTCTCCCCAAACACTGACCAGCCTCATCTCACCGGCCAGCAACCCCAAGCACCGAGCACCGATCTGCAGCCTATCCCCACCCGGGTTCCATCTAGATTCGTCGACGACCCAAGTTCCAATAGAGATTAGATCGGTTCCCAGACCCGAACGCAATTGCTGACATCGACGAACTCCGACCAGCAAGTTTTTCGGCGATCCGACCTGCACGTGGTGACCGCTTTCCCATCAGAGGTGTCCCTGCAGCAAACCAGAAAAAGACGTGAAGAAGGAAGAAGGAAAAAAAAAAGAGGGGGACCCGGCCCAAAGTAAAGAGCCGACCCAAAAAGAAAAAAGGCCCTGCGGCCCAGAAAAAAAAACAGAAACAGGCCCTTCCGAGAAAAGAAAAAAAAAACAAAAAAGAAAGAAGCAGGCCTGTGGCCCAAGAAAAAAAAAAAAAGGGCAACGAAAAAAAGAGGCCCTGAGGCCCACAGAAAAAAGTGAAAAAAGGCCCAGACAGAAAAAAGAAAAAAAAAGCAAGCCAAGAACAAGGTCCACTGCTGAAAAAAAAAAAAAGGAAGCAGCCAAGTTTTTTATCACCCCCAAAAACATCGTTACGCACGCCTGCATCAACACGTGCGTGCGCTAGGATTGTTTTATTTTCTCGCGACCAAGTATGTTCTCTTTTATTTATTTTCATACTATGGCATATTTTCATTATTTATAATTAGAACTTTTGAGCATGTTTAGTTAGATAATTTTGATCTTTTTAAGCATGTTTTGTTATTTATGTTTTACATAATTATGTTTAAGCATGTTTTAATTATGCTATAGTTTATACTTTATTTTTGAACATGCCATATATATCTTGTTATATATTATTTATGCAATTGTGAGCATGCTTTATGAATTTTATTTACTCTTATATATTCCTAAGCATGCCTTTATATTATGCTATTGTTTATATTTTATTTTACGCATGATATATTATTGCTGTTATTATGTGTAACATACATATATTTTGGTATATATTTGTGAAATTTGAGTATGCCATGTAATTTATTATATGCTATGTTTTTATTATTTATTAATAAATGTGCTATTATTAATTTTAGAATGCAACATATACAATTCCATTTTGCCATGATAATGAAAATTCATGCGCATTATACACACACTTACTGTGATAAAGTATTTTCACATAGCATCGAAAAAAAAAAAAAATGTGACAATTATGAATCTTGGTTTTGAAATCTAATTCATACGTTTGGAAAATAATTCACGTGGATGTCTTTATGACTGCGTAATTTATTTCTTCTCTCTTGTTTATGTAGATGGCTGATCCAACTCGACCTGAGTTTGACATTTTGGACTCAGACGGACTTGAGTACCACCGTTGGGTTTCCAATGTAGAAACTGCCTTTGTGGCATGAGACTACACTGCCACCATCAAAACTCCCACTGACCCCAAAGACGATGGACCGTCTGATAAGGTGAAAGCAAATGCCTTAATGTTTTTGAGGCGACACATTGATCCTAGCCTACGCTGGGAATACCTTCAGTTGAAGACACCCAAAGAACTGTGGGATGCCTTTAAGGGACGTTTTGGGAACATTCATGACACCTTGCTCCCAGAACTGACCGTTCAGTGGAATGAAATCCGCTTGCTTGACTACAAAAGGGTCAATGACTTCAACAAGGACATGTTATGCCTAAAAGCACGTCTAAATTTCTGTGGAAAGGAACTCACAGAAGATGATATGATCCAGAAGACTCTTTCCACTTTTCCTACTTCAGCAATTATACTAGCGAACCAGTATAGGCTGGAGTATGATAACAAAAGAATCACAACCTTCAACAAGCTGATCAACCTACTGCAAGTGGCTGAGAGACATAATGAGGTTCTTTTGAACAACAATGCCAGGCCTGTTGGGACAAAGAAAATTCCTGAAGCTAATTATGGCAAAGTGAAAGGTGGACAGAACCCCAATGCAAAGGGGGTTGGACGTGCTGATCCCTACCCACGTGATAATAATGCACCACGTGGTAAGGGACATGGGGGTCGTGATATGGGCCGTGGAGGCCCTCCCAATGTATGGCGCAGAGATGGTGGCGCTAGTGGTCATGGAAACAAGGTGCAAAGGGCACCTAAGAACCCTTCAGTCAAACAGAATAGAGTTGGCAATGAACCATGCTATAGGTGTGGAGTCATTGGGCATTGGTACAAGAACTGCCAAGCAAGCAACAGAGTAGCAGCCAATTACAAGAGGTATAGGGAGTCTAAAGAACAAGAGGCTCACTATATGGAAGAAGGAGGCCATGACCCAGACGTCAACCTCACAATTGCAGACTTTAATGGCAACAAGGAACTTGCTCAGTCAACCGATGCCCCAGATTTTGACTAATCTGCTTTATTTACTTTATTTTCCAAAAACAGTTGTGAAGGCATAATGCCTCATTCTTAATTAGACTATTACTTGGTCTTAAAGTTTATTTCAATAATGGTTTGATGAATTAGAACAAGACCTTGATTTGATTATCGTTGGCTCATTAATAAATTTTGAATTTTATTCTGAAGCACTGAATTTATTCAAATTTATTTACTATACACATATTTACATGGTTCGAAATTGCAATATAAAGATGTAAAGCAATACATCTAGAGACAAAATTATTATTAGAATGAAAAGATTATCATTCTACTAAAATAGAATTACTCTAAAGAATCTGAGATATATTTAAAGTCAAAGACGCTCTGTATGCACCAAGAGCTAATCGAACCTTGTTAATGTTTCAAAGCAATTTGTGCCAACTGTTATCATGTAAAAACACACCGCGAGAATGGAACTGAATACCTTGATATTACATCTAATGACTGTGGAAGGAAACACATCTTAGAGAAACTTATGAGTCAATCTAGTGGACTGTACCTCACTACGATTCGGATCATTGAATCCTATACTGTCACCAACAATGAAATGTGGGACACTGACTCATACAGGTTTTGCATGACCGCCTATGGCACCGAGGTCGTGACATGATGATCCGTATTTTTCAAGAACTCACACGGACATCCCTTCTTTCGAGTGAAAAATGGGAGAAAAATCCGTCACACTGCAAGGTGTCGGTTCTAGGATTGCTCAAATGTAGTCATTGCTTTCTGAAGTACCAGAAGCACTACCTCCCTCCCATTATGCCTCATTGACTATTTCAAAGGCACATCACTCGTTTTGCAAAGCCTGCTCTTTAGCAAAAATAGGATCGAGACCTTCCTATGCTAAAGATACAAAACAAAACATTCCATTCTTACAAAGGATACAAAGAGATGTCTGTGGACCTATCCATCCAGAATGCGGACCATTCAAGTACTTTATGGTTCTGGTGGATGCTTCGACAATCTGGTCACATGTCGTTTTATTGTCCACAAGAAATGCTGCAATACTCCTAGCATAGATTATACGTTTAAGGGCTCACCACCTTGATCACCCTATCAAGTCTATAAGGCTTGATAATGCTGGAGCGTTTACATCAAAAGCATTTGATGATTATTGCATATCTATTTGGATCGACGTAGAGCATCCTGTACCCCATGTGCATACACAAAATGGTCTCGCAGAAGCCACCATCAAACGGCTACAGATGGTGGCTAGAGCATTGGTTATGCGCACCAACCTGCCTATATCTGCATGGGGTTATGCAATATTGCACGCAGCTTTACTTATTCGTTTAAGACCCACAGCTAGCCAACCATTTTCTGCATACCAGTTGGTAACTGGATATGAGCCTGACACTTTACACTCACGCATATTTGGTTGAGCAGTATATGTGCCTATTACGCCCCCACAGCGCACCAAAATGGGTCCTCAAAGACGATTAAGTATTTATGTTGGATACGAATCCGCTATTTGGAACCCTTGACAGGCAATCTCTCTACCGCTAGATTTGCGGATTGTCACTTTGATGAGACAGTCTTCCCGTCGTTAGGGGGAGATAGGAAAAAGGATTTTCCAAGGGAACGACAGGAATTGTCGTGGTTTGTCCCCACTTTGTCTCATCTTGATCCCCGCACTTCATAAAGTGAATGTGAAGTGAAAAGAATAATAGATCTTCAGAACGTAGCAGATTCGATGCCTGATGCATTTACTGATATTGTAAAAGTGACGAGATCACATATACCAGCTGCAAATGTGCCTGCAAGGTTAGAAGTCCCCAACAAGGGGCACGGTGCCGCAGATACAGGCACTGCAACCGCACTTAGTGGAGGTGTGGTTGAGGCCGTGGCTCCCCAAGGAAGAGGGGGAGGTCACTTGGTTCGATTGACACTCACCCAAGGAAGAAGAGGGTGAGTAAGGCACAAATCAATCATCAATGTATAGAATCCCTCTCATGAGATTATCTCTGATTATAGTTATGTCCATGAATCAATACTGGAGGACGCTCCGATGTTTGAAATGATTCCAGAGAACAAAGAAATCTCAAAGGATTACGAGAGTACGTATGAGTTGATAGAAAGATCTTCCATACACATTGATGATATATACTGTTGCTCAAGGAATCATAGAGCACGATGATATCGAACCACGCTCTGTTGAAAAATGTCAACAAAGAGCAGATTGGCCTAAATGGAAAGAATCAATCCAAGTAGAATTAGATTCTCTGACAAAGAGACAGGTATTTGGTCAGGTAGTGCTAACCCCACCAAGTGTAAAGCCTGTAGGACATAAATGAGTCTTTTTCAGAAAGCGTAATGAGAAGAATGAAGTCCTGAGGTACAAGGCTAGCCTTGTGGCGCAAGGTTTCTCACAACGCCCTGGAATTGACTACGAGGAGACATACTCTCCCGTAATGGACGTTATAACGTTCCGCTACTTAGTTAGCTTAGTAATGTCCGAAGGACTGGAAATGCAGCTCATGGATGTGGTTACTGCATATCTCTATGAGGATCTAGATTCAGAGATATATATGAAAAGTGCCTAATGGCCTTGCATTACCCAAGTCAAGTGACTCTAAACCACAGAGTGCGTTTGCAATTAAGTTGAAACGCTCACTTTACGGATTGAAACAATCCAGACGGATGTGGTATACCCGTCTAAGTGACTACTTGATTGGGAAGGGATATAAGAACGATGAATTATGCTCCTGCGTATTCATAAAGAAAACAAGTTCCGGATTTGCAAATTGTAGTAGTATATGTCATAACTGGTACTCTTGATGAAATAAGAGAAACCGCGAGCTACTTGAAATCCGAATTCGAGATGAAGGATCTTGGGAAAACTCGATTCTATCTAGGTCTTGAACTAGAACACCGAGTTTGTGGAATATTAATCCACTAGTCTGCATATGTCCAAAAGTCAGGCGATATAACATGGACAAAGCACATCCTGCTAGCACTCCCATGATCGGTCGAAGTTTGGATGCAAGGAGAGATCCATTTCGTCCAAAGGAAGATGACGAACAAGTATTGGGAGCTGAAATTCCCTATCTAAGTGCAATAGGCGCATTATTGTATTTAGTCCAATTTACTCGACCAGACATTGCATTCTTAGTGAACTTGTTAGCTAGATTTAGCTCAGCGCCAACGCAGCGTCACTAAAATGGTATCAAGAACATTTTCGATACCTAAAAGGAACCATTGACTTGGGATTGTTATTTCCCTACAGAGAGACAAGAGGGACCGCAGATGGAACTGCAATCCCCAAAGGATATGTTGATGGCGAAAACGCCACTCACTACACTAAAACGCCAAATGACGTTTTGGTCGGTTTTGTTGATGCTGGATACGTATCTGACCCACATATCGTTCCTAAACTGGTTATGTATTTACCAATGGGAACACATCGATATCTTGGAGATCAACCAAGCAAACCTTTGTGGCTACCTCCTCGAACCACTCAGAGATCATTGTTCTACATGAGGTGGTTCTTGAGTGTGTATGGTTAAGAACTATCATTGCACATATTCGAGGGACTAGTGGTTTGAGTTCTACCACTGAAGAGCCTACTTGCATTTACGAACACAATGCAGCTTGCATCGAACAGATGAAGCTAGGTTATATTAAGGGTGATAACACAAAACACATATCGCCAAAGTTGTCCTACAATCAGCAACAACAGACTCTCCTCAAGATTCAAATGAATCAAGTAAGGTCTGAGGAGAATGTGGCAGATTTGTTCACCAAATCATTGCCTAAGGACACATTTGAGAAACATGTGAAAAGCATAGGAATGCGAAGACTTTCCAAGCTCCCTAGATTAATGTAAGTATCAGGGGGAGGTGTAGACGTCAGGGGGAGTCTAACACACACATGTCATACTCAAATGTAAAAGGTGCGTTGTGCTCTTTTCCTTCGACCAAGGTGTATTTTTGTCCCACAGGGTTTTTATTGTTACTTGGCAAGGTTTTTAGTGAGGCAACAACTCATGCACCATTTCGTCTTTGACTTGGCACAAGGGGGAGTGTTAAAGGAAAAACATATTGTGTGCCTTCGTCAAAGTGATTGACGGAGAGGGAATCAAGCAATTACCGATTAACATCAATCAGTATGGATTACGAACCAATCAGTAGTTAATGTCATCATTGTATTGTTCTTTCCATTGTAATTCTCTCCCTATATAAAGGGATTATGAAATGAAATGAGTAGACTATTCCAATCTCAATTTTACTTTAACAATTTTTTTATTTTTCCCTTTTTACCTCTTTCTACCCCTTTTTCCAGCTCTCTCTCTCTCTCCAAGATCCAAGATCCAAAATAGACAAATAGTCTGCGCCAACTAACCAAAACGACCAACCTCCCACCTCCCTCATCTTCTTCCTCACCATCGACTCATCATCATCACATGAACCAATCTCTCTTACCACCTTAACCCGAAGAGAGAGAGATGCAGACCCGGTTCTCAGCCTTGCCCCGAACCCTAAACTCCATGACCCGATCCTTCTCATCCTCCACGCCGTCAACCACCTCTTCTTCCCAATTGCTGCGTCCGCGCTCAACTTGTCGCTGAACTCCCACTCACGGAATTTGTCGAAGGCGAAGGTCCATACTCCGTGGAGGTCGGCACGAAGAATAAGCCGCTGCCGAAGCCAAAATGGATGGAGTCGATCTCGGCAGGCGAGAAGTACATGCAGATTAAGAAGAAGCTCAGGGAATTGAAGCTCCACATAGTCTCCGAGGAGGCCAAGTGTCCCAATCTCGGTGAGTGCTGGTCCGGCTGAGGTTTACGGCAGCAAAACCGCCACTGCCACCACCACTATCATGATTCTCGGCAACAAGTGTACACGCGGTTGCAAGTGAGGTGTCCGACGAAATGTGTGTGAGAGAGGAGGCTTTCGTGTTTTGTGGTTGAAATGTTGATTGGAAATGTGTGCAGGTTTTGTAATGCGAAGACTTCGAGGACTCCTCCGCTGCTGGACCCCAATGAGCTGGCGAATGTGGAGGAGGCGATTGCGTCGTGGGGGTTGGATTATGTGGTGATTACTTGAGTGGACCGAGATGATATGTCTGATCAAAGGAGTGAACATTTTGCTAAAACTATGATCAAGTTGAAGTTCAAACCCAATATGCTCATCGAGGCTTTAAGTATGTTTTCACTTTCGAGTAGCTGATAGATAGGGGTGTGGATAACTGTGAGATGATCTTTCATGGTCATGGGGGCATTGGCAGCGGCGGCTATGACGCCTGGATCAGGTCTTTGAAGGGATGGACCAACCCTTTGAGAGAGAGAGAGAGAGCAGATCTAGTAGTACAGAAGAGAGGAGAGGAGAGGAGAGATGAGGCCTATTCTTTGGAAGATCACTGATCCGACGAACAACGAAGAGGTCAAAAGGAAAAAACAAAAAAAAGGTGAGAGAGAAAAAAGAAAATAAATAAATTTTAAAAAATATAAGGTAAGGGTATAATAGACATTTTGGCATGTAAAAAAATGTCACGTCAACAATTTAACTGACTATTTGGACGGAGCTTGACGGCAGGGACTGATTGGGAGGAAATTGAGAGTTTGAGGAGTTTTTAGGTGAAATTCGAAGGTCAGGGACTGAAACGATGAAACCCTATAAATATAGGGAGTAAACAATATTTAACTCTAAATTAAATGAGAAATTTTTGTTAAACAAAATTTCCTTTTTAATTTGATATGTCATATGATAGAGGATATTCCTGGAAAGAGAAATAGGTTGGATAAGTAAATCTAATAATTGAAATTAAAATGTAGGGTGTAATGAGCAAGTAGGGTGAACAAAGAAAATTAGAGGGTGATAATAGCCTCACCCTAGTATAATTCAGGGACACATAAAAATCCTTTTGAAATAATTTAGATACCGAGTATATATAGGTTTCATTAATTTCTATCTTTTAGAAACCATGCGTATGCTGAGTATGGTTTCATTTTCCTTTCTCGTTTTACTTGCACACGGATTAATATGCCTTTATATAAGGATGCTACTTGAGTGAGGATTGTGCAATAATCCTTCTAGACATCTGTAACTTGTGCAAATGTTGTGCTCTAGTTTTTCACAATGAATGGTGCAAAGTATGGTATATTAATAAACTGTTTACAACTCTTCAAACATATGCACATTTGGTAATAATGAGTGAGGGAATAGCAAGTCGTAAAGAATGGACAGATCTGTCTTTTGGCAGAATAGTTAGTTCATGTCATGATTTGGTGATGGACTAAAAATGATTGCCTTATGTAAATCAACAAACACCTTAATGTTTAGTGACCCTCCTTGGAAAATTCGTTCTCTTGGTCGTGACATCCAAGGCATCTCTAGTATGTTTGAGGAAATCTCTTTCTCTCATATTCCTCGTGAAGCAAATTTTGTGGCGGACGCAATTGCCTCCCTTGGACATCAATCTTCGGATGCGATTATATGGCGAGACAAACTTCCTCTTTCAGCTTGCTCGGCTTTTAATGTAGACTTGTAATTTTATTTTCTTCTTAAAAAAAAAAAAACACCTTAATGTTCGTCGTAATATACTTAACCTCTACATCAGCTCAGTCACACCAAAATATTGTCCTTCAATTCTCGACAAATTTAGATCATTATTTCAGTTCGTCCTCACTCTTTGGGCTAACTCTGATATAACTTTGGTTCCCATTGACTCATAGAGCATGGTCTCATTAACTTAATAAGTAGCTACATATCTGAGATTTCATTATACTTCAGAGTTCAGGCCTCTTTAATCACCATCATCACTCAATTTCTCTCTTTGTGAATCTTGATTGAAATTAAGTATTCTGAGATTTTATCATAGTTCAGGACTAGCTAGTAACACATTATTACACCACAAATAAAAAGGTCCAATAAGGACGCTATTATGAGAACAATAGCATCTGCATCTCTGAAATGGCCAATAAACAGACTAAAAGTGGATAGGAGATGAATTTATTCTATTGTAATCCATAGCAATAAAGCAATACACTCAACTCATAGTTTCCAAAACCTACTTATAGTGACTGTTGTCTATGAACCAAAGATATCCAAAAAAGAGGTAGAATTTGAAAATGTACGTAGACCTGTATTCGTCACATTGTCCATAGACAATGCCAACTTTGGAACCTTGCTTCTTGGAACTGGAAATTTAATTGTGAATCCAAATTGATGAGAAGATAGGAGTCGAGAGAAGAGATCATCTTCCTTGTTTGCCATCCTAACCAAATTTGACACACTCTCCAGCAATTAGTCAAGTCCATCTCCTCAATCATTATTTGTGATTCTTTACGCTCCAAAATGTTTGAAAGTTGGAAATTCTTTCCAATGATACACAATCCCTCACAGACAACCAGCCAGTCCTTGGTGGAAGCTCTGGAATTTCTACGAGCCTCGTGCAGCCACTCAAATGAGTCTTGACAAGTTGACAAACTTTTGATGCATTCGGAAAGAATAACAATGGGGCTTCCTGATAAATCAAGTTCATGCAAAGTGGATGCACAATTAAGAGACGCGAGGAAATCAAATTAGATAAATTGCATCCACTTGCAGTGAGTTGATCTAGCCAAGGAAACGCCGAATTGTCCTGCATCCTGATAAAGAGTCATGTGAAAATTTTCAGATTTTTCATCTTTGAAGCATTTAGGATTCAAGCGTATCTCATCTTCTATAGGCTTCTTTATCATTATGCCTTCAATTTTACTTGTTCCCTAGTATGAAAAAGACAATCGTATTAGCAAAATGAGTATATAATAAAAAGCAACTGTTTTTGAGTTTCATTTTTTCTTTATGAATTCAAAAGAAATTCATGTATTACAAATTATCCATATATTGGAAGATTGGAAGGCAAGATTAAAGATTCCTCCAGCTGATACGCGCTTCAGAACAGAGGATGTTACTGCGACTAAAGGAAATTAGTTTGAGGACTATTTTCTGAAACGTGAGCTACTGATGGGATTTGAAAGGCCATCTCCATTCAGGAAGAAAGTATACCAATTGCTTTAACTGGTAGTGATATTCTTGCTAGAGCTAAAAATGGAACGGGGAAAACGGCTGCATTTTTGCATCCCTGCTTTGGAAAAAATTGATCAAGATAACAATGTAATTCAAGTTGTTATACTGGTTCCTCAAGCGTTTATACCAACCAGTTCACTTACCTTTGAAGAAACACACAATGTCGAGAAAAACTTCTTTCACTGTTTCTTCCAGTCCATTGTTAAATGGTGACGAGCATGGCCCGTGGCCCACCATTGTACCGATATTGTCCCAACTTAACCAGCCAATAGGTGTTGGGTTTTAATCACAAAAGGTCTCGGTACAATTGGGTGAGATCCACCCACTTATAAGTTATATATTATTTGTCACTATTCCAATGTGGATCTTTCCTCTCCAACACGCCCCCTCACGTGCAACCTCACTCTAGGTCTGCACGTGAAATTAATTAATCCAATTCCCACATTGAAATTGGGACACATGTCTCATATCGGAGACTTGGTCGATACAATCCAAGGCCCACATTGGACACTTGGTAATTTCGATGGCAATATAGGGAGCCCCAATTTGGGCTCATGATACGTGCCTACGTGGAGACGCAATTGGAGAAGGACCCGCTCTGATATCATGTTAAACAGTGACAAGCGTGGCCTGTGACCCACCATTGTACCGATATTGTCCAACTTAACTACCTAATAGGTGTTGGATTTTAATCACAAAAGGCCTCGGTACAATTAGGTGAGATCCACCTACTTATAATTTATATTTTATTTCTCACTTTTCCATTGTGGGATCTTTCCTCTCAGTAGAAAATAAGAATTAAACGTGATTAGAATGCTTCAATAATATTCATCTCCAAAGAATAGGGTTTATAAAGTGATACAAGAGAAATCCTAATAGGAAACAATCTCCTACAACTATACAGAGAGACGAAATCTATATGTACAAGGAAAGTAAATATTTACATAATATTCTACACTCCCCCTCAAGTTGGTGCATAGATGTCAATCATGCCCAACTTGTCAATTGAGTTGTCAAACACTTTCCTTGACACTCCTTTTGTAAGAACATCTGCTAATTCATCTTCTGTATACACAAAAGGGAAACGGATGATCTTCCTATCTAGGTTTTCCTTAATGAAATGCCGATCTACTTCCACATGCTTAGTCTGGTCATGCTGAACAGGATTATGAGCGATTTCAATAGCAGACATGCTATCACAATGCAAATCCATAGGCTTCTTGAGCATAAAACCCAAATCTTTCAACACATTATGAATCCACAACATCTCACAAACTCCATGTGCCATACCTCGAAACTCAGCTTTAGCACTTGACCTAGCAACAACCTTCTGTTTCTTGCTGCGCCAAGTCACAAGGTTTCCTCCAACAAATGTAAAATATCTAGATGTGGACCGTCTATCCATCTTATCACCAGCCCAGTCTGCGTCTGTGTACCCCACAACTTCCAACTCATCCTTTTTTCAAACAACAAGCCTCTTCCAGGTGCCATTTTAAGATATCTCAAAATACGATACACTGCATCTATATGCTCTTCACTGGGACAATGCATGAATTGACTAACCACACTCACAGCATCAATATCAGGCCTAGTATGAGAAAGATAAATAAGCCTTCCTACTAGACATTGGTACCTTCCTTTATCAATTGGAACCTGATCCGGATAAATGGCGAGGTTGTGATTCATCTTGATCGGTGTCTCAATAGGGTTGCAGTTAAGCATCCCGGTCTCAGCTAATAAGTCAAGTACATACTTACGTTGGGACAAAAAAAATCCCCTTCTTAGACCTTGCAACTTCAATTCCAAGGAAGTACTTCAATTGCCCAAGGTCCTTAATCTCAAATTCCTTAGAAAGATACTTTTGTAGAGCCTCCATCTCTTTTGGATCATCCCCTATGACAATCATATCATCAACATATACTATCAGAGCGGTAATCTTACCCTGACTACGCTTGATGAACAAGATATGATCCGAGTTGCTTTGTCTATATCCGAACATCCTCATAGACTTGGAGAATCTTCCAAACCAAGCTCTAGGAGACTGCTTTAAACCATACCGAGACTTCTTCAACTTACAAACCTTGCCAGTATCATAAGACACATTTTCTGACAGGACCTGCCTGGATTTCACCCCGAAATCCGAGGTGGCCCTGTGGGGCCCACCTTAGAATAAATTCTACCAAAAAATTTGGCGGAACTTCCCCTAAAAGTAGGCTACCCAAAACCTGTAGGAAAACATTTATACTTCTAAATCATCCATCCTTATTCTCCTGGAGCCACCTGCTCCCCAAATCACAACTCCAATTTAACATATAATGGTCTCAACCCCAATACAATATTGATCCCACAGATTATCAGAGCAATACTAACCCACTAGGTAACAATGAAAACAGAAATAGAATGAGTACGCGGAACCAATGCTGTTGGCTATGCCTCGACTCCATGTACGCCCGACCTCAATTAACCTAGCCTACAAACTGGGCATTTGAAACCGAAGGGCCCAGGGGAAAAGTATTGAAAACACGTTAGTGTGAGTGGACAAAAATAAACAACTAGCTAAATAATTTAAAAGAAGTAAAGTTGTAATACTTTCCCGCATTTATTTAAATTTATAAAATTTCGATGCATGCAACGTTTATAAAACATATTTCTTTAAACCAGGAAACTGGAAACTGTAATTCAAACCTGCTGAGTATCGTATCATCGGACTAGACCCCGCTAGCCCAGAAGTAATATAAAAGTAGGGGAAGAAGATAGCCATACGAATGAGCCTCCTAGGCTCGGGTGATAGCCTCCCAGGCTAAAGTACTCCCGTTATATACCCACACACCACTAAGTGTAGCGATTAGGATACTGGGCTTCAGCATTACTGTCACAAAGACAGTAACAAGCGCCATAAAGGCAGACGGGCTTCGGTGATCCCATCACCTCGCCACAAAAGCGGAAGATCAATGCTAGCAATGATAATAGTCACCCAAAGTATGGCAAAAGAAAATCCGAAAACCACATAAATCTATAAAGCTACCCCAACTCTAGCAAATGAATTTCCAACGACGTGTCCCACACGTCAGGAGTATCTCAAATCAATAGCAGAATGGCGAGATCAAACAAAATCATAATTCTCAAACCGAAATCATTACTAAGGTATTCCCAATGCCAAAACCAAAGATCGAATAAATAAACAAAAATTAATTCCATCGAAATCCCATTTCGAAAATCTTTCAGAAATCTCAAATCGACGAATAGAAACATAATATAAATAGTATAATTCCGGAAATCACCTCGAAAATAATTCATCGAAAATCATGCTTTCAAATAAAAGTCATATATCGGAGATACTTATCGAAGGCTCAAAATCCATTTCCGAAATTAAATCATAAATCCAAATCCGAGCATAATAAGTTCATATCCGAAACTCATGAAAAATCAATGTCAAATTATAATCTGATATTTTAATGTCAAATTATAATCCAAGACAAAATATCATGCTCGATAAATAAAACGATAATTAAATAAACCAATAATTTCAAAATAAATGCATGCATCATTTACTTAAAAACAAAAGTCCACTCACACTTCTATTCCAACGATCACGTATATGAGTTCCTTCATCGAGCAAAAGCTCGGTACCTCGTCCTGTACACAATTATTCGTACATAAATAATTACCGGACGGAAAATAATTTTACGATAATCAATAATTAAGTCTCAAAACCCAAAACCTCAACTTCTCCAATTCTTTTCCACATCTAACCAAACTTCACCAACACTGCCCACTCGTCGATTTCAGACTATATAACAATTATGGAGGAAATCCGACAATCGGATTCACGTTTAACATTAACCGAAATCTAAATCTTTAGAAATTTATAACCGATTCAAAACTCCACCAATCCTCACCAAACTTCATATATAAGCTCTAAGATAATTATAGAATTCAACTAGCCAGAAATTGAAATTAAAAAGCTACCCTAGCCGCCGCTGCCACCAACTCCAATGGCCACCAAAATTTGGCAGTAGCACCTTCTCAATACACCCATTAATTCTTTCAACTACAACAAAGCCAGAAAATGCCTAAAACTACCTCAACAATTAAGGTGAAGATTATACCCGAAATGTGAATAGTGTTAAGAAATTCAAACCTTTGATTCGTCGATTTTTCCTTCGATTCGTGGAACAAGGCTTGGAGGAATGCCACCCCCGTTGCCAGGCGAATCGATTAATTCCAGGAAAGCCGCCGAAAATGGCCGAAATCTGAAAAATTGCACACTGCTACAGTAACTTCAACAGTTCGATTCGTAATTTTCCGGCCACAACGTTGCGTTCCACCACCACAGACGAGTCGAGGACGGAGAGATGAATCGAATGGTGGTTGCAGCTCGCTCCCAGGTGGCCGGACGCGAGCTTGATGATGATGAACAATAACTGGAGAAAAGAGAGACAGAGAGGAAACGTAGGGGAGAGAGGAGAGAGGAGAGAAGAGAGAGAGAGAGAGTTACCTGGCCACAGTAGAAAGTTGAATTTATACTTTCTACCATCTACAGTAACTTTTGTTTTTCGCTTATAACTATCGCATACGAACTCCGATTTTTACGTACCACATATGCACGCGTTCGGTTTAACGTCCTCTACGACTTTCATGAAGAACATTTTCTCAAATTTTGACCCGAACAAAAAGTCAACTTTTTGGGCCACTAAAAGTATCGAAACAAAGTAAAAAGTAAAAGTAATTGTCGTTTACCGTCCAAATGACTAATAAACTGGTAAATTGAGGTACGGGACGTAACATTTTCAACTCCTGGAGGCATGGCCATATACACTTCTTCCTCCAAGTTACCATTGAGGAATGCGTTCTTCACATCAAACTGATGTAGAGGCCAATCTCTAGTTGCTGTAAGTGAAATCAAAATTCGAACAGTATTGATCTTTGCTATAGGAGCAAACGTCTCTTCATAATCAATTCCATAGCGCTGAGTATAACCTTTGGCAACTAATCTGGCTTTGCTCCTGTCAATGCTCCCATCAGCTTCAAGTTTCACTGTAAACACCCATCGGCATCCAACAGTCTTCTTTCCAGCAGGCATAGTCACAATATCCCAAGTCAAGTTTTTTTGCAAAGCCTCTAGTTCTTTATTCATCGCTTGAGTCCACTTGGGATCGGCCAAAGCATCCTGTACACTACTGGGAATAGATACAGTAGATAATTGATCAACAAGTGCATGTGACCTAGACAACCTATGGTTAGACATGTAATTAGCTATAGGATACTTAGCTTTGATTTTGATGTCTGGTTCATATTGTTTCTTAGGAATACCTTTGGTAACCCTCTGTGATTTCCTAGGTTCAAAATTATCTACCCAAGATGATTCATTCGAAATTAAAGGTACCTGAGGAGGAACATTCGCAGCAGATTCTTCAGTTGACGATGTAGAGAGGGGGAAAAACTCTGATAGATGAGAACTTTGAGTCATATTTTCTTGATGAGGTGTATCATGGCTGGGTTGTTCAATGGGTAATTGGTCATCAGCTTGTGGTGGTCCATGTATTATAGGACGCATTGAAGCGTCGTTGTCAAGTGCAAGAGGATTATCAACTTCCTAGCGCGCAACATCGTCTCTGTTTGACACTTCAAGACCACTGTGGGGACGCAGGAAGGTGTCTTGGCATGTTGCGTCAGACCAAATGTCCTATCGGCTGGCTTGGTCATGCGGTCAGCTACCCCTTCTGTCTTTGCCAGATGAGGGCCCAGTTAGTCCATTGACTGATCTGACATCACCTACATCACCTTCCTTTGAGGGCCCCACTGGTCCGACCTCACCTCCTTTTGCAGACCCCACTGGTCCTACACCACATATATCTTCGCAGGTTTCGCAGGTTGAGGACCCCACGGGTCCACCAATTGGCCCAGGCAACTCACTTTCGCCAAACTGGTTTTCTTTGCCTACTTCCCCAACGTCAACGTTCATTTCTTTTTCTACAGGTATGGAAGAGTTCCTAATACGAACGCCAAATCTTGACTCCAAACCTTCTAAGTCTTTAAATTCTTCAAATGCAAATAAATCTCGAGGATTCCTTTCACAATTTCTCTCTCTCTGAAGAGAAGAGTTTGAAACTTCCCCTAAATAATAAGGCTCAGATTCGCAAAACGCAACATCAAGAGAAATATACATAGTACCAGTAAAAGGATCATGATATCGATAACCTTTTTTGAATTCCGCATAACCAACAAATATACACTTAAGGGCACGGGGCTCAAGCTTGCTGCGTTGAGGCTTGGGAATATGAACATAAGCTACGCATCCAAACACGCGAGGTTCAAGATTTGGTAGCGAGGGAAGTGACAGAAGTTTCTGCTGAGGATTTTGAAATTCAATTACTCGAGAAGGAGTACGATTAATGAGATAAGCGACAGACTTCACATCTTCTCCCCAATATTCACGAGGTACATGCATGCCAGACAAAGAGTCACGGACAACTTCAAGTAACTGTCGATTCTTCCTTTTTGCCAATCCATTCTGTTGAGGAGTATATGAGTTAGAAGTCTGATGTCGAATTCCGTGAGATTGCATAAACTCCTGCATAGGACCATTAATATATTCTCCGCCATTGTCAGATTGGAAAACTCAAATATTCTGTTGGTACTATGTAGACACCATCTTGTGAAACTCTCTGAACATGGAACACACATCACTCTTGTTCTTCAATAAAGACACCCAAGTCATACGAGTACAATCATCAATAAAAGTCACATAATATCGAGCTCCAGAGAAAGACGGGATCTTGGAAGGACCCCAAACATCAGAATGAATTTTCATAAACGGAATGGGACTTCTATTGAGACTAGGTGAATACGAAATTTGATGAATTTTAGCCAGTTCACAGATATCACAACGAAAATCTGAATCACTAACAACAAAAAATAACTGAGGTTGTAGTTTCTTAAGATAACTGAAAGATAGATGACCCAAACGACGATGCCACAGCCACACTGTTTCCTTAGCATTCTCTACTCCATTGACCTGATTCACTTGTCCTAACAACTGTTGCTCTCAACTCTCTGTCAGGTCCAAGTAATAGAGTTTCCCCCTTCTAACACCATAATGAAGAATCCGCCGAGTTAGAATGTCCTGAAATACACAGAACTAGGGATAAAAGGTCACAATACATGCTAGTGCTAAAATAATTTGGCTAACAGATAGGAGATTATAAGCCAATGAAGGAACAACTAACACAGACTCAAAAGTTAATGCATTAGACAGAATAACAGAACCTTCTCCGGTAACTGGAGTTAGAGTACCGTCAGCTGTAGAGACAATGTGTTGAGAGGAGGGTTTTAGTTTTTTTTAAGAGACTAGGATCATTAGTCATATGGTCAGATGCACCTGTATCAATGATACAAGAACTATTCATAGAGACCTTATCCTTCATACCTGACTGTGCTACGTTAGCGGAGGCATTAGATGGTTGCTCTTCCTCTGTAGTAGCCATGACAGCTTTTTCAAGGTTTTTTTGCGGTTTTTTTGGTGAAATCCCACCAAGTAGGGTAGCCAATTACTCACCGTTGCTTGCTATGGCCCAAATTTCCACAAACTGGACACTTTGTATTTGCATATGGGTTTGTTTTACCCAAAAGGTGGCGTGGTGGAGGCATGTTGTGGAGTGCAAAGGTGGCAACATCGTCTTCCATCTAGCTAAAATAGGGGCCTGTAAGAAATCAATAAAGGGAACTGTAGAGACTGTAGCAGCGCAGCAATACTTGTCGGCTAGGATGGCTGCGGCTTGGCTTGTAGCAGAGCTTGGCTTGATGGCTGCAGCAGGATTGTTGGTGGGGCAGGGAAGCTTGTTTGCTTGTATTTTAATCAAAAGAAAAAAAAAGTTTGCTGCAAGAGCTTGTACTTGTCAGCCAGTACTTAATAAAAAAATATTGTCTGCTAGTACTTAATCAATAAAGGAGCAGCAATTTCGAGGTGGTGATGAATACTTGCAGCCATGTGATGTTGCTGTGTGTTTTCTTTGAATGCTATAGCTTTCAATAGGTATTCGAGAATGGATTTATGTTTTTCGGGATTTCGGTTTCAGGTTTCAAAATAATACGGTGCAAGTTCAACGGATTGAACCTGCTTTGATACCAAGTAGAAAATAAGAATTCAATGTGCTTAGAATGCTTCAATAATATTCACCTCCAAAGAATAGGGTTTATAAAGTGATACAAGAGAAATCCTAATAGGAAACAATCTCCTACAACTATATAGAGAGACGAAATCTATATGTACAAGGAAAGTAAATATTTACATAATATTCTACATCCATCATAACTGACTTTGAGAATATCTTGAATGTCTTCGAGAAGATTTCTTTTAAAACCATCTAGCATAGCTTGCCATTTATGTAACGGTTTAGCATATAAAACTTGCAGCACTAATGGAAGGCCTTGAGCATATTCAACAACAGAACTAACTAAGAGCTTCTCATCATCATCTAAATTTCTCTTATTCTTGAAGGCATTTGAACTGAAGAGCTTACAACCTTCATGATGATCTAGTTCCTTGGCCTTGTATATAGGATTGACTTCTTGAACAGTCAACAGACGCTTATCTCTTGTTGTTATGATAATCCTGCTACCACGACCAAACCATTCTGATGCTCCTGCTATTGTGTCTAGCTGGTCGATTTATTATCATCAAGAACTAAGAGAATCCTTTTATGTCTCAACGTTTCACGCAACAAAATAATTCCTTCATGAACATTGTTTATTTTAAATTCTCAGTCCCACAATGTTAGAGAGAATAATTCCTTGTAGGTGACTAAACCTCCATATGCCTTTGACTCTTCTCTGACATCTGCCAAAAGGCAGCTAATATCAAACTGGAAGATAATTGAATTGTAGACAACTTTAGCAATTGTTGTCTTCCCTATATCGCCAGGTCCCCATATCCCTACCATGCTTACGTACATCACTTCCGCCAACACCTAACATTTCAAGCATATGTTCTACCTGAGAATCTAGCCCAACTTGGCACTTTGGCATATCCAAATAGGTAGGTTCTTTTACTTGTGCGGATATCTCTTCAAAAATTCTATCAATAAATTCATATTCATACGTGCCATGTTAAAATCAAATGAAACGTTTAATAAAATAAATCTTCCTACTTTGAAAAAGAGTAGTACTGTATAACAATCACACACCAATATAAGAAAATAAAACTTTTATGTCACACCCCAAACCTGGGGTTGACTTAAGGGGTTCTCAAGTAAGAGAAAATGTGAATAAGACCAAAATCGATACAATCTTAGCCTAAAAGTATGAAGCACTTCGGGAAGGACTTTGATTTGAAGAAAGAAATGTCAATAACATTAAACAAAAGGAAACTATATGTTAATCAAGCAAAAAAATACATTATATGAACTTGAAGACTGTAGATGAAGAACTAAAATCTAATTCAATAGAGTTATAACGAAAGGGAGACATAAGTGGACTAGAGAGTTAAGGTATGAACAAATTAACTGTGAAGACTTACTAAAACTATATTTCTGCAGCAATGAACTTGAAACTTTCCAGACTAAAAGTAATCATGTTAAGGAAAAACATATTAAATTTTCAAGCAAATCGGAGTTTGAGAAGTAAGGGAAAAGATGGATGCAGATAGACTGAACTGTCAGGTTTTAGAAAAATATTGTAGCCACAAAGTCAACTTAGAAAATTCGCCAAAAATTCATTGTAAGTCCAAATGACAAGAAATTAGTTTTGAAACGAGCATTGGGATGTATAGTTCAATATACACAAAAAAAAGGAGGTTAAATAATTCAAGTGGAATTTCAAATCTCAATAGAAAATCAGAGGAGACATTTAGAGTGCTGGAACTTTTCCAAATGCAGACCAAATTTGGAAAAATCATCGAAAATTCACTACGCATCGAACTAAGACGAAACTTTTCAGATCATTTGTTAACTAACAGAAAAGAAACATGTCAAAATTTCAGAATATTTGGAGGCCAATAAGTAGGGAATTCGAAAAAGAAATACCAAAGAGGGCTATGTTGCAGGGCAGCTTCTACAAAATTCCACCTAACTGACTTTTCTTTGGGAAGGAGCTAGGGGTTCAAACTTATTTTGGTTTGGACGAAACTTGTTCGAAGAAAGTCTTGGAATGTCCACTTTTAAAGAAAACAAAGCTCAGCTGAAATCAATATTGAAGGATGAATCAAAATAATAACAAAAAATTATGCTGAGATATAACTACGTAACTAGAGATTTGAAAGGCCAAAATGGTGTCTTTTTGCAACACCCTCACATCCTGAATAGATGATAGGCGATGAAATAAATTAACTCAATCAAACTGAAATCATGAATTTAGTAACAGACCCTCAAGAAAGTTAAATTTATTACACAAGCACAAAAGTTGCAATTGTCACTAGACTTGCTCCACGAAAACATAACATATAATACAACACAAATGAAAAGGGGTAACATAGAACCCCATATGGTTGTTCATACCCAGGTAAGTAGATTTCAAAGTTTCCCTTTGTACTCACACACTATCAACAAAAACTGCAATTTACCACAATCTAGTCCTTCAACCGAACTTGCTCAAATTAATAACTTAGCTCATTCAAGAGATAAGTTGCCAAAAATCCAGAATCTTACACTACCCAAAGCTCCACTTATCTACTAACCACCACCTGAAAAGTTTGAGGAAAAGGGGATGAGCATAAACGATGCACAGTAGGGGTTTTTAAAATGTGTAATTGTAGTTGTATTAAAAATCTAAATATGCCCTTCTTGAAACAGCTTTGAAAGAAGTTTAGGATAGAAATTTAGTTTGAACTCAAAGAAAAACTCAACGAGTTCTCAAACCACAAATAATCCAACAATAACTGAAACGTTAGAAAGAAAGAGAATACGTTTCTTTGGTAATATAGCAGAGGAACTAAAATTCAATGTTCCAAAGAATTCATTGAGTTAGAAACAACTCTTTAATTTTCCAGCTTAAAGCATAAATCATCACAAGAAAATAATCAACAAAACTGGAAGGGATTTCGGCATACCTGGCCACTCAATTACATCTCATAATCATATCAATCTGCCCTCACAAGGGGCTTCCCCGGGGACTTTGGGTCATTGTGCCCATTATAACTATAGCTTAAGGGTCATTGTGCCCATAACATAAGCTCCCACAACATACATATTGGCCACAGAACATCCACTTCCATTATACAAACAATTACATGTCTAATTTGGATTTTCAGTAAACAAGAGTAACGAAAATATTATTTTCAACACCAGCTAAAGCATTTAAAGCATAAGGAGAGTGATTTCTATCTTTGGATGAATTCGTCAAAGAAAGATATGTTTTGGTGAAATCATAGTTTTCAAGTGTTCTGTTGGAATGTGCAACTGATAGTAATAAAAGTACGTATCAGAATTTGAAAACCCAAAACCAATACCTGGATGAGAATATCAAGTAATCTCAATCAAGATACTTGATCACAGTGCTTAGCGGCTTGCTCCAAATCGGTCTCCTCCTCTTGCTTATCTAAAATAAGATAACTATTTAAATCGCAATCCAACAACAGATCCTAAGTAAGTCCCTAATGCCAAAGTTATGCTGATTGGGGACTTTTAACAAACACCTGGTGGGCATGCACTAGGAACTAACATGCAAAGTCATTTGTTTGTTTTGCCAGCAGCCCAACTAAAATCAAGGTTCAGAAACTCGAGCAATTGAATTAGGATTGACATGGAAAAAGGTACACAACTGATGGAAACATCACCTTGTAATATGGTAGAATGACGAGTGAAAACCTTTAGCTTCTTCAAAGCCACATGTGAAAGAAATATAAGGACATACTAGCTCTAAGAAGCCTAAGGTTACTAGAATGAAGAAGAAGGAGAAGATCTTTCTCTGAATTGAGCTTTTACGGGTTGAGGTTCAGTGACATTAATTGAGAAGTGTGGTTCTATATATTTTTCTTTTTTCCAGATAGCAAAATAAACACAAGGGACTGAACAATAGAGTTGTAAATTCCCTCTCATTCTATCAGAGGTGGGGAGCGCGTGTAGCAATATCTGAAACCCTTTTTTGGGCCATCTTGTAAAAACAAAAGAGTAGTTTGGTACAAACTAAAGTTCCTCTAATTGCTAAACCAACTTATTTACGTAAATATTTTAGGATATGAGCATTGAGAGAGATTGATGAGAGAATTGTATGTTCATTCATTGATAATAGGAGTCATATATATATATATATATATATATATATATATGTTACAAAGTATGTAATCTCATGATACAAGGAAAACTATTCCGAATAAGACTAGGAATTCTATAACATTCTTTCATATTACAATCACAAAAATAATCCTAATTTGACAAGGCACACTAATTGTCAACATTCTTCAACAGTAAAAAGAATTTATGCTAAGGTTTTGGGGTATTACATTTTACTAGATTAAGAAAAGTAAAATTAAGTGCATGCAATTTGATATACCCGCCGGGGAAATGCCATCCAGATAAATTTGCCGCTTCTAAAAGAGCTGCTCTCCTTCTTAACACCTTGTCCATGTCATCTTTGAATCTGTATTCATGGCCTGCAAGTGCCTAACCAAATGTACCTCTTTGGTTTCTTATGTCTGAGGGATCCACTTTGTAAAAGATTGGGTGGACCATTTGTTTATTTGATCTTCTACATTCAAGGACATGAACCAATTCATCCAAGCACCACTTTGAGGATGCATAGTTTTCGGAGAACACCATAAGAGAGAGCTTTGATCCTTCAATTTCTTGGAGAAGTGCTTGTGATAATTCTTCTCCTCTTGTAAGCTCATCATCTATGAAGGTGTTGATTCCCTTATGAAGCAAGTACCTGTACAAATGACTTGTGAAAGCGTAGCGAGTATCCTCTGTTAGTGTGAGTCACCGTTCCCTATTAGGAATAGATACACGGGAATATATTGTTGTAATTACTTACCTTGTGTGTGTTGTGTAGTACGGTTGTAAACAATAGGCGTAGTACGTTGTAGTACGATTATAATCTGTTTATATACACCACAGAATGGGTGTAATAATATTATCACTGAAATTGATTCTCTCAATACTTGTCTTATTTGACTTGGTATCAAAGCCAAGATCCGAGAGGACTTTGTCTCTTTTCTTTAGTGTGAGGAATTAATTCAAAAACCATTGTTAGGGTTATTTCGTCCAAGAACGATCGATTGTATCTTCTTCTTGGTATTCAGACCGACCTCGCCTTCAGCTAAAGGCCGTCCTCGTTTTTTCTCCTTCAGATCGACGCCGTCACCAGCTGCTGTCTTCACCGGCATCTGTTTCATCTCACAGCAGCGTCTCTCGCACCGGTCGTCTTCATCTGCACCGGTCGTCTTCATCTGCACCGGTCGTTCCGGTCGTCCTCATCACTCAACGTCGTCTTGATCTGCACCGGTCGTCCTCATCACTCGACGTCTCACGCCCAGATCCGGCTTCGTCTCCGACAACCCAGACCGCCGTTGCTTCCATTCCTCACCCAAGTCGGCCGAATTCTTCACTTGGCCCGAGTCGACCACGTCTGACCAGATTACCCTCCCCGTCACAACCCAGATCGATCACTTCAACCGAGTCAACTCAGCCGAGTCAACTCAACCGAGTCAACTCAACTCGGCCAACCCAACCCGGTCCACCTCAACAGGTTTCAAAAAAAAAAAAAAAAAAAAAAAAAAATCTGTTGTTATTATTTCTTATTATTTCCGCTGCATACTCTGTGTTCTTTGTTACTGTATTGTTGTGATGGGTGGTGGTCAAAGTGAAGGTCAGGGTTCTAAGGCCAATGAGGTTCAGAAAGTTGAGGTCTCTGTCAAGAGCTCAGAAGGTGGTTCTTTTGGGGGTACCAAACTCACTGGTACCAATTTCCGAACATGGAAGAAGATTATGTCAGTTTATCTCCGTGGAATACACAAGATGGGGCATGTGACTGGAACAATCAAGGCTCCTAATGCAGATGATGTGGAGGCCTATGCTAAGTGGGAAGATGATGATGGTTTTGTAATGTCCATTCTATTTCGAGCCATGATTGATGATGTGCTACAAATGGTGGAGGAATGTGAAACTGCTGAGGCAATCTGGAAGACATTGGGCGATTTGTATACCAATGAGTCTGATTTTATACAGGTTCATGAATTGATGTGTAAAGCTGCTAGTATGCAACAGCATGGGCAACCAGTAGCTGTGTATTTCACCAAGCTGAAGAATGTATGGGTTGAAATTGATCAGAAGCGTCCTTGCAAGATTAAGAATCAAGAAGATCTTGTGTGGTACCAGAAAGAGAAGGAGCTAGAAAGGGTCCATGTATTTCTGAGAGGGCTGGATGAGAAGCATAGCAGTGCCAAGGGAGAATTGCTTAGAATGACAGATCCTCCTAGCCTGAACACAGCGTTTACTTACATCCGTAAGGATGAGTCTCAACAGGAGAGTGTCAAACATGCACAGATTGAAGTATCTAGCTTAGCCATTCAGGCCAAGCCACCGACACCTTTCCTTCAGCAGCAGAGTTCAGCCCCATTTCATCCGCAAGGTTTCACCAATCGCCCTCGTCCTCAATGTTCTTATTGCAACGACCTTGGGCATGTTCGGGAGACTTGTTGGAAGTTGAACCCACACCTTAAACCTAAAAAGCAGGGTTATCGTCCTAAGGCGAAAGCAGCTGCTGTTCAATTGGTCCAAGAACCGGATTTCTATGGAGTGGCTGGCCAAGATCATCATACAGCAGGTGGAGCTACCCCAACAGCCTCTATAGCTGGTCGAGGTAAAATTGGTATCGCTTTACAGATTTCTAACTTTGTTGGTTCTGATACATGGATTATTGATTCTGGTGCCTCCGATCATATGACTTATGATAAATCATATTTTACTGAATTGTCTTCCCCATCAGTGTCCTATGTAACCAATGCCAATGGTGAGGCTTTTCCTGTGTTAGGGTCAGGGTCAGTGCGTCTTACTCCCACTTTGGAACTTCATAATGTGTTATATGTGCCTGACTTATCTCATCACTTGATATCTGTCCCACAATTGAACACTGAGTCTAAATGCTCTGTAACCTTTTATCCTATGTATGTGATTTTTCAGGATCTTCTCACCAGGGAGATAATTGGTCGGGGGTATCTGAGGGGCAGGTTGTTCCACCTGGATCAGACATACGCAGGAGAGAAACCAGGAGCACAGTCCCGCGCTGCTTTGACTTCGAGTTCTGATAAGCTAAGTGAAATTTGGTTGTGGCATCGCCGTTTAGGGCATCCTCTTTTAGTCTTATGAGAAAAACCATGCCGACTTTGTTTATTGGTGTGGATGAGTCTATTTTACATTGTGAAACATGTGTTTTGGCCAAGAGTCATCGTGCTACTTATTCTCCTAGCATTTCTAATAAAAGTGTTGTTCCTTTTGAGTTGATTCATTCTGATGTTTGGGGGCCATCTAGAGAACCCACTGTGTCGGGTATGAGATACTTTGTTTTGTTTATTGATGATTGTACGAGATTGTCATGGGTTGCTCTGCTAAAAAACAAAGATGAAGTTTTTCCAGCTTTTCAAACTTTTCGTACTCTTGTTCAAACACAATACCATAGCACCATTAAAGTCCTTCGCTCGACAATGGGGGGGAATATGTTAATCATGTTTTCCAAGAGTTTTTTACAACCAATGGGATTGTCCACCAAACTACTGTCCACAAACACCAGAACAAAATGGAGTGTCTGAAAGGAAAAACCGTCATTTACTTGATATGGCTCGTACCATTCTCTTTAGTGCTCATATGCCTAAATATCTTTGGGGCGATGTTGTACAGGCTTCCTCCCATCTTATCAATCGTCTTCCATCTAGTGTCCTTCAGGGGAAAATTCCATTTGAGGTTCTTGCATCTCATGTCTCCTTACCTTCCTTTCATAATCTTCCAGCTCGTGTCTTTGGTTGTGTTGCCTTTGTCCATGTTCCTAAAAACCAGAGGTCTAAGTTGGATGCCCGGCCACTTAAGTGTGTCTTTGTTGGCTATGGAGGGAATCAGAAGGGATACAAGTGCTATCATCCACCTACCCGGAAGTACTATGTCACTATGGATGTTACCTTCTTTGAAGACATGAGTTATTTTTCCTCTTCAGATACTGCTCTTCAGAGGGAGAATTCATATTTTGAAGAGCTGTATCATGGAGAGGCGGAGGAAATAGAAAGAGGAGAGGAAGAAGTCACACAGGCAGGAGGTATTTTGACAGATCCAGCTGAGACCATCAGCTCGCCACCTCTTGAAGCAGTAGCTCCAAGCATCCAGGCACCAGTTTCTATGGCTGAAAATGAAGTTGAAGACACAACTGTCCCTCCTGCCATCATTTCTACCCCTGACCCACAGCTCCCTGGTACGGAAGATCACTCATTTGAGGTATGTCCACCCACTAGTACTAGTAGTAGTGAGTCTAGTGTTGAGCAATATGTGTTACCAAATAGGACAACACGAGGTCAATCAGCCAAAAGATATGAACCTACTTTTACTGCCAAATCAAAATACCCAGTAGCTAACTATATGTCCACTAGGAGATTGTCTAAGTCATATGAATCATTTGTGAATCAAATATCTGCTGTATCAGTACCTAACAAAGTGCAGGATGCGTTGGGGAATCCAAAGTGGAGGAAGGCAATGGAGGAAGAGATGGAGGCGTTGCAGAAGAACAATACTTGGCAACTTGTGCCTCCACCACAAGGCAAGAAAGCTGTTGGTTGTCGTTGGGTGTTTACTGTGAAGCATAATGCAGATGGATCAGTGAATCGGTACAAAGCACGCCTTGTAGCAAAGGGGTTTACTCAGACATATGGTATAGACTATGATGAAACATTTGCCCCTGTTGCCAAGATGAACACTATTCGGGTTCTGCTCTCATTTGCTGCTAGTTTAAATTGGCCACTCCTACAGTTTGATGTCAAGAATGCATTTCTTCATGGAGAGTTAGCCGAGGAAGTGTACATGAGCCTTCCACCTGGATATGTGGTTGCTTCTCCTGGTGATTTTGTCTGTAGATTGAGAAAATCTCTGTATGGTCTCAAACAGTCACCATGTGCTTGGTTTGGAAGATTTTCACAGTTTATGCGAAAGGTTGGTTACAGGCAGAGCAACTCAGACCACACCTTGTTCCTCAAACATCAACAAGGGAAGGTAACAGCTCTAATTATTTATGTGGATGATATGGTAATCACTGGTAATGATACTGTTGAGATGGATAGACTGCAGAGACAGCTAGCCTCTGAGTTTGAGATGAAGGACTTGGGTGAACTTAAGTACTTCTTAGGAATTGAGGTAGCCAGGGGGAGAGAAGGAATCTATCTGTGCCAGAGGAAGTATGTTCTTGATTTGCTGACAGAGACAGGATTGTTGGATTGCAGACCTATTGACACTTCTATTGAGCTGAATCATTGTTTAGCCGAGTATCCAGATCAGGTACCTACTGATCGAGCTCGCTATCAGAGGTTAGTTGGGCGCTTGATTTATTTGGCTCATACTAGACCAGATGTTGCATATGCAGTGAGCGTGGTAAGTCAGTTCATGCATAATCCGAGTGAGAGTCACATGGATGCGGTTATGCGAATTTTGAAGTACTTGAAGTCAGCTCCAGGAAGGGGAGTACTGTTTTCTAAACACAACAACATTCTTGAGGTTTGTGGCTTCACAGATGCAGATTGGGCTGGAAATATCACAGACAGGAGGTCGACATCAGGTTACTTTACCTTTGTGGGAGGTAATCTGGTTACATGGAAAAGTAAGAAACAGAAAGTTGTGGCACGTTCTAGTGCTGAGGCCGAGTATAGAGGTATGGCTCACGGAGTGTGTGAATTGTTGTGGCTGAGAAATCTGTTACGTGATCTGGGTTTCAAACTCAAAAATTCCATGCAATTGTATTGTGATAACAAGGCAGCTATTGACATATCACAGAATCCAGTAAAGCATGATCATACTAAACATGTGGAGGTTGATCGTCACTTTATAAAGGAGAAACTAGATGCCAAAATTATTAGTTTTCCTTTTGTTCCAACTGAAGAGCAACTTGCAGATGTACTTACCAAAGGAGTTTCCAGGAAGGCGTTTTATGACTCACTTAGCAAGTTGGGCATGGTTGATGTATATGCGCCAACTTGAGGGGGAGTGTTAGTGTGAGTCACCGTTCCCTATTAGGAATAGATACACGGGAATATATTGTTGTAATTACTTACCTTGTGTGTGTTGTGTAGTACGGTTGTACACAATAGGCGTAGTACGTTGTAGTACGATTATAATCTGTTTATATACACCACAGAATGGGTGTAATAATATTATCACTGAAATTGATTCTCTCAATACTTGTCTTATTTGACTTCCTCTCCTCTAAAACTCAAAAACACATCGTATGTGTATGAACGGGTGGAAAAAGCAGGAATAGAAGGGAATGAGGAAGAAGCACTCAATTGGGTGGCCATTGATCTGAGTTGTTGTTTGACTGCTGATGGAATCAAGAAGGGTTAGAAGAGGAAGGGGCTCTCTGTAAGACCTTATTGAACTAGAGATCAACATTTTCACTTAAGCTGACATTGTGAGGAGTATTAGAATTCAGTTTGTGACATCAGAGTATTAAATAAAACTTGTAATCGAAAATAGTTTTATTAATGAAATATGTTTTGAATTTGAATTCAAATAGTATAGTTATTTAGAATAATCCATCAGATAAAGACAAGGAAGTTATAAGACAATTCCTTGATGGAAGGAACTACCTTAACTGCTTTTCTGATATAAAGTGGATTACAACGCCTTCATTGATCCCTGCTAGAGCACCACACCTCAATTAATTGTCTCATTAACAATATGAGATCAAGGGTGAATCTAGGAGAAGAATAATGCAAGGAGTCAGTGGATCTAGTTAGTATTTATCTTTGATTTCAATTCATATTGCTTGCTGCGATATATATATATATATATATATATATGTATATATATATATATATATGTACTTGATGTGTTGTAAGATTGCAACGTCATACGCATCCTAACTTAGAATCAAAATAACATATCAATCCTATATTTGTCATAGTTGATCTTCTGTTCATGTAAATCTGCAGATATTAGGATATATATACTGTTGCAATCCTAAATTAGGATGCAACTACCACAACAATCCTAATATGTAAATTACAGTATATGTGTTTACATGTGCTTATTCTGAGATAGTTTATAGTACTCATTTTGTGTAAACTCTAACACTCTCAATATGTGCACTGATCACGGTTTTTCCTGTGAGCTTCGATCAACATCAATGTGATCGAAGTCAAGATTAAGCTAAACTACCAAGAAAAGAAGAAAAGTAATGACAGGTACCAATTTCACTTTGACCCACCAATCTTTTCAAGTAAATAATGAGTGGAAGATTTTTTGCCAATGTATTTATTGGCAGTTTTGTTAGCATATGGTATTGATTTAGTGGTAAAATAGTAAAAGAATGAAGGAAGAAGGTTGTTTAGAAGCAGACGGTCATGCTGTGATAGTACGTAGTTATGAAATCTTTCTTTGGAAGTTTGGAATAATAAAAAAAAAAAAAACTTAATCAAGTTAATCTTTGTTTAGAATAAGATTTATGTTAACTAGCTGATATAGGACGAGAATGGGCCTGATTTAGCTAGAAAACCATAAAAGCAAAGAAGCGGCGTAGAATCAAGAAGAGTGATTGGAAAATAGGTAACTCACGCATTATAAGATTATTAGCTGCTGGAATATTCAAGAAGATTTGGTTTTGAACCTTTCGAGTTACTCGTACAAAGTCAGGTTTTGATTGGGAACCAGATTTGATCAACTTTTTGCCAGAATATCCGTTTGAGATGCATGATACCTTTCCAGAATGGGAACAACGAGTTCTTTTCAGGAGGAGGAGACTGATGTATGAATAGATTTTAGCCAACTTCAACAAAAAATCTCGAAAAGAAAGAAGCGTCTGCACATTAAGAAGAATTATTTGAATATTGAAAATTGGTATTCAAATAAGCTTCTTAATGATGGAATTAATCATAAATTACTCTTTTGGATATATCGGGATTCTCGAGCAAAATCTCGGTTGGGATTCCAAATATATGTTTGCGTAATATTCTTTAATATCTAGGATTTTATTTCCTATTTTTATTTAATCAGGTTTCCTAGTTTTAGTCTATAATAAATTGTTCTTTTTGTTTTCTAGTTGTATTAGGTTTATTCTATGTGCCCTATATAAGACACCTCTTCGATTGTAATTTTCATTTCAAGTTATCAATAAAAAATCAAATATTAGAGAAGTTTCTCTATGTTTCTTACGGTTGTGCCCGTAATTGCTAGTGGATTCTAACTCATCTCATATGGCTTTCGAGGCTTGACGGAGCCTCTTACTATCGTGTTCACGCTTCCCACATTATATGGTATCAGAGCAGGTATCGCCTGCTCCTTAGCAGACGACGATCCAATGGAGAAGTTCACTACCACCAACCTCAACGACGCTGGTTGTAGAGTATCTATAAAAGAAACTTTTGTTGAAGAGGAACATGCCAAGGGATTTGCCCTAGGACAACCTCATCAATCCAAAAAAAAAAAAAAAAAGAGAAAAAAAAGAAGAAACATGGAACGTTGGATATTCACAACGCCGGATTACGACGACTTCCGAACTACATGTATCACCAAAGACAAGGTTGCTCTATAATAATTGACAGTGGTCTACGAGAGAACTTTGTAGCAAATAAAGTTATGGATTATTTTCAATTACTGATAGTGAAGCTAAGTGATCCATACTAGATTCCATTTCGAGAGGATGAATATGCACAAGTAACAGAGGTAAGTTCCTGTCTCTATGGAAAAATTTTATAAAGAAAAGATTACTTGTCATGTGATCGACATGGACGACACTGATGAAGTTAACAAGAGGAACTCGAGGTTGATGTAGGACGAGAATGGGCCTGGTTTAGCCAGAAAATCATAAAAGCAAAGAAGCGGCGTAGAATCAAGAAGAGTGATTGGAAAATAGGTAACTCACACGTAATGAGATTATTAGCTGCTGGAATATTCAAGAAGATTTGGTTTTAGACCTTTTGAGTTACTCGTACAAAAAGTCAGGTTTTGATTGAGAACCAGATTTGATCAACTTTTTGCCAGAATGTCCGTTTGAGACGCATGATACATTTCCAGAATGAGAATGACGAGATCTTCAAGACTCACTTTAGTGAGCCCTAACGGATCATGTTTTGTATTCGAATCAGTTTATGATATCAAATTTAATAAAATGGGAGATTTTTCTCAAATTCTCTGGTGGACTCCAAATTTATGTTTTTAGGGTTTATTGCTTGTAAACCCAGGCGAAAGAGAAAAACTCAGAGGGAGCAAGGGAGTTGCAAAATAGTATTGATATAAAATAGCTAAAGAATTTCTTTCAACCGCCAAGTCACTTTTGGCCTGTTGGTTTTGTGAAATATGCGAAGTCCGCGAAGTCCTTCAGGTCTAAAGTTCGACTGGCAGATGATGACTGATGATGAAAATGAAACCATCTTAAAAAATGAGGTATTCTAAAATACCTCTGTTTTGTTTGTTGTCGATCTTTTTTCTATCTTCTAAGCTTCAGACATTGCTATTAGGTTTTGAATTGCTTGAATAATCATCACTTCACACTCATGACAATAAATATCAAGTTTTATTATGAACATAGAAGATCACAGAACCTAGCTAGCTGACAAAATAACATGGTCAGAGCTAGCTATAGAATTTAATTATCATCTGTTAATTTAGTATAGTATCTCTCAACTTCTTAAGCTTTGTGGGTATATTTTCCGTGACCGAGGTCTCGACGGGTTGTCACCACTCACCAGAAGCATCATTACAGACAACTTAAGTATGCAATTTTTAATGTCATGGCATGGTGATCCTACGGGATACCTCTTTAAAGCCTTTTAAATTTATGGCAGCCTTATAGGGAACCCTTCTGGTAGAAAAACACTTCAGTGTTTTCGTAATGAGTATTGACTACCTTCTGAACTGTTTATAAAAACAGAATTTCAACTGATGGTCCTATATAGTCTGTTGGCTTTGTCAAACATTACTCGACTGTTATAGAAGATAAGACGATTTCTGAAAAAAAAAAAAAAAAAAACCTTTGTTTTTGGCCATATTTGTTCAAATCTTCAAGACTTCAAGTCTTCAACTACGGATGTGTATAAAATTAGCTCAATTCAAATTTATTCTTCTTTATAATTTCTTTTTCATATTTTTTTTCTTCCAAAATTAAACATAACTTAGTGAGTTAGTTCTTCTGCCTTTTCTATCAGGTTTTGAAAAATATATACCAATTTTGAACATATAGGACGAGTCTGCAGATATGTTTGTGCAGTTACTTTTCTAATGGAAGAAGTCGTAATTCGCTTCTGATACATGGTTTAGGGTGTTGAAAACTTTTCAGCTGTATTGAGTAGCTTGCCTTGAACAATTTCAAACTTGCCATCTCGTGGAAATTCTTGTACGCACTGAGCTTTCCATGGAAAATCCACATGATCACATGTTCCAGCGTAGGAGAAGTTTGATATTTGATCTTGAGCCCCTTGAGGAACTTGAGCTCTACTACAACATTCGGATTCCCTCTGCTGAAGTAATCAATGATGGTACATTAGTTGTAAATTTTCACAATTTTAATCTTTGATCTTCTTAGAGCCACCTCCTCAGGAAAGTGATTCATTTCTCCCAGTATACTCTAAATGATGATTTGTACCGACAGTACTCAAATTCATCATAGCACTTGAGTTTCAAAGTATTTGGTTGACAGAGTACCATAGAACTTCTTGTTGGAGTGGTCCAAAACTTCAACTTGCTGAAAGGATGAGAAGCCTCAGAAGCTTTTCTGATGCCATTGAACTGGTAGAAACTTGAAACAAGAACTTGCAATTGAGGAAGAGTTGGAACCAATAAGGGAAAGTGTCTGCATTCTTGTTGCTGCTGAAATATGGCAATTCCAACTTGCTCCAACTGACAAATGTTATGGTAATAACCCCTACATTTGGTTCAAAAAGGAAGACGTAGTAGAGGATGTTATTAACCGGACGCCCTTGTAACAAGATTCCTTGAAGATAAAGTAATGCTAATATTATACCAATGGAATTTGTTAAATTCCTCCTGTCAAAATTAAGGTTGTTGAAAAGTTCAAGATGAAACAACATGTCCTTCCCCACATTGTAAATCCACGGGCCATCAATTATGTTTTGCAGAAAGGTCTAATCTCACTAGGTTTTTGGATTTTTCGAAAAAGAAGAGAATGAGTCTGACTCATAGAGCTTCTGGCAGGGCAAACATAAACACATTCACAATGGCGCTCAAGTTATTTGATCTTGGAATACAGTTAGATAGCTAGTTATGACCAAAAGCAATTACTTGTAATGAATTAAATGTGACTTGGCTGATACGACCAGAGAACATACTATTTCAGAAGTAATCTTATGCTTACGGTATGAATCTTCTTAAGATAAGTTATTTTATGCTTGCATGCATTCCTTACAAAGACAAGTTTAGCAATCTTAACTTTATATATATCATATAAATTTAGCATCATTATGGAAATTCTGAAATTTCTTCTGAGATACTAAAACATAATTGGCTGATATTGTCAACCCTTGCTCTTTCTGAATTCTTTTCCCCTTCAGGTAAAATGTCACAAAGAGATTATAAGCTCTACCAGCACCTGAATCTGCTAAATTTCTAAACCCACATGTACATTAACAATTGGCATTGCAGTCTGCAGATATAAATACAAAAAGAAGGAAACTCCTCAGCAGTTGCATATCTACTACCAGCATATACGCATGTTTCAAAATGGACTACCTACACTGAGAATGCCGGTGTCCTTGAAGCTTTGAAAGTCATGAAGGAATGGGTGAGATTATATAGATGTTCCTAGAGTCCTTGATGTTTACCTGCAAAATTTAAAGCAAGATCTTATATGGGCTGAATTAATGAATATACATGCATGAAGATGCAATGAAGGTAAGAAGAAAGCACAAACCTTTTCTGCAAAACCTTTATATCTTCCTTCAACAACAGACTTTCCAAGAACATATCACCAGAGTCATTTAGATCTACAGTCTTCATACCAGAGTAGTCTTGATGTCCACAGCTCTCAGTCCACTCGAACCATATCTTTGATATCATCTCCTTGGTATAAGAGAGCACGTGGTCATCCTCCTCTGGTGAGTCAGCAGCAACCAATCTATAGACGTGCACTTTCTTCTTCTGACCTGGTCGAAATGCACGTCCAATTGCTTGCCGAGTCACTGAAGGGTTGAGCTGGACTTCCATAATAAGGACACGAGAAGCTCCCACAAGCGAGATTCCTTCCCCACAAGCTCTAATGGAACCAAATAACACTTTAGCATCCGGTGAGGTGTTAAAGAGTTCCATAGACCATTCTTTTTGTTTAGAGTTTGTATCACCGGTTAACACAAAAATCTCCTTGTTGAGACTCCAACCCATTTCCTTCACAGCTAATCTCTCCATAAGTTTCAGGGGCAGGAGATATTGGCTGAAAACCAGTAGCTTCTCATCATTTGATTCACACAACGCAAGCATATTAAGAAAGAATTTAGCTTTTACTCCATCTCTGAAATTTAACTTTTCCAAGAATCGATCCATGGTCTTATTATCAACCGTGCAGCCCTTCTCAGTTGATGGATTTTTTTCTGAAAGATATCTCAACTCTGGATGCATAGAGACAAGGCTCCCAACAGGCATTCTCCTTAACTTGTCCAATCCCTTCAATTTTTCAAATTCAGCTTTCTGTCTTGAAGTGAGGCCGAGTAGTAGTGTGAACTCAACAAGCCCAGGAAGTTCATCTAAAAAGTCACCTTTATAATAATGGAGCACCTTCCTGGTCATTTCCCGAAGATCTTGTACAATGGCTACCTTCCTCTTAAAGTCTTCATCTTTCTTGAGGGTATGCTCTACTAAGTCAAAAAAAGCTGAATCTCCTCCACCTTTTAACTGTTTCCTCACACCCGATATCCGTACTATGCTCATGATCCGCTTCACAATCTCCCGGGAAGTGTCCAATTTCAGAAACTTTGGACGAACAAGATCTAAGAGAGTGAAGACTTCTTTGACATGGTTTTGATAGAGTGTTCCTGAGAGAACTACTTTCAGTGGGGTCTGTACTCTTACAAGAGCTTGAAACTGATTAGTTTCATCATTCCTTGGTGTGTGACCTTCATCTAATATGAGAAGACTAGGGGACTTCTGCAGAATTTCTCGGCATTTATCCGATGTCTTGCTACTGCCAATGTCGCACATTATAGTAGAGAACTGTTGGTACCCTAAGAAAAGGATGCTCTTCTGCTCTACCCATTGTTTTAATACATTCAACTGTTGAGACCGCTTGTCTGCCTTGGAAGTATAGAAATCATGCAAAGGAATGTCCTCAACTTGCCATATCCGGAACTCTTTCTTCCATGTATCCAAAATGGTTTTAGGTAGAACAACAAGTGGTCTAGCATCGGGAAACCTGGCTAAGTAACTCTGGACAAAACTTATAACCAGAAAAGTCTTTCCTGAACCAGGGGCATGAGCAAGAATGCAACCACCTGGGTTGTCTCCCAACAAATTGCTACAAAGAAAATTAAACCCCTCTACTTGATGTGGTTTCATATGCTTTCTATGACTTGGATGAGCAGAAAATTCTGTTTCCATTAAATCGCGCCCAGTAGTAAGCTTGATTCCAAGTGAGGAACTCTCAGTTGGCTCTGTGTTGCTGGCATCCCGCGGCTCTTGCACATAAGTGCGTGTACTCCTTTTTCCCTGATGATAAAAAGACAAGGATGAAGGATCAGAATATGAAAGCATGCAGGAGAAGAAATTAACAGAACCGATCAGAGATGTTGCTTTGATGAGATAAACATGAAATTAGCCAAGATAAAAGAGATGGTTCAAAAATTATCAAACATATTTCAGTGATAAAAGATAACATATGATAAAGAAAGATCACAGCTGAGTAATAGCCTTCCGATGCAGGATATACAGCGGGCTAGGTAATTACTACACAGCTCTGGAAAAATTTTTATAGTTTGATTCTAATGTAAACAAATAATAAAAATTGAATGGAGAGGAGTTGCGACTAAATTAAATTCCCAATTCAAACGTAGATAGTATGTCCCCAACTATAAGTACCACCTTATCATTTTTCTCAATTTAGGATCACTTAGTAATCCTGCAGCTGTTAGAGACTTCTGAAAATAATAATAATAATAAATCGAGCCACCAATAAGGCAATGAGTAGTTCACTAGTTCATTCATCAAACCTTATATAATTAATTGCATGTGGAAAGAAAGCACCAATACCTTATTATACTGGAACTCAAATATGGTATCAATCCCCTTCTGAATAACTCCACAAATACGACACACTAACCCAAGATCATCCTTCAGGATGAAGTAGTGATCACATTCTTCCCCACATTCACTAGATGGATCATCAGCTGAAGGACCGACAGCAATATCCTATAAGAAGCAGGCAGCATAAACTTGATAGTATCCTTTTTTTTAATGAGAAATAACAACAATAATAAAATAAAATAAACTTCCTGCAAGTCTTATTGAAATTTTATTGCAAAATAAAAGATGAAGAATTTGGTATGCTTTGAGCAATCTAATGCACATACCTTGGCACATTCTAATGCCATTGTCATCTCGTTCCATGCATCTGTTAGATCCTCTCCCTCAATATCATTTGCATCATCTTCCTCATTATCATTTACATCATCTTCCTCAATATCACTCAGATCATCTTCCTTGATATTGTTTTCATCATCTTCCTCTGTGTCATGTCTATCATCTTCCTCAACATTGATTTTACCACTATCCTTCATATCATCTTCCACATTACCTTCCCCAGCCACCATATCATTTTCATGAACTAGAGTTCCGACCTCTGTGCTTGGAGCTATGCTTTGTATATCTTCTATACTTTCAGAATTACTTTGATCACTGAACTCCTTTTCAGAAGTTCTGTCTCCATCAATATCTACATCTTTTTCGGCCAATGTTTTCAACTCTTCTATGTGATCTTTGCTTGCTAAACAATCCTGAACCAGAATATCATGCCCGTGACAATCAATGAGTTCTAGACCGGCCACATCTTCTGCTGCACCAACATCTACATCTTTATCTATCCAGATATGATCCGTGCTCTCTACACCGTCCTGAACCAGAATATGATAACCATGAAAATCAATATGCATATAGGATAACATAGGAAATAATTTGAACAATGGCTTCTTGGCCAATCACCATATCCTCAATGCACTATCCTCAATGCACCAACCTTTATGTCTTTATGCATCCCCATATTCAATCCAGGTTTAGTTTCCAACTCTTTACTTTGAGCATTCATCTCTACACTATCCTGGACATTAAATGATGATTGTCATAATCAGCATGTACGTAGGATAACAAAGAACTGAACACTGATTCATAGAGGAAGCAAAACTTGAAAGAATATATAGTAGACATTCTAGCCAAATAAATTTCACAACTTAGATTTCCCATTTCTTACACTAAATCTGAAATCAAATTAGTAGTTGATGTCAACATTGTTCAGGCATGCAACTTTACTAGTTCGAATGCAGGGGAAGAACATACCATAGAGCTCTTCTTTAGAAGTCTATCAACAGGCTCCAAGACAACCTTCTCATGAAATATCATCCTACTCTCATCGTCTTCATCATCGGAACTAAGGAAAACCACAGATGGTCCTACTGCTGCAATATTGTTTGAAGATTTAGTTTCCATATCAATGACACATTGATCATGTTCTGTAGGAGGAGGAGGCTCCAATACAATCTTCGGATACAGATGAAGTGGCTCCCTACTTCCATTGTCTTCGTCATCAGAACTAAGGACGATGGCAGGAGGTGCTAGTGCTGTAAGATTGTTTGGATACTGAACCTCCATATCCATGACCTGTTGATGGTGTTCTGGAGGAGGTTCCAGCTTTATCTTCTGATGCACATTCGATGACCTCCTCCTACCATTGTCTTCACCATTGGAACTAAGGTCAATGACAGGTTGTGCTAGTGCCATAAAATTTGAATGATTTCTTTTTTTTGGCACACCGTTGGACATAATTGAAGGTGTAGGATGTGTCCTTGTCCAATAATGGTAATTTCAAACAAGAAGGGCCTCTATTTCCTTTTTGACCTCCCCGAGTTTACTTGAATCTTAGAATTGCTGCAAGATAAAGGATGCAAAATGGGTCAGAGTCAACCATTACCATTCAAGAAGTCTTGTGTAACGAAGATAATTTTCATCCTTTTGTTCCCATTGGAAGGCAACTCTATTTTTCAGTAGTAAGCAATTACAGTAGAAGACTAGAAAGATGAATCAACTTGTGTCCATTTTGATTCCATCCCTCTATCTAACACTAACAAAGTAACAAAGCAATGAACTTTTTCACATACTCCCAACATGACTATGTCAAATTCATGGTAAAGCTATAGTATGTTAACATTTCTCATACATATCCTAATTTATGTAATATTTATCACTTTGAGAACTCATGTGGTAACTAAGAAAAAGTCCTAGTAAAGATAAATAATATCCTCATTAGAGTAAAGTAGGTTCTCGTTTGAGTAATTAATTAACTTATAAAAGTAGTAATTATATGGATGTCACACGTTAACGTTAACATATCGTAGAATTCCCCCATATTCATACACAACACCAAAATCTAGCAAGGACTACATCATATCATCTCAGCATTACTCAGACAATGAAATAATCTGCAGAAAACTTACCCACATAAAGTTGGAAGAGACTTGGAGACCCACCAGCACACAGCCTAAACCGAAATTTCTAAAGCTCCATTTGTTGGGTACCTGCAAAAAGTTAAGGAACAGCAATCAGTCAGTAACCCATTATTCCACCCATTTGGGGCCAACAGAAAAGTCTTATTAGTTCCACTGAAAGAACTAAAAGAACTCTGCAATAAAATGCGGGTAGGATTTCATTATCTGAAACTTGGAGAAATCTACCATCCATCAGCATATTACTCAAAGTTGGTAACTTTAGCAGAAAAAAAGATAAATTGGGACCAAAAACAAAGGGATGAAAACACAAAGCACAAAATCACTGTTCTTTTTTTTCTTTTGTCTTTTTGAAATGAAATTACTGTTCATCTTTTGGGAACCTAAAAGCTTGCTTCATTCATGAAGAATGAAGTGTCAAGCACAGAAGAAAAGCACTGAGTGTAAGCAAACAAGCAATCACTGAATGCAAAGTGAGGAAATGAAATTACAGAAACCCCAAAAAGGAATCCAAAAATTGAAACCTTTGAAGCTGTGAAAGTAGGGGGGGTGGAACAGAGCTGGGGGACATGAAATAGTGATGAAGAAAATGGGGTGGGAAGGAAGAGAGCAAAGGGTGGAAGGGTAGCTTCCTCAACAAGGAAATGTAATGCCAGTAGAGAGCACAGGGTTGACGAAGGGGTCCCAAAACAGGTTCTTGGGAAGCAGGAGAGAGAGAGAGAGAGCTAGACTGACAGTGAAAAACATCTAAAGTAGTCATCTTTTTTTCACACTTCTTTTAAGTTTTAACTCTTTCTTTCAAGTTTCAACAGTTGCAATTCTTTTTTCTTTCCTTTTTTTTTTGGTCGGAAAACACAGTGTCATCCCTCTCTCTGGGTCAAGATTTCCTTTTCCTTTTACTTTTTTTTTCCCAGGCTTGTCCATTAGAAAATGAAATGAGAGCCCATTTTTATTTGTCAAAAAATCACCTCTGGGTTAGCCCAAGTAATGAGAATCGGGTACTTGGGCTGATGGTTGGGTTAGGACTAGGAGTTTAGGCATCATGAATTCGATTCTCTTTCAATATAATGTCGGAAGTATTAATTGAATTCATCTTGTTCTAAAATCGAACTCAAATTTAATCGAATTAAAAGACATTCAGCTCAAATCCAATCAACAAAGATTTTTTTTTTTTAATTTAAAACAATTTTGAAATCTGAGTTGAATTATTGGAAGAAGCAATATAGAATTTGATTTCTAGAACCATTTGATTATCCACAAATTCCAAATTGTTCCTTCAAAATTGTTCTTTCACATTCTCGGCACAGAAGTGCATATACACAACTAAATTCAATTGTGAATGTGTGAAAATGAACTCTATTTAATGCTAACTCGAGATTATATAAATACTGTAAGAGATTAATGGAACACTCAACTAGAATATGAAGGCAACGTTATGATCACTTCTAAAAACTAGATTTAATATATATGAAAATTAATTCAGGTAATAGAAATGAAACAGAGAAAGTCATTTCTTATAAAAACCTCAACAACGAGCAAGCATAACCTTAGATCTTCAACTATGATTCCGAGTAATGAATACAATCAAGAAAAATATGAATAGAGAGTTACCTCAATCGATTTCACAACAGATTTGATATGATCTTTTAGGCTAAGGCTATTTGTCAAATGCCTAAATGGAGAGAAAGAACTGAAAACTCGGACTTTTACATAGCAATAAGATTCACGTCTTAAATCGAAGAATATCTGCTCTGAAGAGAAAGAATTGAAACCCCCCCTCCTTTTTTACATATAAGTAGAATTTAATTCACGTTTCTGACACGAATCTCATAGAATTCAACAATATTTGCACTCCACTGTGCATGAAATCCAGGTGTTTGAAGCAATTAATTTAAAAGCATTGCTCGTTTGCGTCAAAGAGTACAATAAATTCTTCACGTGACAAAGTAATATTTGTAAATACAATTTAACAAAAATAGAAATATTATAAATTCATAAAATAATGTAATAAATTCATTAAACAGTACATGTAATTTCCTAACTAGGGTAAAATTCACATATGGTACTTGAAGGGGAGTGAAATTTGCACTCCCCAAATTACAATCCACACTCCCTTTACATTTTTATAATATTTCTCAATGTTTCTGTTTTTAAATTCTCAAATTTACCCTCCAAATACACTTGAATTTTCCACCAGACAATTTATCCTACCAAACAATAGTAGTACAATTGGACACTAGTTCTTTCCAAAGGAGTCGCCAATTTGCCATTGGCAAACCAGAGGCTGCCATTGTTTTATGTATAAAGCCGCTTTAAAGGAGTGATAGGTGCTTTACATTCCATCCCTCTCACCACTGGTACTAGTACCAACACCCTTCTTCACTCAATCCCAGAATATCCTTGTTTTCTCAGTCAACATAGTCAAGATTACAAAACCCAGTGTTCAAATTAAACCCCACCAACCAAATCTTCAAGACCCAGTTGAAGACCATATCTCAATCCTCTCAAGTTCTGCCTGTCAATGGTGGCGAAGTTGTATTTAGGGAGACCCAGGATGAAAGTAGCAGAAGGCTAATTAATGTTGATGAGATTGATCTGGAAGTGGTTGAAAAGATGGTGTATGATGCTCTTATTTGGAGCTCATTTCATGGGCTTGTTGTTGGTGACAGGTCTGTTCAGGTTAGTGATATTGCCTACTCATTTTCAACTGGAAACCAGAAAAGACTGGAAATTTAAGTTTCTGTTCTTGAGTGTTTAGTGATGGAAACCATGAAGTCCAATTGTACAGAAGTCGAACAATAGCAAAGAATTTGTCAAATCTCAGTCTCAATCTGCAGGCAAAATTTTGCAGCTCAAAGGCAAAGCTCGGCTTCCCCGAAGTTCGTCGTGCCGAAACGATAAGCTAACGATGAAGTCGGACCTTGTCGCTTGCAAATTCAGCGGCTCAGTTGCCATCAACATAGAGATTGTCGTCGATACCCTGTTCATCGACCTTGCAAAATTCGGCAGCTCCGTTGCCATCGACCTTGTACTATTCTGCAACTAAATTTTCTAGAAAAATTGATTCCTGGAATGATTGAACAAGCAAATTAAAGTCGTTATAAAATCTCAATTCCATCTGAGATTTTCCAAGAAAGGTTATTTTTGTTGCCTGCTTCATGATTTACCTTACTCTTTCTGTCTTCTCTCTTTCCGAACCCAGAAATACAAATTAAACACAAAACAGAAAGAAATGCTTCTCAAGCTCAAATCAACTCCCATCTCCCTCTGTCCCTCATACCTTTCTTGAATTTTTATTTTATTTTATTAAATTAGGTCAATGTTGGAGATGCTGGGTTTATGAGTAAATGTCTATAATTGATGGAAGGAGAATTTCCATAGATGATATGATTTCAATTCCAAAGAAACTTCAGAAGACATAAGAATCGATGAAGACAAAAATATGTGTAAGAGGGGTAAACTTCGAAATTCAATAAAGTTTGATTGAGATAACATTAATATATAATGAAGGGACTGTAGTTTGTAATTTGGAGAGTTCAAATTTCACTCCCCTACTTGAATTATTACCAAATGTAGTTTTTGGTACCTAGAAATTTTTAAAGAGTACTGGTACCCGTACTATCTCTCCGTTAGCCCATTTAGTGCTTCCGTCCATTATATCGTTAAGAGAAAAAGTCACAATACCCTAATTTTTGTCCATTTGACACTTAGTATCTCAAGTTTATAAACTATCAGTTTGGTACCTTAATTTTGTTTTACTAATCAACTTTCATACTTACTGTTCATGATGGCGTTAACTAAAGTTACACAGATGGCCATTTTTATTTTGAGAAAAATATACAAACAGTACCTGAACTAAGGCCCATTCTTAACTTCAGTACCAGACTATGCAAAACGATCACTTTGATACCCCAAATTTGAAGCCCAACCCAAGAAGGGTACACGCCGTCCATGACGATTTAAACTATCAATAATTCGGTCCAACTCTTTTTTTCTTTTTTTTTTTACTTAATTAACACCAATAACACTTCCATTACAAAGAGAGAAAGAGAGAGAGAGGTAGCAAATGGGAATGGCTACCACATGATCAACTTTTCCCTTATTCTCAAAGCAAAGCATTGCTAATTTCTCAGAACCTGAAACCCACATCAGAGAGAGAGAGAGAGAGAGAGAGAGGTAGCAAATGAGAATGGCTACCACATGATCAACTTTTCCCTTATTCTCAAAGCAAAGCATTGCTAATTTCTCAGAACCCAGAAACCTACATCAGAGAAAGAGAGAGAGAGAGAGAGAGAGAGAGGTAGCAAATGGGAATGGCTACCACATGATCAACTTTTCCCTTATTCTCAAAGCAAAGCATTGCTAATTTCTCAGAACCCAGAAACCCACATCACAAACATCTCAAAAATCACAATCCCACAACATAATTGACTACCCATATGAGAATTAACCAAGAGTTCAATACCTTTCTGGCCACTATTTCTGGGTAGTTGTCCTAAAACAGCGAAATGATCTTATTTGAAGCAACCCTGAGCTCTCTTTTGGGCATGTCCTTGAGATCAGTGACTTGGATGATGGACTTGCTCCCTCTTGGATTAAAATGCAAGATGTTGATACCCTTTTCAAGGACTTGAACTCTCCACCTCAAGAACTTCTTGAGCTTCTCCTCATCCCCAAAAATTCTCTCATACATGTCCTTGTCCTTGTCCTTGAACACTCCATAAGCATTATAACAAACAGGGTGTCTGTAGGAATATCGGGATACCAAGCCTTTGGCCCGGTGATTGGTTACAATTCAATTAGAACTCTAGTATGTCTGCAATGTACTGCATGGGGAATAACTTTGTGTTATTGCACTCATGAGTACATGTTTTTAAAAGAAAGTTTCGTGTGTATTCTATCTTTTAATAGTCCAAGGAGGGACATGGTGTGGCGACCTGGAGACCGGATTACCACAGCGCCGCCTCCCCAAGGAACACTACACCCGCGACACTTGGAGTAAGTGCTTTGGGACTAAAATTCCTCAAAGAGACAAGGCCTTTAGGTTGGAAAAAAAAAATCTATAAGCCCGAAATTTTTGGGCTTATATAGTGGGCTTAGCTTGTAATTACAAGATTACGAACTAGGCGAGGAAGAGGAAAGGAAAGTGGTGTTGTGTTGAGTTTTAGAACCTATGTCATTTTTTTAGTTCTTAGCCCAAGTTTGAATTAAGTTCATTGAATGGTAATTTACGTGAGTCTTCTAGGTCTCGCCCACCAGGATCTAAACTCAAATTGAGGTTCTAACCCTAGGGTTCCACTTTGGTGGTAAGCAATCATACACACATCATCAACCATATATAACGTTACAAAAATTTAACGAAATCAAACAAGCCAAATAAAATAAAATTTAAACAAAATAAATTTTGGCCTCCAAGGATTATCCTCCGTACCCAAGCTTCGACAACAACAGCCTGCAAAACAAACTAAAGTAGGGGTTAGGCTCGTACATCCAGTCATTGCCCATGCCCGCCCCCATATCTAAGTTTAAAAACATGATTTATCATTTTGAGAAAAAGTAATAGATAAAAACCGGTTTGTGATTCCACATGATCATCACCACGTAACTACAATCCCACGGCAATTGATCATCTTTCACACTTCCATAACAACCGTCCATCTAGCCAATCACTTTCTGGAATTCAATAATCACAAGGCTAGAGACAAATGGGGGGTATTCAATAACAAGGGCAAGGTGCACACTGCCCACCACCGGTGGCTCAAGGAGGAACTGACCTCTCCTTACATCCCCATCAATTTCCAACACATCAATCCAATCCACACAAACCATTTCAAGTGTAAAACAGATAATTTCCAAAACCATGCAAGAGGCCTCATATAAAACATTGTATATGCAAGAAAAGCATACATAGAGTTAAAGGCATCCCCTACCTGGAACTCGAGCTTTCTCTTGCAACACTTGGCCTCAATGCAACCTTGTAGCAACCACCAACTTCACAAGATTCCACCACAGTATCGAGCCTAGATCAATAAGCGACGTTAATAACGATAAACTAGGCTAGCTATTCACTCTCAATACTCTCAAGAAAACATTTCCCTTAACCTAATTACTAACTAATAACCAGACCATTAGGGCTCTAAGGGAGAGTTGGTTTTTCAGGGAAAAGTGGCAAAAACACCTTTAGAAGACAAGTTGTCAAAATCTGGAAACAGAGTTTAAGTAGGAACTGTTAAGGGCCAAGGAAGAGTGTCCAAAATACTTGAGGTAATTCTTGGAAAATTTTGGAAAGATGATGGTTTAACAACCTACTCAGTAAGAATGAAATGGTCACAGAATTTCAAGTGAAACCAAACAAAGAGTAAAAGTTTTAAAGGCTAAAGTAAAACAATGTGCAGATTCTTTCCAGAAATACCAGCTTCTGTACACCTTTTTCAAAAATTCATAAATAATTCTAGAAAAATTCTTTTGAGGTGATTCAAAATCCGGAATGTTCATCTATGTGTCTACTGTATTTATCTAGAAGAACTGATCCCAAATTACGAGCGGTTTAGCACCAGTTTTGGAATAAATGCAACTAGGTCAGAATGTACAGAAAAGTGAAAAACTACAGAAAGTTGCTCTCTTGCTCAAAGTTCTTTTGGTACCCAATATGGCTAGTCGAAGCTAACCCAACACACTTAAGAGGCATGTCTAATACTCCTAATGATCTATAACTCAGGTTACTTTCTAATACTATATGGGCAGGTGCTGTAGCTCGATGACATAATGCATTGATACATGATATTTGGACAGCTACAAGCAACAAATAACCTTTGAACCAAATACGATTCTAATACTCAAGGTGTAGCCATGACCTAGCAGAATCCCTAGACATTAGAATGGATGACAAATCAAAATTAAGGCAGCAAGATGCCAACAACAGCAGTGACAAGTTCATAATCTTCAAGGATTCATAATAACAACCAAAAATATATAGAGTTTTATGGAAAAGATGATACTCGCCAAAGACTAATAAAAAAGGTGAGTTTCTCTTGAGGATTTCAACAGGAAAGAGAGCTGAGGGAGCTGATTAGATCGAGCCCAGTTGTAGGTCAAGAAATTCGCTCCATCTCAAACATGCAGAGTGAAACAGAAACTTCTCAATATGTGGAAGAGTTGTTTTGAATGTATTGAGCCTAAAATCGAGGAAAGAAAGGGGAATTTGACGGTTCCAGAATCTTACCAAGTGTTTGTATCAGTCTCAAGTAAGATGTGAGGGATTCAGGTAGAGCAAGAGAGGGAATTCAAGCAGAAATCCGGAATAGGCTCGTTTCAGAACAGCTTCTGCTTCGAGGGGTGTACAGGACTCAAATAGACTTCAATGGAGCTGAAATTTTGAGGCTAGATAGAGGAGACATATATGAACAACTTTAATGAAGAAAGTTTTTTGATCGGAGGTCCCTAACCAGGAGTTTCGAGGTATGCAAACACACTGATGTGTCCAGCAAAGAGAGAAAGGGCGAGAAGAGGAGAGTGAATGACGTTTTCTGGCCTGGGTTCTCCCTTTTGAAGGTCTAAGATGATGTTCTTGGAGGAGTTACCATATGCATGCTGGCAACGTGGAAGGGATGAGCTGAACGAGGTTTACATTCCCTCTGCCCAATTTGACGAGAACATGAAAGTGAAGGACTTGAGCTTTGCATCAGTACAAGCAAGCTCAACGTATAGGTGGAAAATGGATTTGGATCAGCTAAGGCATGGGATGGAAAAATAGGTTTTAAATCTAAAATAATAGGGAGATATAAGTAGGATTGATAAATACAAGAAAATTCAAAGTTAAAATGTTGGCAAGACCATATAAAGATTGGGCCTCACCAAACTTGTATTTAGATAGAAAAATGGCGAGGTAAGTTTTTGTCGGAATTTCGCTTGAGTTTGAAAAACATAAGGAGTAAATAAATAGTGTTTTTATAAAGTCGGAGGGATGGTTGACGAGTAAGTGTCGGGTAAGGCGGGTAGGAATTCAACTAATGGTTAAGAAATAAAATAAAACAAGAAATCGTAAACGCACGCACAAGTATATTTCAAAATTATGCAAAGATGTTATTATGAGGTACAAGAATCTTATTAGATCAAGAGAGATGTTTGGGTCAAAGGTCAACTAACTTATTGGGGTAGGTTCACTAGCATATCTGTCTTTTGGTGTCCAAAGTAAATTTTGGACTCTAACCTTATGCTATTCTTGGGCCCAAGGCCCAAGCCCAAACTATTTCCAAAAGTCTTTGGCCAAACAAAGGTCACGAAAAATTATTCCGTCAAAAAAATGATGTTCGGAATTTTACGGGGTACACATGGTTTCATATTTATTTTGTTAAGTGAACAAATAGTATGACTTTGTCATTGTGGTGACATGAGTTGTCTTTGTGAGAAAAGGATGTTGAGTTTTGAAAGAAATCAAGGTGTGAGTTGTTTTCCTTGAGTGAAATGGTAATTTCCTGGCTTTAGAGTGAGTTGTTTGATTTTCTTATTGATTCTTGTTTTATTTGAATTGTTTGGTTTTAATGTTATCTCCTGAACTAAACTATATGCAGAGATTACTATGATTTCTATCTATTGATTTTAACGTATCTCCTGAACTAAATTTTCTATGTAGGGATTACTATGATTTCTATTTTGGATTGTGTGTTTTTTTGGTAATCTCCTGAAGTAATTTTTCATGCAGGGATTACTGGTTTTTATTTAGTTTAATTTGCGAGTGCAGTTGTGGTTGAGACTCGTAGTGAGTTGAGAAATATTTTATTATGTCATTGTGGTGATAAATGCTTATTGTCGAGAGGAAAGAAAAGTGATTTCTTGGTTTGTTGTTGAGATTACAAATGATTTGATTTGTCACGATGGTGACATATGTTTTTCTTAAAAAGAAAAGGATTTTGATGTTAGAATTAATCATTGTGTTGATTTGTTGTCCTTGAGTTAGAAAGGTGTTTTGTGGTTATTTAGGTTTACTCACACGAGCTTGCAAATTCGGTGCACTATTCCATGGTGTAGCTAGGGGTTATTGTACAGGTCAGAGTAATGAGTAACCGTCGTTGAAGTTGAAACTTTGTTGTTGTCGTAGCTTGGATGTAGAAGTACTTTCGGTTTTAGTCTTCCGCTTTAGTGAGTGTGGTGGGTGTGTTTACCCATTGAATTGTTATTCAGTTTAACTTGTAAACTCTTTTGTAATGTAATATATAACTCTAAAGAACGAGTCGATATTGACATTGTGAGCTCGGTTTGTTTTGTTGCTTAGTTTAAATGAAAAAAAAATTTGAGTCTTCTTTTGGGCTTGTTCGGTTATTGCGTTTCGGATTCGAAATTCGGGACGTGACAGGCGGCTTGTGAGTCGCTTGGTATTTGTTTTTGTCCTGCCTGTGGCGGTGAAGGGGAAACTAGGCTGGTCAACTATTTGGGCCTAAGGTTTTAATTATCTTTTGAGCCTTGGCTGCTATTTATTTAAGTCTTAGTTATTTCTATTTTCAATAGTGTCCCTACTTTTTTTTAGGGAGCTAAGCACGTTTTGTGCAATCTAGGTGTCTCTAGTGCCTCTGGAGTTGTACCAAAGCTAGATTCATGCTATTTTCTACGTATTTGATGGCAAATGACTAAATGAGTGGACCTATTTCTACATAACACGGTGGGTACTACCATTATCTTCTTATCTGTATATAAATGGCAGTGAAGGGTACGTAATGGCCATTTTGGCTTGTGATGAATATATTTCCGCCCGATTTGGGTTTGATTAAAAAAAAATTAATGGTATGATTAAAAAAAATTTGGAGCAATTAATGCGATTAATCAATATATTAAGGCAGTAGGTAAATCTAGACAATCACCAAACCTCTAGTCTAACTTTTTTTTTGTTTTTTTTGTTTTTAAATAAGAGCCGGTGCAGTTACCCTCAAGTCTTCGTTAATGAAATTGCAGAATACATGGGGACATGGTGCTTAAACCCCAGTTTACAATACGCATTAAAAGAACTTCCCAAGATAATAACAAGAGTCTCAACTAAAATAATGTATTTTAACAAGCACCAACTAGCGAAGAGTCATGCTCTACTAGCTACTATATTCGCTTTACAATAGTAGTGACATGCTAGAAAGTAAATGCTTACTCAAAACTACAATAATCTAATAAGATTAGTTTTTCCACTATGTTGCCACCAGAAAATAAATCAGTGACACTTAGTTTCACCCTGTCACTAGGAGGAGGCTGCGACAATTTGATCAAGCAAGGAACTCGCCACCTACTCAGAACAGACACATTACTGCTACTAGAATGTTGCGATCATTTGGCATGGAACTCACGCCTACCTAGAGCAAACAAGGTATACAAGGTGCATAAAACCAATCCACGCTCACCTCGTCCAGGCAAATGGTAGAAACTTATTATTCCAATAACTAACAAGTAAACATAAAAGTAACTAAAAACTTTAAAAGAAAAAACAGCGCATCTTAGACCTAGAGTGAGACCCTAGAACCAAGACCCACCAAGCCCAGAATAAGATACAACAGAGCAAGGGCAAAAAGGATCCAACCCTTGCTCCCAGCCTAAGACTGATTCTGCACGAGCAACACTGCCACCCTCATCATTAATGCACTGCTGCCATTCTCAAACCCCGACACGCTCGCCGACAGGGAACCAGCAAAAATCCTCCCCCCACAATCTCATAACTCGGGAGTCTAATTCCATAAAAATCAAAGTCGACACCGAGACTCCCTCCATCGTCCTCCCCACACCCTCCGTCACCCTCTAGAGGAAAGATCAAAGCCAGCACCGCCGTCGAACAACCTGTTGCAAGGACCGGCTCCATACCACAGCAAAACTCAAATAGATATGCAACAAAAACCAATCAAATCCAATCACAAATCCAAAATTCAAACCGGATATGACACCCAGCCACCACTAACCTCTACGAACCCCCAACTTGTGCAAAAGCCATCTTTACCAGGAGGCAAGTCTGACTGAACCCTCTTAGCCCCACTCTCCAACCACCAAAAACAACCCTAAGACAACCTCCCGTCCTGCCTCACTCAACGCACGTCTGGGAGGCCAGAGGCTTGCATCAACACCACAGCGCAGCTGGACGAGAACATGAGGGAACATGATAAGGGTTTACGATATGGCTTTTTGCGTGGAGCGCGTTCCGAAAGTGTTTGGGAAATGTTTTTGAAAAAAGTTACTTCCATCTCTTTTTTTTTACAACATAATTTGGTTTAGTGTAATAAAAATTTGTATAAAATAAAAAAAACAAGGTGTTTTATAATTTTATCTCTATTTTAATGGAATAATGGACAGAAGTACTAAAGAGACTAACAGAGGGATAATATATGTATCGCTAAACTAGCTAAAAATTTGTATGTACCAAAAAGTGAATTTCATGATAATGCATGCATCATGCGAGAATTTTTACCATTTCTAACTAAGAGCAGCATGTAATTGGATATTTATGATTGAAGTAGAGCCAAATCCTTATCTAAAGACCAAAACGCATGTCCTCCATAATTTAATCATAAATTTGTTCAGATATAGGCGTCTCCATCCCTTATAGAAACAAAATGTCAAGAGCTAGCCAGATACGGTACCACCACTTGAACTTGTTAGGCAAAAAGTTGGACAGCCTCCCACCGAATTTCTAAAATTGTTCAGAACCATCACTATTGGTATAAAAGCTCGAAAACCAAATTTCACCACCGAGAGAACCCTATTGTGCTGCTACTCAATCTAATGCACTCGAAATTCAAAAGGACCTTCGAATCACACCTAAGCGTTGGATAGTACATTTCCTCGATAGGGCTACAAGACCAGCAGCAGACGATGGTGAAGACTAAATTACTGGAGAGTCAACATACGACTCCACACAACCTTAAACTTACTCCAACAAATCTCACAGTGAGCAAGTCCTCATCACCTTCATGTACACGAACTACCTCAGCCTCCAAAGAAGCCAAAAAACTAAACGAACGTTTTCGCTAAACCTTAGGAGAGAAATCATGGTCCACCTGAATATGGAAGAACTCGCGCATTGATAGAACATTGGATTTGTCCACCGACAAGAACTTGCCTAGGTATTTCCTATGTCCTAAATACTCAGAAATTTGATTACGAATGAGGGAGATGAGTTTAGGAATCAACTCCTCCGGAATCAATACTGATTCTTTTCTTCTCCCATTCCAGTTTGTCTACGATTCATGATTATTTTCCATTCCAAGTAAGTACACGTGTCATAAAAGACATTTACTAAACTTGAATGGGATTGAGAAGGAATCAGAAAGAGAATGGGAGAGATAAAGAGTTATTCACATTCCTCTGTTTACCTATCATCTGGAATCAAGAGTTGATTCTCATTCATGTGTTTACTAAAGTATAGGAATTAATTTCAATTAAAATTGATTACAAAAATTCCCCTTACATATAACTTAGCAATGAAATTTTAATTAGAAAAGAAACAGCATTTTGGAAGCCCATAAATTATGAGGTTAGTTTTGGATTATCATAAAAATTATGAGGTCATTTTTGGAATGAAAGTTGATTCACCAAGAAATCGGAATCAATCCTCCCCCAGAATGAGAATAGAGGAATCACTCCTGATTTTGTTGTGGGTTCCGCAGAAGTTTGATTCCTCCATATGGTTAGTAAACATCCCCATAGAGTAGAATGGGAATGACTCCACATTGATTCATTCCCATTACCTGCAAGTAAACATCTCCTATGGAATGTAAAACAATGAAGTGATCATCTCTCACTCACGAATCATAACCTTCTTAAACCCAAAAGTCACTTCATCTTTCGTGTAAAAATTGACACTATAAAACCCCTGTAAGGAATAACCTTGCACACCAAGTAAAAATTATATGGGGATGTCAAATCTATCTCAAGTTTGTCTACAATGATATAGCCTTGGAAGCCAAAACGAAACACTGTAAAATCAAATCATGACAGATTAAATATGTGAAGGTAACATAATAGGAAAACTGTGCTATTTGTAATGATGTTTCTCAGTAGTAGAGTAATCTTTCCGTAATGTCACCGCTTTGTCAAAGCAAATAGAGTAGCCAATCGAGCACTCTTTGCTAACTGGTGCATATTAGAATACATTACTTATTGTAATACAGGGTTCAGGCTCTATGTTCCCCCCTTGTATTCTATGGTTTCATAATCAAGGCTTGAGAGCAGCGGTACTGGCCCTTTTTTCAAAAAAGAAAAATATATGAAGGTAGATAGATAGACACACACACACAAAGCATGTGTTCTCTAAATAAAAAATAATAATGATATCAACTTTCACCCTTGTGTCTTAGTAATTAAAAAATAAAGATAACATAAGACTACTAAGTTGGATACAAACTCCAGCATATTATGGGACTTTAGACAACATAAGAATACTAAGTTGCGAGACTGTAGAAATTTAAGAGTGTTTTTGAAGAAAGGAAAATTCATTAAACTAGCGATAGAAATCGCTCATGAGGGCATCCCAATGGAGAGCATACAAAGGCCAAGAAAGACTTAACCCTAGAGCTAAAGTAGAATAAATTAAAAGGTGTACTACACCAATAACTTGTCCATGTACAATAGAACATTGCTCTGAAACACTTGAAGGAAACCTAGCAAAAACTAAAGGTAAATCCTCAGCCTCCTCAAGATAATTACAAACAATATAACTATTGTCACGACCTTGAGATTTGTAGATCAAACCATCAGAATCTGCAATCTGAGCATGCAAGAAATCGGTCAACTAATCAAATCTAGACTCTTCCCAGCCTAAAACACACTGCTCGCCAAGGCACGCAATTGTGGTACTCACAGCGTGAATGTACTGAGACTCTTTGTAGAATGTAGAAACAAATAGTCTGCCGGAAAGAAAAACCAGCATCCCCAGCGAAAAGAAAGCATGAGAATTGAACAACATCATCGTATCTCCTGGGTCCCAAATCCACCCCCTGGAGAGGTTAAGCCCATTGAATGGATTCTGATCTGAACCCAACAACAGCCCAAAGCCTTTGCCAAATTTGATCTGGACACCCAACTTCTGTTTGGCATCCAATCACGCCATCTCCGCGTGGCCATCAGCATTGACCGCGTCGTCATCTCCGACGTAGCCGCACTGAACGGCACCATGGTCAACCACCACTCTAGCAGACCACCAAACCCCATCACAACGCATAGCTCCGTCGTCAGCCTCACGTGTGCACAGCCCCACACCACTACCATCACCATCAATGACAGAGCTGCAAAGAAACAGCGAAACCACCATCTAGGACTCGGATCCCAGAGCCATATTAGATCCCTTGAGCTGACAACCCTGCCCAAACAGCGATCAACCCTGCTTGATCCCGGTGAAAGAAAATAGATCCATCTGATCGTCTGTCGAATTGATGATATAAGGGCAGCGAGCTACCCTTTGTCTCGGTCACGGAGGGCTTTGCTGGAATCGAGAGCCTGAGCGCTCGGTGTTGGGGAAGCCTCAAGTGCTTCCATGGCTGAGATATGCTGCTAGCGGCGTTAGGCAAGCGAGAGGGGTTCTCGCTCATAGGGTTTTTTGTTCGAGAAAACCTAGGAAGCTAATGCACTGCTCTTGGACGTAGAAATTTAAGAGTGTTACTTAATCTAAAGATAGTTATATTGATTTTTTTTTTTTTTTTGAAATAATATTGACTTTCAATTTTGAGAGTTTAGAATTTAAAAAATTAGTGTTATTCATTCTAATTTGTATTCTGAAAATAAATTTGTTGTGAAGTTGGTAATACTGTAAACTGAAACACCAAATTTGATAGAAATGATCAAATGCTAAAAGTTTTGGTTTATATGATAGGTAAATTTCAAAATCAAAAGTTTTAGTTTGAAAGTTGGTAACACCTTTTATAGATTCAAATGAACAAAGTGGCCGCCAGACTCCAAAGCATCTTAAAATCACTTTATCAATCGCTATACACAACCAGCTTTTGGCCTATAAATCTAGCCAGATTTATTTAAGAGGAAAATAGGACCCCCAAAAATTGGAGAAAGGAAGCAAAATTTTGCTAATTTATCTTCTTCTTCTTCTTTTGTCAACAAATATTTTATTTAGTAAACAGTACTAGTACAAAGAAGCCCAACAGGCCTCCCAAGATGGATACACAGGCCCAAAAGTCCAACACAAAATAAACAATAACATAGATTGGCCCACGCTTGGACCACCACTCCACGGTAAGGAAGGCAGCAATTGAATCCTTCTAGAGCAATAGATCACGTAATTAAGATCCAAGTCGAATTCAAAGTTTCCAGCCTCCATATTCCCAGAATTCACTGAAAACATCATCATCACCACATCGAACTTCTTCCGCCAAAAAATCAGAGGAACACCAACTGAATAACTGGATGAAAATAACAGGTGAGATCGAAGAGATTGACACCCAAAGATACATAAACCCTTTGTTGCTTCATCAAGAGCACTAGTTGACAAACCCCACTTAAACCGACCACAACAGATGACAAGAATAGTGGGATGAAGAGGATGAATACCGAAGAAATTGAAAAGAGGAAAATCAAAAACAAGAAAGATCAAACAAAGTCGGGTCAAAGACGAACTCCGAGCAAAACCACCCAAGACTGTGGGCATGGAGAAAATGAAAGAGAGAAAACCGAAAAGAAAACCATTATAAATAGAAGAAAAAGGACAATCTAGAGGGGATGCCTCCCCCAATCTTAAGCCAAAGATCCCGATAAAAAAATTGATCAAGATCTAGCAAGAGAGGGTGAGGAAAGGGAAACATGCTTTTGGGGATAGAAAGATTTCTTTCGGTGGGGGAATCAAAATGTAGAAATTATAATTGCTAAGGCACCAACTTTGTTTTAATTGATAAATTTTGCTAATTTATCTTAAGCCCAAACACATGAATTTAAGTTAAATCCTCCATACCATCTTATATATCTTGGACTTAACCCCAAAATGACTAAATTCACCTTTAAATCCCTTCATTTCAAGCCCAAACACTAGTAGATTTGTCTTATGAAGTACGACTTCATATACATAGATTTCTACCACCACTTCATAAAGGTCTATATATTACCTTAAACATCTTCAAATCCAAACTAGAACACCTACAAAGTTCGGGCAATGCTCCTTCATCACTTATTGTGATTCTCGCTCCCATACTATGTCCTCACATTTGTGCTCCATGTTGTATATTTTTACTAACATTAATTGCAAATCTGGAAGCCCTATTCCTCTCTCATGTTGTAGCTGTACATCAACTCGACATGACCATTACGAAGTTTCTCTAAGAAACACTGATGAGAGCAATATTTACTATGTTATTAACGTTAAACTTTCTACATTTGACTTAGTTATTTCCTTAACAGAATCATTTCTAACTTAGTTTCTGTTTTTAGATATTTTTGAGTCTAAAAAGGCAGGCAAGGAGTAAATGGCACAGAAATGGAAAGAAATGGAGAAATGAAGTTTTCTCAGCCCTACAAGGATAAGGAATCCCAGTTGAAGTAGGAATCATGAGTCAACTAGGAGTGAGCTCGTGGAAATCATGATAGAAATGAGAAATGACAGAATTTCAGTTAGATAAGGAAACTCATTACTACCAGGAAAAGGAAAACTAACATGACTAGGAGTCCTCGTTACACAAGGAGAGCTTCTGACGGTTCCTGAACATCTCGGAAATAAAGAGTCCTAAATGGACTAGGAAACCTATTGGCATTAGAAACCCTGAAGATACTAAGATACCTGGGAAGGCTAGGAGATGTTGTGGCTTCAAGATGAATCAAGAATGTGCAAGAATGTTCTAGAAGATTATAAGTGGCGTCACAATTAAAGAATGAGCTTTGAAATGTCCAAGTGAAGAAGTCTGGCCCAAAGATTGAAGCATGTGACTTGCATGTGAGTTTCAAGAATGATCAAGACGTCATGGAAGAGTTATTTTCCCAAATTAATTCTTTTACGCCGTGCAATATACAAGGAGATATTCTTGACGAAGGAATTTGGAAAGATATCTGCTTCATGTGAATTATGGAAAATAAAATAAAAGAGAATAAATATCAGTTTACGTTTTCTGATTACGTACAAGTTGAATGAAGACCAAATTGAGGGAAAGTACATGATAATTTCGGCAAAGAAGATATTCATGAAGATTCAAGATTGTTCTCTACTTCTCATGGAATATTTTGATTGGTTGAATGATGTCATTGAAGTAGAAATCAACCTTGATACCCTAGCATGTCGTGCACTATAAATAGGGGCATTGTGAGACATTTTTCACCACCACAAATTTCAGAATCATAAATGCAAACACTCCCCTTTCTTTCTCTTAAGTTTTCATCATTCTTCCAAGTTCCAAAGTTCCAAAGTTCAAGGCAGTGAGCATCCTTGCCTTATCTATCTGATACGCTAAAATCAAGAGCATAATTTAACCCTGAAAATATTATCGTTAGTACATAGTAAATAGGGATCGTTCAAATTCGGGGATTGAGGGTACACCTGTCATTGTAAAACACTAAAACAAATAAAGAATTAAAATAAAAATAAAGTATAATATTTACAAAAATATATACTAGTTAAGAAATTAAGAGGGGTTTAGATTTAGGTTTTCGAAAATTAAAATAAAAGAAACAAAGAAAACATAAAAACACAAGTACAAGAATGAAATGTAAGAAACAAAGATCAAAACCCATTCCAAGTATCAAATTCGATTCAAACCCTACAATTGTTCTTCTAAGTCATGAGAAAGAAGTTGATCATGTGAAACATTCAAAGCAAATGATTTCCCATTTTTTACTGTCCTTTACTAATTAACCTAAGTGAAAGCACCTAGATCAATCCTATTAAACATGAAATCAAAGTCTAGAAAGCTAGCTAATCAAAACATATTCAACGCAAGAATCATAGAGAAAGGTTATCAACTTGAGTGCACAACCTAGTATGAATAAGTTCATCTATTTGCAATCCTTTTCAATTAAATTCGACCTTTGTCCAAAACCTTTATTACTTTTAATTTAAGTTCACAAAACTATTAGGTGAATCTTTTACTTAAATCTAGCATCAATTATATGCAAACCCTAAAAGTTTTGAACCAATTAAGATAAACATAGAAAAGATATCAATCAAGCAAATTTAATTGAACAATCTCACATAAGCAACTATAGAATCACAATCATGGGAATCGAAAATTTCATTCAATCATAAGAATTTGGCTTTAAACTTTGCCCTAACATTGTTGTTAACTAGAAACAATTCCAACGAAAATCAAACAAGGAAAACCTAAAAGGTTACAAAGAAAGAGAACGAATTACACCGTGAGTTGGAGATGGAGATGGAGGATTTGACGTTGGGTTCTTGAATCTTGGAAGAAAGTCTTCAAGGTGAATGATGGAGGATAGGTCACACGGATCCTTCTTCTCTTCTTCTTCCTTGATTGAAAACCGTGGAGCTTGCACTAGAGAATGGAGAGAGGGAGAGAAAGACTTGAATTTATGGAGTGATTTTCTGAATTAAGGGATGTGTGTGTGACGTCCAAGAGGGGGAGTATATACATGAATCTTCTATTATTATCCAAGGAATTATCAGAAAATACCACATAACTCCAACCAATCACAACTTGCCATGTAAGCCCTGGTGTGTCATCCAACCAATCAAAACTCTCCAAAATTAAGTCCATATCCCTTTTAATATATTGTTTCCGAAATATATAAGATTTATTTCTGATTTTCTTCACAAATTTCGGCCAAAATTCCTTTAGGGAATTTAGGGATGAACCTAGACTTGTTTTGAGCATTTTCTTGTTGTCCACACTTCTTCTTTCCTTAAAACTCTCCCTAGAATATCTCCACACGTCTTCTTGCTTGATTTTCACATTGCTTCCTTCAATCTCTCTTGGTATTTCACTGCAAAACTCAAACACTTCTCCAAAAATATCTCTTATGCGTCACAAACCCTAATTCCAATAGGCTCTAATCCATTTTGCCAAAAAATCTAAATTAAACTAGAAGGTTCTTGGGCCTTCTTGCGTCATCTTCAAGCCTTGATGCCTCCTAACGCTTCCAAGAGTCATTTCCCTTCATTACTTCGATCATACTTCCTGGACGGCTTAGGAGTCTTGCTTTATCAAAGTTCCTCTTCTGAGCAGGATTTCCTGGTTAAAACAGGAAACTTCATTTCTTCATTTCAGTTCATTTATGCAACCCTTTGTGTCTTGTCTCAACTCCCTCCAACGTTCTCTAGCTCCTCTTTCCTCTTTCCTCTTTTGAGCTCATTTCAGCTCATTTATGCCAAGGACCTGAAAATAGAAACTATTACTAAAAATAGAAACTTTCTAAAAATAAGAAATGGAAACTTTCCTAAACTAAAATGGAAACTTTCTAAAAATAGGAAATAGAAACTTTCCTAAACTAAAAGGATTTATTTAAGGAAATAACTAAGTAAATATAAGGAAATAACCGTTAAAACGTCGTATTAAAATGCTCATATCACTATCATCCAATCCACCACCTTTGAAGCTTCTTGCATCCTTAAAGAATTCAAAAGTGTAACCATGAATACCTCTATTTTGATTTTGATTTTGATACTTTGTAAAACATTGATTTCAGTTTTTGTTTTTATTTGGAATTTGTGATTTCATGTTAGATTGAAATTATGAATATGGATGTTTAGTTTTTGAATACTATGAAGCATGTTTTAGGTTTTTGGTTTTCTAAGATAAATTGCGATTTCTAAATAGTTATGCATGTTTGTTGATTTTGTGCTTCAATCCCATCGTTTACTTGTTTATTGATCTTTATATGCATACTTTGATTGATGAGCATGTGATTGAATCCATATTAAGATCAGCTAGCGCTCTAGGTCTTAATAATCAAAGTGGAAAACCTATAGTTGCTTAGGTAAATCAACAATGAGCTTTGCATGATAAGATTAGCATTCTAACTTGTTATATTTGCTTGAATTGATCAAACTTCCATATGTGCTTAATGCATTAATTGTGTTTTGTTAGTGATTAGCTACCACTAGTAATTGCATGGTTAATAAGGTTAACTATGGTGCGTTCATCTAGTTAATTTAATTAAGAGAAGTAAAAATGACTTTGTATGCGTTCATCTTTGTTCTTGATTGATTCCTAGCTATAACATGTTTTGATTCGTTTGAAACCTTACCAACGTGTTAGTAGTGGTTGACTTCATCTATATTTTGTTCCATTCATAATTATCTATTTGATTTTGTGTTTTGGTGAGTTACTTGTATATTATTTAGTTGTTAGATTAAATTACAAAACCTAAAATCCCCTTCTTTGTAAAAAATCGTAAATAATATTTTGTTTATATTTTTGTTTTCTTTATCTAGCGTTTTTCTTTTGCAGGAATAAATCATTCAAATCCCCGGTTGAGAACGATCCCTACTTGCTCTTACTACATTGATAGAGTTTAAAATTATGTACTAACTGAGGTGCAGTCAAACACTCATCCTCAAAAATGCTTTGAGCTTGACTTTCCTCTTCTCATATCATGAGACTAGTGACGGAGCCACGTGGGGACCATGTAGGTCCTGCGACCCACTTGAGTTTTTTTAATTTTTTAAAATAAAGTTTATGTAAGTAGAAAGTATAAATAGTTCTCGGTCTCTAAATGTTATGAGCCACGCGTTTTTTTTATCTTATATTAACCTTATTCTAAATTTATTAAAGTTTAGCTATATTTTGAGTTTTAAATTTATTTGTTTTTTTTATTTCTAAACACCTCACCTTAAATTAATTTCTGGTTCCGCTATTGCATGGGATGAGCACTTCTTTTGACCCATTCTGAGGTATACACAAAACACTCCCAATATATATCATTTATTACTGGCAAAAATATATATATACTAAAAACAAATAACAAATTACTTAACTTTAGCTTATTGAGTAATTTTGGGGATCTAACTAGTATAATTCAGTGTTTTTGGATGTGAATTAATGAGTATGGTTATTTTAAAAAAGGTCAAGTGATCTTGGTATTTAAAGAAAAGAAAAAACGATAGTGAAAATCGTACCGTAAGGTCTAAGATTTAGGGATCCTGATAGAAAAGCTCTGATCATTTTACGGTTTTTACCCAAAAATCACACGAGTGGAAGAAATGAAAGGTCTAGAACCATTGTTTGGGATAGCGAAGTGCCGAACACTAGAACCAGTTTAAGGCTCGCTCATACAACGATGAAACAGTGAACATACGGCGGACTTTAAACCCAAATTTTGTCATCAAAAAAACAAAAACCCAAATTTGGAGATTTCGTAGAGCTCTCGTCATAGTTTTTCTATAATTGCAAAAGAATGAAAATAGCAGCATTCTTCTTGATACAACCATCCTCTTAATAATGGATATTTCACACATTTTCTCCTGCCCAGTACATCTGGTTTAGATGAATTTCTAGTATCTGGAAAACAAACGTCATGCTCTGCCCACTATAATCTGCTTCATTTACATACAAATCATTTAAACTACACAGTAGAATCTAACCCGAAATTTAATGGGATGCATAAACCAGCTCAAAAAAAAAAAATCATAAAAGAGTTCCTGAAGATCATACGAAAAAGGCACCCTCCAAATAGCCTTTTCAAATTTTCCATTCTTAAAACTTTTTAGATGCCAAAAGTCAAAACATCATAAAAGAGCATATAGTTCCTGAAGGGTAAACAACATCATCATACAAAGAAGCACCCTCCAAATAGCCTTCTCAAAATTTCCATCTTAGAACTTTTTACATGTCAGAATCCATTGTTCTTGTTCATCAGATACTTCTGAGACGACTCTAATTCTGAAAAGACTAAACAAAACCTGCATATACCAAGATATGTTCACCACCCATGCTGAGTAAAGTTAACGCTAAAACCTTCTGTGACTACTTTCCCTACACTGTACCTCAGCCTTACTATGATGGAAGGGCCTACCTGAAACAAAAAAGAAAATAGTTGGGACATAGTCAGAAAGAAATAGATGTTGGAACTCAATTAAGACAAAATTGGATGCACAAGCACACGAACCTTCTGTACAGAACCTTCACATCTTCCCCCAACACTGGACTTTCAAGAAAAAGATCACCACAATCTTTGACATCAACAGTATCCACTTCAAAATCCCGATAACCACAATATTCGTTCCATTCAAACCACATTTTGGCAATTAATTCTTTTTGGAAGCAAGTCCTATGATCTTCCTCTTCGGGGGAATCAGCAGCTACCAATCTATATACAAATACTTTCTTCTTTTGACCAGGTCTAAATGCACGGCCAATTGCTTGCCGGGTCACAGAGGGATTAAGATGGACATCCAAAATTATGACTCGTGATGCCCCTACTAAAGATATACCCTCTCCACATGCTTTGATGGAGCCAAAGAAAACCTTAGCATCAGGGGAATTGTTAAATCTCTCCATGGACCACTCCCTATTCTCAGACTTTGATTCCCCTGTGATCACAAACAATTCTCTCCCGGGACTCCAACCCTTCGTTTTGACTGTTAATCTCTCTAAAAATTTCAAAGGTGGGAGGTACTGACTGAAAACCAAAAGTTTCTCACCAGACGACTCACATAACCTAAGCATATTCAAAAAGAATTTTGCCTTAATTCCTTCATTCAAGTCTATTGTCTCGACCAACTCATCCATCTTTTCATTTGAATCAGAGGGTTTCCAGTCCTTAGAGACGGAGTACAATTTTGGGTGCAGATAAACAGCACTGCCAACTGAACTTTGCTTGAACTTCCTTGCAAACTTCTTGAATTCCTTCTGGAATTTCTGCTTCTGCCAGGCGCTTAGATTGAGTACCACAGTGAAATCAACAAGTCCAGGAAGCTCATCCAGGGAATCTCCTTTGTAGTAATGAAGGACCTTGCTGGTCATCTCACGCAAGTCATGTATGACAGTCACTTTCCTTCTGAAATCCGTATCCCTCTGCAGAGTCTCCTCCACTAGTTCATAGAAAACATTATCAGCACCAGCTTTGAACTGCTTCCTTGCACCTTTTATATCTACCCTACTCATTATGCGCTTGATGATGGGTCGGGAAGTTTCTGATCTTAAAAACTTAGGACGAACAAGATTCAGAATGTTGAATACTTCCTTCACGTGATTTTGATAAATAGTTCCAGAAAGTACAACTTTCCTAGGTGTCTGCAATTTTGCAATGGATTGGAATACATCAGTGTTGTCATTCCGAGGGGTGTGCCCTTCATCCATAATAAGAATTGAAGGTGCCTTTAGCAATATCTCCTGGCACGAAGTTGATATCTGGTTAGTTTCTCGATCACAAACAATAGAGGAGAACTGTTTGTACCCTAAGAACAGGATACTCTTCTGATCTACCCACTTCTTCAAAACCTCCAGCTGCTGTGACCGATTGTCTGCTTTGGCCTCATAGAAGTCAAATAAAGGAATATCTTCTACTTGCCAATATTTAAACTCCTTTTTCCATGTATCCAATATTCCCTTAGGAAGAACAACCAGCGGTCTAGCATTTGGATACTTGGCTAGGAAACTTTGCATGAAACTGATTATCATAAATGTTTTACCAGACCCTGGAGCATGGGCCAAGATGCAACCACCAGGATTATCACCAACTAAGTTGCTAACAAGAAAATTGAAACCCTCCACTTGATGAGGTTTCATTTGCTTCATATGTCTTGGGTGAGCAGATATTTCAGTTATTATCAAACCATCTTCAGAAAGTTTAACTCCACCCGTCTCAGTTGAATCTCTGTCTTTCCCATTACGAGAATCAGGCATGTACGTTCTTGTACTCCTTTTGACCTGAAATAGTACATGAAGATGTGACAAAATGAAACTTAATGTCCAAAAGAGGATATGTAGCCATTGGAATCAGATATCTTGCCAATTAGTTTAAGCAGATCCATACATAACATCGAGGCAAGTCTAGAGACTAGAATCCAAGGCATAAATAAAAAGTTCAACTCAATGAATTCATTTTCGATCTGCAATAAAGTAAAATATGATTATAAGCCGGAACCGAATTTATTGCAATCTCTTACTCTCAATACCATGATTAACTTATTTTCATTCAGCAATGTGAAACATCGTCAGGTCATTTGAGCATGGAACCTTCAGAGATACAAGTTAGGTGTTTCTATTAACCATACTGTATTGGATCTCAGGAGTAGTAAGAAGCCACCCCTTGTTTCCTTGTCCAAAAACAAAATTACTTTGGTGAGTTGTCTACTAGAACAAAATTCAGGTGGAAAACTGTCGGAGAGAAAACAGTAGAGCAGCTGTCTGAGGATACTATAGTTCACTAGTTGGTAAATGGGGATTTTCAAGTGTTGAGTAGATTAATAGGTTTTTGCTAAGGAGTGACATTTTATGCACTCCATACAATGATCCTAAAGGTTAGTTTAATGTAGAGAGCCTAAATCCAGACCAAGTCACGTATTTTGATTACATGGACATTCGACCAGAGGAATGACTCATAATCAAAGAGTGTCAGGATGAACTGAATCTTCACATGGCCCAACATTAATTTCAGCATCACCCAGGGACAGAGACAGGATTTAAAAAAGGGTGGGCTAGACTTTATTTATAAAATTTATTTTCTTTGATGTAAAAGATCTTGGGAACCATAAACTAAACTACAAACCCTTTTGAAATAATGCTTGAGCTATAATAAAATTATAAAATATATAACTTGGATTCATTCTGCATGGAGTATAACCTTCACTTATTAGCAAAAATTAATATTTTCTTAAGAAATTCTACATGGGGTGTAGCCCAGGTTGCCCACAAGCATCCTTTGCATCACCAATTCTTAGCATGATTTCTGTATTAAAAGCAGTGCGCTTTAACTTGAGCTAGTACAAAACTTAGAAACCCTAGGGCCAATCTAATTAAACTCATATGAAAGACCTCCCACTCATTCAAGGGCTGTTAAAATTCTCTGTTTCCTTGGGGCTTAGTCCTAGTACCAATATTCTACATCACCACTACCTACAGCAAATGAATATCCCAAAAGAACTAAACGGCACATATATTTATAGCTCTTTCCAGAAGCAACTTAGCAAGCTGACAATACTAACATGATAGTATTCTAGGTACTCAAGGGAGAAGCTATACCTTGTTATACTGAAACTCAAATATTGTATCAATTAATCTGTCAATAACCCCACAGATGCGGCAAACATATCCAAGATCATCTTTTAAGACAAAAGAATGCTCACAGTCGCCTTCACTCGTTCTTTCTTCAGATAAAGGGTCTACAGTGACATCCTATCAGAAGGAGATGAAAATCAATATAGAATAATGATGGTATACTCTGATTGCAGCTCTGAAAAATAATCAGACATTTTAGCCCAAAACAACCCTAAAGTTTATACCAATCACTTGACATCAAGACACTTATTGTAAAGAAAGAATATACACAATACCTTTGAAGATTCTAACGCCATTGACATTTCCATCCATGCATCTCCTAAACCATCATCATCTTCAGTACTTTCTTCATCTTCTACACCCACATAAACACCTGGATCTTTATTTGTTTCAGTTCCAGCAGACAGACTTGCTTCTTCTACTCGATCCCTCACCTGAACGGGGTACTCCAACCAATCATTTGAAAGATACCACAAAAAAGGATGACAATGAAATGCAGAAATTACAAGCCAAATCATCATCTATCAAACATTATTGCACTACTCATTATCTCATAAGATATGGGTCACACATACCCCCAAGTGCTTCCTGAAAACTTGTTCAGATGGCTGTGGCAGAATTACATCCTTGAAAGAATAAGATGGTTGTGTCATGAAAACCTCCTGGAAAGAGTAAGAAGGCCTCTGATCTTCATTCTGTTCCTCATCTGAATCAATGATTACAATAGGCAACGATGCTGCCGGAGCATTACTGTCGACACAGTCATCATCCAAATCAATGACATTATTTTGTGCTAGTGACGGAGCTCGTTGAATTGCTAATTTAGGAGCCAATTGACTATGCCTTCTTTCCTCTTTAAAGTATGCATTTGATAGTGTGGGGTATCTTGCAAGCAAAGGGTTCAGTACTTGATGTATCTGAGCAGTAAATGTCTTCATGTCCTTTGCAACACTTCCATATTTACCACTGTCATCTAATCCCTCCAGCAAGTTTTGTATAGCTAATGGATCAGTGTAATCGACAACTGCAGAAGTAGAACATGGCTTCTGTACAATTTCACTATGCATACTTGCAGACAAGACCATTCCATCACATACATTTCTATCAGAAGACAACTTCAACCTCTTATGCCCCTTGGAATACAAACCTGATTTCAGATGGTAACATAGATTTTAACAAGATATAATAAACTTGTGGGAAATGAGAAAATCACTGAACCAACATAAAACCATGTATCTAAGATATTACAATGAGCACCAGAACAGAAAACAGAAGAAAGTTTTGACAAAACTTCCATTTCAGCTTTGTGAATGACTGAATACCATAATTGGAAACATATGTCGTGATCTCTCAATTGGGCACATGCAATTGCATCTAAAGCATTGTAACAAAAAACAAAAAAAAACTCACACTCTTACATGGAAAAAGGTATAATGAAACATTTTATATATTACTTAACTTGTATATGAAAAACTGCTAAATCATAGTATTATCAACCACAAGGGAGATAGTGCTCCAAGCAATCAGTATTACTTTTTTAAGTTCTAAAAGCAGGACATTTTAACTCCAATTAATCTACGCGCCACATTCAGTTCCAGATGCAATGAAGCTGTTGGGCAAAAAAAGAATAGAAATTAAAAAAAAAAAAAGGCAGAGTATACTTGCTTCATACACCTCCTAAGCTTCACTATTTGTGTACTAAAAAGAATAGTTTGACGTATCAGAAAATCAACCATAAAGTTTGAGAAATATTGTGTTACTCTTATGTTTCTTCATTTACCACATCGAATATTCCCTAATCATCACCTAGTCCCCATTATCTCTGCAACAGAAAAATATCCCAGGATAATACTTTTTCGCTGCATTTACTTGTGATGAACAAAATTCACAAGGTTTACCAAAACCGTAACTATAAAGGGTGCAAAGACTATGTTATCAACCAAATACAAGTTCTTCTCAAGAGCCACAGCAATGCCGGTACAAAAATTTGTGCATGCAAACAAAAATGCCATTTAATAGAGAGACGTATACCGTCGTAAGTGGCGTCTTTACCGGGCCGTATATCCACTGCCGGCTCCATACCTCACCAAATTTGCAGAAAGCACTGAGCACAAGCAAAAAACCAAAACAAAATTAAAACGCATTTATCATTACTGAAAACAGGAAAACAAAATTCACCATTTTGGTATCTAAGGGCACTAAAACATCAATCGTCCGTCAATCACAGCAAGGAAAAAAAAATGAAAAAATAAAATAAAATTGGGGGAATCTGTCCGTCTGATGAAAGAATTCAGAAACAAAACAAACAAAAACTGCTGAATTCCATGAAGCGAAAAACAAAATAAAATAAAAATCGCCATTTTTGTACGAATGGCGGACTGAGAGCTGTGAAACTGAAGCTATTGAAACAATTTTCTCGCCGGAAAAAAAAAAAGTACCGTGAAATTGGGGATTATTGAAGGGAGAAAGACGCACATTTGGGTTTATGAGGCGGAGAAGGTACTCTTTCTGGCTCTGTGAAAACCCTAACAGAGAGCGTGAGAGTGAGAGAGAGAGAGAGCAGAGCCACAGAGAGAGAGAGAGAGAGAGAGAGAGCTTCTTCTCTCTCTTTCTTTCTTTCGGAAATGAAATGAGAATGAGGTGGACTGTGTCTATTCCATGCTAAAAGGAATCGAAAGGGGAGGAGAGGAGAGGACTAGGGTACGTCACACTCGGCAGGTGTGAGCGTGCGAGCTGATGAGATGGCGTAGTCTGATTGGTTGAAGCTGTTTTCTAGTTGGTACGGCGTCGTTGCCGACACTAAAAATAAACAAATAAATTTTTTTTTTTGCTTTTTATTTTTTTTGGAAAAAAAAAATATTTGTTGGTGTTCGCACCGAGGGAAAGAAGGGACGGTGCTTTAATTCCTCCGACGCTTGAGTCCTTATTTGGTATTGCGTTGAAAATTGGAAATTTATTGGCTCAATGGCTTCCCCCAACAAAAACTAATTAATATATATATATATATATATATATATATATATATCTTTATCTTTCAATAAAGAAGAAGTTCAGAAACGTGAAATGATTAAAGAGTTTCAAAGGAAGATAAAATTAAATAAGAGTACGAAGAGAAATTAGAAAGATGTCTTTTAAGTGTATTAATTATTATTTAATTCTTATGGATAGTTAGATATAACGTGGCCAGCAATAAATAAAATATGTAGAAAGAGAAAGGTTAAAACTTGAAATGATGCTAGCATTGAGAGGAGATCACTTGGAGAAATTCTTGCATAAGACAAACGTACCACGTGGTGTTGGGGCAACCCAATCAAAACTCAGAAAATTTAAGTGTATACTGAAACACTATCCTTAATTATTAAAAGAAAATACTCAAAACACTCTCTTGCATGTTTACTGATTGGGCAGCCACATGGTACGTTTGTCCTACGCAAGAATCTCTCGATTACCTGTATCCAAATTCTATATCTCAACTCTATCCCACGAATCATAATGTTGACACCTACCTACTAATCTAACACCCCACTAACTTTGCTAACTCTCATTAAAAAAAAATATGGAGAAATTACTGGTCACTCCTTATACTTTTAGGGCGTAACAGTTCAGTCCCTAAAATCTTAATTTAAACAAATTACTCCTCAGACATTCAAATTTTACACAATGTGGTCCAAAATGACTATTTTACCCCTCACTTCCTTATCTCTCTCTCTCTCTCTCTCTCTCTCGCTGGAGTCAAACTTTCACAGTCCCTCACTTAGGGATTGATCCAAAATTCGAATTCAACGACGATGATGTTGTCGAATCACTTGCTGAATGGGATTGAGGACCCGAGCTGGCCTGGTCTAGCCTTCCAAACTCGAATGAGCCGAGAACGACGTCATTGGGTTGAGGAAGAATGATGACGAGGCGCTGGTTTAATTTGGGGTTTCTTGGAGCTTTGGGTTTTGTTTTCGCTTCCCGAACTTGGATGAATCACTTACAATTCTGAGTTTAATTGCTAGTTTAAATGTTAGAGCTTCGGGTTTAATTTGGGGTTTAATCTGAGGTAGGCGGTCTAAGAGTGGAGCTCGGTGGAGGTGAGTTGGAAATGGGAGCGGAGCTGCTACCTTAGATCATAGAGCATAGTGGTAGCAATAGTAGCGACCTCTCCAAGCACCGTGGTGGATCAAGCGATGAGGTTGACGCTAGGGTCATTGATGATTACATTCATTGGTTGAGCCTGATTGTAGCCGGAAATCCGACCATGGCGGTGGGGAAGAAGCAGGTTGTTGACATCGTGGTAGATCCATTGGCAGTGATGGATTAGATGGATGGGGTGGAGTCGTGGGTGACAGTGGAGTGCGTGCGAGGCACATGCATGCCGGCTCCGAGTTCTTCTCAAGGGTTTGGGTTTGGTCTTTTTGGGGTTAATTCAGACGAGGAGGGAGGGAGAGAGAGAGGGAGAGAGAGAGAGTGTGTGAGGGGTAAAATAGTCATTTTAGACCACATTGTGTAAAATTTGAATGTATGAGGAATAATTTGTTAAAATTAGGATAGTAGAGACTAAACTGTTAATGCTCTAAAAGTACAGGGAGTGACCAGTAATTTCCCCAAAATAAAATAAATAATAATAAAAATCAACTCAGCCATATCATTTGCTTCAAACTAGTCTTTTCTTTCACTGGCTGTATATATCATCATCTAATCGATCGAAACAAAAGACTTGTGTCGTCTTATAGTCTTTTGTAAAAGGATTAAATTATGTTTAGTCCATGTACTATGACCATTTTTTCGTTTCAGTCTCTGACATTCTCAATTAATCTGAAAAGTCCCTAACGTCAAAATTTCCGTCTGATTGGTCCCTCCCGCATCAAATTAGGAGTTAGCCTTAGGTGAAATGTCCAATATACCCCTCTGTTATTTCTTTTTCTCCTTTTTTTTTTCTTTTTCCTTTTTCCTTTTTAATTTCTTTTTTTCCTTTTTTTCTGTTTTCTTTTTTGCTTTTTCTTCTTTTTTCTTGTTTCTTTTTAATTTTTTTTCCTTTTTCCTTTTTTTTTTTCTTTTTAATGACCATTGTATCCGGCTGCATCGGTAGCGCCACGTCGGCGAACCAATCCAGATTGAACCGAAACCCCAATTCTTGTTCTCCACGCTGATGACCCTTTTTTTTCTTTTTTCTTTTTCCTTTTTAATGACATCGTATCCTGCTGCATCGGTAGCGCCACGTCGGCGAACCAATCCAGATCGACCCGAAACCCCAATTATTGTTCTCTACGCCGGCGGCCATTTTTCTTTTCCATCACTATTCTTCTTCTTCACTTCTGGTTTTGGTTAACTTGGCCATCAAAAACCATCATTTCAACCAGACCCAAAATCCAAATAACCATTTTGAGAAGGACCCAAAAATCTCAGGGTCTGAAAAAATGGTAGTTTTCAGTGAAAAGTTTCCAAATTGAGGCTTGATGTGGAGAGAGAAAGTGAGATTTGAGTGGGAGAGAGAGAATTAGGCTGTGAAAACAAGAGGGGAGTGGTTTAGCGGTGAATTACCGAGCTGATTGGGATCTGCTTGTGTTTGGGAGATGGCGTCGGTGACGATGGAGGCGAGGGCGGATCCCAACAAAGGGACATGGCTTCAGAGAAGCTGAAGAAGTGATCGATCAGCTCCTAGCCTCTTGCTTTTGCTCGATGTCCATCTCTGCACCGCCAAGCTAGGCCTTTGTTGGGTTTGGTTTCAATTTGGGGAGAGAAACAGATGTGTTGTGGAGTTTGATCGGAATGGGATTGGTGGGTTGAGGAATGAGAAAGTAGGCAAAACGAAAAGAAAAAAAAAGAAAAAAAGAAATTAGAAAGGAACAAGAAAAAAAGAAGAAAAAGAAAAAAAGAAATTAAAAGGGAAAAAAGGAAAAAAAAATTAAAAAGGAACCAGAAAAAAAAAAAAGCAAAAAAAGAAATTAAAAAGGAAAAAAAATTAAAAAGGAAAAAGAAATAACGGAGGGGTATATTGGACATTTCACCTCAGGCCAACACCTAATTTGACGCGGGAGGGATCAATCAGACGAAAATTTTGACGTTAAGGACTTTTCAGATTAATTGAGAATGTCAGGAACTGAAACGAAAAAAGGGTCATAGTACAAGGATTAAACATAATTTAATCCTTTGTAAAACTAGGCTTACCATTTCTTCCTACTAAGCAGACTAAAAAGTGAATATTATGAATTTAAAAGCTTCAAGACAATCGCTAAGTACCATTTGGTCTAGTGGCATAAATCTCTCATTCGTAAGTGGGAGGTCGTGAGTTCGACTCACATAAGACTAGTTGTTGCATATAAGTTGTTGATCTGATAAAAAAAAAAATTAAAAATAAAAACTTCAAGACAATTCAATATGTGGGCAAACTATGAAACTTTAATCTCATATTACAATGAAAGTAAGCAATTGAATTTGTTTAAGATTGCAATTAGAGTGAGAAGTGGGCTCTGGGTGATAGGTAATCTCACTTTCAATTTTAGAGAGAATACATAAAAGTGAAATAGATGATTGATTTATACAGAATGTGAGACCCAACTCTTTCAATTTCTGTCTATCACTCATCTCGTCACACTTCAAATTGATTTGGCGGGTTTGACATTCCATTCAATTATTGAAATTGATACCATTTCAAATTGATTTTGTAAAGGCTTGTCCTCTCTTATTCTTCACACTTTGTCCACCTTTTGGATTATCTTGAAACTTCTAAATTCACAATATTCAGTATTCAATCCTTAAATCTTGTGTTTGGTTTTTGACTTTTGATCAACTTGAAGAAAAAGAAAGAACAAATATGTAAGAACCTACATTATATCTCATCTACAAGTATGGCGTATTCTTTCATCTTTGTCTAGATCTTGCAAATATAAAGAATGAATGCCATTGAATTAGATGATTTGGATCTGAAAATTTATTCTCAGCTCGATCAAACTGAATTAAGAAAGAGAAAAATAATTTGTCATATTTATATTATTATTTTTTCTAATGGGATTGAGTTAACAGAGTTAGTAGGGGGTTAGGTTAGTGGTTAGGTGTCAAATTATGTTTCGTGGGACAGGGTTAGGACATAGAGTTTAGGGACAGGTGATCTCCTCCCGCTAGCATTTTGGAGTTAAATTTGCTCACCACTTTTGATCTGATGGTGATACCAATTACCACACCCCATAAAACATTTGCCACATGTTTCATAATAGAGACATGGTTACCTCATTAGAATTAAGACTAATAATAATGATGGTTAATGAAGATTAAGAAATAAAAATACTCTCTCTCTTCCCATCAAACCAATTGACATGTAACATACAGGAAAACCCAATTTTGGGATTTGATTCGAGTTTTGCAAATTAATTAATTATTTCAAAAGTCCCAATACTATAATCTATTACCCAATGGTCCAAAAGAAAAAGGTAGAAGAAGATGGAATGGTGGTCTGCAATTGAGTTTGCAGGGTTGTTTGGTCAGTTGCCTCATAGTGGTGTTGGGAGAAAAATAAAAAGGTCTAGAGGAGAAGAACTAGGTTTGCTTGTATACCTGAATCACGGATTTTTCAAATAGTAGCAACATTTTAACAAGGATGGTAGGGGAAAAGCAGATCGAAGGAATTAATTCTAGCCATGATGGAACCAAGATAACTTATCAAATTAATGAAAATGGGATTTTTGGAGATATAAGTAGTTTGAAAGATGATGATTTTGGCAACTATTTTAAGACATAAAGCTTTAGAAAATATAAAACGATTTAGAGGAAATTCTCACATTATTGCAGAATCTAGTAATCAGGAAGATAAAAAGCAACCATCTGTTGCGAATGCTGAATAGATTCAAATAGAATCCCCAAGGTAGATTGTAATAGAGTGATTGTTGAGATAAGGAGGATGTTGCTGAAAAAATTGGTCAAACCCCATTAGTAGAAGGGAGCCGGCCAAGACACCAATAGGCCTCAGTGAGAGACTCCATTTGTTCTTCTGTAAATCTTGAAAATGAATCAGATAAGACAAATGGTGAATTGGAAGGAAAGGAAGTGCGTATTTTCATTTTTATTTCTTAATCTTCATTAACCATCAATATTATTAGTCTTAATTCTAAGAAGTTAATCATGGTTATGTTATGAAACACTTGGTAGGAAGTATCACCAACTAACCAAAAATAATGAACGAACTCAATTTCTAGCATTTCTATACTAGGACTATCCACACACCCGATGGGTCTAGGAGTTGATGTGGTTGCCTAGAGTGTGTCTATTGTTAACTCTTATCTATCTTACACTAGAAATATTCACACACTCGATTTGTTATTTGTCATCCAATTCATTTTTAAGTCACTAATGTCATTCAATCGAGAACAATAACCAACAAATTTAAACTAAAAAATTCAGTTTATTATGAATTAGAAAAAGAAAAAATATTCAACAAAAATAAAACAATAGAAGGGAATGAGATGGCTCGAACCTGGGTTGCCACCTTACTAGCTTCAGCCTTAGCCAACGCACAACCATTGCTAACATGCTAATGTTGTCTTAAGTTTGAAATTTATATGTTTCCCCCATATTTATCTTCAGAAGCAACGGTGGCTTGTCGTTTGTTATTATGGATGGATTGTGCTCCTATTGGTTTAGGATACGGCTCGGTGGTGGTGCATGGCGGCTAGGAGTTTTTGTTCTCGGACTTAATCAATTTTCAGGGATCAACTCATTCCTTCACAATAGAGAACTAAATCAACCACAGCCTCGAATTTCAGGGAAAGACATAAACTCTTGAGCTTTCAGAGTTTCAGAGCTCTTCGAATCTCAACCTTTAGCCACCATCATCGTCTTCAACTTCCAAACTTTCATCTTTTATCTCATCGCAAGCATCTATTCCTCATCCTCTATCTTCTTCTAGTCTATTATTTTTCTGGTACGTTCTCCATAGGAGATCCAAATATCACCGCCTGGTGCAACTTACCTTCAATTTTGGTGTGGATTGGGAGTTTTAGATCTGTATCTCAGTGCCTTCGATAATTTAACAACACGATTGATTAGCAGGTGAAAAGGATAGCGCAGAGAGGAATATTGAATGACCACTTAGCCTCTCGTTGAGAGGGATGGGGCCACAGTAAATGATTTTTTTTACCAACTGCATCTGGCTTGTCGTTTGTGAAATATTGAATGACTATTTTACATTTCCGTTAACTGCCGTCTTCGGCATACGCTATGCCTAGTGTTGGATTAGAATTTATATACATATTTGTGCCTAAAATATGGAAATTACTTGTTCTAAAGTCCAATTTAATGTTGACTAATTCAATTTCATGTTTTGTAGAAAATCTTGACAAGAGGAGAAAAAAGTGAAATTCCGACAAATTTTCGGTGCACCACCACTTTTGGTGGCACAAGTGGCGGAGCATCTCTACCCACAGCGGAGCCATGTATTTTCCGGCCATATTCATGGAGGGCAAGGAGGATGAGTACCATATCATCTATTCCATTACATCGATTCACCATCATTCTATCTTAACCAAATCTCAAACCTTTTGGTTCCAATTCAACCAAACATTCCCTATTACCCAAAAGTTCACAATCATGATCACTTCAATATCTATCATGTTTTAAGCTTAATCATCATCTCTCACTCATCACTGCCTACTCTAACCTACACCATCACTCTTATACTCTTTTTCCTTATTTTTGGGATCTATTACCACTCCAACACTTTTCCTTTTTGCTTCATTCATGAAGCGAGGTGCTCCCTTTGCCTTTCTTCATTATTTTACACCTCTCTCTCTTCCCTATATAAGCATCCATTTATTACATTTTTCAACCATCACTGTCACGCCCCGAATTTTGAATAACAAATTCAAATCCGAAACATGAATAATAACCAATGCAAATAACGTCTTGAATTTTTTTATCTTAACCAACGTCTCACAAAACCTAAAACAAACCTCGTAGCAAAAGTATCTCTCAAGTCAAATATTACAATACCAACATAAATAAAACGTTGGGCTCAAAAGAGTCTTCAAACACACCAAAACAGACCAAGTACTGACCTCAACCCTGCTGCCCTACTCAGCACGCTCTCCACCATAATTATCATGACCTGCAAGATTATCCGCTACACCATTTGAATAGTGTACCGGGATTGCAACAACACAAAACCCGGTAAGCTTTTTGCAAAGCTCGTGAGTAAATAAGAAAAGAATAATTAATTTGATAAATCACAAGTCTTTTAACTCAAGTAAACATCCAACAATCTCAACATCATAATGAGAACATCAACCCCACTCATGGGAAACAACAAGGAATACAATCTCAAAATCCTCAAATCACAAGTATCACCACTTTGGTCCCATCCCACCACACGTTAGAGCTCTAACTACGTTGTACCTGTCACCTTGGCCTAGGTTCAAGTAACAGCATATTCCCAGGTTAACTTAATAACCCTCAAACTTTGGACCTCCTTGTCCTCAGAACAATATACTTCGGTTAACATTAAACCGTCGCTCTTTGGACTTTTCCCCTGTCCTCAGAGCACCTACACTCCGGTTATCATTAACCGAAGATCCTTAGACCATTCAGTCCTCAGAACCCTACATTCTCTACCTTTTATTCAACTCACAAGATCGTCATGAATATTACAACATTTATCAATAATCATTATCACAATTAATCATGACAATATCATATCATAACCAAGTTATCACCATTCCACACACACCTCAATGTCACACCATTCCATATACAATCACGTAAATATATATATACGTAATCATCCACTCAGGAATGACCACTAATACCAACTATAGTTCACACGTCAGAAAACCGTGAAATTCATTTTTTTATATATTTAAAAACTCATTTTCTCAAAACTATTTTTCACACAAAGCAATTAAATGTAAATAATGAAATTCGGTTCATAAATGAACCACGTGAGATTTACTCACCTCCAATCCCGCTGCGTCTTCTCAGCGTAAAATACATTTCACAATCGTCCACCAACTCAAACCGTCAATCACCTAACCAAATACGATCTCAACTTAGCACACAATTCATAAAACGCACTTATACGAAGATCCAACTGTCGGATCTTCACCCGTGACCACACAAAGTAATCGGGACAGTCCTATGATCAGTATATCAAAACTATAAGTCTATCGGACGGTCCAAATCTTCACAGATCACAAATCGAACGATAGAAATCGAACGAAATCATAAAATTCATAACTAAATCATACGATATCCAAAATTCACATGCTATATATCGAAATGATTGTATGAACACGTAGAACATAAAAATGGGCAGAAACTGCCATTGGGATCCCCGGAGGTGACCGGAAAAGGCCGCCGGAGTTAGGGATAGATCCGCTCCCACCACCGCCTATGGTGTCAGGGCCGAGCTTTTCCTCTTCGTTTAATCATTTTGAGCAACTTTCATAACTAGCTCGAAGTCAGAAAACGAAAGGAAGTGGTCAAAAATTACCTAGAACAGTCCGGTTTGGCCGGAAATTTTCCAGAAACCGGCGAGCTCCATATCGACGTAAAAACTTCCACTACTCGCCTCTATCCCTTCTGGATTCTTGTTCAGAAACTCAAGGCGAGTTCACCAGGCCAAGAATCACAAGGAATAGTCGACTGTAACTCGAGATGTCCGGGTTGGAAGGTGGTTTTTCGATCTAAATAGGGGCTGACTTCCAACAGCCGTCACTGGGCCGCACCGCCGAGTAAGGTCGCTTCAGGAAGTTGAGGCGAGCCGTGGATGAAGTTTGGTGAGGATTGGTGGCCGATGGCTCGAGTTATCAAGCTTGGAACCAAATCGGGGTTAAACCGGACAGAGCTTCCCGCCGCCGTTTCCCACCGTGCCGAGGTGCAAGGCTGCCTCCGACAGCTGCGCAAGGTCAAGGCGGAGCTGTAGGAAGTGGTCCGACGTCATGGGGTGGCTTGAGGAGGGAGAGATCGATCGGAGAGCCTTGTGCTATGTTTTTCTGGGTTCGACCGCGCGAGAGAGAGAGAGAGAGAATGAACAGTTTCCAAAAAAAGAAAGAGGCCGGATGAAAATGGAAACCTTCCCAAAAAATTTAGGGTTTTTTTTTTCTTTAAATATCCATTTTGGAAACTTCTTCTAAATGCGATAACTAATTCATAAAAATTCCGATCTTTGTGTTCCTCATATCCACGAACTCGTATCGATGAGATCTACAACTTTCGTGAAGGAAGTTTCCTCAAATTCTGTACGTATAAAAAGTCGACTTCGTAGCCCCCCTAAAATGTGCATTTCGAATAATTGTTCGCCCGAAAATAACTTCACTCCACCCTCGAACCATGAAATCGTACTAACGAACACTTTATTAATTCAAGGAAATTCCAAGACATTAATAACTTTTTTCCGAGGTCTTACAATCACCCATTACCACCCCATTACATATTCTTTCTCTCTTCATCTCCTCCATAAAACTTCCATACACTACTAGGATAAAGTTCATAGACATCAGTCCACAACTGATGTTAAAAAAAAAAATCCGATGTCTTAGTGGGCGATGTTAAAGATCGCCAAAACTAAGACATCAGTTCATAACTGATGTCTAGTTTGCAACTAGACATCGGTTTAAGATTGACAATCGATGTAAAAACGTTAATGTGATCACCATTTTGGTGTGTTTATATATTGTCAAACCTTCATATTTTGGCATTAGATGCTTAATGAAATATAGGTCTAACAACAAAATTATCCATTTTAACATCGTTTCTGATTTAGAAACGATGTCTGGTAATATTTTACACATCGGTTTCCTTTAATTTTTATTTGTGATTCATGAGCTTTTCACGTGTTTGCTACATAATATTCCACTAGACATTCAATCTACATTTTGTGGTATAGTTTGAACTGATATAATTACTCATTTTAACATCGGTTCCTGAATAAGAACGATGTCCAATGCTATGTGGGACATCGGTTCCTTGGTCTATATCGATGTCCATAGTAAAGCTAGACATCAGTTTTTGTTTAGTAACTGTTGTATTTTCACTTTCTCGACATCAGTTTTTGTTTTCAAACTGATGTATTTTCTCTTTTCTAACATCCGTTCTTCTTCAGTAACTGATGTACTTTTTCTTTCTTGACATCGGTTTTTGTTTTCAAACTGATGTATTTTCTCTTTTCTGACATCAGTTCTTCTTCAGTAACTGATGTATTTTTTCTTTCTTGACATTAGTCTACGAATTCAAACTGATGTAATATCTATTTCCTGACATCAATTTTGTCATTTTAAAGCAAGTATTTGGTACTAGAGAGCTGATCCACAAATGACAACATGAAATTCAAATGTAATTTAAATATAGAGAATTGCATTAATTGCTATCCAAAATTAGTAAACCATGGAATCCCATGTTTTCCATGTTGTCATCATCAGTAGATGCCTAGATATCACAAAGAGTAGACCTTATCAAGGTAAGAATCAACTACACGAGCTGCAAACAACAATACTACACAGAACTTGCCATTAATAGTCATCTCACACTTACATGAACAACTCCAACTATGGATGGAGGGACCCTGTCAGATACATGAACAGAATGAACTATGTCCTTGAGCTCAATCTTCTGCCTTTTAAGCCACTCTCCATAAGGCCTTGACAGTGAATAATGATGCCTCAAGGCTTCATCATCTACCACTATGATTCTCAAAATCCACCAAAAGCATCATTCCAGGGTTAAGTCTTCCTTCATGCAGACATCTTCTAGAGGCAGGTCTACAACCCCAACTTCATTAGCCATAATAACTAGTCCACTGTGGGTGAATAATTACAATTACTATTTGCTAAGCTTCCAAATATTGAATAATGACCAAAATTATGCAAATGACCAGATGAAAGAATCCTTTTCTTCTATTTAAATACCTGACCCTGTCTGATTAATAATGCCCTAACCTAAAAGCACTTGAACAACATAACAGAACCCAACCTAGCTGGTAAGGAACTCACAAGGATTTAGATAAATTAACTGAAACATATGCAGAATTTACATAGGCCATAATTGCGTTAGACAAAGTTTGAATTACCTGGTTATTGTGCTTGTCCAGCTCAGGAGTAGTCTCAGATCTTCTCCTAGCTGCTGCCACTGTCTCTCCCTGCAACCTCCCTGCAGTCAACTAAAACATTTAGAAATCATAAACTTATATCAAACTAATTATCAGAATACTTATATCTAATACTCAAGGTAATTGTTAGACTCTAAAAGTAATTAAAAATGAACAAAGAAGATAATCTACAATCAATTAAATATTCATTCCACACTTGAAGTCATAACACCAAAAGCATACATTCTTCATGATTGAATAAGAAAGCTGGTAACTAATTTCAAACTGTACAAACTTGCAGCAAACATAGATGTCATCAGGAAAAAAAAAACAATAAACTTACCAAATAACAAGTTGAAGTTGTTGTCCAAGCTCTCTCCAAGCTAATCTGTAATGCTACAAAAACAACCCTATAAATAAGAACTCACTCTCTCCCATTGCTTCCAAATACTAACACTTTTAATATATATTTTCAAATATATTCACAAACAATTCATTTAATCACTATTAATCAAACAACAAAACTGTAGATTTGATAGGAAAAAAAAAAGTTACAAACTGCAACCAAACAATTAATCAGGTCAAAACAACAACAAGCTTGCATTCTGTGCACTCTATCTGATCTGTTTATGTAATGTTTATGGTGTCATAGTATAGTGTACTGACCTCTTACGCAAATATGAGCAAAACCACATTTATGTTTTCACTTGCACGTCATAAAGAGAGTGAAATCTGCACATCGAGCACCAAGGCTCAGAGGTAACAATTTATAAATAATAGGAAGGGATCAGGGAAAACTGAACTAGAGATTAACAATTTATCCCATCGAGCATCAAGGCTCAGAGGTAAACAATTTAGTGCAGCAACTTCCCATAGACCTCCAGAACTCCTTTTAAGGAGAAATTTTACACCTGCACAGGAAGAAAGGAGTCTAAGAGCCATAGCGATTCACAACTGCTCATTACGAGAAAAGAAGAAAAAAAAGAACATATTAACTACGACTCTGACCAGAAACCAAAAAGAAAATAAAAACCTAGCCTAAACTACTCCGATTTCAATGAAATTTTATATACACTAAGGTAACACACTGAACTGGATACTAGTAAATTTTTAGGGATTTTGGAGATCATTTGCTATGCTAATTATTTAAAAGAAAACAAAGCATAGAAACCTGTGAAAACAGAAACAAAAGAAATAAGCAAGAAAACAATAAAAAAAAAACAAGTTAGAGACAACCAACCCACTCCAAACAATCAATTGGAGTATTGGAAAGGAATACATATTTGATTGGCATGAAGAATAAGGATTGGGGGTTGAGGGAGAGACAACGGCGCCAAATCCCCAATGCCATCTATGTCTAGTCAAGGAAAAAACGAATAGAAATTGATTGATCAATTAAATTCAGACAAAACCTACAAATTTTACAGGTTACCGCAAGCTAATCACAAGAATGAATCATTGAATATAATAACGGAGAGAGACTCACAAATTCAAAAAGGGAAATAAAAAAGACAACCAGAACAGAAAAATGAAAAACATCTGCAAACTAGCTATCATTCCAATTCTGCAAACATTATCACTCATTCCTGCATTTGTAAAATAAATAAGCAGCAAGAAACAAATGCGTGTAGGAAAGACATAAAGAAAATATGTATAAACCTTCAGTGTAACAGCTCAAAGCTAAGGATCCCATGGAAGGACTAGTATCCTACAAATAAACAAACTAGAATTAAAACTGTTCTGAAAAAAGAAGCATAGTGAACTATAGAAAGTGTAAGTAAATTGGCTAGGATCAGGCATTGGCCCATTTAACATTAATACTCATGCAGACATCAATCTAACAACATAATCAAGGCAAGTGAGATTAACATATATATGTTCAGAAACTATATAGACACAGAGCACGGTTCAACATATATATTTTCAGAAACTATATAGACGCAGAGGTGGGTTAGATAGTTTGAGATCAGAAACTACACTGAGGATCAGAAACTATATAGGCGCAGAGCACTGTTCAACAAAGATTTCAAAATAATCACTATCATATTTACAATTCTAGACTATCAAATATTAATTCTGTAGCAAAACCATGTAATGTCAAGACAGAGAATGAAAGAAGTTTTGAGTTTTGCTGAAGACTTATTGCCTTGATATTATCATTTTGTCTATCTTCTCCTCCCTGTCTTCTTTGTTTCCCCAGGTTTTCTCAAACTACAGCAGCTATTAACTCACTCTAGTTTCTTCATTTATTCTATTTCTTAAAACTTCTGCGTCACTAATCTCACCATAACCATATGACACCCCGTTGCTTTGTTGTACATAGGGCTAAATACTATTTACCACCTTGTGGTATGGACCTTGCATCAATTCAGTCCCTCGACTTTCAATTTCATCAAAAACACCCATGCGGTATTATTTTCTCGTCCAATAGGTCCTTCCGATTCAATTCCGTCAGTTTCTAACGTTAACTGCTGACGTGGCATTCCAACTCAGTAAAAGTGGGACCCACACGCATGTGAAATTCCCAAAATGACCCTGGGCAACAGAATATGGAAAAATCCAAAATTAATTCCAATTTTGAGGTTGACGAGATTCGAACCCCTCCCAAACCATATGCAAATGAATGGCCCAACCACTAGACCACTTGCATAGTTTTGGTATATTGCAAACAAAAATAGTATATATCTACATAATATTGTTTTTTTTTTTTTTTTAAATCTCCACCCACCTCTCTCCTCCTCTTCTTTCTCTTGGGGAAGTTGCAGTTGGCCACCATTGGGGAAGCTTCTCCCCGAAGCGAACTCTCTCCATCCCAGCCACCATTGAGCTCTTCCTCACCGACGATAGGTGATTATCCAAAATCGCCAAACCCCTGTTCTTCTTGACTCTAACCTCCTCTGCTCTTGGCTTCTCTATCCTCGCTACCACAACCTCTTTCCCTCCAAGAATCCTATCCCTCCTCGTCACCACCTTCTCCCTTCCGTAACCCAACCAGCTCCCAAACCCTAACCTCACCAACCCAACCAAAACCCCAGCACGATGGCGCAGGTCAACATGACGAATCGCAGCGTGGAGGGGCGGCAGGAGACGACTATCCTGCGGTCAACGTCAATGGAGACGAGGGTCTGGAGGTCTTCCGTGGCTTCGGCGGCGGAGGCGAGGAAGTGGCAGAGGTAGGAGTGGGAGGAGTGGTAGAGGCTGTTGAGGTTGAAGGTGGCTTGGAAGTTTTCAAGGTCAGAAGAAGTGTAGAAGGCGGGCTTGGCGGTGGGGACGGTGGTGGTGGTGGTGGTGGTGCTGTTGGAGTTTCGTCTGCGGTCTCTCTCTCTCTCTCTCTCTCATGGCATTCATGGCAGCCGTTTTATCCCCGACAACACCGTCTACGGCGGCCCACAGTCCCAGAGCCCAGACCACCGAGTCACAGTCACCCAAATCAAGCAGAAGCACAACAGGGGTGAACCCATCATAATGGTCACCGCCTAGGACTACCACTTAGAGGTTCACCTCGACTCCCCCGGAATTGACATTGTCTTGGCCGGCGACTCCGCTGCGATGGCTTTCATGGCGGAAGAGGAAGAAGAAGAGAAGAAGAGGAGAGAGGTGGGTGGAGATGACAAAGTGTTTTTTTTTAAAAAAAACACTATTATGTAGATATATACTATTTTTGTTTGCAATATACCAAAACTATGCAAGTGGTCTGGTGGTTGGGCCATTCATTTGCATATGCTTTGGGAGGGGTTCGAATCTCCTCAACCTCAAAAATGGAATTAATTTTGGATTTTTCCATATTCTGTTGCCCAGGGTCATTTTGGGAATTTCACATGCGTGTGGGTCCCACTTTTGCTGAGTTGGAATGCCACGTCAGCAGTTAACGTTAGAAACTGACGGAATTGAATCGGAAGGACCTATTGGACGAGAAAATAATACCGCAGGGGTGTTTTTGATGAAATTGAAAGTCGAGGGACTGAATTGATGCGAGGTCCATACCACAGGGTGGTAAACAGTATTTAGCCCTTGTACATAATATGTACAAATAAGCCAAATACAATCATGTGTGAAAGAAGATCCAAATTAGCTGGCATGTGATTAAATATAGTACCATTTCATTCCAGCCAAATAACCCATACAGAGGACAAGTCGCAAACTGAAAGAGAACAACTCCAAGAAAAGTCCCTACCACTCCAAACACATCTATCAACAAATCCAAATTTTCCTAATGAAATTACAAATTTCAATAACTATCAGCTTATCTTCTTGCCAGGATAAACAAGTATAAATTCAGCTTTGAACTTTTAACTGATTAAAAGTCTTCCAAATCAACTTATTTAGCTGTATCGAAAAATCCAATCAGTTAGTTATCCTTCCAGAATGTGGCAATCCTTATACATCCAAAGCCCTTTTTATGCCAGAACTACAAAGTTTATTGAGATTATCTAAGAAAATATGAAATTCATCTCATTGTAGATAATATATCCATATTATACTATGAAACTGTTTGTTTAGAGACCAGATCTACACTCTCCACATAAAGCTATTTACTTACCCTCCAGTAGTCACAGTAGCAGGCTGCCCAGTGGCATCATTCCTCTTGACGGAATCAAAATTCAAAACTCATCCTAGTAATATTAATGGTAGATCTGCACAATTGCCGATAGATATTAAAATAAAAAAAAATCCTTGGGTTCAGTTCATCATCTGAAAAAGGCAATTTCTACTAAAATCAAGAACAAAAGAGCTACTAGCAGTCCAGAAAAGCAAAATCAATGATGAAGGAATCTAAAAACACTAAACATGAAGCGAATTTCAAGCAAAATTGACAAGATAAAGATGAAAGTGATACCGTCGGGGTGGGAGGAGAAAAGAGAAGGAGGAGGGGCAAGGCGGAGCTCCGGCGTGGACTGCGTCTTTGGCGGATCTGGTGAATTTGAGAAGAGAGATGAGAGAACAGGTGTGCCAAAGGAAGAGAAGAAGGAGGATAGCGGAGGCGGAGGCGGAGGCTGAAGCAGAGAGTAGTCGGGTGCTGGTCGGAGGTGGAGGATGAGGAAGAGGAGGACGGGTGTTCACGGGTGTCGTGGTGTTTAGGGTTTGAGAGAGAAAATTGACTGAGTACCGCGCTGGTCAATATGAGTCGCGTGGGAAACTGACTAAGTATTGGAGGCAATAGAAATTTTGTTCCCCCGCCGCATCAAATTTGTAACTTAGTCATTTCCACGCTTTTTCAAAATTTTGGAAAAAAAACACAGACATCGGTCAAAAATGATAAACGATGTTAATTGTATAAATAGAAATTGGATTTTCAAGAACTGATGTTATAAATTGCTTTTACATCGCGTGAATTTCTGACCGATGTCTATGACATGATGTCTATTAACATTATTCTAGTAGTGATATCCACCTCCCAAAATCCAAATCCATAAAACTCATACTCCTCCTACCACTCCATCTCCTCCATCACCACCACCACTACTCCATCACTACCACTTAAAGTTAGCCAAAGAAGCATCATATCTTCATCACCATTTCATTAATCATCAACAAGAAGTTCATCATCCATCCATTCCATCATCAAGGATGATTCAAGAAGCATTGAAGGAGGAAAACAAAGGAGGACCTAGCCATTGATTTGTCAAGCTTCAACTAGTTCATTATTTCTTTAACTCTTTAATTTATCTTGATGTACTTTATAGATTTGATGTTAATTTATATGATTATGAGTGAGTAGTTACTTTGTTGGGGCTAGGGTTGACTTGTACTAATTGTTGTTTTAATTTACATTTGATGTTATTTGTGATTTTCATCTTCATATGTTAATTCAAAAAGTGAATGCATTCATTCAAACTTAACTACTTTGAATGTGTTGTGTTTGTCATTTCATGAAAAAATGTTTAGGGAGTAGTTAACTTTAAGCATTGATAGCATGATAGCATCCTCTATGTGCATGTGAAGGTTGTGAGTTAAAATCACCTAGATCTAGGATTGGTTTGTTTGCATGATTATCTAAACTAAAAACTTTATGCATCTAGAAACAATGAATTGAGACTTAATCGATAATAGGATTTGTTCTTAAGTAGTTAATTCTACACTTATCTGGTTGGAATTGATAACATTAAAGGAGATTAAGCCTTTGTAGTCTTATCCGGATGCAAAGAGGGTAATTGGAAAATTAGAATAGTATCACTTGTATTTTTACTTCAATACTCGCAAGGGAGGTCAGTGGTAGACAATCCAACCCCCAACTTCATCCATTATATTACTAGTTTAGTTTTCATTTGAGCATTTATTTTAATTTGGTTCACCACTCTATCCAACAAACAATTTCACTACCACCACAATGCACATACTCACCATGAGCCTAGATTTCCTTATGAATTTAGGTTTGTGATTGTACATTTGCATATTCTAACTAGTTTTAGGTTAATTAACAGCCCTAGCTAGTGAAAGGAATCAAATTCTCATGAGTTCGACAACTTTTCTTAAATCCCTATACTATTACTTATACCCCTTATACTTGAGGGTGGCTATTTGGCTAACACCCGACGTGGCCCAGAATTATGTTTTCAGACATATAAGATTAAATGCATTCTTATGAATCAATATATATACCTAAGATGTAGGTTTAGAAATATCAAATAGTTATATACCTACATTATAGGACGAAAAACATTAGAACAAAAATTTAAACATTATTGCTTCAATTGTATCTATATAGTAAGTATTTAAAGTTGTACAGTAGAGATTTGACCTACCTAAACATATAAAGCAGAAAAAAAAAAAAAAACACATAGAATATATATATATTACCAATCTAATCAAAAAGTACAAATATGTACACATATAACCTATACTTAATTAGAAGATAAAAACATTAGGACAAAAACACTTACTATGTAGATCTAGGTTTAGAAATATCAAATCGTTATATACCTACATTACAGGATGAAAAACATTAGAACAAAAATTCAAACATTATTGCTTCAATTGTATCTATATAGTCGGTATTTAAAGTTGTATAGCACAGATTTGACCTACCTAGACATATAAAGTAGAAAAAATATATATAGAATATATTACCAATCTAATTAAAAGGTACAAATATGTACACATAGAACCTATACCTAATTAAAAGATAAAAAGTATGAAAGAGAAAGTGAGAGATAATGAGAGAACCTTACGTATAGAGATATAGATAAACTTGAATTTTTTCAAACTTTGTGAAATCTTAACTATAAATAAGGCATGTAAATGTGAAATAAAAATGTCTAATCAAATTCTAAGACAAATTAACACGTACCATGATCGATTCTATATCAAAGGTAAGCAAAAACTTCTTACCAAGTTTATAATAAAGGTAGTTGCGAATTGAATAAGCCACATTAGTAACACCTAAAAACGAACTAAGAACAAAGAAGCCACACAAAAAAGACAGATATGAGAGAAAAATAAATAAACAAAGAAATGAGAAGTATGTGTTGGAAAGAAGATATGCATGGAACAAGGAGAGGAAAAAAGAGATGATTTGTTAGAAAAAACAAGAAGATGAAGAAGAAGAAGAAGAAGAAGCAAGAGGAGTAAGAGAATGAGGCAATACATAATAGGCAAGATCAAGAAAGAATCGCTTTGTGTTTATGAAAATTGTCACGCCCCTAATTTTTAACATAAATAAAAATCGATATATAATCTCATAATTATATATGCATGAACGTTCAGCCATCAATACAAAATACCTATCAACTTTTTCCCTATTAACCCAAATACATATTGATGCCTTGAACCCACTATGTCAATATTGACCCGCTCACAGAGTCATATATTACATAAGCTTACGAATTAAATTGTCAACAACAAAATAAAACATAAATGCTCCTCAGAGTTTACTACAACGGAAGTCCTTATCTACGGTAAAGTTACAAAAATGGCTTCCTACCGTAAAGCTGCAAAGGCGCTACCTCAGCTTCAGCCCCGATTATCCTAACCTGCAGGAATAACCCCTACACCATTTGATTAGTGTACCTGGTTGTCACACAACAAACCAGGTAAGCTTTTGCAAGCCCGTATGAGTAACTCAAAATAGTTAACACAACTCACACCAGATTTAACGAAAACAACTCACGCTTTGATTCCTTAAAACACGAAATAAAGGAGAATAACTCACACTTTAATTTCCTTTCAAATCGAAATAAAAGAAAGCAACTCACACCTTGTTTCCTTTTAAAACTGCTTGCTAATCCCAAGTGCAGGAATCGTGTGGTAGTATAGACTCAGAAGTACGAGTGTCGTTTCCGCCGAGAGCAGTGAGAAAAACACAGAATGATGAATAAACTGAAAAGAAGACAATTTGAATGAGTTTAGTTGAGGAGAAAATTCAATAAGGACATACACTAAGGTTTCGGGGTTCCACCTTAAATCACCTATGCAATCATATTAATTCGACTCTCTCCCTTGAAACTTATTCAAGAAAACTGACACTAAGAATGAATTCAATTTAAGGTAGTTCAAATACACAAAGCCCAATCAATTTCTGTAGGAATAGTTCAAATATAAACTGTACCTATGGCAACAACCTATCAAGAAACAATTCCAACGAAATTGTTTATCAATCTGCAACTCTACGTAGTCTCAAAAGCATGGATATTTTTACTACACAATAGGAAAAACATGGCTGATCCTATGAAATAGATTATCAAATACCCATCAATCAATCAAAAAGTAAATGCAGAAATTAAACTTGAACATCCAAAAACTGAATTTGCATTGAAGTTCTTGTCGAATCGAATTAATAAAAACTACATAGGAAATCCAAAGTTTCTCCCCTAGCCTTAGCTAGGAAATTAGTTCTCCATAAGAAAAATGAAAGCAAAAAGATCCATAAGTTTGGAAGAGTACAACGCAGAAGATGAACTGAGGTTCAAGGAGAAGAAGAGAAAACCAATCTGCCCGAACCTCTCTTTTATGTTGTTCATTGCCCAGCCCTTCGTTGACATCTAATGCCTGAAGACGTCTTCTTTTGATTGAACTTCCTGATTTCATGTAGGCCAAAATCCCCCAATTCATGAAGACATTCAATTGTAATTGAACTCTTCTTTCTACTGACTTCAAGGAGCTTGTAAAAACTGGGCTCTTCTTAATTGCTAGGTACCCCTTCAATCCCCTCCAAGTCCAAGTGCAGCAATGGGCCTTTAATTGTCCAATTCCTTCATCCAAGTATCAGACCTAGCAAATCAGAAAAATGATATAATTAGAATAATTTAGGCCAACAAAAGATTCAATAGCCAAGCAATTATGAAGATATGACTGCATTTTTAACCACTTATCACACCCCCCAACTAGCTTATTGCTAGTCTCTAGCAATTGACAGCGACTCAAAATGACTCTCCAACTCAAAGAATACTAAAAGCCAAACTACCTAAGCCACTTTCGTAGGGATCATGATTGCATTTAGCATATGCAACAAGCCTTTAATTCCACTAAGAATTCCTTAGCAGACGAGTTATAGTCTCGTGAGGGTTTTCCAGGGATGATACCCACAAACATCAATTCCAAGAGATTACTACTTCCCATCATTAAACTCAGAGATACCAAACAAAAATATGTCAACACAGAATCGAATCATCCAATATCATAATTTCAGAGAGCTAAAAGAAAACTGAGCAAGAGCTCCACACGTTGTCCAAGTGCCAGACTCAACTCATAAACACCCAAAATTACCCAGCCACAATCAGTACCATTCCAGATCTCAATTTCGACACAAACCAAATCATCATAAGCAAGCCTCAACTTCAACTCTCACATAGGATATATCACTCAGAATAAAATCGCTCAGAAGTTGGTTAGGTGTTTCTCTCAATGCATATGTGAGAAGAATTGATGTACTTGGATGCAAAGAGTCTCACATATAGTCATGAAAAATAGCTTTTTCTGGTAAAATAAAATAGATCTCATGAAAAGATACCAATCACCATTGAGAATATCGGACTACACCCCATAGTTCCCTCTCTATCTATTCTCCACAATTGTACCACACAACGCCCAAGATCATAGAGGTCTTATATAGGGTTGTAATGGGGCTAGGGACATGGCTAAACAAAGAACGGATAGGATATTCAAATAATTCCTGAGAAACTATTAGAGGCCTTCAAATTATACACTAGACAATCTTGCTTTCTATGAGTCTGCATCTAAATAATCTGCAACGAACCGTGCTTACTCATCTTCTCTTTCTGTTTCGAATATAAATATATATTTTTTACTAGCAGCTTTTTTTTTTTTTTTTTTTTTCATTTCTGCTGCACTTTTTTTTTTTTTTCTCTCCCTTCATTCATTAAATCTGCATACATATAGTAAGACTGCGCGCACATATTTGCAGATTCCAAAAGCACAAAATTTCACCCTTCACTCATTCATTCATTTTTTTTTTTTTTCAAACCATTTCTCCACCAATAGTACAGCAATAATCAAAGGAGAACATTTCTATGAATACAAACCATCTCTAATAATTTCTCAGAAAATAAGGGGATGGGTATATATATGAGGCTTAACTCCAATATTGGAGCATGGTAGGGGAGTATGGTTAAGAATGAAAAAGGCTTATTTTAAGGCTCAAAATGGTTATCTAGGGGATGATTGTATAGGACACAGGCATATATGGCAATAGAGGTAATCCTAAGTGCCTTAATCCCTTCCCAGTCATCATGTGGTCAACTTTTACGCTTCGAGAGACATTAAAGGAAGTTCTAGTGTAATAATCCAAGGCAATGAATTCTCGGTGATTGATCAAAATAGAAGAATAATGAGATCATCGAAAATGTATTTAGCACAGAAAGAAAATAAGATTTCATATATAACCCTCAACAATAAAAGAATAGCTCAAATCTCACTTTGGGTTATAAGTCTCCACTTATTTTATGACTTTCCAGTCCATGTAAATTCCAAAACCTTGAACACTACTAACATGGCTGAAACAACCCCAAATGTCATGAAGATTATCTCGCAAAAGGACAACATGCAAAGCTAACGCTCATATCTCAAATTAACCACCAAAATCTCAAGTATTTCTCCATGCCATACAGGAAGTATCACTAATGTCTCATCATCGTATTGGGAAGTAAGCAACCTCAAAGGAATTACGACACAATTTTTTTTTTTTTTTTGGACACTATGTGAACAGTAACGACGGCGAACAGTACCAAAATTGAAATAAATAGTAATCAAAATAAACCAAGACACAACTGACAAGTTGCTGCTCCCCCCAACTTCAAATAAACATTGTCCTCAATGTGATAATCAATAGCAAGAGATAACAGACAAGTTAATAAAAGTAAAGAGTGAGTAGGAAAGAGTGCACCTGAAAGAAGAGATGTTCCCAAGCACGACTCTGCAACTTGTTAGTGACCGGACAAGAAAAGAAAAATAAACAGAACTGAAAACAATGTTACACTTTACAACAGACGGACTGAGAGTCCAACAAGTCAATCTGCATAGATAGGATTCTCTAGAGAGATGGTTTCATCCTCTAGAACAATATTCTCCAAAAATGGTTTCAAACGCTGCCCATTGACTTTAAACACATTACCATTCTTTGGGTCCTCAATTTCAATAGCACCAAATGGAAAAACTCGTTTAACCACGAACGGACCTGTCCATCTAGAGCGAAGCTTACCAGGAAACAAATGCAATCTAGAATTATACAAAAGAACTTTTTGACTAGGTTCAAAAGTTTTTCTCAAAATTTTCTTACCATGGAAAACTTTCATTCGTTCCTTGTAAATCCTAGAATTTTCATATGCTTCATTCCGAATTTCTTCCAATTCATTCAACTGAAGTTTCCTAAGAGAACTGGCATCATTCAGACCAAAATTAAATGTCTTGATCGCCCAATAGGCTTTGTGTTCCAATTCTACAGGTAAGTGACAAGCTTTTCCATAGATTAATCTATAGGGGGACATACCAATTGGGGTTTTATAAGCTGTACGGTAAGCCCAAAGTGCATCAATTAGTCGTAAAGACCAATCCTTGCGGTTTGGGTTCACTGTTTTTTCCAAAATCTGTTTTATTTCCCTATTGGCAAGTTCAACCTGGCCACTTGTTTGTGGGTGATAAGGGGTGGCCACTTTATGAGTAACTCCATATTTCTTCATCAAGGCCTCGAGAGGCTTATTGCAAAAATGCTTACCCCCATCACTAATAATAGCCCTAGGTGTTCCATGTCGAGAGAAAATATTTTCTTTCAAAAATTTCAAAACAGTTTTATGGTCATTTTTCCTACAAGGAACAGCCTCAATCCATTTAGATACATAATCAATGCCTACCAAGATATACAGATATCCAAAAGATGAGGGAAACGGACCCATAAAATCAATGCCCCAACAATCAAATATTTCAATGACTAAAATGGGATTCAAAGGCATCATATTTCTACGAGTTATGGCTCCTAACTTTTGACAACGCTCACATGTTCGACAATATGCATTGGTGTCCTTAAACAGAGTTGGCCAATAAAATCCACATTGCAAAATTTTAGCAGCTGTTTTTTTAACAGAAAAGTGGCCACCACATGCTTCATTATGGCAAAAGGAAATCACATCATGCATTTCATTCTCAGGTACACATCTCCTATAAATTTGGTCTGCACAATATTTAAATAAATAAGGGTCATCCCAAAAGAAACTGCGTACCTCCACCAGGAACTTTTTCCTATCTTGTGCATTCCAATCTGGAGGGATTTTACCTGTGACAAGATAATTAACAATGTTAGCAAACCAAGGTAATTCGAAATAACAAAAAGTTGCTCATCAGGAAAAGAATCATTAATAGGCTGCAAGTCAGGATTTTCATCAAAAACCAATCTGGATAAATGGTCTGCCACCACATTCTCTACTCCTTTTTTGTCTTTGATAGTGATATCAAACTCTTGGAGTAGGAGGATCCACCTAATAAGTCGAGCCTTAGCATCCTTCTTGGTGAGAAGGTATTTTAGAGCTGCATGGTCAGTAAAAACAACAATAGGCGATCCAACAAGGTAAGCACGAAATTTATCTAATGCAAATACTACTGCAAGGAGCTCTTTTTCAGTTGTCGAGTAATTCATTTGAGCACTATTCAAAGTTCTACTCGCATAGTAAATGACATATGGTTTCTTATCTTTTCTTTGCCCCAAAACAGCCCCTATTGCAAAGTCACTAGCATCACACATAATTTCAAAAGGCAAATCCCAATCAGGTGATTGCATAATAGGAGCAGAAGTGAGCAATCCAATTAATCTTTCAAAAGCAACCTGACAAGCATCAGTCCAAACAAATGGAGTGTCTTTAGACAAGAGATTACACAAAGGTCTAGATATGGCACTGAAATCCTTTATAAATCTCCTATAAAAACCAGCATGTCCTAAAAAGGATCTAACATCTTTTATGCTCTTTGGAACAGGTAATTTAGCAATCAGTTCAATCTTAGACTTGTCTACTTCAATTCCCTTAGAAGAAACAATGTGACCAAGAACAATTCCGGAAGGAACCATGAAATTACACTTTTCCCAGTTCAGAACAAGATTTTTCTCTTCACATCTTATCAACACTCTTTCTAGATTAGACAAACATTCATCAAATGAATCACCAAAAACAGATATGTCATCCATGAAAACTTCAAGAAATTGCTCTACCATATCGCTGAAAATACTAATCATGCATCTTTGAAATGTGGCAGGGGCATTACACAAACCAAATGGCATTCTACGAAAAGCAAACGTACCAAATGGACATGTAAAAGTAGTTTTTTCTTGATCTTCAATGGCAATTTCAATTTGATAATAACCTGAGTAACCATCTAGAAAACAATAAAACTCATGGCCTGCAACCCTTTCTAAAATTTGATCAATGAAAGGTAAGGGAAAATGATCTTTCCTAGTTGTGGAATTAAGTTTCCTATAGTCTATGCACATGCGCCAACTAGAAACAACCCTAGTAGGAACCAATTCATTTTTATCATTCTTGATCACTGTTATTCCAGATTTCTTAGGTACAACCTGTGTAGGACTAACCCATTTACTGTCAGAAATTGGATAAATAATACCCGCATCCCACAATTTCAAGACCTCAGTTTTAACAACTTCTTTCATGTTTGGGTTTAGTCTACGTTGTGGCTCCCTAGATGGTTTAGCATCCTCTTCTAAAAAAATCTTATGTGTGCAAACAAGAGGGCTAATTCCCTTAATATCAGCAATAGACCAACCCATAGCAGCTTTATGGGCCTTCAAGACATTTAACAACATACCTTCTTGTTCAATAGTAAGTAAAGAGGATATTACCACAGGAAAAGTGTCGTTTGGACCCAAGAATGCATGTTTTAAGCCTGTTGGCAAAGGTTTCAGCTCCAGTTTTGGCACCTGTACACTTGATGGTTTGCTCTCAACTCGCGGTGGAAGCTTCTCAAATTTAGGTGTCCATCCATTCACTCCTTGGACCTGAAAAGAATCAAAATATGAACTTATTTCAGCAATTTCAGCAGCATTAGAATCATGTGAATTCATGAGGAAATTTTCTAACACATCTACAACGCTGCTCTTCACAAATTGTTCATGCATTAGAGTTCCAATAAAATCAACAAATTCACATTCCTCATCTCCATATGGCTGCCTAAACACATTAAAAATATTAACTTCCATTGTCATATTCCCAAAACTCAATTTCATCACTCCACTCCTGCAACTAATGTTAGCATCACATGTAGCTAAGAATGGACGTCCTAAAATAACAGGAATCTGATTCTCAGAGTGTAAAACAGGTTCCGTATCCAAAACAAAGAAATCAACAGGATAATAAAATTTGTCCACTTGGACCAACACATCCTCAATCATTCCCCTTGGAATTTTTACAGAACGATCAGCCAGCTGCAATTTAAGCTTTGTAGGCTTAAGCTCACCGAGACCTAGCTGCAGGTACACTGAATAAGGAAGTAAGTTTACACTAGCACCCAAATCAAGTAAAGCACGGTCAATAAAATGTTCTCCAATGACACAAGAAAGAGTAGGACTACCGGGATCTTTGTATTTTGGAGGAATTTTACTTTGAAGTACTGAACTAACATGAGCAGCTAAAAATGCAGTTTTCTTCACATTATGCTTCCTTTTCACAGTGCACAAGTCTTTCAAAAATTTTGCATAAGATGGCACTTGCTTAATTGCATCTAACAAGGGAATGTTTATTTTTACTTGCCTAAAAAGATCAAAAATTTCAGAATTCTGATTCACTTTCTTTAAAGGAAGTAAAGCTTTGGGAAATGGTGCAGGAACAGAATGATTTTCAACAATTTCATTCTCTTTAGACTCATCAAATTCATTTTTACTCTTAGGTTTCTCTACCTCTTTAACAGGAGGTGCATTTTCAATTGTTCTTCCATTCCTAAGAGTGATTGAATCAGCATGCTCAACTATTTCAACCGAATTGACACGTTTGGGATTTGGCTCAGTATTAGAAGGAAACCTCCCTTTTTCATTAAAAGCAAGAGAATTGGTTAATTTAGAAATCTGATTCTTAATTTCCTTATTCTCTTCAACTATCTGACCAAACATAGAATCATATTTAGTGAACATTGCATCATACCTTTGACTTTGTTTTTGCTGCTCTTGCATGAATGTCTGAAGAGTGTCTCCCAGAGATGGCTTAGAATTAAATGTATTAGGTGCTGAAAATTGAGGGTTAGGGACACTTACCTGGGGGTGAGACTCATTCCTCCAACGAAAGTTGGGATGATTCTTTGTTGCTGGGTTGTAAGTCTCCGAATAAGGCGAATATTGTCGCTGAAAATTTCCCAATGCAGCGACTTGTGGCTCATTCATCACCTGCAAAGAAGGACAATTTTGACCAAAATGACCAATCTCATAACAATAATCACAAACTTGATTACAATTAACCGTTTGAGGCGCGTGAGATTTATTCAAACCAGCAAGTAAGGTCTCATATTTCATCTTCCAGTGGTCTTCTTCTTTTAATTGAAAAATTCCTTTACTCACAGAAGGTGTGGAGGGCTTAGAGCGATCTGTGCTCTCAAAAATAGAAGAGTCACTCCATTGGTGAGCCTTCTTAGCAATCTCATCTAAAAATTCTATGGCTTCATCAGGATCTTTTTTCAGGAAATTTCCATTGCACATAGACTCAATAAACTGACGGTCACGAGGGAGAAGTCCCTCATAAAAGCAACTGGCCAACCGCCAAGTTTCAAAACCATGATGTGGGCATAAACTCAAGAGTTCCTTAAATCTTTCCAAGTTTGATACAATGACTCATTTTCATTTTGAGCAAAATTAGCGATCTTTCTCTTTAAAGCCATTGTCTTATGATTAGGAAAATACTCATTGAAAAATGCTTCAGTCATTTCAGCCCAAGAACCTATAGATCTAGCCCCCAAAGAATACAGCCAAGCTTTTGCCTTGTCCCGCAAAGAAAATGGAAAGAATTTTAGTTTGACAAAATCAATGGCTGCAACTTGATCATAAAATGCAGTAACTGCTTCCTCAAATGCCCTAACATGCACATATGGATTTTCATTTTCCAAACCATGAAATGCAGGAAGGAGTTGAACAATGCCAGGTCTAAAATCAATGTTGGGCATGTTAGGTGGTAACATGATGCAAGAAGGCTGAGCATTACGTGCAGGATGCAAGTAAGTCTGCAAAGTCCTAGGTGGAGGAGGTGGGGGAAGAAGATTATTGTTGAGCACATTATTCAAAACATTGTTTTGGTCATTGTTTGCATTATTATTGTCGTCGTCTACCATGTTTACAGATGATGCAGACGAACTCGAAGACTCAAACAAATTGCCAAACAAAGTTTCACACTCAGGCTTTTTAGAAAATCTACCTAACTGATCTCTATAACGCATAAGAATGAAAACAAACTAAACTAACTAACACTAACAAAGTTAAAAAGAAAATGGAACGAATGTACCAAATGTCGAAATATTCTGTGTGCTTCGTCAAACGCTCCCCGGCGACCGGCGCCAAAAATTGCTTGCTAATCCCAAGTGCAGGAATCGTGTGGTAGTATAGACTCAGAAGTACGAGTGTCGCTTCCGCCGAGAGCAGTGAGAAAAACACAGAATGATGAATAAACTGAAAAGAAGACAATTTGAATGAGTTTAGTTGAGGAGAAAATTCAATAAGGACATACACTAAGGTTTCGGGGTTCCACCTTAAATCACCTATGCAATCATATTAATTCGACTCTCTCCCTTGAAACTTATTCAAGAAAACTGACACTAAGAATGAATTCAATTTAAGGTAGTTCAAATACACAAAGCCCAATCAATTTCTGTAGGAATAGTTCAAATATAAACTGTACCTATGGCAACAACCTATCAAGAAACAATTCCAACGAAATTGTTTATCAATCTGCAACTCTACGTAGTCTCAAAAGCATGGATATTTTTACTACACAATAGGAAAAACATGGCTGATCCTATGAAATAGATTATCAAATACCCATCAATCAATCAAAAAGTAAATGCAGAAATTAAACTTGAACATCCAAAAACTGAATTTGCATTGAAGTTCTTGTCGAATCGAATTAATAAAAACTACATAGGAAATCCAAAGTTTCTCCCCTAGCCTTAGCTAGGAAATTAGTTCTCCATAAGAAAAATGAAAGCAAAAAGATCCATAAGTTTGGAAGAGTACAACGCAGAAGATGAACTGAGGTTCAAGGAGAAGAAGAGAAAACCAATCTGCCCGAACCTCTCTTTTATGTTGTTCATTGCCCAGCCCTTCGTTGACATCTAATGCCTGAAGACGTCTTCTTTTGATTGAACTTCCTGATTTCATGTAGGCCAAAATCCCCCAATTCATGAAGACATTCAATTGTAATTGAACTCTTCTTTCTACTGACTTCAAGGAGCTTGTAAAAACTGGGCTCTTCTTAATTGCTAGGTACCCCTTCAATCCCCTCCAAGTCCAAGTGCAGCAATGGGCCTTTAATTGTCCAATTCCTTCATCCAAGTATCAGACCTAGCAAATCAGAAAAATGATATAATTAGAATAATTTAGGCCAACAAAAGATTCAATAGCCAAGCAATTATGAAGATATGACTGCATTTTTAACCACTTATCACGAAACATAGAAAACAACTCACTCCTTGGTTTCTATCAATTGTACCAAAATCGTACCATAGAAAACAACTCACACCTTGATTTCTATCAATATAACATAGAAAGCAACTCACTCCTTGATTTCTATCAATTGTACCAAAATCATACCATAGAAAACAACGAACACTTGAATTCTATCAATATAACATAGAAAGCAACTCACTCCTTGATTTCTATCAATTATCAATATAACATAGATCAATCAACTCACTCCTTGATTTTTATCAATTGTACCATAGAAAACAACGCACACTTGAATTTTATCAATATAACATAGAAAGCAACTCACTCCTTAATTTCTATCAATTGTATATAATTGCACCATAGAAAGCAACTCACACCTTAATTTCTATCAAATATAACATAGAAAACAACTTACACCTTGAATTCTATCAATTGTACCATAATCGTACCATAAAAAGCAACTCACACCTTGATTTCTATCAAATCGTTAATAAGGAAAACAACTTGCACCTTGTCCCCTTGAAAACAGTTAATAAGGAAGCAACTCACACCTTGTTCCCTAAAAACACGTAATGTCATGAGTTATCATTAACCAGTTCCCGTTACCCCATGAATTACCTATATGGCAGACAGATTAGAGCTCTAATTGAAACGTAACCACTCGTCCAGCCAAAGACGTGATTACCTGATATTCCTCGTGCCGCACAGTCCCTTGGAGCAAAGCATTAAAGGAGTCACACTGGACCCAAAATGTTACACAAATCACAACACTTTTGAAAACAATCGAAATCAACATTTCCATAATCATTGTTTTCTGAAAAGCCATAACACAAAACAATAAAAAGCATCATTCCATGTATATTGTTTTCATACCCAAATCTCAACACTTTTCCCAAATCTCAACGCTTTTCAAAACAAATCGAATCAACAATTCCAAAATCATTTGTTTTCCAAAAGCCACAACCCAAAACAATAAAAAGCATCATTCATGCATATTGTTTTCATAAATCCACAAACCACCAAAACATATATATTTCATGTAAATATATATATATATATATATATGTAGTCATCCGCTCAGGAATGTCTACTAATACCAACTATAGTTTGCAGTTACTAAATAACTTTAAAAAATTAAGGTATTCTATTCATTAATGAATCTTGTGAGATTACTTACCTCGAAACTCCCGCTGCATCTCCAATACAGAACAAAACAGCCTAACCACCAACTAACAGTCCAAGAATACTTCGTCAAGTACCTAAGGAAAAGTACAGCCTTGATTCAATCAATGAAACACAAGGAATAACGTTTGAAACCCTAAATCGAACCAAAATTCCCAAAGTGACACCAATTGAGGTGAAACCACATTCGAGACCACCCAATGTCTCTGGAATACTTCTACGATCGATATGTCCAAATCACAAGTCGATCGAACGCTCGGATCCTCATGGATCGAATAAATTCACCGATATGAAACGGTAGAAATCATAACAAATCCATACGAACTCCAAAATTTACATATTATATATCAAAACGCTCGTATCGACGAGTAGAAGATATATAATACCAGAAACAGTTCCTAATATAGCCGGAACGCCACCAGAATGCCACCACAGGCGGTGGCGCACCGCCACAGGCTAAAATTCATTATTTCCCAAAACTCCCAACATAAAAAAATGTTCATCTAAGCATGCTTGTGAATTTTCATAACTAGCTCGAAGTCAGAAAACAAGCATAAAGGAACGAAAACTACCTCACAAGCTTTGAATTTTTGCTCAATCTGAGTTGAACTGATTTCCACGTAAATCGATCCAAATAAACACCATAGATCGATCCAGAAAGCTTCCACGAATCCAAAGAAGGAAACTTGAAGCCGTGCCGTCGCCAGAGCTAGGATTTTCGGTCGGGTCTGAAATCACCTAACTTTGTCGACTTGCAGCGCCACTGTGGAGGATGATCGCTGCTAGAGGACACCACAGAGACAACCAAACGGAGGAGACGAACCAGCTGACCAAGTTTCACAACCAGAGATCGCCGGAGCTCTCCTAAAAATCTGGGTCAGGTCAGTCGAATATTTTCCTTTCTGAAGGTGTCGACCGAGAGAGAAGAGAAAGGAAAAGAGTTTCCGGAAATGGAAACTTGGAATTATGAAAATATTTCCAGAAAACCTCTATTTATACTAAAATGGAAACTTCTTCCAATGGTCATAAATTCCTCATACGGACTCCGATTGACGCGTTCCGCATGTCCACGAACTCGTATCAACATGTTCTACAACTTTCGTGAAGGAAGTTTTCAGAGAATCTCAATGTATCAAAAGTCAACATTTGCGCCACCCCTAAAGTCATATTTTCCGAATAAAAATTCGTCTAAAACACTTCCGCTCCATCCACGAGCCACGAAACCGTCCAATAACCACAAATTAGATTCCGAAAAATCCTCGGAAAATACATACGAATTTCTGGGGCATCACATTCCACCCCCCCTTAAACGTACAAAACTAACAAGTACGAATGAACTCATCCCCAAAAATCCAATTCTTATTCCCCTGCAAGAAAAGCATTCATTCCGAAGCCTCCACAGGGTAGTGAACTAGTCAATTATCTCTGATCAAAGTTTCTCTGCAATCTATACAGAAAGAAATCCAAACACTAACACTGATCGCCACATCTTCTATTTCAACAATACTACGATCAACCACACTGGATCCATTGTAAACTTCATCATCGGCATAGAAACAATAAAATATGCCGCACCACATAACACGTTGGAGATAAGGTTGACCTAAACATCGAATCTCCACACCTCAAGGTACAACATGCGACTAGCTCAACAATCGATATAGGTTCCTTACCTAATATCGCAATTCAAATGCACCTTACCATCCCACTTGGAGGTAATCTAAACATCTCACTTGTTTCAATCACATACCAATGCAACAACAATTCTGCAAAACTATAGCACTATGCCCAACTACCTAAGAGTCTAGAGTCCTGCCCTCACAATATCTGCATCACTCATGTATAATGTAACCCTTGAGTTACAAGAATTGAAAATGAAACCATCATTCATTTCAAATCAACCAGAGCATATACATCAAAGCTCAATAAGTGTCTACCCATCCTGGGACACAAAATCAATCTAAGGTTTAGCCCCACCTGCCCCACACATAAATCATCGCCTGTCATTGCAATCAAAATCAAAGTGGTATAGATCCCCTACTACCACAACAATGAAGGATGCAGAACACAACATGCTATACTCATAGGTCAAACTATAGCCAACAGGTAAAACCTATCACAACACAACACACGGAAAGAAGTACGCAACTATCACACATTGTTCTAGCAATCCAAGCAGAAATAGATAAGGAACTTTCTTCCCCGGTATTCTGCTGACCAATAGCAAACACCCTTTCCTGCCTCTGAGGCAGTTGCCTCTGCTGGTTCCCTTTCCAACTACTCCATCGTTGAAGGCGGAAAATAATTCTTTCTGAACAGTTCCACAAACTCATCCCAGCTCATGGTGGACACATCCATAACTCTCTGTGTGTCGCTCCACCAGACTCGTGCATCGCCTTGGAGCATAAAAGCCGCAATCTTTCTCTTCTCAATGTCGTCGCAGACGGCCATCTCTAAGTAGGTCTTCATGTTCTCGATCCATTGATCTGCCAACATGTGATCCGTACCTCCTTGGAATGGAACTCCTCCCAACCTCGAAATCTCATTTGCCAACTTTGACAAACGAGTAGGATCTACAACATTCGCAACCTCCACAACAGGTGGAACAGGCAGCTCAACATTCGATGCCTCGATATCATTCTTAAACATCTCCTCAACAGGAGGAGGAATCTTGCCCCTACCTCGGGCTCTACCACTACATCTAGGTCTACCTCGACCCCTAGCTCTACCTCCTTGTGAATCCATAACCTAACGAGCATAGCAACCTTGGTTAATACTTGTAAAATCTTCAAACACAAGTATAAGTCATCTTTATGACTAAATCAACCACACACTATGTCAGAAGATACAATTCTATCCCCTACGTAAACAAGAGTTAAATCTAAAGGTTCTCATTCCTCAAAAGACTATAACTCCTAGAAGCTACCTTAAGCTCCTACACTTTGTTCACTGAGCCAACACTACCCTGAAGACTCACATTCCAACGCTCATTGCATACCCAATGACTATATCAATACCGAAGAGCATCAGATGGGGATCCGCTGCAGACGGGCCATCACTCGAGGAGTATTAATTGTCACCAAATATGCTCCCTACGCTCTGATACCAAACTGTCACACCCCTGATTTTTAACATAAATAAAAATCAATATACAATCCCATAATTATATATGTGTGAACGTTCAGCCATCAATACAAAATATCTAGAAACTTTTTTCCTTTTAACCCAAGTACATATTGATGCCATGAACCCACTATGTCAATATTGACCCGCCCACAGAGTCATATATTATATAAGCTTACGAATTAAATTGTCAACAACAAAATAAAACGTAAATGCTCCTCAGTGTTTACTTCAACTGAAGTCCTTATCAACGGTAAAGTTACAAAAATGGCTTCCTACCGTAAAGCTGCAAAGGCGCTACCTCAGCTTCAGCCCTGATTATCCTAACCTGCAGGATTAACCCCTACACCGTTTGAATAGTGTACCGGGTTGTCACACAACAAACCCGGTAAGCTTTTGCAAGCCCGTATGAGTAACTCAAAACAGTTAACACAACTTACACCAGAAATAAGGAAAACAACTCACGCTTTGATTCTTTAAAACACGAAATAAAGGAGAATAACTCATACTTTAATTTCCTTTCAAATTGAAATAAAAGAAAGCAACTCACACCTTGTTTCCTTTTAAAATGAAACATAGAAAACAACTCACTCCTTGGATTCTATCAATTGTACCAAAATTGTACCATATAAAACAACTCACACCTTGATTTCTATCAATATAACATAGAAAGCAACTCACTCCTTAATTTCTATCAATTGTACCAAAATCGTACCATAGAAAACAACGCACACTTGAATTCTATCACTATAAATAGAAAGCAACTCACTCCTTGATTTCTATCAATTGTACCATAATCGTACCATAGAAAACAACGCACACTTGAATTCTATCAATATAACATAGAAAGCAACTCACTCCTTGATTTCTATCAATTGTACCACAATCGCACCATAGAAAGCAACTCACACCTTGATTTCTATCAAATATAACATAGAAAACAACTCACACCTTGAATTCTATCAATTGTACCATAATCGTACCATAGAAAGCAACTCACACCTTGATTTCTATCAAATCGTTAATAAGGAAAACAACTTGCACCTTGTCCCCTTAGAAACCGTTAATAAGGAAGTAACTCACACCTTGTTCCCTAAAAACATGTAATGTCATGAGTTATCAATAACCAGTTCCCGTTACCCCATGAATTACCTATATGGCAGACATATTAGAGCTCTAATTGAAACGTAACCACTCATTCGGCCAAAGACGTGATTAGCTGATATTATGCCCAAGGTCATAGACCTTCGTTCCTCTGGCCGCACCGTCCCTTGGAGCAAAACATTAAAGGAGTCACACTAGACCCAAAATGAGTTTCCCGTGGGCCTGGGCCTTTACCTTTTTGGAATTCTCAAGTAGGGGTTGGGCCTATCCTCTTGAGATTTTGCAATTTGTGTATGAACCCGATGTTGTTAGGGTTCGCATTTGGGATCCAGGAGACTTTTTATGGGCCCTAAATATTTTTGCTTCTTGGAATTGGTGTGTTTGTTACATGAGTAGAAGATTGCTCTCTATTCAACGTATTAATTTGCGTGAAAGTATGGTCGACCATACTATTGGTATCGTTTTACATAGCCCGGATTCTGTCCGTTGCTTCATCAAATGCTTAATTGCATCCCTTCGTATCCTTGCTAGGTTTTATTTCTTATGTTTTGTTGCATCTAGTATTTTTCTTGTTTCTTTATATTTTGATGTAGTTTCTACATCTACAAGTTGTAATTTTTCTTATTGTTATTTTTAATAAAATGGTTGACGATTACTCTAAAAAAAAAAGAAAAAAAAATAATGTCATAATATATATAAATTCTCTTTTGAATCAAGAAACTAATAATATAAATTAAAGTCAACATATTAAATTTGCTAATTTTACATTAATAAGATTGCAATAATTTAAGATTACAATTAATATATTGATTTTTACTGTTTATTGCAAAATATATTAAATAAAGATATGTTAGGAATAAAAAATTTAGGTGTTGAGTCAGCAAGATAGAAAATGAAATAAATCCAATGTGGCAGCTGAGTCATAGGACCGTGATTAACAAAAATATTCATTCACACTACTTCCAATACGAGGTGTGAGTTTTGGACTTAGATCTAATTTTTATAAACGAGAAAAGTAATTATTACTTAATTTCTACTACTTTAAATTGAAGCCCTTAAAAGCTTTACAAAATTTTGAACTACCCCTAGTTACCCCTATTGAGTTAATTCAAACAAATAAATATAAGGTTTTTTAAAAAAAATTGAAAAAGGTCAATACAAGCTTTATTATAGTAGAAGCAAAAGAAATAAACACAAGCAAATAAATAAAGAGATAATTATGAAAGAGAGACGTAGGTTATGGGAGAAGCAGGGGCAGATCTACAGCAAGCATGGGGTGGGCTCAAGCCCACTCGAGAATTTTGGGAAAAAAAATTTACCCATATATAGTATATATGAAACGACGTCTTTTCGTTGTTGAAGCCTACCTAAAATTGATCGATCTCCATGACTCCACTCTTCTTTGTTTGTGGGTACAGGCGTGCAGCAGATTTGATCTCTACAGCCAGTTCGTTTTACTGTGTTTTCTTTAATGTCTAAAAGTTTATGGTGTGAAATTTGCTCTTTGCGGATATAAAAAACCAAGCTTGAAGCTTTTTTGCTAGATGTCTTGATCAATCAGAGTTCAGTTCAAGTTAAAAGTCTCTCTCTTTCTCTCTAATTACTTACTGATCAATTCCTCTAGCTCTGTTTATATGAAAGGTAGTAGCTTTAGATCAGAGTAAGATATTAGAAATGGAGTCACACTAGTGTCATAACTCTGTTCATAGAAATTTGGGGGGTCATATTGAAGTAGAGGCAGAGTGGTAATTGGCATGATAATATAGAGTTTGGGTTTGGATATTTTTTTTTGTGGTTAAGAAGTTCTAGCCCACCCAAGTTTCCATTCCTGGATCCGCCACTGCCGGAGAAGTATAAGTTATATAACTGCATTCATTCCAAATTCCCATGTCTAAAAGTAAGTGGATAAAGTGATAATCCATAATTAACCACCTATGCTGTTTTTAAGGGAGGAAACTAGGAGCAGTGGCGGATCTAGGATTTGAAAATAGGGAGGGCTACATATTTATGTGTCCTTTTGGGCGAAGCCCAAATTTTTTTTTTTAGTACAATAATGCACAGGTGTGCGAATGCAAGAGTGGGGAGATGAGAACTTGAGAGTTCAAGTGTTCAAAGATTGAATTTAGTCTGTAATTTAGGCATTTTTGCGAAGAAGAAGAATGAGAATTTGTGATGGACGGAGAGAATGGAAGAGCCAGAGAGGAGTTTAACTTCGATAATTTGAGAGTTCGGGTGGTTTCGTTAAACAAACATACATATAAACAAAAAATATACATCACATATATAGTTTTTTTTTCAACCCAAAAGTTTGTTCTGAATATAAAGCCATGGATAGGACGAAATAGTTAGCAAATAAACCCAAGCCCAATCTGCAAAGTTAACTCTATAAACTTGAATTGATTACTCGACATTCGAATGAGGCCAAGCTCCTGGCCGAGATATTGAGATAGCACAACAATTGATAAAATAATAAGTATTGAAATCAATTAAACCCACAACAATTGCACAGCAGAAAGAAGACCCATTGATCGACCTTGATAAGTTTTGAAATCAATTAAACCCACTTACCCACGTCAATTAAACATTTAAATCCACATCAATTAAAGTATACATCTAATTTTTTTTTAAGCCTAAAAATCTCGGACGGGCTCCAGCCCGCCCAAGCTACTACTTGGATCCACCCATGAATAGGAGCAACTTGATTGCAGCTGCTAAAGGATTAGGAGCAACTTGAAATAGCTTGTCTAGTGCTTACCAAAGAGGTTTTCAAAAATTACAAGTGGAAGGTGACTCCAAGCTCACTATTTTTTGTGTCAAAGGAAGAACGTCCCCACCTCAAAAAATTCTCAACATTGTCCGGGACATCCAACAACTAGGAAGTTTGTTTGATTCAATCTCCTTTAATCACATTTATAGGGAGACAAGCTTCATTGCGGATGCCTTAGCAAGTTTGAATCATAAGTTTGGAAATGGTCGTGTCTGGACCAACTCCATCCTTAATGACACTTCTAGAGCCATTTTATTTGATGTTGTAACCCTGGGTGCTCAAGAGGTTTCCACGTCTAATATAGTCTTTTTAGTATAAAAAAGGAGGAAAATAGGTTGATCGAGGATAAAAAGATATTAAAGATCAGCCTAAAAAAATAGTGTTTTTGTTTACGTGCCTTTGTGAGTCAGTGTAAATGCATGGGTAAAAGACTAGTAATTAATAATACATACCCAAAACTAGGTCTGAATTTGGTCAAAAACCAACCTAAAATTTCATCAACTGGCTTTTGACAAATTTTTGTTGGTTTTCTAAAATTTGAAACCGAAACTGAACTGTTGCCATTAGTTACCGACAAGCATAGTAATAGGCAACAAACCCTTAACGGCTACATCTTTTCCTTGCCCTTCAGGCTAGGGCTAGCAGTCTTTCCCGAGTGAAGGTAGGAAAGCACATCTTCAGCAGGGACTGATTTCCTTGGCTTCAGAGGGTTCTTATTTCGGGACCCTAAAGGCCTTCCTCTTTTCTTCTTTGTGGTGGAGCCATTTGAGACATTTTCCCGAGGCATCACCCTCTCTGCAGGGACTAGTATGCCTCCTGGCATTTCCACAAGTCCCAGCGACTTAGCAAAAAGCTTGATTGCGGTTGCCGGTCCTTTAACCTTCTATGCTGGTACCGGTGAGCCATTACTGCCAACAGCAAGCTCCTCCAGCATGAGCTTGAGCTTCTTTGGAGAGGCAAAAGAAGAGCTAGACCTGCCTCGCTTCAAAGGAGATTGTTCTATACGAGGTATTAAAGCAAGCTGCTTGTTTGCTTCCTCGATTGTCTATATGTTAGTATGTCGAAGCACCATAGGTTTACGTAGCTTGGTGGAAGGACCCAAGCCAAACAAATTGCGTGCCACAGGAGGCAGAATAGGTGTCTGAATACCTTGAAAGTGGAATGCACCTCCAATGAAATTGTATTGCGCAAAACCTGCAATGGAACTAGGCAGTTCCACCCTGTTCTCGCCCAGCTTTGGATCAGAGTTCTGGTGAACGTTCTTTCCTATAAATTGGCACTTCTCATTCTCATGAAAAATAAGACCACAATCTCGACAATGACCAAGAAGGGTTTCAAAGAAGAAGGATATTTCCTCAATCACTCCTGGCGCTAGCTTTAGGGTTTTTGTCAGGAAGAAAGGTTTAGCGACCCGATGCGCCACATGAACCCTAACATCCCCAGATGCCTTGAACAACTTGTCGTCCCATTCCGTAAACCTTCCTGCAATCAAAGCAACATTCATGATTGTATTCTTGACCTCCAAGGTAGGTGGTATGTTACGAATCTTCACCCAAAAGAACAACTCATTCATCTGGATAACACTGGGGGATTTCAAGCCATCATAATCATAAATAATGACCGGAGCACACTGGAAATACCAAGGGCCTCCCTTCAGTACCTTGTTTCTATCTTTGTGCAAATCAAACGCTATCACAAAGCGTTTCTGTGCTCTTTCCTGGACTGTGAAAGCAGCATTGAGAACCCATACACGCTTGAAATGATGCTGCAGGTCTGGTGCCGTAAATGGCTTTGGTGTGAGAGGTTGTGCAAGGAGATAGGCCTGAGAGCCACGCCTGGTATCCGCTCCCGACATCTTGGAAAGGTCCACCACATCGTCGCTTAGAAGAGCCAACGACGATGCAAAGCTTGCTGCAACATCATTAATCGTTTCCATGGAGAGAGTGTACGAGAAGCAGGACAGAGTTTTAGGGTTTTGGGTGTCAGAGCGGCCCCTAGGGTTTTTTTTTAGATTTCCACACAATATTGGCCTAGGTTAATACAAGCGTTATTATAGTAAGAAGCAAAAGAAATAAACACAAGAAAATAAATAAAGAGATAATTATGAAAGAGAGACATAGGTTATGGGAGAAGCAGGGGCATGGGTGGGCTCAAGCCCACCTGAGAATTTTGGGAAAAAAATATTTACCCATATATAGTATATACGAAATGACGTCTTTTCGTTGTTGAAGCCCACCCAGAATTGATCGATCTCCACGACTCCACTCTTCTTTGTTTGTGAGTGCAGGTATGCAGCATATTCGATCTTTGCAGCTAGTTTGTGTTTCTGTGTTTCTTCAATGTCTAAAAGTTTGTGGTGTGAAATTTGCTCTTTGCTGATATCAAAAACCAAGCTTGAAGCTTTGTTGCTAGATTCCTAGATCAATCAGAGTTCAGTTCAAGTTAAAAGTCTCTCTTTCTCTCTAATTACTTACTGATCAATTCCTCTAGCTCTGTTTATATGAAAGGTAGTAGCTTTAGATCAGAGTAAGATATCAGAAATGGAGTCACACTAGTGTCATAACTCTGTTCATAGAATTTTGGGGGGTCATATTGAAGTAGAGGCAGAGTGGTAATTGTCATGATAATATGAAGTTGGGTTTGGATATTTATATTCAAGCAAGTTTTGAAAGCTGGGATCTTCATAGCTAGAATAAGAAATTGGAGCATAATCAACAGGATTATGAGCATAAGAGGTTAGGTACACGAGTTTCATAGTAGTTGGAGCTATAGTAGGACATTTTTGGAATTAGCTAGATCAATTGCTTATGGATTACATCTTTGTATCCACAAAAAGCTTATCTATCCGAACCATGAATTAAGAATTTACCTTTGGAAAGCTGAGAACTTTGACTTGAAATGTTGGATTTATGAATTTTCTTTTCGTTCATTCAGTTTGGTTTGGAGGATGGAGGATTTAGAAGTGGATGAGTCATGCCACCATGTGGATGCTGCAGTAAAGTCACTCCATTTGTTGTTATTGGTGGCTTGTCTATGTCATTCATGGATTGAGAAGAAATGGGTCCAATTGATCCAAATGTACTTTTTTTTGGCATTTGGTTGTGCTATGGTTTGATAGAACAGTACAAATGCAATTAACAGTGGAAGGAAGACCATACTAGTGATCAAAATTTTATACCAGCCAAGAAGAAAGTTTTGGCTTTCCAAACGGATAATGGTTTTAAAACATGAAACTTCCTACTTTCTTTTGTTGTATTGCATTGCACTTTTATTTTATTGTATTTTTTGGTTCTTTAGTACTACATATGTATGAATTTGAGGGTAAGGCTCACTACATCCTCCCTGTTTAGGTGTATTTTTTTTTTCAATTAATAAAATTTTCTTGTACCGTCAAGATGCTCCACAATATATATATATATATATATATATATATACAGACACACACACACACACACACTTGTTTTTTGGGTTAAGAAGTTCTAGCCCACCCAAGTTTCCATTCTTGGATCCGCTACGGGGGAGAAGTATAAGATATATAACTGCATTCATTCCAAATTCCCACGTCTAAAAGTAAGTGGATAAAATGATAATCCATAATTAACCACCTATGTTGTTTTTAAGGGAGGAAAATTGGAGCAACTTGATTGCAGCTGCTAAAGGATTAAGAGCAACTCGAAATAGCTTGTCTAGTGCTTACCAAAGAGGTTTTCAAAAATTACAAGTGGAAGGTGGCTCCAAACTCACTATTTTTTGTGTCAAAGGAAGAACATCCCCACCTCAAAAAATTCCCAACATTGTCCGGGACATCCAACAACTAGGAAGTTTGTTTGATTCAATCTCCTTTAATCATATTTATAGGGAGGCAAGCTGCACTGCAGATGCCTTAGCAAGTTTGGATCATAAGTTTGGAAATGGTCGTGTCTGGACCAACTCCATCCTTAATGAGACTTCAAGAGCCATTTTATTTGAAGTTGTAAAAAGGATTAGGAGCAACTCGAAATAGCTTGTCTAGTGCTTACCAAAGAGGTTTTCAAAAATTACAAGTGGAAGGTGGCTCCAAACTCACTATTTTTTGTATCAAAGGAAGAACATCCCCACCTCAAAAAATTCCCAACATTGTCCGGGACATCCAACAACTAGGAAGTTTGTTTGATTCAATCTCCTTTAATCATATTTATAGGGAGGCAAGCTGCACTGCAGATGCCTTAGCAAGTTTGGATCATAAGTTTGGAAATGGTCGTGTCTGGACCAACTCCATCCTTAATGAGACTTCAAGAGCCATTTTATTTGATGTTGTAAACTCTGGGTGCTCAAGAGGTTTCCACGTCTAATATAGTCTTTTTCATATAAAAGAAGGAGGAAAATAGGTTGATCGAGGATAAAATGATATTAAAGATTAGGCTAAAAAAATAGTGTTTTTGTTTACGTGCCTTTGTGAGTCCGTGTAAATGCATGGGTAAAGGACTAGTAGAAAACCAACCTAAAATTTCATCAACTGGTTTCTGACAAATTTTTGTTGGTTTTCTAAAATTTGAAACCGAAACCGAACTATTGCCATCAGTTACCGACAAATCAATATACTGAGATTTCGGCTAGAATTTTGGTCACATAATGATAATCAATATACTGAGATTTCGGCTAGAATTTTGGTCACATAATGATAATGGCAAGAACTTGGAGGAGATAGCTGGATATGGAGACAGATAATGAAGAAGTAGATCTGATGATGCAGACATATTTGATAGTACTTAAAAAGAAAAATATATTTTATTTAGTTGAATATTTAATATTTGAAGTGTATTAAACTATTTTCGGCTTCAGAACACCAATGCGGACCTAAAAATTTACTTTTTGTGGGGGCGAATTTAGACCATAATAGCTAATGAACAATAATCTTCATGAGAAACTATACATTTTTTTTTTTCCAAAATATGTATAACAACCTCAAATTACTACTCCTTGTGGGGTCAAAACCTTTTTAATAAACCAAAGCTTTTACCTATAAAAGAGCATGTATAATCCTTTCAAAAAAAAAAAAAAGAGCATGTATATTATTTGAGTGGGTGCATGAGCCTACACTAGGCTACTTCTGTGTCTCTCAGTTGGCACGACTCTAGTTAAATGCATTCTTAAAAAGATATGCGAGCCGCTGCTTTATGAGTCGAATATATTAAATTTTAAGTGCGGCTAGATTTGCCTATTGAGCTTAAATTTGGGTTGTTTATTCGTAAACACGAACTGAACTGGCTAACATGTGTTGAATTCGAATGATCTCTAGTCGATCTACATCCCCTATTGTGTTTGAGAGGTTAGTGAACGTGTAACAAATGGAAACTAGTGAATGAGATAAAGAGGGGGTAAGTTTTAAAATTTCTACTTTTTACATGTAAAAAATGAATCAAAATGCGTATGATATTAATAAACTTCTTTGGCAGGACCAAATACAAAGCACCCACAGTTTTGTAACCGGCAGAAAGTGAGCAAGTTGGCAAAAAGAGTCAAAACCCCCCTCAACCCCCAAACAAACCACCACTACCTCTACACCCTCTACCTCCATCTCTCAGACCCGCCTCCCCCACATATAACCCCCCCTTCCTCCTCCTCCTCCTCCTCTTCCATTTTTGCAGAAGAGAGAGAAACAGAGAGCAAGTGTGTGTGAACAAGTTTTCACCTTTTTGCTGTTTTTGGCGCCCCCTCTCCTTCCTGGAAGAAACCCACTTGGACCTCACCCACCATTCCAGATTCCCCCCACGTACCCAGTTCGATTCCCCACAACCCCCATCTCAACCACCTCTCTCTCTCCGTCTTTATGGTATTTGACGAATTGCTGCTGCTGCTGCTGCTATTCACTTCAATTGACTCTTGTCTCTAGTCTCTCTCCTCCCTTCTCCGACTCCCATGGCTACCCAGAAACACTCGCCTGCTATAAAGGTACTATCTTTGAATTACCCACAACCCCAGTTTCTCACAAAACCCTAACCCCCTCCCTCCCTCCCTTTTCGAATTCAAGCTCCAATTCGAGTGGGGTTTTGTATATGTTTTTGAATTTTTTTTTTTTTTGGGTTTTTGTAGGGCGCCAAAGTTCTCATGGTTGGCGCAGGAGGTATCGGCTGCGAGCTCCTCAAGACTCTCGCTCTCTCTGGCTTCCAAGACATTCATATTGTGTGTTCCCTCTCTCTCTCTCTCCCCCATCTTTTGAATTTTGATAGGGTTTCATGTTTCGAGGGCTTTTTGGTTTCTAGGGTTTCATGCTCTATTCTCATTTCATATGTTTGCTGTGTGAAGCTTGTGTTGGTTTTGGTGGTTATAAATCTCATGGTATCGAATTATAAGTCCTGCAACTGTTTGCTTTTATACAAATGGCCTCTCTGTGTATGTGATCCTGTGTAGTGTCAATTGAGTGAAAAGTTAACGATTTCGATACCGTTTGTTTCTGAATCATCGTCGTTGTAGTTGATGCCTGCATGCATAATATAAGAAGTCAGGACATTATTAAGAGTATCTAGGATTGGGATAATCGAAAAGGATTTGATAAAAACCGTAGGAAGATATTCTGGAACCAAAGTTGTGGGGGATCTTATCGGATATAAGCCTAGGGGTCTTAGGATTTAGCTGTGGTTGCTTACTTTCAGTAAAAGGTAAAGAATGAAGACTCTGAGCTACTGCTACGGTCATACAATAGTTATGTGTGAAATTGGAGTGTTTGTCAGGCTGCTTCCTCAGACTGCTCCAACCCAGTTGGCAAAAGTATTTTTTGTTTAAGTGTTTCTTGCATTTCTAGTTTCATAGCTCTCAATTTATCTTTGCATTCTATTTTCTGTGCCGGGTCTATTAACTTTTTGTCAGTGTTAACATAAAGTAGAATATTTTAACAATACTGAGTGGTATTTCCAATTTAGAAAAACATGAACTGTAGGCCAAAATTTTATAAGATAGTATGTTGGAATTTGGATTTATGGGTTTGATTTTTACTATGGTTACTACATTGAATTCTCTGTTAATTTTTCTATTCAATGGCCTTCGAATTGAAATAGTCCACATTAGTTTTCTAAATTGTGTGTTTTGGCTAGAGTTAGCTGGATGGTTGCTTTTGGTAGTTATTCATTTATTTAGTTGTTTATGTTAAATTGTAGATTGACATGGACACTATAGAAGTCAGTAACCTCAACAGGCAATTCCTCTTTCGACAATCGCATGTTGGGCAATCCAAGGCCAAAGTAAGTATACCTGCGATATTGTTTGTTTCTATTTATATGGATCTGTCTCTGTATTAATATTTCTGTGAATATTTTCAACAGGTTGCTCGGGATGCTGTCTTAAAATTTAGGCCTCACATAAGCATTACTCCATACCATGCAAATGTTAAGGACCCTGACTTCAACGTGGATTTCTTTAAACAGTTTAACGTTGTTTTGAATGGACTTGACAACTTGGATGCCAGGCGACATGTGAATCGCCTATGCTTGGCAGCTGATGTTCCTTTAATCGAAAGTGGGACTACTGGGTTCCTTGGACAGGTGACTTATAGAGTTTTTTTCCGCGTTTATTTTTTTTCTCATTGAAATTGGTTGTTACTGGTTGATCCATAATGTGTGTATGTTGTTTGTCTGCTTGTTTTTCAAAAAAAGTTTTAAAATTTCTTTGCTTCATGTGTTGTTGGTATGTGGAGTCTTGTTCTGGAGGATTCTTTGCAGTTGCAGAATGAATTTCATAACGGCCTCTTTTCATCTGAGTTCATGCAGTGAACTAGTTCTCTATCTAAATTTAGTATTCACATGTTTCATTGGATAAATACATGTGCTAAGGATCACAATTGTATTGTCTCTAATGAACGGGTCCTATAACATTCTATATGATATGTCTGTAATGATAGTTCATTCCATAATAGATTCACATTAACCCTCACTAGGTCATCATCTTCGTCTTTACCCTTGCTCCAGCCATACGAGATGAACCACATGTTCTATTTTCTTTTTATTTTTTATCCCCCATTGTTTACATTAGTTATGTCAGTACTTCAATGATCAGTGATGTAATTTCCGCACAATGCTAAATACTTTCAAGTGTGTTTTTTTTTAAGTGTGCTAGATGAAGCTATTAATGATTGTTATTGTTATTTTGTGAGGGTCAGATGTGGGAATAACTCATTCTGTTTGACCAGTGTATCTGAAGTTCAACAACTTTAATTGCTCTATTTGCCCTTGCATTTGTTTTGTAAAAGGGTGCTGCCGTTTTTATGGGGCACCATGATATATTCCTTCCCTTCTAACTTATTTTTTGACTCTGGAAGCAGGTGACTGTACATGTGAAAGGAATAACTGAGTGCTATGAATGCCAGCCTAAACCTGCTCCCAAAACGTACCCTGTCTGCACCATAACGAGCACTCCATCAAAGGTATTGACACGTGGTCTTTTTTCTTGATGCTAAGTTTCTAATTTTGCTCCTGTTCTTTTTCTTGCTTGTCTATGAACTTCTATTGGCATGGGTTGTATTATAAATCAAAATTTTGCTTAATAGAGAGTTTGTGTACGTCCTCTGAACTACAACTTCCAATTCCGACTCTATGAAAGATATTCAAGTACGTGGAGACAAAAATTCTATGGGGAATGGCCCCCAAGAATCCGAAAAAATCATGTCCTTCATATTATTTAAGCTGGTTTTAGTACCCAGCATACACAAAGGTTTTGGATTACTGTTTCCCCCACACTTCAATTAGTATGTAATTGGTAAATGCTTAGACCTTTTTAATGATGTTTCCACCCCCCCCTCCCCAAAAAAAAAAAAAATGTTGCCTGTTTTACCTCAGAAAATTAAGTTATATGGCTTATGCAATGGAACATAAATGATTTGGGAGGGATGGCTGTTTGCCATGAGATCCATTATTTCAAGATAACCCTACCCCGTGGGACTAGGCTTTGATTCTAATATTTGAATTTGCAGTTTGTTCACTGCATTGTATGGGCGAAGGAACTGCTCTTTGCAAAGTTGTTTGGGGACAAGAGTCAGGCCAATGATTTGAATGTGCGTTCCAGTGATGGTGCTAGCTCATCAGAACAGGCAGAAGATGTTTTTGAGCATAGTAAAGATGAAGACATTGAGCAGTATGGAAGAAGAATATATGATCATGTATTTGGTTATAACATTGAGGTAGCTTTGTCTAATGAGGAGACATGGAAGAACCGTAATAGACCAAAGCCCATATATAGTAGGGATGCCATGCCTAATGATGTCAGTCAACAGAATGGAAATGTGGAAAAAAATGGTGCAACCAATGATCCATCTTCAGTATCTGCCATGGTATCTCTAGGACTGAAGAATCCACAAGATGTGTGGAGCCTTATGGAAAATTCTAGAGTCTTTCTTGAAGCTTTGAAACTATTTTTCATGAAAAGGGGAAAGGTTAGTCTGATCTCTCTGTAGTTAAACAAAGACATCATATCTCTATCATTTATTTTCCATAGGTGAATACTGAAGTGTTATTTTCATCTTTGTTTTTGCTTTTGTTGTTGCGGCCTTCATATGCAGGAGATTGGAAACATGATTTTTGATAAAGATGATCAGCTAGCTGTAGAATTTGTTACTGCTGCCGCAAACATAAGGGCCACTGCTTTTGGCATCCCATTGCATAGTCTATTTGAAGCTAAAGGTATTGCTGGTAATATTGTCCATGCTGTTGCAACAACAAATGCAATTATTGCTGGGTTGATTGTCATTGAGACAGTCAAGGTGCTGCAAAATGACGCAAAAAATTACAGGTGTGTACAATAGCCCGCCTTCTCTGCTAGTTGAATTATGTATTTTGTAATGCTGAGAAGTATGTTCCTTGAGTTCTCTTGCTATTCTCAGTTTTTGTAGTTCTCTCAAGACATTGAAGCAATGCGTGTTTTTTGTGGTTTATAATATGATTTTTTTCATTTTGCCGATATGTAGTATCTGCACACCCTAGCACGCACTCGCACTTTTGCAAATACACTCTTTAACACCTCGATATTGACCGGGAAGAATAAAGCCATGTGATCTGGTATTGGCTTGCTGGCATTGGCTGTAGTTGCACTGTTTGGTATGTGTCTAGGACTAATAGGAAGAATCCACTTTCAAGTCGTTTAGAGTTTTCTTGTCTGGGATTAATGGAGAAAAATATTTCAGATGTGTTTTTTGAATTTTATGTGTATAGAGGAATGTGTGTTTCTGACATGAATTCAGCAAAGTTTCTGCTATGAATTTTGTTAATTTTACTCTTTCTGCAACTCGTTTGTTCTACCCTGATTCGGTCACGTAGGATGACCTATTGTCTGGAACATCCAACAAGAAAGATGCTACTCATGCCAGTGGAACCATTTGAACCTAACAAGTCCTGCTATGTCTGTTCGGAGGTATGCAAATTGCTCTTTTCTGAATTCTGTCTTTGTGGTCTTTTTCTTTCATATATAAGTGTGACTGTGATGTGCACTAAATGCAATGTAATTGATTTTAAGCAGACACCACTATTATTAGAGATCAACACCAACCGTGCAAAATTGCGGGACATAGTTGAAAAGATAGTTAAAAACAAGCTTGGAATGAACTCTCCACTCATTATGCACGGAGCAGCCCTTCTTTATGAAGTTGGTGATGACCTGGATGAAGCCATGATAAAAAATTATGCAGCGAATCTTGATAAGGTATGATTCTTTTACTTAATGTGACTTGTCAAAATTTGCTCACCTGTATCAGTTGTTTATTGAAGAATATTCTATAATGTATATGAAATTTTAGGTGCTATCTGAGTTTCCTTCTCCAGTTACTAGTGGAACCATGCTGACAATTGAGGATCTTCAGCAAGAACTGAAATGCAATATCAATATCAAACACAGGTTTTTTGTTTTTTTACATTTTTTTAATTTTTGATTTTATCAAGTATCAAGCTTTACAGCTGGCTACATAAAATTTAAAGTTGCTCCATAACATCTATAAATTATACAAGGTTATGGATGTCTTCAAGATATGAAGCGCCATCGTGATTCACCCTATAGCTGTACAAGTTGAATCTTAATAAGCCATTGGGAATTCTTTTAGTTGAAATTAATGCCTCTTCATCCTGCAATTTTCCCCCTCCTGTTCAACTCCTCCCCAGCCGCCAAATTACTTTGCTGTCAAGCTGATTATGAAGCATTTCCTGATGTATTTCATATTGCTCGAAGATTGTGAATATACATTTCTAATTTGATGCAAATTTGATTTCTTACAGAGAGGAATTTGATGAGGAGAAGGAACCTGATGGAATGGTTCTATCTGGATGGACTCAAGCTACTTCTGTGGTTAAGGATGACAAGAAGTCCAATGCTAATGTCGGAAGCACATCAAGTGCCTCAGAACTGGAGACTGATAAGAATAATGAGATTGAAACTGCTCCTGGAAAGAAAAGAAAACTGTCCGATGTTTCTGAGGCAGATACGTCAAGTGTTGCCGGTGATACAAAAAGTCATGGTAAATTTGAAGTTCTTGACGACGACGACGATGATGTTGTCATGCTTAATGATTGGGATTCAGCCGCCAACAAGAAGTTAAGGTCGCAATAGCTTTTGGATTTAAATGTGGAGGGGTCAGTACTAATTTTGTACCATTAGTGAGAAGCATTGATTCTTTTGGGGCTCATAATTTGCTGTTTGTTAGGTCGAGCCAGTACATGTTAAATGGTCATTCCTTTCCCCCTCTTCCTTTTTGGTGGTTAGAAAGTGTAATGTGTATTCTTCCTAACTTAGTTGGCCGAGTAATAGAAGTGTAACATGAAGAGAACTAAAAACTTCGGAAATGACAGCAGTGACTGAACAAATGACCATTAAATTGCAAACTCTTTTTCTGTCTATTTTGAAATAGCTGTCATGCTGTAGACATCTTTATTTAATTGCATCCTGATTGGATAATGAGGTGTAAAGCAGCAGAATTTGGCAGCAGAACTGCAGAGTTGTGTCACATCTCCTACTTTGCTACCAGACAGGAGCAGGAAGATCACAAGGCTTTCCAATTTGCAATATTTATTGGTCACTTTTTTGAATGTTTTTTATTTTCAAATATAAGTTAAGATATTGCCAGAGACTAGCAGTCTTCTCTTTCTTCACCGGTTTTCTCCGCAACTCCGTCGAGGCATTGGATTGCGCACAAATTTAGGGTTTTAAAAGCCGGTATCGAGGTGGAACTTTATTTATGTCTCTGCCTTCAAATATGTTCTCTCATCTTCTTGTCAGATTTTAATTCTTTACAAGGATATAGAACATCTGATGTTAATGCAAACGTAAAGAGAGGGTTCGAATTCTCGATTCGTACTGTACCCCTCTCTTGAATAATAGAAGATAGACTTCAAAAGATTGACATGCATATAAGTCGTTTGTTTCATCACATAGATTACATCAAACCAAAGCTCTAGATACAACGTAACCGTGCTTTTCTTTATGGGAAAAACCAAAAGGAAAACGAAAAGAAGATTAAATCTAATACAAGTAATTTACTTATGTACACAAATAATTTGAAGTAAAAGCAGCAACATATTGCCAAAAAAGAAGGTTTATGTACTCTAGCATCCTCGTTCAGCTTCTTGGACTCCAAAATGAATATTTCATAATTTTCCAACGCTCACGCGGGTGGTGTTTAGGAAACTAAAATGGAGTAATAGCAACGCTCGCTGAATAATAATCGAATGCCCTTTCTATGTTTTTTGTTTGTTCATTTTTATTTTTCGTGGACATATTATCACACACCAACACAGGGTGTAGCAAATTGGGTGGTACTAGAAACTCGTCGACATGGAATGGGAGGATAGGGAGCTGGAACAGCAAAGTTCTTCTTCTCAGTATGTTTCTTCCTCTTTTTGGCATCGGGACGTTCTGGTTTCTTGAGATCTTCTAGGCATCGGACATCGGCCATGCACGTAAATGATCGTGCTTTTCCAGAGTAGTACCTTGACAACCCTCTCTGGCTGAGAAAAAAAAAACACACCATAAATTACATTTGTTAGTCGAATTTAAACAATAGGAAACATATATATATTTTTGGATATTAATGAAACTTCATTAACAATAAGAGACATATGGGAAGGTGGAAAACAGTGACAAAGCTAAAGAACAAGAGATTTGTGTTCTTACTTCCGGGGAAGACTTGACCTAAGTGCACCCATGTCGAATGTTCTCATGTTGTTGTCTCCTTCCATGATCTCCATGATTGAAGTTCGAGAATTTCGATGAGGGTGAAGAAGAAAGAGGGAACTAGAGGAGGGTGTTTTGATTATGGTGAATTAGCTTAACCTATGTTGCAATAAGTGCTTTATATATATGAGAAAGGAAGCTGGGAGTGGGGATAAGAGCTCACACGTCGTCGTGAGGATTGGGGTTGCGTTTGAGGGGTTCGATCGATAATAGTGGAGCTGTTTGGAGCCTCTCAAAAATGCTCCCCACCTTGTTTGGTTTAGGATGTTGATGCCTACCTCGACCACATCCTTATCTACATTCTCTCTTGTTCATTGCCTTTGTTTCTTTTCTTTTTGGGGAATCTTTGCCCTTTTACTCTTTACTTATCTTAAGACACCACCCCTATTTTGTCTTTTCAAGAAGACAAATGAAGGAAAAAAACATTTGGTATATGAAAATCATGCTTGTATATATGGAGAAGAGGGCAAATTTACTAGAGATTGAAATTTATGTAATATGATCATGCTTGTAACTAATAATTATTGATAAAGAATTTTAAGATTACTATTTAAATTGCCAATCAGTCTTCTCGTCTTTTAAGGGAAGAAAAAAAATAGGTTCAATATGTTGATCAATTAAATACGGCAAAGTTTTATTTTTTTATTTTTTAATAAAGACAGAATCCAATATATTGATCAGAATGACCATTACATACTTTCATGCTATCAATTAGGGGTAAGCAAGAAATTGTGCTAGTACTCACAATGGTATGTAGAAACTATGGCAGTTTCTTGAACTCCAATAGTTGAATAAGGTGATTGAGGGTAGATTCTGGAATGCACCTTCACAAGTTTGCACTCTGAGAAAAAAGGGACACGTGGTAAGTTAAAATGCAAACAAATAAAAGTCTACGAGTAAAAGCAGTGTGGTCAAAGTGGGGATGAGATCCGTAGTTTAGTTATTTAGTACTAAAGCATCCAACTTCTCTATTGCAGAAATTTCTAAATATAAATTATGCTTTTTAATGCTTGCTATAGGCGTATGCATGAGTTTTGAAGGGGTATGTTACTTACTTGAGATGGTACTTGGTTCAAAAATCTGGATGAGGAGCGGTCTAAAGTTATAAATGGACTTTTAGCAATGATTGAATGCTAGCACTAGGCTAAATATGAAGGTAGCTCAAGTATCTGCCATTCAACTGTTAAATTGTGAAAGAAAGTTGGATAATAGTGAGTTGATTAGTGACTTTTGTTCGCTGCAGAACCTGATTGAATGTTCTGAGAATGTGAAAGTTGATCCAGAAAATCAATTTAAATGCTGTGCATCCTTGCTCTCTCAACCTCCTTTGAGATTCATTAAGCTCATGCACCTTTTTACCAGGGATGACTTGGCCACCTTGCTTGCTTGACGAACCGAAGTCATATCCAGCCTTTGCTAGCAGCTTATAAGCATTAGGGTCGAATCCTTCCTTTGTCCTTTTGTCATTCCACCCAGATCCCTTTGCAGCCTTTGCTCAACAAAAAGAAATATATTATTTTTATTTTTTATCTCAAAATGTGGCTCAATGGTTATATAGGTAATACAAGGCTCATTGTTTTTTGTTGATCATATTTTATATATATATATATATATATATATATATTGGAACTAACTTATAAGTTATAACATTTATAAATATTACTTGTAACAATCATTCTCAATAAAGAAAATTCACTATATCAATTTAAAAATAGCGACCTAGCTCTGCTTGGGTTTGGGAAACGGCGTCCCTTCGCCGTCCATGTACCTACTCTATCTCATGGAGGCTCTCACTGGCCTCGGCCTGTTCCTCCTCCTTCTCGTCGCATCCCAAAGTGGCGGTGATAGTGTGCTTGGCGGTGGTGGTCATCTGCAAATTCAAGGAAGTTTGTCGAAGGAGATCTCATCTAGGGACTGACTGGGCTTCGGCAGCTCCCTTCAGTGGTTCTTTTCTTTGGTTTCCAATGGACATCCTGTGGATTTCGAAGGCGGGACAATGGAGCGCGTATGTTGCTCCGATTTTTGGACTCTATTGGATGGCAGCGCATTGGGGAGAGTGTTGGGGATTGAGAGATCCGGGCATCGATTTTATTTTGTGGGGTGTTTGGTTCAGGCCTGGTGGTCTGTTTCCTTGGCTTTGTGGTCGGCGGCCTCAATTTGTCTGCTCTCGGCGTCAGAATGACCCGGATCTTGGATATGGGATCTGGGTGGAATTTGCAAAGGGATCCGGATCTAGGATCCAAGAGGGAGTTGGGCTTGGGCTGCGTCCCACTATTTTTGTTGGACTGTTGCTCATTTGCCAACATGGTTTGGGGCACCTATGCGTTACTGGTATTGGATGCAGGACCCAAGTCTTTGGTATCTGTTCGTGAAAGATCGTTTGTCAACATGGCCATGTTCTGACACCCTTGGCCGGCTTTGATCTTTTGGTGGGAGAGTGCCTTCATTCCGACGCCAAGTTGATTTTTGTCAATTTGTGCGTTGGAGTTCAATGGGTAGTCAAACCACCGACTACTCAATTCACTACAAGGCTGCAATCCGTAGTGTAAAATCAACGCTGTGTCTCAACGTTGCTACTCTTGCGTAATTAAGTTTTTACATTTCATATGTATTTTTCATTTTGTACTGTTTTATTCCCTTCTTGATGTCTTTTGGCATCATATCATTTTAATATTTCTATTTCAATAAATGGCTGACCTCCTTCAATTAAAAAAAAAAATAACATTTATAAATATTAGTTAAGATGGTTATATTCAATTAACTATCTCTCTAAATCTCCCAAAATTAATTGTTGTTTAATAAAAGAAACAAAAATGAAAGAAAACAAAGCTTAGGAAATCCATTACAAAAAAGAGATAAGTTGTATGTTATAGACTAAAGAGAAGCATATTTAAAAAATAGAAAATTATTAGGGTTTAATTGGGCTGGCTTAAAGGGTCGGGCCGGGCTTGGCCCTATTTGGCTTAAACGGGCCGGGTCGTAGGGCAGGGCAAAGCTTCATTTGCATGACCCTTATACCCTACCCTATTTGAGAAAGGGTAGGGCCGGCCCGCCCTAACGCAAGGGTCGGGTCTGGCTTCGGCCCTACGGCGGCGAACTTAGAGCCGAAGGGCTAAATGATGAGGTGTACATGCATTCTAGTTTCTGCTTCCTTATGACAAAAGATGCAATTAATATCAACCATAGGAACTTTACGTAAAGATAAAGCTGACCTTGTTTGAAGGACTCCATGCAAGAGACGCCACACAAAAACATGGACTTTTAGAGGCAAAGTAGTTTTCCAGAGTTGACTCCAGTAGTCACTCAATGGACCCCCAACAACTTCAGATGACGACGTAGAAGCCACTTCTCCCATCTTCAGGGAATTACAATAAACATGGTACACACTCTTGACAGAGTACAATCCCTTCGTAGGGGTCATCATGGGCCGGGCTAGGGCCAGCCCTACCCTAAATTTTAGGGCTTAGGGCCGGGCCTAATCAAAATCAACAAAATTTAGGGTCGGGGCTTAAATATGCTAACCCTTACCTGCCCTAAAAGCCCGATATATTAGGGCCGAAAGTGCTGAGTCCGGCCGACCTTTGGAATAGGGCCAAATAGGGCCGAAAAGGGCCTTATTTGTTTTTTTTTTTTTAAACTTACATTATTTGTTTTTTCCTCAAAATGTGGCTCAATGGTTATATAGGTAATATAAGACATTGTTTTTAGTTGATCATATTTAATATGTGTGTGTGTGTAGGAATTAACTTATAACATTTATTTATATTAGTTAAGGTGGTTATATTCAATTAACTATCTCTCTAAATCTCATAATATTAATTGTTATCTAACAAAGAAAATAAAAACTAAAGAAAACAAAGCTTAAGAAATCAATTACAAAGGAAGAGATAAATTGCATATTATAGAAATAAGAGAAACATAATTAAAAAATAGAAAAAATAGAAAATTATTAGGGCTTATTTGGGAGGGCCTAAATGGCTCAAACGGGTAGGGCCGGGCCGGGTTTCATTCTCATGGCCCATACCCTACCCTATTTTAAAAAGGGTCGGGTCTGCCCGGTCTAATGCAAGGGCCGGGTGGGTTTAGGGCCTAAGGGCCAAATGATGACCCCTACCCTTCATATGAAAATGCGGAAGTGACATTTCTGTTGTTACCACAATTGCGTGATTGACTAATAGAAGGCTAGAAAATAATTTTGCCTTAAAAAAACACGGAGTTGGTCTTTGTACTATAAACTTGTTGTTATAGCGAGCTCAAAATAGTCTTATAATAAGTTTGTACTTATTTGATAGAGTTCAGAATTTATCTGTTTTATATGCACTAGGCAGCTCGCCTGCGCGATGCTGCGGATTTGTATTTTTTGTTCTAAATTTTATACGCAGTAGGGTAGAAATGACAATATAAAAAATGTTAACTAAATATATTATCGTTTTGCATATTATGAAAGCTGGTATTTTAACCTAGCTTTAAATGGAAGTGTTGAGTAAGAGCTGATATTTTAACCAAACTTCTGTATTTACATTTTTCAAAACAAAGGAATAGTCTAACAAAATATATTCTTTACATACAAATTAAGAAAGTGGTTAAATCTCACCAAAATATCATACATTTCAAGTTGGAACTAATCATCCTCTGATGTATCACTTATTGGTTCATATGGTGATGAAGACCCTTCATTTGTTTTTGGATACAAATGATATAAGATAAGGAGCAGCATATGAAACTTAGCAGCTAAGCTTTTAAAAATCTTTATAACAATTTAGTGATATGTGATATAAAGTTCTAAATTTAAATTTAAGAATTACTCAAGACACCCATCTATAAAATACCATGTTTGCTGACTTTTTATATTTCTATTTTAAAATCAACTTAAATCAAGGCTTATGTTCTAGGCTCATGTTATTTCACATTTGAGTATTTGACAAACCTAAGTCATATATAAAGACCGGTAAAAAGTCTGTATGATCCTACTAAGCTAAAACCGTGGATTCAAGAACAAATTAATTTTAAAATTATTATTTCTATTTGTAATAATTTCATTGAGCTAATATTTTGTGTTTTTTCTTTAAAAAAAAAAAAAAAAAAAACTGAGGGACAAAAGCGTCAAAGATAACAAAAAATAAGGGCAAATCCGGAAAATCACTGTATATACTGTTCATCACTGTTCATTAAACAGTAACAATCCCATTTTACTTTTGTATATTTATAATTACATGTTAGACTCTAGGCCATCTGTTGGTTATTTGTCTCACACTCTTTAACTAGCATGTATTTCATTAAAGTTTCATCATCTCCCAACCAAAAAGCAACCCAATACGCACCAACTAAATTGCATAGCTGGCATTCAATGAATCATCATTATATCCCCATCAAAACGACGCCGCTGGGTTGTTAGGATTAAGTTAGCTTTGCTTCCTCACACAGTCACGGTCACAGTCACTCTTTAATTTCACAAAAAACCCAGAAACCTGCTTTCTCTCCATGACGACGTCGTCTCAGTCCCAACAATCCACTCCCTCCTCCTGGGCTTTGCTCCCTTGGAGGACCCGGATCTCGTTATCGCTTCTGTCAAAGTTTACGGACGCCGCTCGCCGACCAAACGGCACCATCAACCGCCGTCTCATGAGCTTCCTCGACTTACGCTCCTCCGCCACTCCCTCCGCTCCCTACAAAGGCGTCACCACCTCCGACGTCACCGTCGACCAAACCCGCAACCTCTGGTTCCGCCTCTTCGTCCCCTCTACGACGTCGTCTTCCCCCGCCTCTTTACCCGTCGTCGTTTTCTTCCACGGCGGCGGCTTCAGCTTCCTCAGCCCGGACTCCTACTCCTACGACGCCGTCTGCCGCAAATTCGCCCGCGAAATCCCCGCCGTCGTAGTCTCCGTCAACTACCGCCTCTCCCCGGAGCACGGCTACCCCTGCCAGTACGACGACGGCCTCGACGTCCTCAAATTCCTCGACCAAAACCCCGACTCCCTCCCCGACCTCGCCGACTGCTCCCGCTGCTTCCTCGCCGGAGACAGCGCCGGCGCTAACATTGCCCACCACGTGGCGGTGCGAGCCTGCCGCGAGCCGTTTCGGGTCGTGAAACCAATCGGGTTGATATCGATCCAACCGTTCTTCGGCGGCGAGGAACGGACCGAGTCCGAGATCCGACTCGAGGGCGCGCCGCTGGTGTCGGTGACCCGAACCGATTGGCTGTGGAAGGCTTTCTTGCCAGCCGGGTCGACCCGGGACCACGAGGCGGCGAACGTGGGCGGGCCGAACGCGGTGGACATTACGGGTCTGGAGTACCCGGCTACGGTTGTGTTCGTTGGGGGCTTGGATCCGCTGCAGGACTGGCAGAGGAGGTACTGTGAGTGGTTGAGGAAATCGGGGAAGGAGGCGAAGCTGATCGAGTATCCGAGTATGGTTCACGCCTTTTATGTCTTTCCGGAGTTGCCGGAATCCAACCAGCTCTTTTCGCAAGTCAAGGATTTCGTTGCTTCTATTGGTTGAATTGTCTACGTGTTGTGCTTTGATTGGTCCGTGTGGTTGTTTCAGATAGGGCTACGTACTTTTTCAAAAGGGTTGTTTGTCATGCTGTTTGGTTTTTTGTTTTTTTTTTCAAACTGATGTCAATCAATCCATGCTATGTTCTTCAGTGACGTCTTTGTTTCTTGTTTTTCGTCAACTATGTCTCGATCCACGGGGAAATTATTATAGTATATGTGGTGGTCCTATGTGATATTATTATTGGTTAATGTGACTCGTAATGATTTCTTAAATTAATTTTTCTTTTATATTTTAACCTCATTGCATGGTTCCCACCCCATTCAATTGTTATTATTGGTTGAGATCATCATATAGTTGTGCCACGTGTTACTTCAGGGCCACATAATAATTCCCCCGATCCATCAATGAAGAATTGGTTGAAACTTGTAACCATATTTTCGCCAACAGCTCATAATTACAAGTCGAACGAGTATCTCTACAGAGTAAAAATTGGTTAAATCAGTGTTCTTAACATATTTTTATGACTGAAAATGTATAAATTTAAATTCAACCCGGCATAACTATATATCCTAGACTGGTTATTTAATAAACATGTTAATTTTGAATTTCAATTTTCTGATTCGTAGAACTTCTTGACACGACTTATTTATGACTTTAAATGTAAGTAACCAGGTTAATGTATCATTTCATATGAATGATATTAATAAGGGGGTTTTCCTCAAAAGGACAACAATACCTCTATACGACCTGATAATTTCTTTGTATGTCAAATACCCTACGAAGTGTACAAGGTTGTGATGATGATCTGCAGTGGAGAGACAAGAGTGTAAGAACAAAAGAAGACATCATCTTGGATAATAAGAAACAAAATGCAATTAAAAGAGGCAATGTGACGTGAAATGTAAGTCCAAATTGGTAGTGGAGGCATGTCAATTCCCACCATATAACTATTTCCACTTTTTCTCTCTTTGACATAATAGCCCTTTGTTGTAGGGGTGGCTTTGGTCTTAATTGGTTCAGTTTTAGGCCAAGGTTGAGAACTAAAAGAATTGAATTTGTTTTTGGTTCAATTAGGCTTTTTATTTTCAACATTGAAAACCAAACTGAACCGAACTGCTTTGGTTCAGTTTGGTTCTGTTCAAAGTTTGATTTTTTGTTTTGTTTTAATTTTAACCATCTAGAGAATTTTGTACTACATTGATCTTTCAATTCTGAGTTCTTGCTTTTGATAATTCCTACAATAATGATTCACAATGACCAACATATATAAATTACGATTAACCAAATAGAATGCCTCCAAGTTCGAAGTCCATTAACAGTTCATAAAGCTTCAACAATTCATAACAAAATAAAAAAAAATTATGATTTTTAAGACCACTTGTTTGACTTGAAGCTGATGCACTTGGCTTTAATGTGCTTTTTTTTTTTTTTTTCTTGCGCCGTATTTTTTTAGAGGATGGTTCTAGTTGGACCTCCAATTTTTTTTTCAATTATTAATAGATTTTGTCAAGTCATATGAAAAGACAAATAACGACAAATGGAAAAAAATGAAAAAAAAATACTGTTCTTACCTTCCCCAAATATAACATTCAATTAAAATTTTTTTTTCTTTCGAAATTTCTTTATTTTGTCATATAGTTTTATAATTTACCTAAAATAATTAAGTAAAAATAATAATTTCTATACATGGCCCACATTTAATACAAATGTAAATTCAAAACAATCTGACTTGAAATTTCCTTATTATGTTATAGTTATTGCTCGATCTTTCAACCCAAAATCCATGAAATCCTTCTTTTAGCAAATTAAAAGGAATTCCAGGAACATATGAAGATCGAGAACCAACCCTCTGATTAATTTTGCTAGAGGAGAGATCTACTCATAAGAGAATAATATATATACATATTTCTTCCTGTTCAACCATCTGATTTGAGTCCCCTTGCCTTAAACCCCGACCCGGGTGCAGCAGATCCCTGGGCTCTCCATTCAACAGAAACGAGTAAGAGACAGTTTCCACACAGTTCATTATTACCCTATCCACTTCTGGCAGAAGCCAAGTTATTTAATTTTGATCAGTTAAACTTTTAGTGCTTTCCATTATGTAGGTTCTTTATGTTTTTTGTACTAAGAGTTAGGCCTTATGTCCTCCTCTCTATTGTATTTGTTTTTTTTTTTTGTGCTAATAAAGAATAGGGCAATGATATAGGGCCTCAATGAGGCCTAAGATTTGTGGCCTCAAATCCTAGGTGTCATGCCATGTAAGCAAATATAAATTTTATTTTAATTTCACATAATATATCTTGCCACATCATACTATTACAACACCAACTCTACCATTTTATACTTCCTTTTAGATGTTAGGGGGTGAATTACATACAATAATGAATTTAATTAGGTGACGAAAAAAAAAGATAAGCTACTAATTATGTATTAATTTAAGAGATATGTCTACAAATTCTTTGACCAATATTTTTCTTAATTTAATTAAATTCTTTCCTATAATTTTTCTTTCCAAATAGTATTAATATATTGAATTAGGTGTCAAGAAATAGGCATTATCTTTTCTTTCCAAACATTGATTAATTTCATCCAAAAAACTAGCTTTAATAAATTGATTTTGGAAAATACATATGTCTAAATTAAGATGTAAGAAAAAATTTCATGTTAGTAGCAGCAATTAATTATCATCTACAATCTAAATATATGGGGGAAAAATAAAAAAAATAATAAACTCAAATATAACATTTAAACCCTAGCTACATAAAGAGAAGAAATGAACAAAAGAATATATATATATATATATATATATAATCGTATGAATATGTATTTTTCACACTATATATATTTTCAAAATTTACAAGAATCCAACAAAGGTTGAATTCATATACATGTGTTAAGCAAATCTATTGTGATAGAATGTATGTGCAAATCCATTGACTGAATTACATGAAAATTTTCTATTCTTGATTGGAGAAAAAAAATTGTTATTGAAATCTAAGCATGAGTATAATGAAAAGAAAAAATGCAAAAAAAAAAAAACTAAAATATTTTTTAGAAAGCCAAAATAACATAGTCATTAGATTTTGGAAGGATAAAATAGTATTTTTCTCAAGAGTTACATAGCATGATTTGACAAATAGTTGATGTGTGTAGGTGACATGGCATGACACCTAAGATTGAGGCCATAAATCATAGGCCTCATTGAGGCCACAAATCATTTTCCTAAAGGGTATTGCCCGTTACTCCTCTCTTTTTGATATGAGAAATAAGAAGAGCTATTTTAATATGTAAACGGTTGTATTAATCTTACTTTGAAGTACAAAATTTATTAGTTCTATATATAGTAAGAATTGAAGGTAAAAATGAATGCCAAAAGACTGGATAATAACATGTTTAAATGCATTTCATGGTGTAAAGATGCATTTGTAAACATAAACTAAGTAAAAAACTGATGTTGAATTCTTCTCTTAGACATCAAATATAAGTGAAAAACCGATTTGTTTTTAGAGTTATACATTACGCGAAAACAACTGACTAATGTTTAAAGTAATATGAGACATCAAAAGTCGGTGCTTAGACATCGGTAATCTAGGTAGTCATAGGTTATTAGTATACATAGGACATCGTTTTTTTGGAAATCTATGTTGTCTAAATATAATTAGACATTGATCATTGACCGATGTTTAAAAGCGTGACATTAGATATCACTTAGCGAGACTTCGGTTGGTTACTAAAATAGACATAACTGTTTAGCTGATGTCTATCAACCTTCATGTACTAGTGCCTACATGCAATCTGAAATATTTGACATTAATTGGAATAGTGTGCATAGTGTAATTAACCCTACCTTAATCACTTATGATTCCATCTCAATATGTACGAAGTGTATTAATAATCCTCTAGACTCATATTCCAGTCTGAAGGGTACTTAATGGGTTTAAAATTTAGTCAGATTTCTCTATCACTCTTTCCAATTTGATGAAGAATCAAGCGGTGCGAAGCAGAGGTAGCCGAGAAGGGGGAGAGCTAGAACAGCGACAGATTGAAAAAAAGTGGGGCAGTGGTTGATGACGACTTTTTATATCTAGGTTGTATGGTATGTCTGTAAATAAAACAAAAGATAGGACAAAATAGTCTTTTCACACAGGCTCGGCTCGAACCGGCATTGTTACTAACTCGATGATGAACAGTATCAATGACAGTCTTCTGTAATATATATAGAATTATGTAGAGAATATTTTGAAACTTAGCTACTAAAAATCCAATCAGAAGGAAACGATAAATGGGTTTTAAATAAAATTTGGCATATGTATATAGTGGATATAAAGGTTAGCATGTTTGAGAGGATTCCTCTCAAGTAATGTCATTTTTGTAGCAATTGCAAGGTAGAGAAAACACATGAGGAATTCGTTTTCCACTTTTTCAGTTACTTTTCATGTTGAATATGAAATTGAAAGCAGGGACCAAAGTTTCTACTGGGGCAATCCAAGATCACAAATACTTCTACATTTGTGTTTGCTTTTTCATAGTACATTGTTGAACCCCTCACTATGCTATTCAACATCTAAAAAAAAGCGTATAAAACCTATTATATTTCCATATGGAGAAGTATGGGTGACCCTACTCCATTGGGCAAAAAGAAAGATTGTCTCAGATATAGGACTTTCTGACCCTACTCTAGATGTTTGCACTGTCCCTTACAGTTCCTATCACCTCTTCAGCCAAAAAGAAAGACTTGTCACTAACTCGTCAGGTTTTGCTTGTCTCTTCGATGCAACCTTCGTCATTATGCCCAGAAAGTAGGCCAAGGTTATTTTAACAGCTGAGGCCATCTCCTACAGTAGGCTATAATTTCATTTATAGTCTAAAATATGGAAAATATTACTGATGATTACTGAATTATGACTTATTCGATACTTAACTCACTGTATTTTCAATAATATCACTTAACTCACTGTCGTTAATTCTGCCGTTAAAAGCTATTAAAATTGAGGGTATATTTGTCTAAACACTAAAAAAATGCATTTCTAACTTTTTTTTTTTTAAAAAGAGAAAATTAGATAAAAACAAAAAAAACAAAGCTCCTATTAAGAAAAACCCATCCCTATATTTTCTTTTAATCTACACCCAATTCACATAATTGAACATTCCTTATAGGTTTTAAATCTATAATTAAAATTTTTCACTTTTTTTAGTTTGACTTTTTTGCCTTTCTGATTGAATAAATAAAATATTCCTCAAATATGGCTGTTGACTATTTTTTGAATTTAAATATTTAGAATTTAATACAATCAATTTAATCCTTAATTTTTTTCTTATTTAAAACGATTAATTGCCTTAATTATCCTATATTTCTTTCTTTCAGAGATCTATATATTTGCAATTTTTTAATAAATATGTTTGTGTATCGTCAGATTATGTTATATTCCTATTATATCTCGACATGAGTAAACATCCTCTCATTAAGGTATGTTATTTTCTTATCCGTTCTAATAGGTGTAGTTATACAATCATTCCATATTCATTAATTTTCTAAAATAGTCGAGTTAATGTAATTAGCCCATGTAAAATGTACTTGATGTACATTGATTGCTTTAAGATATTTTTTTTTCCGCCCCTACATTTTTCTACTCATAGAATCAGGCTTCTATGGGGTGGTCGAGGACCACATAATAGTTATGTGTAACTGTAGAGTTTGTTTAATATATAATTATCCCTTAATTTTGGCACATTGAATATTTTTGAATGTGCAAGAGTTTTTGCACTATAATTTAGCAAACTCATTATTATCATTCATTATTTTACAATTGAAAATGAACTCTACAATATTAAGAAATTTATTTCTAATATCAAGGTAATTTAAATACACATTCTTTTTGAAGGAATAAACCTAAGAATTTATTGAAATAGGGACAATGAGTACAACCGTAAATGATGTTTATCTAGTATTGAAATAAACAATTTAAAATTTGTTTTTACAATTGAAATATAAACTTTGCATTTTTGAACCTAATATAAAGAACATTATAACACTTCATCCGTCATCTCGACTAGCACTTTGCAATGTAGTCTTCAAAAATCTCCCAACTTCTAGTGCCCTGCATGTTGTGATTCCTTATACAATTGCAAATTACCTTCATAGATCTATTTCAAAGGTAAAACTCTATTAGGATTTACATTCAAAGGTAAAACTCTATTAGGATTTACATACATATTTCCAAAATATATTATCTAAATTATAGGTATATTAATTGTCAATACTATAGGTTATGGAATAAACAACCTATGATATAGAGTCACACAAATAATTTAAAACTACAAAAACAAACATCTAAATCATAGGTATTACATATTAAAGCAATCTAAGTATCAGGTAATTTTAGAAATAACGATTCTATTTTGAAGGAATGTAACCAAGTTTTGTACCAGATTCATAAATTGAAATTTCTAATTACTAAAAATCCATCCAATTACTAAAAATCCATCCAATTCAAGCTTTACACAAAATCAAGAGATTAACAAATATATTATACTAAATAAATCTGATGCATAGGTAATTTGAAATTACGAATACGATATATGTACCTATTTGAAAATGATGAAATAAACCTCATGAATAGGTCGTTTGAAATCATCATTTGAAATCAGATGCAACTTTGTGAAAGGTCTCCACCCAAAGAAAAAAAAATGACGAATGAATTCACTAGCTTTTATATATAGGCAGAAACATACCAAAAATTCATCATTATATCATAATAATGAGATTAATGTAAACACCTAAAATTAAGTACTGATTAAAACCTAAATTGAAGGTAATACCAACAATAACATCAATCAAACTCCATACTATTTGCTAGATGATTTTGACTATTAATCCTATTTAAAAGGTGAATGGGGAATTTGATAGTGGCAGCTTTAGTAATTCTTAACAACATTGGGTTTTAATATTTATCATATTTAATATGTTTTTTTTATTTTGAATAAACCTAATTAATAGGTTTGGGTGTATATTAAAACACTCTTATGGATGCGTTTATTCTAAAAGGGGTGTGTGAATTTGGGTGTAGAATCAAATTCCCCCAAAAAAAAAAAGACAATTTATTTTCTAAATTATATTTAAGTTGAAAAAATCATTTTTTATTAGAAATCTCAGAAATTTAAAAAATTGAAAAAAGTCTAATAAATGTAACTTGAGGGTATACTTGTCTAAACACTAAAAAAAATGCATTTCTAACTTTTTTTTTCAAATTATATTTATGTTAAAAAATTTATTTTTTTATTCGAAATTTCAGAAATTTAAAAAAATTGAAAAAAAGTCTAATAAATGTAGTTTTTTTTTTAAGTTAAAAATGATTTTTAAGTGTTTTGACAAATATACCCTCAATTTTAACGGCTTCTAACGGTAGAATTAACAGCAGTGAGTTAAGTGAAAGACGGATGTAAAACTGAGTGAGTTAAGTGATATTGTTGAAAATACAGTGAGTTAAATGTTGAATAAGTCATAACTCAGTGACCATTTGTGATATTTCCCCCTTAAACATTCTCCCACCGTAGGCTATTTCCCATGGACCAAGAAAAAAATTGGGTTAATTACGTATAAGTGCATCTTTGAATGTTTTTTTAGCCATAAGGCCACTAACTAATTTTTTTCCCTTATAAGGTCACTAGATTAAAAAATGTGTTATATTTTGGATATAAAAACTAACATATTTACATAAATGCCACTAGAGTAAAAAGTCAACAATCTTTCTCTCTCTCCTTTCCGGCGAGGTCTCCGGTCAACTCCGGCAGGTCTCCGATCGACCTCCGGCGAGTCTCCGGCCGACCTCCGGCGACCACAAAACTACTGTCACTAACACCAAAAGCTACTGTGATGAGATTTCAGGCAACCTCCGGCGAGGTCACAAAAGCTACTATCACTAGCAATAAAAGTTACTGTCATTAACAAAAAAAACTATGCTGGTGAGATTTCTGGCGAGGTCACAAAAGCTACTATCACCAGCAACAAAAGCTACAATGGTGAGATTTCCAACGAAGTCACAAAAGCTACTGTCACCAGCAACAAAAGCTATTGTCACTAGCAACAAAAGTTACTCTGGTGAGATTTCCGGGAACCTCCGGTGAGGCAACAAAAACTACCGTCACAAACACCAAAAGTTACTATTACGAACAAAACCTATGCTCTCCAAAACCAAAAGCTACTATCCTCACTAACAAAAGCTACTGTCACTAACACCTAAAGCTACTCTAACTAATAACAAACGCTACTGTCACCAATACCAGAAAACTATTTTCATCAGTAACAAAAGCTACTCTCACTATCACCAAAAGTTACACTTATCAACACCAAAAACTATAACCAACTAAAACAAAAACTATTACCACGCAAAACTAACAAAGCTATGGAAATGTAAAGAATACAATCAAAATCAAAATTAAAATGTTACTGCCATCGGAAAAATAGAAAAGCTACTAACATCAACTTAAAAAGATACAAATGTAGGCATAGAAAGCTACTATTGCTATGTTGAAAAGTCACTATAACAATTGTGGAGAGTTATTGACTTAAAATTAATCAGAATAGAAACAGCAAAGCTACCAACATTAGCTTGAAAGATACTAACATAGGTTTTCTCGTTATGTTGAACGCTTTTGCAGTTTTATAAAGCAAATAGGTAGATCTATGCATTTTACAATGAGTCAATGACCAACTAACCCACAATACAAGTAGGAAAGTCAACAAACTACATAGAACTTTTCATTAATCAATTTCTATAAGAACTGAGGCATATGAATCATGCTATCCGCCCTTATTAAAATCATGCATGACGCAAATGGACCATTGGGAAAACATGTGGTTCTGGAGCAGCTACCAATTGCAACTTTGAGATTTTCTATGTTCTCTAAAAACTAAGAAATAGCTGCACCGATTCAACACCTTCTTGCAACAACCTATACAAATTTCAAACCAAAAATTTCATTAGATCGATCAATCTCACTATGCAAATAAAACAATTTTGAAACTCAACTTTCCAATACATGCTTGGATTTCAAATTACAGAACAAAAAAAAGTATATAGGATAATCCATTTTTGAAGTATCATGAATCAATTCGCATAATTCAAATCTGATATGAAGCAATTCGCATCATTCAAACGATAACAACACTATGAATCGAGTGTAGAATTAGCTCAAACCATAGTCTCTAACTGTAATTCAATTTCAACAAAAATATCAAAAGGATTGAGCATAGATTACACTGTAGCTTACCAGAGCATCTCGCGCTTTAGGTATTTCTGCTCGTCTTTAATGTCAATGAACTCGTTCTGGCGCTGATGCTCCTTGAGGTGGCTGTAGAGATTAAAGTTCGGGTAGGTGAAGGCTGGGTCCGATCTGAGAGAGGTCCGATCTGAGAGACGACAGTGATACCGGTGGCTCCATTGACACTGAATTGATATTTGAATTTGAGAGAGAGAGAGAGAGAGAGAGAGAGAATTTGCGTCAGAGATCGGGTCGGTGAGGGCCGGTTCCAATCTGAGAGACGGCGGCGAGGCCATTGGTCGTCTGAATCGGAGGCGGAGACCAAGACATGAAGATATGAGAGAGAGAGAGAGAGAGAGAGAGAGAGAGAGAGAGAGAGAGAGAGAGAGAGAGAGAGAGAGAGAGTGATCACAGATCGATGCAAGGCTAATGGACCTTGGGTTTATTAGGTAGAAGGGTAAAACTGGCAAGGATGAAATAATTTGTGAATGAAGGTGGCCTTATTTGTACAACAAAATTTAGCTTGCAATATGACTAATATAATTCTCAAAATGACACTTATATGTAATTTTCTAAAAAAAAAATTGGCCTTCTCAAATTTGCTAGACCAAATTTGGGCTCAGATTTGGTAAGCCAAATGGTGGGCCCCGCTGAATTTTTTTTTTTCCTTTAAGAACATGGATTTTACATTTAAGAAAAATCATTTTTCCTATATACATGGGTTATTTATAATGTTACTAAATATTAAAATTACACCATTGTAAATATCTTGTTGAGATCTTCAATATGAGCCCAATATTTGATATGTTTAGAATTTTTAAAATAAATGTGTAATCATTAATTTTTATGATATACTTATTTTCATTTAACTAAATCGACTATTTTTATTGACAGCCTTGTCAAAACTATACTCGGAAATATATTCTGAGATGGGAAAAAGAGTACTAGAATGTGAAATACTAAAACATAAACAACAAATAAAGTAAAACAATGAAACCAACAATTATTGAAATACACATAAAAAAAACTAAAATTAGCTCGTATTCTGGTAGATTAGCATCACTTCCTCCATAACCATCGCTTGTTCCGAATCCACCACTTTCATTGTACTCAGGTACTCGTCCACTGCTACTTGTTCCAAACCCACTACTTCCTCCAGCATGTGGTACTCCTCCACTCCCACCACATCCTCCGAATCCACTTAAAAATTGTAAAGGACTACCAAAATTTTCAGAATGAAAAGTAGCTTTAGAACCACTTTGAAATTGGTTCAGGTTACTAAAGTTACCATAGCCAAATGTAGTAGGTGGTGATCATTGTGATTGAGACTCACGAGCTCTTCTTTACATAACTTCTGCCTTCCTCATCTTCAAGAATTCACGGTCTGTTGGATTTGTTATGGGATCCAAATTGGTCAGCATGATTTTATTCTCTTCGCGCTGTTGTTCAATATCCAATTTGCTTGACGTGTAATGGTCAAACTTGGGAGCGAAACTTGATCTTTCCAGCATACTTTTTTCAAGTAACTCTTTTATTGCTTGGTTATCGGCCATGATCTTATCATAATTCTTTTTCTTCTCATCGATGGCTTTCCTTTTCATCTTTGCCATCTTCGTTCCCATGGGACGATCATGTGAAGCAACTTCATCATTGATATACTCTTGCTCATCTTCATCTGCATTTAAATCAACAGAAAACGATGGAGTTTCAGATGTCCTTGATGTGCGAGAACCTGATTGAGATCCTTCATATGACTCTTTTCTTCTACGAGGTTTAGGAACGGTCTTGGCAACATTATCAAGCAATTTCTCTACATTTTTTAGAATGGGCCACACATGGTCAAATTGAAACTTTTTCTTCTTATAAGTTGAATCATCTAGGAGAGATTCCTTAGCTTTCTTGAACTACAAAGTTAAAAAAAAAACAAACAAAATATAAAACACCATTAAGATTCAAATAGTCTAAGATCTAATTATACTACAACTTATGGTTATGCGATACTTACAATATATGACTCTGATGCACCACTTGGATTTGGTACTCAATTTGTCGAATATAACCACGAAGTTTATTGACTGGGAAGTATAGATCAGAAAATCGACTTTGAAGCGACCCACCAGATAGATTCCTTTCCTCAGACTTGCCTTCATTGTTGATAACAACAATCCTCTCCCATAGTGCATCCTTTTTCTAGTTAATACCATTAATTGGACATTGAGAAATATCAAGATATACATGGCACAATTGTAGATCTTCTATGGTAAAATTCAACCCACGCTTAGAAGAAGACATTGAAGTAGTAGAAGAATTGGTGTGTTGTGTATTGTGGGAGAAGTAGTGTATTTATGGTCTTCATGTAGATAAATAGTCATTTTAAATAAATGAATCTAACGGTGTTGATGTATTTACGTAATCTAATCCAATAGTTGTCATCGAATGCAATCCTATCATATCTTACCATATTGTGAAATAATGTTATCTAGTCCATTAATGTGATTCTGTATGTAGTACAATAATTATCGTCATATACATAATTTTAAAATGTGTGGAAAATGAATCTTGTAAAATTTGTTTAGAAAGGCAATACAATTATTTATTTCATAAAAATTAGAAAACACAATTGAGAAATAAATGTAGTACACGAGAACTAAGAGAAACAGATAACATCAAAAGAAAATTAACGCAAAAGAAAATATTAATCAACTGCTTCAAGCTTCATCTTTGCCATGACGATCCCATAAATGATCAATCAATGCATCCTGAAGTTCAAAATGAACAGTCTTGTCTTTGATTTGCCTATTTTAAGCAAGGAACTGATTAAATCGTGCATCATCTCAAAGTAGGGGTTGACACATGATTGAATTCTCTAATCGGAGCTATCAAATCACGCTCATCCTCGATGATCATATTGTGCATAATGATACATGTAGTCATTATATCATGTAAAACGCGTTTATCCTAAAAATGTGTTGCGCCCTTAACAATTGTCCAACGTGATTGAAGAACACCAAAAGCACGTTCAAGATCTTTCCTACATGATTCTTGCTTTGTGGCAAACAATTATTTTTTTCGTCCTTGCGGATCATGAATTGTTTGAACAAGTGTGGACCACTTGGGATATATGTCATTCACTAAGTAATAACCAACTATGTGACCAGGAATTGCACCTCTCCAGCATGAATGAGCATCATCTTCTTCATCGTCGAGATTTTCTGCTAAGAGGATATTGTTGTTAGCACACATACGAAGTAATAAATCTTGCTCCTGATCAAATGCTGCCAAGACAGAATTGCAATACTCAACGGTTCCATTTGAAGAAAGAGAGGATGATGATATTTGGGATGAATCCATTATAGTGACTAATTTGAGAGACAGAGAGATTGAAGAAAGTTAGGTGAAAATTGTTGTGATGGAAACAATAATAATGTCCAAGTTTTTATAGAAGTTTTTTTTGCATCAAATAAAGCCATTTATAGCCGTTATTGACAACTATTATTGTATCATTGATTGAAAAAATAGCCTTTTTTTTGACATTCTCAAATTATAGCCGTTATTGACAACTATCTGATTGGACTAATATTTCCTATGTTTTTAGTATCATTTCTCCTACATTTTACTTAGTTATTCGTTTAACAATATCATTTCTAACTTATTTTGTTGTAATTAGGTACGAATGAGCTTCAAACGCAGGAAATGAGCTAAGAAGAGCTAGAAATGAAGGAAATGAAGGCAAGGAGGACATGTCGCGCATAAATGAGAAAGAAATGGAGAAATGAAGGTTACCTAATCCTACCAGGAAAAGGAATCCTATTTGAAGTAGGAATCCTAATGCAACTAAGAGTGAGCTCGGAAATGAAGAAATGACAGAGTCTCAGTGAACTAGGAAACCTGATGACACTAGGAGTCCTGGTGGTGCTAGGAGATGCTGTGGCTTCAAGATGACTCAAGATAGTTCAAGAATGCACAAGGAATTTCGACAATCAAAGGAATGGGCTTTGAAATTGTCTAACTGAGAAGTCTGGCCCAAAGATTGAAGCATGTGACTTGCACATGAGTTTCTAGATCCTTCCATGACATCTTGAGGAGCCCTAAACCTAAATGGTTGGTTTTTTCCATGAGAATTACAAGGAAATACAAAAGCTTTCGGTAAATATCTTTTGGGATTATTTTCGGATTTCTTTGGAGTTTTTGGAGAGAAAATTGAGGAAGAAGTATTGAATTCTGACTCTACATTCAAGGAAGCCAAAATATGGTCTAGATACATGAAGAATTCGGCCAAAAGTAAGGTGAGTACTTGTTCTCTACTTTTAAAGGAATTTTCCTATTGGTTGAATGATGTTTCAAGAGAGAATTCTTAGGGAATCAAACCCTAGGCCATGCACTATATAAAGGGGGAAGCTATTGCCGTGAGAATCATCTCTCAACCGTGAATCAAAATCACAATTCCTCCCCTTTTCTCTCTCAAAGTTTCGGCCTCTCTAAGTGTTCAAGTTTTTGAAGCCTTGAAGCAAGTTCATCCTCTATCCTCCATCCTTGCCGTGATTCTCCTTGCCGTTCACCACCTTTGAAGACCTTCTTGCATTCTTGAAGCATCTTTAAAAGTGTAACCATGAACTTTAATCTCTTGTTTTCGGTTTTGATACTTTGTAACTTAAAAATCATATTCAATAGCGTTCTATGTTTTTGGTTTTCTTGGATGTTGCGATTTCTTGTTAGATTAAAGTAGTTGTTTTGATGTTTAGTTTTCAATAACCTTGAAGCATGAATTCATTTTAGGATTTCAGATTTGTAATTTGCGATTTCAATATGTGTTCTTGAATGTTTGTTGGTTTTGTTCTTCAATCTTACCTATCATGTTTTCGATTTCTTTAGTAGACACTTTAGGTTTCGAATTACATGATTGAATCCAATATAAGATGCTGGCGTTCTAGGTCTTGTTAATTTAAGTGGAAAACCTATAATCATTTAGGTAAATCAACAAAGAGAATTGCATGCTTGATTAGCGTTCTAACTTGTGTGTTTTTCTTAAATCAATCAAACTTTCAAAGTACTTCTTGCGTTGAACTTGTTTTGTTTTTGGATTGATCACTCATTACCATAACATGTTTAATAGGGTTAACTATGGTGCGTTCATCTAGTTAATTTAACTAAGGAAAGTAAAAAGAACTTATGCATGCGTTCATGGTTTGTTCTTGATTAATTTCATTCAAGTATGTGTTTTGATTCTAAAATTATAATTTGTAAGAGGTTTTGTGTTAAAGGTTGTTAACTTCATCAATGCATCTCATCCGTCCATTTAATCTTTGAATCTTGGTTGATTGGTCATTGTAATTAGTTAATTAGATAATTAGTTTAATTTATAAATCAATTCGAAACCCCCTTCTACACTTGTAATTTTCGTACATATTGTATACTTCTAATTTAAATTCTTTTCTTGATGTTTAAATGACAGGAACACCCTCAATCCCCGGATAGAATGATTCCTACTTGCTATATACTAACAATTGTCAACAGGGTTAATTTTGAGAACTCACTTTGAGCTCATCACTATCATTATATCATTGATTGGAAAAATAACCGTTTTTTTGTCATTTTCAAATTATAACCGTTTATTGCTGTTATTTAGAACTATCATTATTCATTGATTAGAAAAATAGCCTTTTTTTTTGTCATTTTCAAATTATAGCCGTTGGATGTGATGATATTTGATTTTTGGCTTACGAAATTTGGCCTACGGTGGCAGCACTGTATTTTGTTGGTAGGCTAAAACCATTTGGCTTAAATGGTTTTAGCCTACCATGGGAGATGCTCTCATATAGATAATGCTAAGGTTCACAAAACTCATTCCCAAGTTGACTAATTGGGTTATTCTGACAGCAATGACCTCCATCCACCCTGCTCGCGTAATCTTTTGACCCGAACGTAAACTGAGGATGAGTGAAACAATAGCGGCGGCCAAAATTATACAGGGTAAAACCAATCCAAGGTGACGAAAGTCCACGTTGAATGTTGTCTTCAGGTGCTGGATTCCGCCGTCAACCACCAGAGTACTTAAGTTGTCGGCTCGCATCGTCTCTTCAAAAAACCAAAACCATTCCCAGTTTGGTGCGACGGGTTCTGCTTCGGCCTTTGCCTCCAGCTGAGGAGTGGCCTGGTCAGGTTTTCGGTTTAGAATCGAGAGATTCTTAGAGCACCGAACAGGTTCACATTCTTTTGATTAGTCTCACTCCGGCTGTTGAACCTCCTGGCCATGGAATTCGAAACTGGCTTCAAGATTTGAGAGTTGACAGGCTTCAAGATCAGACAAATCACTAGTTCAAGATCCCGTAATGTACCATCGGAGTTGAAAGCAAATGATTGGTCTTCTCCTGTTTCCATCGTCTCTGTTGCAGTCCACACCTCCGGCGCCTCATCCTGGCTTTTAAAGGAACTACTTCCCGCCGAGCTATTACTAAACGATTTGGACCGCCCACTCTTGAACGAACTGCTACGTCCACTGTCGCTGACATTTTCACAAGGACCAGCGCCGTGATCACCACATTCTTCGACATGCCGTCCATGACGGTGAAAGAGGCCTGAATTATTTTCCATCAGCTTCGCAAAAGCAGGCAAAAACCTCAGTAAGAACTTAGGGATAAGAAGACGGAAATATTAGGCGATGGAAAATAGAGGTTTGAAATGAAGTGCTCTCTCAACGATTTATACCCGGGGCCCACGTCCACTTACGGGCGCAAGAACGAACAATCTGTTTCCTCTATTTTAGGACCAAAATAACCGTTCGTATAAATTATAAGAGGACAGTATATCCAAAAAAAAAAAAGGACAGTGATATTAGTGTTTAGAAAAGAGCTCTGGCCTTACAAAAGCATACAATCTATTTAAATAATTTGTCTGGTATGGAAACCAATTGAGAGATTCCGAAGAGTGAAATGGTATAGGTCTACAAGTGATCGAGAACTTGAAAAATGATTGGCATTGTAGCAATAGTTATGATCGGGTACAATCTTTTGGAGTGACACTTCCAAGGATAAATCTATAGTCAAGGTGACGTTTTGGCTGCCGTGTACTTATATCTTAATAAATGATTCTCAGACAGAGTATCTACCTTGAGGTTAAGATTGGACTTGAACTTCCTCTAATTACTCTCTTGAACATAAATAAAAAGTAACTAGTATGTGAAAACTTTGATTGCTTCGATTTTAATTCTTGCTTACGGTGCTTATTCTTTGATTCATATAAATTAGTTGTTTGATTGTTTGACGCATCATTGAAAAAATAAACTTAAAACAGAATCTTAAAAATTTTAATTGGCTTCTAGTGGTGTTCATCTGGTCAGTAATCGACTAAAAAAATTATGCTCAGTTACTCGTTGGATTTACATCCAAAAGTGGTTGAGCAATAGCCTTAACCTCTTGTCTGGAACTTCCCATTCTCACATACTCATTCTTCCATTAGCAAGCTCTAAGTTTTCTCACCATGTCTATTAAGATTTTTGTTTCTCCAAAGCCACTCTACTATGAAACAAAAATTCTCACATTCAGTTCCAGTTGGAGTGGAGCAGACATGATGTACTAAGTTAAGAAAGGATGACTCATGCCGCACTTTATACACTCCATTCAAGAAAGTCTTCTTAGCTTTCGGGCATTCCTATAACACGTGCATTACCGACTCAAATGGACCCCTGCATTGCCAGCGACAAGGGTTGTCCATAATCATCCTTTTTTTTAGATTTTTTGTACACGGTGAGTGGCCTCGTACAGTTGTCCACATAAATAACCTGAGTTTGTGTGGTGCATTTATACCCCAAATTTTCCCCCAGATATCCTGATACATGTAAAAGCATTCGCCAATTTAAATCCTGAAAAATGTAGTTGTTAGTATAGAATAAGCAGAGGTCGTTCAAGCCGGGGATTTAGGGTACTTAATGTGAAACGAATTTAGAGAAAAGGATATACAAAATTCACGAAAATAAAAGATATATATAGACATGTAGTTCAAAATTTACAAAAGAATACCAATTAGAATTAATTTAGGAATCCTACTCCTAGTAAAATACATTTTACAAGTCATAGTCAAGTTAGGAATCCATATACAACAAGGAATACTAATCATACACTAAATAGGAATACAAATACTAATAGAAAACAAAATCCCTAAAAATAAGGAACCAATCCCTAAAAAATAGGAGCACACCCTAAAAAATAGGAAAACATCCCTAAAAATTAGGAAACCCTAACAAACTCCTAAAAAACACCAAAACAAATCCTAAGAAACACTATTTAAGGATACTATTCACAAAATTAAAATATATTTTCAAATTATTAACATGTTATTTAAGATTTACATGCATACTAAAAACCTAAATCGATTTTATATATTTACACAAACAAGAAAACATAAAGATAGGGGGGTTTTGAAGATTGAAAACATAAATTTTCAGAAAATAATAAAGAACAAAAATCGTTTCTATACAAAGGTGGGAAAAGAAGAACTTTTGAAGAACAATTTATCAAGATCAATTCATTCATGCATCTTAATCTTTATTAATCACCATAGAATGCCATCAACCAAGACACAAAGATCCAAGCAACCAAATGTCCCTTTTAACTTTCTTTCTTAAGCCAATTGAATTAGCAAAGCACCAAGACAATATATTCCAAAAACTCGACATCACACAATCAAAGCAACTGCGTTGAAAATCCGTTTTCAAATCATTAAGTTCAAGAAAGAATTGATAAACATGCAAATCTAAGCACTCAAAGCAAGTCAAAACTTATCATCACATGCATAATCTGATTTCGACTCAAAGCAATCCTTTACTACCATTTTGAATTAGGATTACAAAGCATAAACCTAATTACTAGCAAATTACATGCAAGTATATTCCTTTTTGTTTGTCGGACCAAGAGAATTGTTACATGTAATGAAGCATAAAATCAGATTATTATTCCATATATTCGGCAATTAATCAAGATCAAGAACACAAACACATCAAACATTGAAAAGAACATCAAAATTGCATTCAAAAATCAAGTTGCATACTCAAAAGTTTGCAGAAATTCTATCTAACAAATACACCAAACCGTGAATATATGTATGGTAAAACATATGAACAACCCTTAATTACGTCCCAAAGACCCAAAGCATCTCCAAGGTGTCGCAACAAGTGAAGAACACGACAATGGAGGAGGATGGCACGACAAAGCTCCTTGAAGATTGTGAAAACCTGAAACTAGAGAGAAAGCAAGTGAGAAACCGAAATTGTGGAGAAAATTGTTTCCCCTTCAGACGTCATAAACACTAGGTTTATATAGGAGAATGTCCCAAGGGCTCTCCCAATTCATTTCTACTTGACTTCTCCAAGTTCTTGTTGATCTAGGACTTCTTTGATACAACACAGATTTCAGGTAGGATTGACCTCAGAGTACTAAAACGGCCATAACTTACTCGAAAAAATAGATATCAACGAGCTGTAAAACTTTCTGGAAACTAGACATCTGTAGCTTTCCAAACATATAAAGATCATAATATTCTGAGATTTGAGATATTTTTGGCACTCCGTTGAAGTTAACTGATCTGCACAGGCAGTTTTCCGAATCTGTAATGGATTTGACTTTAAAAACATAACTTGCCTCTCACATGTCTTCCACGCCTTGTTGAAGAATGAAACGTCAAGACCCTCCTAGAACCTTCAAGAATATCACAGAAATTCACAATCCTTTTCCACTTCGAATTCCAACTCCATGTTTCTCTCAAAACCGAATCCAAAGCGTACTCCTCTTCCATGTGCACGGCATATGATCTTCTTGAGACTTCTAGATGCTTCATGAATGTTCCAAGGCTCTCCTAGTATGAATAGAACTCCATATGCAAGTAGGTTTCCAAGTTGAATACAAACTTCTTTTCTGTGATTCTTCTACACTCTTCTGGAACCTTCTTGAGTAATCCTTATCCCACAGGGACTCCTTGTCACACTAGGATTCCTTATCTGAGTAGAAGTAGGTTTCCTTGTCCAAGTAGAACTCCTAATTCCGCGTCTTAAGAGTTTGAATCCAAGTCAGCTTCTGATTCCTACTCCAACTAGGATTCCTTTTCCTAGTCAAACTGGGAGAACTTCCATTTCTTCATTTCTTTCCATTGCTGGGCCACTTGTGCCTTCCTTAGCCATTTTTGGACTTTGAGACTCCATTTTACCTGTAAAACACTAACTAAGTTAAATTGATCAAGTTAAAGGAAATAACTTAGCAAAATATAAACATGGCATTTATGCTCCTATCATCTCCTTACTTCCATTAGAGCTAGACCCTGCTTCAGAACCTCTCTTTGGAATCTAAATGTCTCTTAGAACTCAATATTCATATTTCACACTATAAATTTCATTTTTGGTGTAATGCTAAACAAGTTTATCTAGTACATTCCAAAGGCCTAGAGGCATAACTAGAATCATATCGGCTTCATGAGATAGAAACAAGGAATTGATCAAGGGAACATTCCATTCACTAGATGCTATAAAAAGTGATTTGACCTTTTGCTTCTCTGGCAAGCTTATAGGGCTCACAACTATAAAACTTACTGGGCAGGGAACCGTTGATTAGACATAACACTCACCCTCCTCCCATCTGTTCCCATGTCAATCATCTATTTTCCCCAAATGAGACCTCTCCATATGTCAAACGGCCGGGGTACAACCAAAATTTGCATTTAGAAAATAAGTATCCGGAAAATATTTGGCTTGAAGCAAAATATTTACTAATGAATGCTTTCCCCAGTTAGTTAAGAGCTCTGAAGTAACAAAAACCATGTCCTCCCTCTTCTTTCTTGTTACAAATTTTATCCCAAATACACCAATGAATGCTTTACTGCTTACCTTGGATTGGTATTTTTTGCACACACCAATAGGCTGGTGGAAAACACTCATATAATAAATGGGAATAACTTGAGCAATCACTTTGATTAACACAAGTTTACCCACTTTTGATATGAACTTTCCTTTCGATCCTTGAAAATGCACATCCAGTTTTTCATTCAATTTCTCAAATACATCTTTCTTGTCTCCTAATTGTTTTCAGTAATCAAAGATATTTCTCATAGAAATCAACAACCGATCGATACATCTAAAATAACCTTAACTTCATTTTTCACCTATTCAGGAACATTAGGTCCAAATGAGAGAGTTGATTTTTGGAAGTGTATGCGTTGTTCAATTGCACACTCATGGAGAAGAAGACATTGTTTCAAAGATACACTTCTCGAACCGTAGCATTAACAAATAAGAGACTATTGTCCGCAAACAGCAAGTGTGAGATCGAATGTGCAGCAAGGGCTGACCAAACAGCATGAATCATAGCTATAGAGTCAACATGATGGAGAAGCCCATATGTCTCTGAAAAAAATAGAAACATCTATGGAGACAATGGATCACCTTGCCTTATGCCTTTAGTTGGCCTGAAAAGTGTAACAGGTTGACTTTCCAAAGAATTGAAAAAATACAGAACTAACACACTTCATAATTAAAGTTACCCATTTCTCCACAACCCTAGCTTCAGCATAACTTCTTTAAGAAAATCCCACTCTATCCTATCATACACTATGTTGATATCCAATTTGAGAACCATCTTTGGTGATGTTGTATTCTTCTGTACTCTAATAGTATGAACTGTTTCAAAAGACGGAATCAAATTATCTTGGATGTTTCTTCGTAGTATAGATGCATTCTAAGCATACAAAAATAATGTTAGGTAGGTACTTCTTGAGTCGATTGGCCACAGTCTTCGAAATCAGCTTGTAGATTATGGAGCATAAACTAATTGGTCTAAATTCTTTCACATTCTTGAGGTTTAAACATCTGGGAATAACAGAGATGAGTGTATGATTGAAGGCATCAATATCTCTCCCTTCATTCAGTACCCCAAGGCAAAATCCACAAACCAAATCACCCACAATAGACCAATAAGTCTTGAAAAATAACACAGACATAGCATCAAACCCAGTGTTTTGTGCTACCATATGCTTAAGAGAAACCTCAATCTCTCATCTTTGAAAGTTCTTCAATAGCTTGGTATTCACCTCATCTGACACTCAACGTGGAATCTTTTCCAAAATCAGTTGTAGATTTTCGCATCCCTCTATGGAATACAGGTTTGAGAAAAACGAAATAAATGCAAATTGAACTTCATGTAGATGAGTAGATATTCACACCATTTACCACTTTCATCAAAAGCCCCTGCCACCTTATTTTGCTTTCCACGGCCTTTTGCATAAGCATGGGAAAACTTAGCATTTTTGTCTCCCTCCTGTAGCCAATCAATCCTAGATTTTTGCTTCGACATAACTTCTTCAAATTCTGCAAACTTCTCCAGATCAGTTTTGATCAAAGCACACAGTTTTCGATCCTTTTCATTTTGAACATCAATCGGATATTTCTGTAGTTATTCCTTTGGGGCAGCAATTTTCTTGGGTACATGTCCAATGATAATCCTATTCCAAAGAGAAAGCTCCTTAGCACATTTTTTCAGTTTTGTGAAGGGATTAGTATTCACATTTGCTTCATCTTCACAAACCTCCTTAATGATTTCACCACAACGTACGTTGTTCCTTTGTTGAGGCCAATTTGGTTAGTTTTGTGAAGATCAATAGTGGACACCACACTATTTTGAAGACACCACGTACAAAAATTGCAAATATATTTGTGGATCCCTAATAGAGAAAGGCTTTGCATGCTTTCTAACTTGGATAAGACTAAGGACTTTGGTGTTGAATATGTTAGTTCTTGCTACTTGATTAATTGGTCTCCATCGTCTCAGTTTGTATGAAGACTCCAATTAAGGTATGGTTTGGTAGTCATGATGATTATTCTGATATTAGTTGTCCTGTCGGTGCTCATGTGAGTGATGGTAAACTTAGTGGGGGGCAAATTTAAATTTCATGGATTTGCGTATGGGGTGAATAATTATGACTTGTGGTGTGTGCAATCTAAGTCATCCAAATTTGTAATCAGCCAAGTTATGAACTTTGAAGAGTATGCCATGCTATTTGAAGGAGAGTCTATTGATGTAGGTTCAAGGCACGGTGATAGTAAGCAGGTGGAGCTTGTTAAGCTTTAGAGAAAGTGTCAGACTGACTTTTATTCAGCCTAGTCAAGGGTGCTTGCTTTTGTTGGTGATATTGAAGAGAAGCAACTTTCGGTTTACAAGGTTGCTTTGTATGAAGAAATTCAGTCAGTTCGTCAGAATCATCTAATTTTGATCAAGCCAGTTCCTATTTGCAAGTTCAAGCGTTGCTTGGGCTTGATTGCTATTTGCATTAGACCCGGGTTGAGAGGAGACATTGGAGGATATTTTTACTTTGGAGATTTTAGTTAATTTAAGCCAAGGTGGAGATTGTTGGTCTGTGGCTTAAATTAATAAGCCCATCAACTTATCTTTTGGACTAAGCCCACATAATTAAACCCAATTGTATTAGGTTTGTGGAATTTGCCTCATGACATATAAATATATGCTTTCTGTCACCAATTAAGGTGTGAGAGAGAAAAGAAAGGTCGCAACTTAGGGTTATTGAGAAGTAGCCGCAATTTTGGACCAATCTGGAAAACTTACGCCATGATAGGCTTTATATATGTCCAACTCTGTCAACCTATTATGAGGTAGGTTCTAGGTCTTGAAGTACTTCTTCATCAACATACATTGTCTGATCAGTTGGTTCTCTTTGTTGATCCCATGCAACTCTAATTTGTCAAGACTATCTTATTTTCCAACATGGGAGCCTTAGCCTTTTGCAAATCTTTCACATTCTCAAGACCTCTGATAAGAATAGATCGCAAAGGCAATTCATGTCTTTCAGCTCCCCAATTTCATATCCTTCTTCCAGTTCACAACAAATGTATGCAAAGTTTCCAACCTCGTTAGTTTTCCCAATGCTCTTAGCATATTAAGATTACCCTGCTTATTATAGTCAAGGTGTCAGAGCTTAGTCAACTTCTCAAAGTTTAAGGGCCATCGTCCAATAGATGGACCATCTAGGAGCTCAAGTGTTTCTAATCCAATCAGATTACGTACACTATCTGTTAAACTTTTGATCCAAGTAAGCTAAGGTGAGATAATGAAGATGTGTATTGTTTCCAACCAAGTTTGACAAACAACGGATGCCACTACCACTTAAATCCAAATCCCGTAACAGATGAAATCACTTGAAACAACGTTTCAAAGAATTCCAACTTAAGAAGAACCTGAGAGGGCTGCACAGAGTGGAAAAGCAACTTAAATTTTTGAAAGTTTTAGGAGATTTATCGCCCCTAAATAAAAGTTTAAAGGCCTCGAAGTACTTCTTCATCACCATACATTGTTATCTTTGGGTCTCTTTGTTAGTCTTGTAGTGTGGAAGCGTCAAACATGTATGAAGTATTAGAAAAAGATAAATAAATAGAAAAAATCCTAGAAACCAAAGATTTATCGTGGTTCACCCCAAAATCCAAGGGTTACATCCACTGGTGGAAACGGTGAGGAGATTCCACTAATATCCAAAGGAGATTAAAAGTGTTTAGCACTCAAACCCAAAACCCATTAACCCCGAATACACTCTCAGAAAGAGAAAAGACCAAATAGAAAAACGACTACCTCATTATATTGTTGCTCATAAGAACAAAAGCAACAAACCAAAAGGTGATTTTCTATTAAATAGGATTAATTTGTTGTTTTTCTTTTTTGTTTGGGAAATAGGGCTAAGTTTGGTTGTTAAATCTGTCTCCGTACCTTCTAACAAATAGAGTTCTCTACTCATTTACATCAGTGAAAGTTGTAAAGGAAGAGAATTAAGGTTTGAAAGAAAGTGGGTGGTTAAAACTTGAAGCTTCCTTGATTAACAAAACTTTAAGCCTTTTAAGTAAACTTAATTGATATTAACATAAACTCTAACACCTTTACACCATAGTACATTAGTTCATTTTCAAAAGAAAGTAGGGACTGGGTTTGACTAGATTACAAACTCTAATTTATACATGATAAATATGCATATCTCAACACTTTAAACTTCTACACACCTTCTACACACGAGCATGACGTACAGAAGTTAGTTTCAATTTTTTTCTAGAGAAAAAAAGAAAGAATAGGTGGACAGATGGAGGTTTGACGGAGATTACAAGAACTCTAATATATAAAATACATGATAACTTTAGACAATATCTAGGGCATAAGGAAATCTACATTGATGATAAGAGGTTGGAAATAGTTCTTTTTGTATACATGCATCAATCAATGATAATATATTTTTTTTTTTGGGACAAAAATGATCATAGGTAACAACAAATGTTACAGTACACATAACATCTCTCTAAAATAATGTAATCTAACCTTCTTTTCTTTTACTACAGGAACTATGTTGTGCAGTACATAATTGGACTAAAAATACCTCGTGTAACGCAAACATTTTAGGTAGCTTCAGGGGTATTTTGTTAATCTGTCGATGAACAAGCATGGAAGTAATGTAGTCGAGAAAACCCTGAAAGAGGCTGGAGAAGAACATGCCAATATGATTATTAAGAGATGTCCTGAGTTTCTGAATGTTTTCAAAATCCTTATGGGAATTATGTTGCTCAGTCTGCTCTTGCAGTATCCAAGTACGTAACACCACATCCCTGAATGTTTGCAGTGTTTATTCTCTCACTCCTTTATTAAGATTGATTAAGAGATTCCCATCATATTATCTAGTTCAACTCTCGAAAGTGAAAATTTGATATGTTGTTAAATTCTACATTTTCATTTTTGTACTAGGAAAAAAATTTTTTTTTTCACATATCATGTAATTAATCACCAGATTCTTTTAATGTGTCATGCTGGATTAAGATTAGCATGTGTATACTATATTTGGACAAAGAACATTTTCCTTGACATGTTGGTTAAGAAGTCATGGACCTCCTTTGCGTACTTACTCCAATATCCCAAGTTTTGTGTTCTAGATTTGACCTTTCTAGCAATTAATTGATCATCTATATTATAATAAAAAAAAGGCTTTATTAGTAAAACTGAAAAAAAATGTAGCAAAATAATCCTAAAATATTAATAAACTTTATTACAAATATATAGGGATAATATAATTAAATTACAAATAAACAGAAAATAAGAAAAGAAAAAAATCGTGAAACAAACAAGCATGAAAAACTACCTCACTAATCCATTTTTTCTGCAGATAACTTTTTTTTTTTCCTAAATAATCTTAAGAAAAATTTTCTTACACATGGAGAACATGTACTATTCATTTAATTAATGGGAACTAGCTAAAACTTCATGCAATATTGCAATGGAAGTTTTTGCTTGGGACATGGACTTCCCACAAAGAGTGGGAAGTTTTTGTTTTTGTTTTCTTTTTCTTTATGGAGAGATGTGTAGTTACAATATTCTTCTTCATTATAGTAAAAGATATCTAAGAGCTAAAGGGCATAATAATGAGAAGTAGCAGTTTTTGTTTTACGATAACCAGGGAATATAGATGTAGATGAGGATGACTAACATAGGTTTGAACTAAACTGAAATCTAAACAGATTCTAGATCTGTTAATACTCTGAAAATTCAATGTAGAACAATAGTTTGCCACAGTTTGCTCTTCTTCATGCGACACAGAAAAAATTGTAGAGACGTTATGTAATTCACATATCTTTGTTTTTATCTTTCTTAACTTGATTGTGACATTAATAATGAAGTCTTGCCTTGCTTTCTATCCTTTGTGGTAGGGATCTGTTCACAATGCTCTGTTAACCTCATTCGGAGAATTACCCTCATCTGCACAGCCATCTGTATGGGACAAGGGTGTCACAAAACCAGAGGAGGCAGGCATCGTGCATAAGCAAGCAAAGTAGCATGTAAACTATATATAAATGTAGTTCAAAATCAGCTGCAGGAAGGTCTAACAGCTTTAGCTTCTAGATCATTTTGGCATTTGTTATATGTCACCATTAGTTGCTCCTCTGTGTTTTTAGACTAAACCTTAACTGTTGTTTCGCTAGGCAAGAATATATTAGTACCAACCTTCTTGTGGTTGCTAGGTACCATTATTAGGGGCAGTCTTAAAACTTGTTGTTTCCGCTTTTAGGCTTGTGTTTGGTTGTTGGTTGTGTGTTTTTCTGGTAGGGAAGTTAGCGTGCAGGAAAAGGAACTGCTTATAATATGGCATGTTTGGAGTGATTTTGATGCACTACGCAAGCCATTGAGTGGAAGTTTGTAGAGTATGGGGGATTCCCAGTGTTTTGTAGTAAATTTGTCTTTTGGATTTTATTAATATAGTTTATCTTGTTGTGTCTTAAGACTTCAAAGATTTTGCTATAAATTTATACAGTCATCTTGTTTTAGATATATTTGTGTGTTGATGACTGTCAACTATTAATGTTCTGAGATTTGAATGAAACTCACCCATCATTATTGAACTCAAACCGAGTTGTTGTCATTGGCATTTCATGTGCTCAAGTGACCTCCACCGTTGATGTAGATGAAACTCACTCACCGTTGGTTGAGAACTCGGATTGTCATTTTGTTGTCAAATTCAAAGATACTAAAGTGTCGAAGGGACCTCAGGAGGCTCCCTGGGCATGAGTTAGATTCTATACTTCTCTTTGCACGGTATAAGTTGTATTAAGGAATTGATAAAAGAAAAACTCAATATAACATCCAGTATACTTGGAGATCTCATGTAACATTGTTCAGAAAATGATTGGTACTTGTAATTGATGGTTCAAATAGTTGGGCAATGCCTCTTGCAAGCTTGAGAAGCTTGTCGTTAATTCGTGTGTAGAACTGGTCGGTCTACCTTCACTTCATTACTTAAATTCACTCAAGAAGTTAGAGATTCAGGGCTACCCTAACTTGTATCATTGCCCCTGAGGGACTACGTACCTATTTCAATTAAAATTTGAGTATTTCAGGAGCGGCATAATAAAGCAGCAGTGTGAGCAAGGGGTAGTGAGTGGAAAAAAATAAAATATAATCCCGTATATAGTAGAAATTGATGGTCAGCATATACCAACCCTGCCTTCTCCAATGACATGAATTGAATTNTTGTTCCAGAAACCTTAAAAAAGAAAACATATTCTTCCCATTTGTTTCTTTGGGAGACTAGTCCCTATGAAATTAAATACCAATGGGAAGTGATCACTTGCTCCAACCACTAAGTGATACTCATGCACCTTTGGGAAAGCAACATCACTTCATTATTCATAAAGCCCTTATCCAACCTCTCAAGCATAGTACCATTACTCCATGTGAAGAGACAATCATATAACCTGAGTAACTCACCATATCTGGGGTTACCCCTGCCCTTGTCCTTAAAGGCCTACAGAATTCACGCTCTCCCATCCTCCATTCTTTATTAGTTGGGGACATTGATCGGTTGTACGCTCTTGAGTAGACCACATAAAAAAAATTTAGTCATTCAATTGCAAATTTTGCTTTTTGTTCTTTCGTTCGCTCATTCAAATAAAAAGAATGTCATTCACTTGTAAATATCGTTTTCCTTTAGTCATTCACTTGAAGGTTTATTTTGCTTGGATGATGCAGGTGGGGAAGCTGAGGATGATAGTTTTATTCGTAATGCATTCGGAGTAAATAAAAATAAAATATAACAACAAAATTAGAATGATAGCCGAAAAGAAAAAAAATTGAGATGTCCAAAATAGAGTGTTTTTGAATTCATTAAGGGATAATTAAGATATTTTTACTCAGAATGTGGTTATCTTTTAAGGCTACTGACCAAATGCCCAAATTTGGCCACACTTAGTCCACTAAAAGATTTGTGTGCCCAGTTACTCCATTTAAGGGCAAAACTACAATTTTGGGCTATAATAATTAAATTACTCATTACCACCACTCTCTTTTACTCTCATTCCATCTCTCTCCATTCTGTCACTGTTACCACGACGGCCAGGAAAATCTCTTTTATTCCTCGCCAAAATTGAAGTCTGAGTCCTCGCCTATTTGTGAGAGTCACAGTGGGAAATTTGGCTATCAAAAATCTTGTGGCTTCAAAACAATTGCTGGGGAATGAGGGTAAATCATACAAATCATGAATAAAAATAAAGAAACAAAACAAAATCTAATTTAAGAAATAAAAGAAACCTAGACTCATTAGACCAAAAATTCCAATCAAACACAACCTAAAAACCTTAAACAAATAATGAAAACACAAAGAAAAGGATAAGAGATCAGATGTACGAAAACTAAAAGAAAACGATTTGGGGTTTTGGGATTTGAAAATGTATAGTTCAGTAAACAAGAATAGTTTTCCGTTTGTGAAAGCAATGAATAGAAATGCTAGAAACAATTTATCCACAACCACAAATGATCAAATCAAGTTATGAATCCTGATGTCCCTTACTATTGCCATGAGAAAATATCAATCAAGAAACAATTTTAAAGCAAACAATGTCCCTTATTATTTTCCTTAAGTTATTTAACCTAGTGAATGCACGTAAGTTAAAATCATTCGAATGCATATGAGATCAAATCACTTAGTGAACACACATAAGCAATATATTCAATGGATGCACAGATCATTACTCACAATGGAATTTGATTGATAATTATATTCAATTATTACACAAAGCTTGTCTAGTTAAGAACATAAATTAATTGATTTAACTAGTTATTGTTGGAGAGGAAAAATCCCACATTGGAAAAGTGACAAATAAAATATAACTTATAAGTGGGTGGATCTCACCCAATTGTACCGAGGCCTTTTGTAATTAAAACTCAACACCTAACAGGTGGTTAAGTTGGGACAGTATCGGTACAATGGTGGGCCACGGGCCACACTTGACCACGCTTGTCAAGGCATAGGATATCACGAAATCGCAAGGCATAGGATATCAAGAACACGTAATCATGATTATCACATATATGGGGCTTCAAAATTGCCACCTAACAATAGAATTAGTTCCTCATAAGTTCGAAATACACAAAGGAAAGATAAACATTTTTCTAGTCCAAAAAGAATAAAAAACCGTAAAAGTAGGATGAGTTGATCAAGATGGCAACTCTTAGTGACATCCCAAAGATCCAAAGTAGCTCTAAGGTGGTGGCACAGGAGGAAGATGACAATCACTACTACAAAAAGTTAATCACACAACACTAATCACACAACGAAACACAAATCATCTGTTATGTGTTGAAGTCAGTTTTATTATACAACGGTGCTGATTATATTCTGTTGTGTGAATGCCAACAAAGTGATAACTTTTTTATCGGAACTACATTGCACAACGGAATTAAGCATGGTCCGTCGTCTGAGCCTTAAAAATTGAGCGGCAGATTTCCCTCCACTCTCTAGTCTTGGTTGCCTCTTGAAATCTGAAATTTGGGCTACTTGATACAACGGTGATTGAGGTTTCCGTTGTGTGATTGAAAACTGGATGCCAAATTTTGAGGAAGCTTGCTTGAATATCTTCCACAAGGTAAACCTAGTGCAAGTTGTAGAAATTAGACAACAGAAGTTATACTTTTCTGTTGTGTGAAGTTGGAATATAGGCGACAACATTTTAAGCCAAAATGCTATGGGCGCGGTATATTTCCCTCCATGTGTTTGGCATTTTGATTTTTGTAGTGCACTCTTACAACAGTTTGTTAGGTTTGTGTTGTGTGAGTCACTTTAGAATTTATTTGAAGTTTAATTATACCTCCCACACTCTTGAAACTCTCTCGACAAAACGAAATGAAACTCCCAGTCAGTCCTCTCAGACACACCCTAAATCTCAGTCCGCTCTCAATCCTCTCTCACAAACCTTAAGTCTATTTGGATCCCAGTCTATTTGGATCTCTCTCACCATCCTCTCTCTCTATCTCTGTGCGAAACCCCTATCTCTCGTGAAAGCTCTCTCAATCTCGATCTGCAAGTCTGCAACCATGGCCGAAGCTCAAGAATCTGATCAAAAGAGTGAAGAAGAAGAAGAAGAGGAACACTATGGAAGCCGAAGCTCAAGAATCGAGCCCCCAAAACGACGCCGTCATCACCTCCTTCTGCGATATCACCTCCACCTCCAAACAAGAAGCCCTCTTCTTCCTCGAATTCCACAATTACGACCTCGACGCCGCAGTTTCCACTTTCTTGGACAACGAAAACGCCGCCGCCGCCACCGTCACCGTCACCGTCACCGTCACCGTCACCAACTCAGTCCAGCCCTCCCACTCGCTCTCGCCGTCTCCGTCACACTCGCCCGAGTACTCGCCCTCCCAGTCGCCCACGCGCTCTCGCAGACCAAGCTAAACTCAACCACGACGACATCGCCAATGCTATTAAGAGTCTCACCGGTCACAGATATGTTGACTCTCAGGTACTTCAACTTCCCTAACCTCCTAATCTCATGCTTCAACACGAAGAGTTTGATTTTCTTCAACAGAGATTTCAACTTGTTCATGTTCAATTGCTGGTGTGGCTTTAACTTTGCTACTGGATTCACACACTTGTTAGAATTAGGCACATAGACAATGTGCGAAGAAATTTGGCTATAGATTAATCCAATTTCCTATTCCTGGATTGTGTAATGGTGTGTTGATTACTTCTTGCTACTTGTCGATTTTGCAGGAGATTACAAAGGAAACATGGTTGCTCACCGAGGAAGGGAAGACATATGCTGTTCATCGAAAGCCAGAAGTGCGGCTCTTCCTGTCCATACCGCAAGAGGGCATCACGAAAGATGAATTGCAGGTAATGCTTCTATGCATTCTTCTCGTGCTTGTGGTTTTTATGTAGTGAGTGATGTGCTGGTATTTGAAGGTGGGATGTTTTAATGCAGAAAAAGTTTGATGCATCGGTTTTCAAAATAGCTTACGCCCAGGCTGCAAAGAATAAATGGGTGGACTTTGGAAAGCAACTAGTGACCAGAAAGGTAACCTCTTACTCAGAAATCTCACTGCACATTAGTATCTTTTAGATTCTTTTTTGTACGGCATGTAGAGGCTATGAATTTCATGGAATTTAACCTAATCCAGTGATGTGTTTCAATTTATTAACAGAAGTTGGCCTTCTTTATATAGGATGATGGGTGATACTTGTATGTGTTTGCTTAGAAATAATGAAGATTTTTTTTTTTTTTTTTGATTTGGAGCTCTTGGAATATATACTTCATCCTCTAATGTTAGGAGTCCTTCATGTTGATTGATTAAGATCCACCCAAAGAACTTGGCATTAGGAAAAACAAACTAAAATCTGATATTTGCAAAATCTAATGACTGTTTCTATTTTGTATTAATTTTTCTCTCTGTTGCTGCCGAGTTTATTGTGTGGTTTCATTGGTATTTCTAATCATTCATTTTTCTTATTTTATGTTGGGTCTGCTCATTCTCCTTCTATCTGTGTTCTTTTTTTTATTTTTTTATGTTAGAGATTCTGGTGTATTTGATTTCCACAAATGTTGTTCAAATGTTTGGTGGCACTATCTGTTGTCATGTTTTGTTTCATTTTTGTCTATCTATTACTTTAATTTTTTTTATCATAATATTCTCCTTGTGCTTGTTGTATCTTCATCAACTGTGCTAGCCAACTGCATGAGTTTGATTACAGGTACCTCAACTTAATGATTTTTTATATGTTAACTAATACCATTGGTTATTTGATGTTCATATATCTCTAGCTCACTAAGAACCATAAGTTTCAATCTTCCTATGGTATCAAGGCTGGAATTAGCTAGCATCCCTGTGATTAAATTTAGTCTATCATATATCTTGTTGTGTTTGTTGTAAAGCTGGTCTGAACTGTAAAGTGCAGCCATGTTTTTAGTACGTACTGCTCCCATAGCCAATCTAAGGTGCCTTATATAATCATGTCTACGTCGAGGATTATAAAAGATCACCCATTATGAAGCAGAATATGTAGAGTTAAGCCTGCCTATTGTCTATGATGTATAACAAAAATTCTTGTTCCGGAGAAAATCTGTCATGTTTTTGCATGAGTTGAGTATACCCTTCTCTTGGTGACATATACTGAGCAGTCAAATACAGAATTTTTGTTGCACTCAATATTTCTTGTGCCAAACAAGAAACTCAAATATCACTGCTATATTTGACCAAAAAAAAAAAGGAATATGACTGCTATAAGATTTGTTTGGACAAGAGATCAATTATCTGCTAGAAGTCTGACATATTTTTCCGAATTGTAAATTTTGTTTTTGCTTTTGTAAATCGTTTTTGTCCTTTCGCGTATAACATGAGCTTTTGACCGCATGAGCTTCATTTTTCTTCGATGCAGTCAAATACAGAATTTTTCAACTTCTTCATGAGCTTCATTGATTATAGTTCAAAAATATCCTACAACATCAATTTTTCAGTGGTTTGCATATATAGGTCCAAGTGTCCACTATGCAGTAGTTCATTTTTTTTTTTTTTATGTAATCTACGAGAACTTGATCGAAATCCATTTATGAATGATTCATTTTCGGGTTCATCTATGATCTATACTACAATGAATGAAGTGAATACAAAAAAGCTATACACTTAAATACGTATAGGATTAATGGTACTGTACTAGATGTTACACTCCTCATACCAGTATCATTACGGTATAAACATAAACAGTTCAATGATCCCAAACTCAAGAAAAAGAGGAACGTTGATCATCACAATCTGTTTTGGCTCCTTCATGGATTACACTGAAGAACTAGACCGTGTGTTTGTCAATTAGTACTGGACTAGAATTTTAAACTTTTTACCTACCATTGAGGTTAGAAAATTGAGACAATATAGCAGTTCCAGATTGATCATTGATAGTCTGTTCTGTAGGGGGGGCTTCTTCCTCCAGGATAGCAGCCGGGAGAGGAACGGAAGCAGCAGCAGTAGGAGCGGCAGCAGCAGCATCAGTAGGAGAGGCAGATGCAGCATCAGCGGAGGGGGTAGCATTAATGCTGTCATCTTCGCCCTTTCCTTCGGTGAATGCCTCTTGAAGCTGCAGAGCATACTCCAAGTTCCACAGCACATCTCCCATCGTAGGCCTATCCACACCGTGCTCTAACAAGCACTTCTCGGCAGCCTCACCAAACTTCTTCATGGATTCAGGGTTGATGGTTCCAATGAGGAGAGGATCGACGATCTTTTCCAGCAAGCCTTTTCTCTTCCACTGCATTCCCCAGTCTGCCAAGTTGACTTGCTCTCTTGGAAGTGCTGGATTTATAGCAGGCCTAGCGCACAATGCCTCGAGCATGACAACTCCGAATGAGTAGACATCGGATTTGTCTGTCAGTTGCTGCCTCCTAAAGTACTCAGGGTCCAAGTACCCAAAGCTTCCCTTCACAGCGGTACTCACATGGTTCTGTCCCATTGGCGCATCTTTAGACAACCCGAAATCAGCAACCTTGGCAGTGAACTGGTCATCGAGAAGGATGTTTGTTGTCTTCACATCGCGGTGAATGATGCCTTGTGCTGTGCCCGTATGAAGGTAGTGAAGCCCGCGAGCAGCACCAATGCAGATCTCTAGTCTTTGCTTCCATGACAGTGGTGCCAAGTTCTTACCATACAGATGATCCCTGAATGGTCCATTTGACATGAACTCATAAACCAAGATCATCTCTTGGTTTTCATCACAATAGCCAATTAGAGAGACCAAATGCCTGTGCCTGAGCTTTGACAACATTTGAATCTCTGTTTGGAACTCTGTAATCCCCTGTTCAGATTGTGGATTTCCTCTCTTGACAGCAACACTAATCCCATCATCAATCACGCCAAGATACACATTGCCAAATCCACCAACACCAATGATTTTGTTCGAGTCGAAATTGTTGGTAGCTTCCTGTAACTCCGCGAGAGAGAAGAATCGGCCAAGGCCCATAGAGGAAGAGTACATGCTCTTTCCCACTGAATTCTTGCTTGACATAAAACTGCTGTCTCCAGCATGTACAGGAAGTAACCAAGAAGAGAAGCTGTTCCTTTTCTGCCAATCTTGAGGTCTCTTCTTCCATTTGTACACCATTGCCCCCAGTCCAATAAAGGCTCCAAACATCAAACCAAATCCGACTGCAGCCACCGCTCCCTTGTGAACACCTCCGCTGCTATCTTTTGATTCTTTTCCATCGACTCCGAACTCTCCATCCAAACTATTAACAGAATTGCTTATTTTCATAACCTCCAAACCATTTAGAATGGCATCCTGAGCACCACTCCCCAATTTAGACGGACCAATCTGGATTGAAAGCACATCTTTTATCAATGAAGAGTTGACCACAATGTCCTTGTAGAATGGAATTGCCAAACCGTTGACGGTTTGTGACAAATCCAAATCACTTATTGCCATCTGCCCATTGATGTAGACATTGAAGTAAAGATTACCAAGTGTTTTGCTCACAATGTCGCAGAAATGCAACCGGATCAAGTAACCATATGCATTTTCAGCCTGAAAGTCCCATGTCACATTGAACTTTTGATTGCTGACACCGGCATCTTCCATATGCGCAGCAGTTGCATAAACTATTGGTGGAGCTATTTGGGGTGTGAGCCCTTGAGGATACTTGATAATTTTGGTTTCAACCTTGGCACTTTGGGCCATGTTCTTGGACTTAATGTATGGCTCGTCCGGCAACCAGAACCGTCCTAATGTGTCATTGACCGGGGTCACTAGAGGTCCTCCCACGTTAATCCTGTACATATATTCGTATCCAAATTTGGACAACCCCTGGAACTGGCTCACTGGCTGAAGGTTGTTAGCCGTGTCTGAGATGAGATAATCAGGAGCTGAAACCACCTCAATTGCATTGATGAATGCCGCGGAGTTCTTCTGGGGAGAGAACTTGATCGAGAATTGCTGCTCGGTCACGTTGAGAAGGTACTCCTTGCGAACAACTTTGATGGTGTTGTTGTTAGCGGCCTCGTTGAAATTGAAGCTATGGAGCAAAGTGTACTTATCTGTCATGACATTGAAAGTTGCCTTCTGAAGATCAGACACAGAGTTTTGAATGGGATAGAAATAGAGGCGAACCCAATGCCACCCAGGACTTCCCATGTGGAACGTATAAGTGGCTTCACTTGTGAAAATCCTTGCGGTTTTGTAAAGAGGAGAAGGCACATCTGCCTTGTCATCTGACACCTTGTTATCATCATTTGCTTTCAAATGTTGCGATGATTGTGAATCAGTCTTGAAGGTCCTTCCATCGGGTAGTGTGGGAGCGCTTGCAGCACCGCAGCTGATGAGGAAGTTGTCTTGGGGGGTGAAGGTGGTGGGGGAAGGGTCAGAGAGGACAATGGTGGGGTTGTAGAGAAGTGCATAGACAAAGACCAGGAGGATAGCCATCATGTATCTTGACGTTAATGATGATGACAATGATGGCAAGGAGGATAGAAAAAGATACTTCTTTTTGGGTTCTTTTGGTGTCTTTTCTATCTCCATCCCTCCTGGGTGAGGAGGTTTGAGCAGAAGAGAACTCGGGAAATGTATTGTTGAAAAGAGAGGTCTTTGTATCTATAATTGCTATTTTCTTTGTTGGGTTTGTATTTTATATTTTTCTGAATTTTATTTTTTTATTTTTTATTTTCAAATGGTTCTGTTATTGTTTTGTTGTTATAAGTGGAGAGGAGAAGGTGACAGCCGACAAGGGCTGTGAAATCCCAAGAATGTGGCAATGTTTGTGGAGAGATATAGCTTTGCCTTTGCTTTGGAAGTTTGTTTTCTTTGATACGTACTCTATTTTTAGTAATCGAAGGGAAGTTCAACGGTAAACCATAGACTAACTCTGAATCGTTTCCACACAAAAAAAAGAGACTAACCTTGAAATGGTCAATAACTGTTTCTCTGCCCTCCTCTTTCTTCTATAATCTACTGCTAAATAAGGCTATGGTACATCTAAGGTTCTCTCCCTCTGACTAATACTCAAGCAGAGTATAAGAGTGTGAAGTGGCGAAGTAGCAGATAGAGATTATATCTTTTGATGTACGAACATGCATAAGAGATTTTCATCGTTGAAGTCTAAATAATATTTTGAAATCCATATCTTTTGGTCTTCATCTTCCAACTCCAAAAAGAGTAGAGGAGTGTGAAGTGTCAAAGTAGCAAAAGAAAGAAAAGATATAAGAGAAGTAAGCTCCTATTGGCTTCTGGGGTTTAAGCATTTTCGCTTCAATTCTGTGTATGTAAATATCATATGCGTATCTTTCTTCACTTCATCATTCAAGAAGTCCAATCAGGTTTGGGAAATTTTAAAAAAAAAAAACATGCTCTCTTTTTCTCTCTCGAGAGAAACCCTAAGGCCGCAGCCGGCCTTCCTTGGCTGCGACGGCGCTACAAATCTCTTGACTCTCTTTAGAGAGGTTTTCCGGCTACGTTGTACGCTGTGTCTCGGTTATTTGGAGTTGGAAGGGGGGCAGCACTTCTCTTTCTTCTCCCCTACCTGACGGCGACGGAGATTGGCTTCGTTGAGGTCCCAAGATGCTGGAGTTGGCTCGAGTTCGTCCTCTTGAGGGACCGAAGCCTCTGAGGGCAGTCAGATTGGCTGCGTTAACGCAAGATCTCTCACTTTCAATCTCGTCGGTGTTGGGCGATGTTGGAGGGGAATTCGTTGATGGCTGGGTTGCTCAAGATCTGGGCTCAGACACAATCGGGGGCTTCTGGGATGTGACTGCTTGCTGGGATCAAGTCGGCGTTGTCGGCGTGATGCATTGTCCAGGTGGTTGTTTTGGACCAGGATTAGCTTTAGGCCGGGGAATGGCTACGGACACGGCTGTGTTTGTTCATTTTCATGGTTTGGAGGTGTTCGCTCAAAAAATAGTCTCGGACACGTGTCACTCGGCCGAGGTCTTCTTAGCTTACACGTGTCCTTCTGGCTTGGTGACGTGTGCGCGGGCGTGCCAACTCGCGGCCGAGGGGCCTAGCGAGGTTTTGATCTAGGTCACAGAGTTTGCGCTGATCTGACTTCTAATCAGTCGATTGTGGGCCGAGGAAGGATCGATCTCGGCCACGGGGTTCTCTCTGCCTTGGATGCAAGGACTTTACACAATTCGGCTTTGCTAGCCGGAGTGTTCGTGCTGTGCCACTCGGTGAGTGAATGTGAAAGTGCGAGTGATAATTGATAAATCTATAGGATCCAGATACTCACAGGTCACAGTAAAACAAAATCAAAATATAAGGTGTTACCCTGATGTCTTGATTCAATACGAGTTCGGACGAAGAAACGTATGAACTCTAAAAACTTGTTTATATGATTTTCTTGATATGATTTGTGAAAAAAGTAAGTGCAGGAAAAATAACGAGCAAGGAATTAAAGAACGACAAAATAAATATGCAAGAATGTAAAGGGCAGGAAAGACAAGAAAAATACCAGTAAGTAAAATAATTGACGATGGATAATTTAGATTGATAGAATGTAGAGATGCGATAGAGAATTTGAGAATGTTGAATTTGTATTGAGCTGTTGTGTTTTTGGTCGTGGACCTTTAACAAAGATGTCTACAGCCCCTTTTATAGTACAGAATAAATAAAACAAATACAGTCTCAACTTTAATTGTGAGATTGGATTGATTACAAATTGGATTCTATGAATAAAATTCCTTTGATGTTCATAACTGGCAATCAACCATCATGACTCATCAACGATTATTTTTGTAACAGACCATCATGGCTCTTCGATGCTTATTTTTGTAACGGCCACACTTAGTGCTGCAATGTTTCTGAACGTAGAATTTGTCATTCAGTAGCTTTTATTTGCTCATAATGTCCTGCCATCAGTGTCTCTGGCCAATTGAAATGACATTGGATAAGACTTTCTCAACCACAAGTAAATCAAAAATCGACTCATGTGAGCCGGATCTCGGCTGAGGTGAAGCAAGTCAGACCTCGGCTAGAGGGAGCCAGGCTAAAGTGAGCCGGGACTCGGCTGAGGTGAAGTAAGCCGGACCTCAGCTGGAGTGAGCCGAGTCTGGCCTCGGCTGGAGTGAAGTGAGCCGGACCTCGGCTAAAGTGAGCCGGGCCTCAGCTAAATATTTATTATATCATGGCTCACTATGACCCAGACCTGCTTAATGTGGGACCCGGCTTAACGTCACGTAGGCCTTGCCAAATTTAGGTTCAAACAGGAGGATGAAGATGATGGCGCGGCGGCCCTGACGGTGAGCGTCGGCGGTGACGTGGCAGGTGGCTTTTGGCTAGAAAGACACATGTGGGCTCAATGGGTTAGGGATTTGGTTTACCCTACTCTTTGGGCCTGCATTTGGATTGGTTGGGCTTCTTGGGCCTTGCACTAGTTGGTGGGCCTCAGCTTTGGGCATACTGGCCTAGGGTCTCAAGTGGGCTGTATTACCCTTGTGCTATGGGGCTGGGTCTCCATGGCCTATAGCACTGTTTAAATTTTGTTCGGGTCACAAAAACCAGAGCCTTAGTTGAAACCAATTTTATGTCTGCTTCGAGGTTTCTTGGTTTTTGTTAGAATAAAGGTGCGTGGACTTCCTAAAAGGTGGGTGTACTCGGGATTTTTTGGGGTTTTATTCTTCTAGGATAAGATTTCATGAGGTTCTAAGGAACGATTCTTTCTGTCGACCCCATAGGGGTGTTTTGTTTTTGTACTGCTTGCTGAACTTAATGAAAGAGTTGACCTATTTTCGATCAAAAAAAAGGTTTGGGAAATTAAAACCATATTTTTTTTTGTCCCATACCACTTCTAATATCTCTTTGTGTTAAATAGATTTTTTAAATCTTCGGTCTAATCTAAGAGGGATGTACTGTATTTAGATTTCTAAGGTGTTTTAAAGACCTTTTTGGACTTGTAAAATCTGTGGGTATTCAATTATGATTTAACAAGACTTCTAAAGAGTTGTTGCAAGTATTAGGGTATTCAATTTGGATTTGTAAAGGGAGATTTTAATTCCATAAAAATCTGAAGGTATTCAAAAAATCTACAAATTCTCTAGAATTTTTTAAAATAGTGAACTCTTATAGATTTTAGAGCCTCGGGTATAAATACCAAATCTCCAAACAAATCCAACATCTCCACCAAAGATTTCCACAATATTCTTTTTTCAAAGCAGCTCGACGTAGGTACGTGAAACCTCTTCTCTCTTTTCTAGGGTTTCTCTTCTCTCTTGTTTTTTCTTGAAATTTGGATCTCTTTTCTCTTGTTTCAATCCTTTTCTTTGCTCTTGAACATATTGCTATTATATGTATCCATATTTTGATCACCTATGAATTGCACCATAAGCCCTAGGTTGACTTCAGTAGGTAAAGTTGCTATTACTACAGGAGGAATTTGATCAGTTTCAGTTTAATTGTATGTGTATATCAATGTTTTAAAACGCCAAGACATAACTAGATAGAGGCATTTTAAGGAAAGCCTCACTAATGCGTTAGCCTTGAGACGAAAGGCATATGTCTTACTGTATAAAGGACATGTATGTATGTAATTATAAGGTTAAGAGGTTTATATATAAAGCACAAAAAGTATAGCAAAAAAACATTGTTAATTGTCAATCATTCATAAAAGTTAGCTAGAACCGTATGATTCAACAAAATCACTCAAATTTACTATATACTAAAGGTGAGTTACTGTTTCTAAGGGTCTGAAATGGAGTGACGCTTTTGCCCTATCTTTTTTCTTAAGTTACATCTCTGCCATTCACTCTAGGTATAAAAACTCTGCCGACAGTAGAAGACTAGAAGGTTTAGGTTTCTTCGCTCTCTCGCTCTCCTCCCTCTCAACTTGATAGTAGTGCTAATTTTTAGCGCATCGAAGAAGAAGAAAGAGAAGAAAGGGAAACATAGGACTTCCGGGAGAGAGAGAGAGAGAGAGAGAGAGAGAGAGAAGAGAGAGAGAGAGAGAGAGAGAGAGAGAGAGAGAGAGAGAGAGAGAGAGAGAGAGAGGAGAACATAAAGAAAAGTCAAAAGGTCTGATCTTGCTGAGACAACAACGAAGAAGAAGAACGAAAGTTTGTTCTCATAATCTCATCATCATCAAGTTCGATCCCCTCTGATTCAGTAGAAGAAGAAGTCGAAGAAGTTTCTTCCTGTTTTTTTTTTTTTTTTGTCTGTTGAGTTGGGAGAAGTCGGAAGATTCAGAATTTTGATTCTATTTGAGATTATCATACGAGTATATAATGAAATCCAAGATTCAAAGTTGAAATTTCAAAGAACAAGCATGATCTTTCTTGGTTGTAATTGTACGAGAATTATAAGTTCTCACTTGTAACTTAGCAAGTTTTTTTTTTTTTTTTTTTAACTTTGTCAAGGGAAACCCAAAGGCTTCCTAGGCCCAAGATAAACCCCTTCGGCGCATGTGAAATGCTTCAACTGTGCATTGCAGCACAGTGCCTTGCCACTTTTACAGGTTCAGGGTTCAAATGTAGGTTGTGGAGCACACCCAACTAGGCAAGAACCACTAGGCCACTTGCAGTGGTTAACTTTGCAAGTTAATTACTGCAATTACTAACACTACGAATACGGTCATTGAAAGTTTGAAACAGAACACTGATTCTAATTTTAAGTTTTCTCAATCCAAAATTAAAGAGTGATATATTTATGGAATATAACAGCAAATTAACAAGTAAAAACCATTATATATATGTTCTGCAAGGTTGGAATATCTTGTATGCAGGTTTGTCAAAGAATCATAATCATTGCTACCTTGTAATTAGACCTGTAAATGATCGGATCGACTTCAATCCAAATCTGTTTACTTGAAAAAAAAAAATCAATCCAAACCCGCTCATTAACCCGACGGATCATTGATAGCTTGATCTAAATCCGTATCTGCCGGATAACGAATACGCGATCCGCTAATCTAACCCATTTATATTTCAAATATTTTAAAATTTTAAATAGTAATATTAAATTTATATCATGATACCTCATAAGATATTAATAAAATATTAAAACAACATAAAAAGTATCACCAAAAATAGAATTACATTATCAAAATTCTTGATGCTTCTTGGAATCTTGGGTGATGGACTGTCCCTTAGATTTCTGCAAAATATTTGTATTAGAAATTCTTCATATTCTATATTTTATATTTTAAAAAAATAATAATATATTAATAAAAAAATATATTTTATTATTAAGAAAACGGGCCGGATCATTAAAAGATCGGATCGACCTAAATGTGTATTTGATCCGTTAAATAAACGGGTTAAAGGATTCGGATCATTAACGGATCAACAGATCAAAATTTTCGATCCAAACCTGTCTAATAGCCACGGATCTGGAGCGCTTCCGGATCAAAATCCGGTCCATTTGCAGGTCTACTTGTAATACCTAAGATGAAAAAAAAAAAAAATGAAAGCTTAAGTGGGGATTTGTATGCAGGTCTAGTGTGCAGTTCATTTACTATTGATGCGTCCCATATGAGGTCCTGAGTAGCTCAAAAAATAAAATAAAAATCACCCAAGATCTTAAGTATTCTTTTGTTTTTCGTATTATCATTGAAACGAATGGTACATGTATTATTGAACTATAGCATAATTATAACCATAATTTTTCTAATCTAAACTAGTTTTTCTCCAAAAAAGGATTGCTCTCTGCAGAGACGAACAAAGAGAGGCATCCAGTCCGAGGCCGACTTTCAGCGATTTCCTTCTTGTCCGGTGACATCGCTAACATGGTGATGATGCCAAATGGGTGATGGAAGGAATATGGTCTATTGACATCTGATTTTGCTTTGCTTGTCGTTTGGCAGAGAGGGTTTTCAGATTTGTTTGGATTGAAGCAGCGGCGGACTAGCTGCATGCTCACTGATTCAGGAAAGACGAGGACGGTGGCAGAATGGATTCGGTCCCATATGGCTGCGGAGGCTATGCGGGCACCATTGATGAGACTTCTTGCGGCTTGGATGTAAAGGGATTCGTCCTTGGATCTAACTATGATGCAGGAGAACTCTTGATGGCGGCGCATGATGGTGGTCTTTCTTGAGGCAAGATAACAGCTTGTGGTAACAGGACCCACCCCGGATTTCACCTTGAAAATCCAAGGTGGCCCTGTGGGGCCCACCTCAGAAAAAATTCTACCAAAAATTTGGCAGAACTCCATCTAAAAGTGGACTACCCAAAAACCTGTAGAAAGACATTTACACTTCTAAAATAATCCACCCTTATTCTTCTAGAGCCGCCCTTGCTCTCCCATTTCACAAACAATTCTGAACTTAAGAATATTAATCTCATAGGTTATCAGAGCAATCTAATGTACAAGCGTATAAGAGAATATAATATAAGATAAAGGACCGATACTTTTATAATGTGGAAGCTATGACAGCTATGCCTCAACCCCAACTACGCTCGACCTCAAGCTAAACTGGCCTGCAAACTGGGCATTTAAAACCGAAGGGCCCAGGGGAAAACATTTAAAAATCGTTAGAGTGAGTGGACGAAAAATAAGTAATTTCGAATGAATAAGTAAAACTTAATGATTTCCCAAGTTATTCTCTAAAACCTCGCATGCAGTAACAATCTTAGAAATACTTTTAATCATTATCTTTACAGCAATCTTAATCAAGTAAAAAAAATAGAGCATCTTGCAATCTCTTAAAATCTCATCCTCACTCCTTTTTAAAACATCATTTTCAAGAGATTCGTTTGATGACTAGAAAGGACTGTTGTCTAGTCATCTCATGCCATCTGGGAGAGACTGCCACCCAAGTGAAGCATCGGAAAGGACTGCCAACTGGAATAAGAGGCGGTGGATAGAAGGGACTGCCAACTAACCACAGGTAGTTAGAAAGGACTGCCAACTAACTACCTCATGTAATCTGGAAGGGACTGCTAACTAGGTGATGCATCGAAAGGAACTGCCAAACGGGATATAATCTGGAAGGGACTGCCAACCAGACTATTACCTAAAAGGACTGCCAACTAGGTAATGCATGCATGCGCTGACTGATAGCCTCCTCAATAAACTAGAAACAACCTCTTTCAAGTACTTGCTTTTGGAAAGAAACTCGATATTACTTCAATAAGTCATTAATATTTCACTGAAAGCATAGCTCAGGATTATCTCGCTAACTCAAACCTCAATATCTCAATAAATCCTCGAAAGCATAAATCAAATACTATGTAAATCAATAAATGCTTTTGGAAAGAAATCTCAATCTAACTTCAAGGCTGATAAGTGCGGAGCTCAAAGCTCAATAAATCTCGATAATTCAATCATGCTCAAATATTCGATGAAACATTCGTACTCGTGAATCCTCATAAAAACCGATATTCGAAATCAATAATTCTTATAATATTTTCTTAGTCAATCACTTCCCGAAAATCATTTCCCAACTCAATAACTCATAAATAAATAGCTTGAAAAATCTACTGAGAGCCCTCGGGAAGGAAATCCACTAAAAAATCCCTTAACTCATAGAGCATAATAAATCTCAAGAAATCAAGCTCATAAAATCATAACACTCAATAATTCAAATAATAAATTAAACCTCAATCGGAAAAATAATAATATACTGCATGCACATTTAATTTAAAATAAATTTCCACTCACAGTACTATTTAGGCAATCAAGCATACGAGTTCCTTCATCGAGCAATAGCTCAGTATATCGCCCTGTACACAATTAAAATTCGTGAATAATGATTCGGCAATTAAATATGATTCCTAAAATCAAATCCTCATAATCATATCTTCACTTCTTCTCGGATTCAACCCAAATTATACCACTAATACCAATTCGTTAATTTAAAGGTTCCAAGGCAGAATCGAGAGATATCCGACGGTCGTATTTTCGTAAATCAATATTCGAAACTCACAATCTTTGAAAATTCCTAATAAATTCAAAACCTCACAATCTTCATCAAACTTCATACTACAATATTTGTAGAATTTAATGGGCTAAAAGCTGAAGTCAAATAGCAGCCGGAGGCGCCGCCACGAGCCTGCTACAGTGACAGCGCGTGGGATTCATGCGCCACCGTCGCCAGCTCCGATGGCCACCAAATTTTGGTAGCACAATCATCTCATCATTCCAAACACTTTTCTCCACTACCACAAACCGAGAAAACAACTAGAACTAGGTCAACAATTATAGAAACAGTAACCCAATTTGAGTTTCAAAGATCAAACCTTCAATCCATCGTTTTCTTTGCGTTTTCTGGAAGAAAGCTTGGAGGAATGTGGTCTACGGCTCAAGCTTGCAAAATAGGCCAAGAAACTCCGCCTGGGTTGGTCGGACTCTGGAAAATTTTCCAGAAAACTCGAGCTGCTACAGTAAACTTCACGGCATCGGTTCTTCCTTTTCCGGCCACGGCGTGACGACCGACGACCACTAGCGTGATGAGGAAGAGGAGACGCGTCGGTGAAGCTTTGTTTCATGTCATTTGGTGGCCTGAGTTGAGAGAACAGAAGAGTTGCAGAGAAGAGAGAAACCGAGAGAGCTCGGGGAAGAGAGAGAGAGAGAAAAATAAGCAGGGGAGGGGGGAAAAAGAAAAATTACCGGACCACAGTAGAAATTCGAATATATACCATCTACTTGCTACAGTAATTTTCATATTTCCCTTATAACTCTCGCATACTAACACCGATTTTTACGTACCACATATGCACGCGCTCGGTTTAACATCCTCTACAACTTTCATGAAGAACATTTCCTCAAATTTTGACCTAAACAAAAAATTAACATTTAGGGTCACTAAAAGTACCGAAACGATAGTAAAAGTGAAAGTAAATGTCGTTTGCTATCCAAATGACTAGTAAACCGGTGAATTCAGGTTCAGGACGTCACATGTGGTGGTGGTTTACGACAGGGTGGACAATTGTCGGCGGATGAGTGGTGTGCAAGCTGTGGAGATTGGATGAAGCTGGGCTTTTATTGTTGGGCCTAAGACTTGGCAGTCCAGGTCTTACGTTTCTAAGCACTCTTGTGTACCTATGTTTTTTTGCCCAAATTTAAGTTTTATTTTTTAGACTTAGCCTATTTACTATATTTTTTCATAGTGTGTAGGCTTGCTTTTAAATAAGTGAGCACTAGTTGTCAAATAAGTGATGCTAGCATGCCACGTCCTAGACTTGCCCATAGAGTTGGCAAGGGAAGTATGTATCCGTGCCATTCTGGCTTGAGTTGAATGAGAATTGATTTGTGTCACGCCCCAAATTTTGAATATAGGAATTCAAATCCGAAACACGAAAACTTAACCAAATGCTCGAAATACATAGAAACTTTTTCAAATAAATATGAGCAACAACAAAACGTCAATAAAGACTCGATCACTTAAGTCGAATATCACAACAACAAGTGTTTACAAAACTCGAGAGTATAATATACAATGTACATGCTCACTAGGAGCATACCAAAAACAGCAGTACACTAACAAAAATAGGTTTTGAACCTACACTGCTGCAACCACGCCCTCGGACTCAGTCCTAGTGGTCCTCACCTACAGGAATAACCGCTACACCATGGATATGCACCGGGATTGTAAACAACAAACCCAGTAAGCTTTTTAAGCTCGCATGAGTAAACTCAATTAAAATGACTCACGTCACCATGCTTATAATTTCTCAGCTCGTGAGATAAATTAAAGCAACAACATTAACTCCACAAAACACAACCAAACATACAATCACACTAGGTAAAAATTAGTAATCCCTGCATAGAAAATTTAGTTCAAGAGATCACCAAAGTCACACAATTCAAATTATAGCAACTCCTGCATATAGTATAGTTTAGGAGATTATTTAAAATTCAACCATTAGAAGGAAAAGGAAAATCAATGAAGAAGTCAAACAACTCACACTAAAGTCAATGATCGCCCATCAACTCCAACTAAAGTCGATAGTCGATGATCATCCATCAACTTCGACTAAAGTAGATGATCACCCAGCAACTCCCAATAAACACCAGATCCGAAGATCAAAAAACATTTACAAAGAATTCCACATGACTCAAAATGTTACCCCAACTCGATTACTCTTTCAACACGACAAATCAACAATCCCATGATATAACGTATTTCCACAAGGATCAGTAAACGCATAAAACCACATTATGAATAATTCACAATTCATTCGCACATCACAATGTCACGCCATCCATATATATATTCCATGTAAATATATATATATATATATATATATATATAGACACACGTAGTCATTCACGCAAGAATGACGACTAATACCAACTATAGTTCATACGTATTAAAATCAAGAAATTCATTTTATACTAAAATTCCTTTTCTTACCTGTGAGCCGTAGCCCTATGAACTGTAGTCAATCGAGTTCATATTATTTCAAACAAATCTTTATTTTCAAAACGATTTACAATTATCAATCAATTCCGACAATTAAATAACTCGGTTCGTAATTGAACCACGTGAGATTTGCTCATCTCTAACTCTAGCTGCGTCTTCTGTACAACTCAAAATCACAATCGCAACCGTCCTCTCAAACAAAACCGTCAATCACCTAATCAAATACGATCCTAATTTAGCAATTGATTCATAACACACTTTAACGACGATCCAACAGTCGGATTCTCACTGATTGCCATCCTATCAAAATTATATGAATCGAAGATCCAACTTAGGATCCTCGCGGATTGTAAACCGAAGATAACGTGTAAAACCGAAACCCTAGCATGCATCAACTTTCTCCAAAATGACCTTATAATATATCAAAACGACCGTACCGATGCGTAGATAAATAAACTGAAAACAGAACACAAAAAAGATGCTGGATGCACCGCCACAAGTGGCGGGTCAGCACGTGGTCAATGATGGCGGTCAACGCCGGGTCAACCACCTCCGATGCAAAAGTCGTCAACTACAAACTTGTTCATATAGAAGAGATGAGAAACCTTCATACCTAGAGCTAAGCGAGATTCGGTCTAGATCACCCTAGATCAAGCTTGGAAGTTGAATTAATCTCGGTCGTCTGATCATGTTTCCAGATTCAACCAGAGCCATCTAAATCCTCAAACCTTGATATTTCACTCTACACTTTGAATTGTCCTTCAAGGTGGGTATGAGCGTGATCTAGAGGAGAAGACGTTTCCAGAAAGCTGGCGATCGGCCTAAGGGGATGCCGGAATAGGGAATTCCGGTCGGATGCCGAAAACTTCGACCGTGGGAGATCCGATCTACTACTTCTGATTGTTGTCGTCAACGGCGAGCACCAAAGGGCAGTCGAAGACGTTGGTTTGAGTTCTAAGCCAGTGGTTGCGTCGCCGTTGGTAGCCCGAGGTGAAAGATCCTGTCGGGTTGGGATGCCGGGTTTCATACCGGGTCGGGTCGCTCAGAGGAGAGAGAACAGAGAGAATTCTGGGGGAGAAAATGGAAAAAGGAAAATTTTGGGGTTTTATGAAAAATCCCGGAATTGTTGCTATTTATATAAATTCCCAACTTTTCAATTGATCATAACTTTCTCATACGAACTCCGATTTCCGTGATCCATATATCCACAAACTCGTATCGACGCGTTCTACAACTTTCATGAAGGAAGTTTTCAGAGAAACCCAACGTATAAAAAGCAACCTTTGCGCCTCCCCTAAAACCATACTTTTCGAATAAAAATTCATCCAAAACACTTATGCTCCATCCATAAACCACATAATCGTACCAACAACCACTAAATTAATTCTCGAAGCATTTAGGAATTAATAACGAATTTTCGGGGTATTACAATTTGCAAAAAAAAATAGCATAATTATAAACCAATAATCTGATACCCAAAAGTTATTACTCCACCTTAGAAATCTGCGATCTTGATCAGTTACCAACCCAAATTTTGCTGATCTTAGCTCTGAAGATATTGAGTTGTTCATTGATGCGTTGTCAAACCAAACTTGAAATATTCAAACTTTGTCATTTTTAATGTCTAAGTCTACACATCAATTGCCCATCCAATCCAAAAACAAATTGAGCCTTGGAAGCTCATGATTTTCTTTGTTATGAATAATTATGACAATGGTTTTTCAACTCCATTTGAAATCACAAGTTTTTTCATCTTGACAGTTTCTTACCCTAGTCACTCAATAAGAGATGAACATTTACCAAGCCTCAAAATCTTTCAATATCTTTAATGGTTCTCACTTCTCGGTGCTTATACATGACTCTAGCAATCTTTTACGTCAAACTTAAATATTGATTATTTAATTTCATCACATAAATCTCAAGTTTTTATTCATGTATTGAGCTCTCTAGCTATATGTTCTATTTTATAGCAGATTCCATCACTTCTCTTGATAACTTGTGATCAGAAGATCAATCTAAACTAATTTCTATTGGTTTGTTTTTGGGCTAAATACTGACTACTACCTGTAGTTTAGGTCTAAAAGCAATTTAGTCTCTAAACTTCTAATTTCATCAAGAACACCCTTGCACTTTCAATTTTGATCTAATATGTCCAATTTGTTAGTCTTCCGACAATTGAGTCATTTAACTTGTTGATGTGACTAGATGTTTTATGATGTGGTGTTAAGGAGGCCTGCATAGTCAATTTTGGAGTGAGTCCTACCATTAGAAATCTATCAAATAAATAGTTTTTCAACAAATAATCCAACTATAACTTGAACTCATAACAGAATATTAATGAATTGGACCTATTAGATCAAAATTGAAAGTACATGGGTGTTTTTGATGAAATTAGAAGTCCAAGGACTGAATTAATTTTGGACCTAAACCACAAGGTAGTAACTAGTATTTAGCCCTTTGTTTTTTTTTTTTTAAAGAGGGCCAGTGCAGCTGCCCTTAAGCCTTGATCATTAATGAAACTGCAGAATACATTGGGGGGGGGGGGGGGGGGAAGTGAAACCTGAACCCCAAATTACAGGAAGCATAGAGAGAACATCCGAGATAATAACGAGAGTCTCTACAAAAAGTATGTATTCTAACATGCACTGATTAGTGAAGAGTGCATCTTTGACTACTCTATTCGCTTTACAAAGGTGGTGACATACCGGAAAGTAAATGCTTACTCAAAACCATAATATACAAATAAGATTAGCTTTCCCACTAGCTTTCCCACTATTGGTTTGTTTTGTTTTGTTTTGTTTTTCCACTTAGAGAAGTGTAATGTATTTTTATTATTATTATTTTCCTGAAAAGATACATTTTTAATTTGAGGACAAAATTTAAGTTGAGGGACAAGTCCCTTCGATAATGTTATTATTATTATTTTTTTAATCAAGGAATACTTCATTCATAGAGGTGAATTACCTCATTGTTTACAATCATCTTTAAGTAACTCCATAATGAAGTCTGGAGGTTGTACTAGCCAAACAAATGCATTACTAGCTTCATAGGTTGAGTTTGCTAAACAATGAGCTACTCGATTACAAACCCTTGGAGTATGTTGCACTACAATATCAGTTTTTTGATGAAGTTCTTGGCAATATCATCAATTATGCCCTCATCATGGACATGAGTAAATTGCGTGTCTGCAATACTCGAGACAGCCTCCAAGCAATCTGTTTCGATGACAATAATGCTAACTTGCATTCTTGCCAACAATTTCAAGCCTTCTTTTATAACACAAAGTTCCACTTGTCTTGCAGAGGCTACAGCTGGTATAGGGGTTGCAAAAGCAGCTCTAAAGTTTCCTGTATACCAGCTCAAAAGTTTCCTGTATTCAGCCTCCCAAAAAGAGCAATTTGGATAATATCTGGCCTTGTACAACCTTGCAATCAAGGAGTAAGGATTGGAAAATAATCTCCACTCTTGTTTTTACCAAGCATGGCTAGGTTGTATGCATAGATGTTTTCAAAACCCACTCCACCTTCAAGTTTCGTTAGGCACAATTTCTCTCAACTCTTCCAATGTATTCTTTTCTTGTCATTAGTGTCTTCCCAAAAGAATGATGCACAAAGCTGATGAATGTCATCACAAAGAGTTTTTGGCAATAAGTAGCAATTCATTGCATACAATGGCATAGTTTGAGCCATTGCTTTGATGAGAATTTCTTCTCTTGCTGCACTCGGGATTTTTGTCTTCCAACTACTAACTTCTTTGTTAACTTTTCTTTGATGTAAGCAAAAATGGTAGCTTGGATCTTCCAACTCTCATAGGTAATCCCAGATACTTGTCATGCTTTTTGACACATTTATCCCCCAGAATGGACGCCATTTGTTTTTGTCTATCTTCCTTGACATTATTACTAAAAACCACACTGTTTTTCTGAAAATTCACCTTTTGTCCTGAGGCATTTTCATAAGTATCAAGAATCAATTTGTATTGTAGACATTCTTCATTTGTAGCAGAGCCAAAGAGTACGCTGTCATCTGCAAAGAAGAGATGATGCAAAGTAGGGGCTTGAGGGCACATAGTAAGTCCCTGAATGGTATGTTGTTGCACAGCTTGTGATATCAACGCTGACAACCCTTCAGTGCATAAGATGAACAAATAAGGTGATAAAGGATCACCTTGTCTGATGCCTTGTGTACGTAGGAGTAATTAGAGAAGAAGGCTCTCCATGAAGGAGAATAGAATAAGCCATAGATGTTATGCAATTCATGATGATTTGAATCCATTAAGATGCAAACCCCAACTTTGTTAGAATAGCATGAATAAAAGACCAATCAAGTCTGTAATTAGCCTTAGAAATGTCAAGTTTTAAGGAGAAGAAACCTGTCTCTTGATTCTTTAACTTGTGCATGAAGTGTGTAGCCTCGTTTGCTACTAAAGTATTATCAGAAATTAATCTGCCCGGGACATAGGCACTCTGCAGTGGAGACACAATCTCAGGAAGCCAGGTTTTTTTGCCACAACTTTTGAACTGATTCTGCAAATAACATTGCAGAGAGCTATAGGTCGAAAGTGCATTGCTTCCTTGGGGTCTTTGATCTTTGGTATCAAGCAAAGATAAGTATATATAGTTTGATTCCGGCAACATTTCACCCTGAGTAAGCAAGTTTCTCACTGCCAAACAAACATCATGGTTGACAATACCCCAATATTTTTGATAGAAAAACGGAGACATACCATCTAGTCCCGGGCTTTTCCAAGGGTGCATCTGGAAGAGGGCTGTTTTTGATCTCCTTCGATAAAGTTATTGGAATAAAAGAGTGATAACATATTTCCAAAAAACAAAAAAAGTGATAACAATCAAACTTCGGGGGTGAAATCGCCATTTCCTCTCCACTTTCGCTTTTGTTATTTCAATTTCCGAGTGAGAGTAAAAGAGTAAATCAGTAAATGAGTATAGCTTGCTTGCTTGATAATACAGCTTCCCTACATAAGGTAAAAACCGAAGCTTTATTAGACGCAGCAGCACCTCCTCTCAGATTTCTTCTTCTTCTTCTTCTTCTCCCCAAAAAACCTCGAGAACCCATTACTCCTCCCCAGCACCGCCGCGCGATGACGTCGACAGAGACAGAGGACGCCGTACGACGTCGCACCGCCATCACCGATTACCGGAAGAGGCTGCTCCAGCACAAGGAGCTCGACTCCCGAGTCCGCGCAGGTTAGATTCGCACCCTCTTCTATCCAATTACAAATGTTCCCAATTTGTTCAATTTTTAGTCTAGGGTTTCGATTCACCCGATTTTCAATTCACCCGATTTTGTGCCCTAGCTGTGAATTTTGGTTCTGGGCTGTGGGTTTCTGTGTGAATTGGGAAATTTAGAAATTTGTTTGGGTCTGAATTTCTCGTTTTTTCGGGTTTTGCAGTGCGGGAAAACTTGCGAGGAGCTAAGAAGGAGTTTGGGAAAACTGAAGATGATTTGAAGTCGCTTCAAAGCGTTGGTCAGATTATAGGGGAAGTTCTGAGACCTCTCGATAATGAACGCTGTGAGTAAAGTTTGGACCTTTTTTTTGTTTAGAACATTAACATAGTTCCTGGAAACTCTTGGTGATTATGATTTTGTTAGGATTGATCTGCCTCTAAGTAGAAAACGGAAACTTTTGGTGGTGAATGTGATTTTGTTAGAGTTGCTTTGTGTTTGACAACTGTCCAAGTGATTATGTTTGATTTTATTGCTTCAGTGATAGTGAAGGCGAGTAGTGGCCCTAGGTATGTGGTTGGCTGTCGCAGTAAAGTGGACAAAGAAAAACTGACAGCGGGCACTCGGGTTGTTTTGGATATGACTACTCTGACTATCATGAGGGCTCTTCCAAGAGAGGTAATTATGATTCTATTATTGATGATATGAATTGACATTGTATCTGTCTACCCTTGAACACTCTTGCTTAATTTTGACTTGCAGGTTGATCCAGTAGTGTATAATATGCTTCATGAAGATCCCGGTAATGTTAGCTACTCCGCTGTGGGAGGGCTAGGAGACCAGATCCGGGAGCTTAGGGAATCTATAGAGCTGCCTCTAATGAACCCTGAGCTCTTCCTTAGAGTGGCATCAAACCACCCAAGGTGTGTTTTATATAGTATTGCTGACTTCATACTATTAGTGACATGTTCAGTAATGTTATCACGCTTACACTAGCAACTTAGAATAGTAGGATTTTCATCAAGAAATATTCTTTCTTATTTTATTGAATTGTTCCAGGGTGTTCTTCTCTATGGACCTCCGGGTACAGGGAAGACATTGCTAGCCAGAGCAATTGCGAGCAACATAGATGCTAACTTTCTAAAGGTTAGTTATTTGTGTCTGTGGCTTTTATACTGAGCTTTCACTTTTTATGCAACAGCGTGCTTATTGTTTTTGTTTGCTCATTTATACTATTTCCTGTGGATCTAGGTTGTATCAAGCGCCATTATTGATAAGTACATTGGTGAAAGTGCAAGATTGATAAGGGAAATGTTTGGTTATGCTCGTGATCACCAGGTTTGTGCTTGAAATTTGTTCAGCATTCTCTGTTTATATTACTGTTAAAAAGCATACCTTATTTGTTGACTTCATGTCTAGCCCTGTATCATTTTTATGGATGAGATCGATGCCATCGGTGGACGGCGTTTTAGCGAAGGGACCAGTGCAGACCGTGAAATCCAGCGAACACTCATGGAGTTGCTTAACCAGTTAGATGGATTTGATCAACTTGGGAAGGTACTTGAGTTCTCATTGATCTTGTTGGTTATTCAGATTAAATGGATGCAAAGTTAATTATCTGGTCGTCCTTGTAAAAGCTTGTAATGGCATATGAGCAATCATATCTTAGCATGTTTTGATGGTTCTTGTAGGTGAAAATGATAATGGCAACAAATAGACCTGATGTTTTAGATCCTGCACTTCTCCGACCTGGGAGACTAGACCGGAAAATAGAGATTCCATTGCCTAATGAACAGTCAAGAATGGAAATTCTTAAAATTCATGCTGCTGGAATAGCTAAACATGGGGAAATTGATTATGAGGCAGTTGTGAAGCTTGCTGAGGTGAGCATCAAATGCTTCTCTATTGAAAAAATTTATTTTCATCCTTCACCCCCAACAATTTGACTAATTGTCTTTGTTTCAGGGCTTTAACGGAGCAGATCTGCGGAATGTCTGCACTGAAGCTGGGATGTCTGCGATCCGTGCTGAACGCGATTATGTCATTCATGAAGACTTCATGAAGGTAATGTGTCGAACAGTGTACTATACTCTTGTGAATATTAATGAACAATGAACTATGAGATGAACTAAGCCTAATTTGATGCCAGCAACCTGTCACCAGTCAATCATGTGCCTGAATTGATGTCTGCAATCTGTTATAGGCATTCATTGGAAATTAAATTATATTGGATCATAAGCTAGCCTGCTAAAAACAATGGAATGAAAGAACATGTTGGTGTTCTTTAAGAGTTGTCTGGTTCATGTCGTATTGGGCCATACCCTATGCTGTAACTGTTTTAACCCTGAATGTGAGGAAAAAATCTGGATTGCCGTCATGTGCCTTAACTTTTATAGATTAACAAAAATATGTAAGAGAAGTAAAAGGAAATTCATTGGTGTAAAATGAGGCCCATTTACCAAATGTCTTGGTTGTGGAATAGCTTTGTTTGCCCATCAGTGCCTAAGGTGTTTGACGACCTACTCTACCCGAGTTCTGGAACCAATACCTTTCCCTTAAATTGCTATGATCGTTACTGTATTCGTATGGAAGAGATGCAACAAAGTGTTCAGATCATTGTGCAATGAATGTCTTAATAAAATGCCTAGTGGTAGGGAAATCACATATTTATCTTGACCTGTTATTTATTTCCTCAGGGGTTAAATATATATTGTGACATTTCATTATTTTCTGTAGCATAGATTGGTGACAAATATTGTGATAATTGTTTATTTCATAATTTTTCAGGCTGTAAGAAAATTGAACGAAGCCAAGAAGCTGGAATCAAGCGCACACTATAATGCTGATTTTGGAAAGGAATGAGGCCGACTTTCAATTGGGCCAAAGAGTTACTAAGAGAGAAACTAGTATGTGCTGTCTGTTGGACTGTTTTATTTATGAAAATGTGGAAGGTGGTACTGCAATATAGGTTTCAGAGATATCTATTACCGCCCCCGTTCCATTTAGACAACATTTACTCAGGAGTTCATTAGATTTTCGTATTATTGTTGAACAGTCGTTTGTTGCCTACTTTACTGTACTTTTAAGACATCTTGTGTAGTTGTTGGCTCGCACTTAAATTGTATCTCTGATTTTCACACAAGTCATAACTTGTTCATTGATCCATCTCTTTATGCTAAATGACCCTTTCTCTGATTTTCTTTTATTACTCATTGATGATTTTATAGGCTTGCCCCTTGCAAATTTTCTGATAATAATTGCAATCTTGGTTAGTTTTGTATGAATGTTTATTGTGTTTTATCTTCCTAGTGAGTGAGAGGCAAAGTGTCCTATGGAAGAACAATTCTTAGGTTCACCCCTAGGGTGAATGAGCATATTCACCCCCATTGTGGATTAACGCATAATAACTTTATAATTTTGTAATCCAACCGTTCATGTTGTATAACGTAATACAAAGATTAGCTTTGTAAAAAATCAATCAAATTGAAGACCTTTCAGTTATTCATTTCTATGAAATACATGGACGGTTCATCATAATAGTAATAAGTGTTGTTAGAACCATCCATTTGTTTGATTCAATTAGATAATTAAACGATTTCTGATTCGATTGATTTTTTACAGAGATGATCTTTAAATGCTAATTTAAGATATGGACCGTTGGATTATAAATTTATTAAATAAAAGTATGTTAATCGACAATGGGGGTGAATATGCTCATTCACCCTAGGGGTGAACCTAAGAATTGTTCCCTATGGAATAGGCTTTCTTGTGGATTTAACAAGCCATAAATCCATGACAACTTGTGCAAACAGCAGTTCTTGTGCAAACAGCAGTTTAAATTTTAAAATGTATTTCAGTCGACGCTGCTTCCGCTTCTTTTTCTTTTTCCTCGCTTATACACTGCTTCCTCTGTTTTTCTAATTCTAGTTTCAGTCAACAATTTGGGTTATGGTTCTACTTGCACGAAAACCACTAAATTTTTAAAGAACTATATGCGATCTTAACTGTACGTTATGTTGGAGTCTGTGCAGTTGATCATGGATGTATTATTCCGGGTACTGTTGGGTTGTGGGGAAGTTATTCCTATTGTTCTTTGATAGTTGTATTCAGTATTATTTGGTGTTCAGGGGGAGAGGCTCTTTAAAATGATGACTTTTTAATCAACAATTGTGAGATTCACTTTTTGATTAGATTTCGACAAATTAGACGTTAAATGTTTAGATATGAAAATTTTGTTCCAAATTGATAATTATTAATGTACCAAATTACGTCAAATCAATGGATAAACTAAAACTATCAAATTTGAACATTTCAAGTTCATAGATGATAAATCACAATTATGAATGTCTTAACCATTCTTAATTTAATTTAAAATTTACAGAAATGATCATGAGTATCTAAACATTTAACGGTTGATTTGTCGAAGTGTGATAAAAAAATGGGTCTTACAACCGTTAATTAGAAAGTCCTCTTCAAAGTGATTTTTTCACCCTAAATTGAAACTCAATAAATTAAATGAAACTCATCTAATTGAACCATATACAAATAATCAGGAAAAAAAAAATCCTAAACCAGAAAAATCAATGACATAGAAAAATCATAAAATTAAAACGAAGCTAGGGTTTCGAATCACTTGAGTTGTTGTTTGAGTACGAATTACAGGGTTGATTCTCGATAAAGATAGAAGTATTTTGATTCAAAATACAATAAATCAAAGCTCCATTGAAATTAGACTCCGATGAGCCTTGTAGGGTTGCGGTGAAGCTAGGCGGCAAAGCTAGGGTTTGTTTACTTTGTTACAGTCACTTGTGCTACGTTTCAGTTTCATTTCCTTTCAGTTTTATTCAAATTCTGGAAATGGTATTTTTGTAAAATACTCGTTAACGAAAGTTAATTGAAGTTAGGTAGTTAAGCAGCATGGGTTTAGGCCTTGCGCATGGGTTAGCTTCAGTACTGCAAGGAAAAACTAAAAAGAAGGCTTACAGATGGGAAAAGTTGGGCTGAAATTAATTGTATTTGGTGGTAATCTGCTACGCAAAATATTTATGTATGGGTCTTGCTATTTGCACTCAGCAAAAATAGTGAACCTATCATCCTATTTTTGCCATAAATTTCCAATTCTTTTTTTTTTTTTTTTGAAGGAAAAGATGTCAGAAATTTATTGAAACTATAGCAAGGTTTACAAAACAGTTGCTTCAGCTGCTAATGCAGCAAGCAAGAACGAAGGGGAAGAAAAAAAAAGAAAAACTCGAGTTCCACCACTAGCATATGCTGCCATTACATCAGCAACCTTATTTGCAATTCTACTCTTAATTTAATAAATTAATGGAAAGAACTGCAATTACCACAATTTGTACCCAGCAAAAAAAACCGCTGTTCTTTCTTACAGTCTTGTTCTCTCTCAAGTACCCAGAACAAACTAACAATTTCATTAAGTTGAATTGCCAATATCATAAGTAACAATTCCATTAAGTTGACCGTCTTCATATATTGAATTTTTTTTTTTTGGAAGGACATGTTAATTCGCAGTGTGATCATGAATCTCTACAAACATGAAATTCAAATTTCCCAGACTCTAAATACTTTTCAATTGAAGCGTTAGTTCTTTAGAGTATGTTAAGAGCAACAACCACAAACTCTAAGGAAAGTTTTAGGTGTCGATCGAAGTTGGCAAAACATCCTTAAATATTGAAGATTGGAAAGTTTCATGGCGTCCTAATAAGATTGTACAGTCTAGGTATATTCACTGGACTATGGAAAGTCTCATTATTGTTTGACGATGCATTGTGTGGTAGATATAATTACACTTGCAAACCACAACTCAAGGCCTGTGCTCGAGTTTCTGATATTGTATCTAGCCAGTAGGCTCAAGCTTGTGCTTTGGAACTTGGGTTCGAATCATCTATTCGTTTCTAAACTTGAAAGGACATGGTACTTGTGATTTAAATGTAAAAGACAAAATTATCCTAGCATGTGACACTAACGGTGTTAGATGAAATCTTATAATTGGACCAAGATTAATATATTTATTAAATCCGAGGACCAAAATTAGATATTTTTAAACTACAGGGACAAACGTAGCCATAACCCTAAACCACGGGGACCATTTATAAGGTTTGCTTTTTTTTTTTTCTTTTTTACTTTTTTCTAAAAATATCGTAATACATGAGAAACCTAGAGAGCATATTCTTGCATAATCTATACTCTGTGTGTGTGTGTTGTTTGTGTGTTACAATCTATACTATATTTAAGAGAAATGATGTTGTTAGCCTAACATTCTTTTTTACCTTTGTAACCCTCAAAGATTAAAAATCATAGAATACATTTTAATCATAAGGATAAATACGTCAAAATTAAAATAAAATAATAAACAAAATAATAAATAGAAGTAAAAGATTTTTCACATGCATCACCCACTCCCACAAGCATAACTCTTGCACTCATATTGCAACTTAGGGTATTCTCAGGAACCTCTACTTGGTTCTAGAGCCTAGCGAAGACTATTCTCATCTGGCAGCGGCACCCTATCGTCAGAGGTGGCCTTGCCCACGCTGATGGTGTGAGGTTCGTGCTACCGGACAGTTATTTGCTCTCTATTGTAGGTCTAAGATTTTCTGGGAGTATCGGGCTTGGAGATTGCAATAGAGAAGTCGGCGTGAATTTCTAGATTTGAGGCTTCGTGGCTATGGAGGTTGCAGGCACTGATTCAAGGAGTGATTTTCGGTGGCTATTGGACGGGTTTGGATTGAAAATTTTGATCCGTTGATCCGTTAATGATCCGAATCCGTTAACCTGTTTATTTAACGGATCAAATTTGGATTTAGGTTGATCCGATCCATTTTCATAATAATAAAATATTATTTTTTATTAATACATTATTATTTTTTGAAAAATATAAAATATAAAGAATTTCTAATACAATTTTTCTGCAAAAACATAAGGACGGTCTTCATAAAGAAAGTCCATCAGTCCATCACCTAAGAAGCATTATAGATAAAGACTTTGTTTAGTTTACCAAAAATCTAAGAAAGTTGTAGAAACACAATTAATATCATACATATCTCTAGATGTCTCTCTTAATTTATTTGGTGTCGATTGTGAATATTTTTATAATGTAATTCTACTTTCAGTGATACTCTTCATGTTGTTTTAATATTTTATTAATATTATATGAGGTATCATGATATAAATTTAATATTACTATTTAAATTTTAAAAATATTTAAAATTATAAACAGATTGGATTTGGGGATTGAGTATCCATTAATCCGGCAGATACGGATTTGGATCGAGCTATCAACGATCCGCGGGGTTAACGGAGTAGGTTCGGATTGAATTTTTTTATTAGTAAATGGATTTGGATTTAGGTTGATCTGCTCCAAATCCGGTCTGTTTACAGGTCTAGTTGAGCCGTGGTTGACCCACAGCCGACCCGCTTTTTAATCGTGTGCGAGTTTCGAGTCGTGTTATCAGGTCGTGTCAAAATTGACAGTCCTAGGTGGCGGTGACTGACTGGTCGAGAAGTAAGTGTCTGGGCCTGCGCCGGGCTTGGCTGTTGGGTCTTGGGGCTAGATTTTTTCCCATTGGGCTTTAGGGCTGCAGGTTATTGCCCTGGGCCTTTGCTTTGTCATTTGGGCCGAGTGTTTAGACCTAGGCCTGTAGAATGTTAGTAATTTTTACTTTCAAGAAACCTATTTTTACGGACCTATTCTTGTTAGTTCCTTTAATGCGCTAGTGAGTGTGGTTGCTTATCTATCTGCTATGTTTTTTCATAACTTATGGGCTTACTTTATTAAGTGAGCGTTGTATATTTAATGAGTTGTCTATCCATATGTATCACTGTGGTGCCCCACAACCTCTTGCCTTTTTAGTCAATTGCAGCGGAGGGATATGTAATAGTCATTCTAGTTTGAGAATTAATGACAATCATTGATAGATTGATTAAAAAAAAAACTGAAGCACTCAACCGGTCTGTAGACGTTTTGTAGTAAAACAATCCAAATATCTAAGGGTTATTATGGTATTATACATATATAATTCTCTTTTCTTTTTTTTTTGAAAGGTATAATCCTTTTCTTTTGCAGTAAGAAATCTTCTCCCTTGAATAGAAGGACTAGCACAATTTTGCCTTATAAAGGCCATCCTACAATGGGCTCCCAAACAAAATAAATTTAAATCTAAAAGTCTCTGGGCTACTTTCCGTCTCCATCAATTTTCGATCTATCTCAAGGTGTCCATTGTTAAGGTTTCTTTATTGGCGAAGAAGATAGGTATCTTCCTCCAGGTCCTCCATCTGTTATTGTTTATGCAATTAAGTTTAAAATCATGGATATTCCTCGTGCGTTGTTTATCCAACTTAACTGTGATTAACCTTAAACCCTAAACCCTTCTTCTTATTCTTTTATTCAGTTTCTGCTTCAATGACGACGAATGTGGATTACCGCAGAAAGTTACTAGCACTTAAGGAACTGGAAGCTAAAGTAAAGCAAGGTTAGATTCACCACGTACCAAAGCCCTTATCCCTCATAAGAAGATCGTTTTCTTCTTCTTTTCTCTAATAGCAAGAGAATTGTCTAAATTGGTATATTGTAATAGCATGTTGCAGGGTTTTGCATGTATAGATTATCTTGCTTTGTATTGATATATGGTACAATTTGTTGTAATGGATTGAAGAAGTTTGAAAGTTGGATTCATGTTTGGTTTTGTTTTGATGCAGCACGAGACGAATTGCGGTCCAGAAAGAAGGAATATGAGAAAACCGAAGATGATTTGAAGTCCTTCCAAAGTTCAGGACAGATTGTAGGCGAAGTTCTGTCGCAGCTCGATGATGGACGGGGTAAGAAATTCTCTTTCCTTTTGGCAATTGCATAATGCCTGCTTGTTCATCCCACATGTGATTAACGAATTCTCACCCTTGTTAGAATTATGAAAGTCTAAAGATGAGAATTCGTTAGTCACTAGTAGAGTGAAGGAGCAAAGTAGCATAGGTGTGAAGCTAGAAATTACCCATGAGCTATATCTTAGGGCTCATTGTTGTAAACTCTACTTGTAAGAATGCTATATTTTGTTAGGTTTCTTTTTCTTTGAGTGGAAGTAACGATCTTTTCTTTCCATTGCTTCAGTGTTAGTGAAGGCAAGTAGTGGCCCTCGGTATGTGGTAGGCTGTCGCAGTAAAATCCCCAGAGAAAAACTTACATCGGGCACTCGCGTAGTTTTGGATATCACTACTTTGACCATCATGAGGCCTCTTCCAAGAGAAGTAATTATCATCCAATTCCCATTATTTGAGATAGAATTCTACATTTAGTTCTGTCTCTAGCTTTTTCAACATTTTTACTTATATGTTCTTGATTTGCAGGTTGATCCAGTTGTGTATAATATGCTTCAAGAAGATCCAGGTAATGTTAGCTACTCTTCTGTGGGGGGCCTATCCGATCAGATACGAGATCTTAGGGAATCTATAGAACTGCCTTTGATGAATCCTGAGCTCTTCCTTAGAGTGGGGATCAAACCTCCCAAGGGTGTTCTTCTCTACGGACCTCCGGGAACAGGAAAGACATTACTGGCTAGAGCAATTGCCAGCAATATAGATGCTAATTTTTTGAAGGTTAGTAGTACATTATTCTTGTTTTCCGATTTTTACGACTATGGACTTTTGTTTTTATTTTATTTCAATGGGACTAAATCTTTTGTGTCTACTATTATACATGAGTATAGGTTGTATCAAGCGCAATTGTTGATAAATACATTGGCGAGAGTGCGAGAATGATAAGGGAAATGTTTAATTACGCTCGTGATCACCAGGTAATTGGAGCTTATATATGTTGAGCAATTTTCAGATAGGTATATTACTCTTATAAAAGGAAATATGCTTATTCTTTTTCACTTGGTGTCCAGCCGTGTATCATTTTTATGGACGAGATCGATGCTATTGGTGGAGCACGTTTGAGTGAGGGGACCAGTTCAGACAGAGAAGTGCAGAGAACACTCATGGAGTTGCTTAACCAGTTAGACGGATTTGATCAGCTTGGCAAGGTACGTATTTTTTTTAGTTCAAACCAAGCTAGCTTGTGTGTCATGCTACCATATATATGTTGGCATGTTTTGATGATGAAATTTTGGTTATACTTTGATTTCTTAGGTTAAAATCATAATGGCAACCAATAGACCTGATACTTTAGATTCTGCACTCCTGCGCCCTGGGCGTCTAGACCGAAAGATAGAGATTCCACTGCCTAATGAACAGTCGAGAATGGAAATTCTTAAAATCCATGCTGCTGGGATAGCCAAGCATGGGGAAATTGATTATGAGCCAATTGTCAGGCTTGCTGAGGTTTGCACATATACTCGTTTAAATCACTACTCATAGTTATGGTTTATTTTATTTGCATCCTTTATCAATTAGATGCATTGTCTTTGTTTCAGGGCTTTAATGGGGCTGATCTAAGGAACATATGTACTGAAGCTGGAATGTTTGCCATACGTGCTGAACGGGATTATGTTGTTCAAGAAAATTTCATGAAGGTAAATGAGAGTTCGAACCACATGGACCAAAATGGTTTGATATCTAATTTTCTGTGGCATAAAATTTAGACTTCCTTAATTGACGTTTGTTCTAATGTTTCAGGCTGTCAGAAAATTAAACGATGCCAAGAAGCTCGAGTCCAGGGCTCACTACAATTTTGGGAAAGAAAACTGATGCCGTTCAATAACGGGTCACATATATATATATATATATACTAAAGTAATTTTCCGATCGGTAGTGGAGGAGGCACACAATGTAGTCTACTAATCTGAGGTTGATTCGATATGCTATATGAATATGATTGTAACAGTAACTTTTGCTGCTGAAATATTATTGTAATGAGTGTTGTTGGTTGGAAATTTTCGCAACCTTTTCATATTCAGGCATTGGCCGGGCATACTCCCAAGTAAATAACTTCGTCCATCCCATGATTTCTCAATTCTTACCACCATTAATCTCTTGGCAGTCAACTTTGCCTTGGCAAAGAAGGCTTAATTTGTTTTAAGATATCATACATTTACAGGGCTAAAACTTCAAATAACTGCAAGAAAACTAAACATTGAGTAAATGCCTGTGATACTTATTCATTAAAGGTTAACGGAAAGTATGAGGTTTACCCCTTCGTTCAAATTCTGTTTCTCTAGCCTTTTTTGATAACATGACCAGAGAGATTCCCTCCCGTGTCACCGTGTGTTACAAAAAACTTGTGTATTCCATAGCATGCTAATGTTGATGACTTGTAATTCACATTGTTGGTATTTCAGCAATATGTATTGACTACATGAACCATAAATATTAGAGAGACTCGTTATTTTGTTTGTGTATTGCAATTTTCACTTTCTTAGAATTTTGATTTGAGTAATATCAAAATGTAAATATGCAGTTCATATCTTGGTTTACATTTTGATGAGATGTTGGAGAAAATTAGAGTTGAAGGTAGTGTTGAAAATTTTGATAAATATATCAAAACTTAGATTTGCAATTTGTTTACATTTTGCTGAGATGTTAGAGAATATTAGAGTTAAAGGTAGAGTAAATTTTTTTAGAATGTAAAGGTAGAGTATTGAATCTAGGATTTAACGGTGAAACTGTCATGCATGCTGCTCGTATTGCATGCTGACTGGCCATCGATTAATTAGGTTTGCTATCCATGCTGAATGAGAATATGTCATCTATGATTTTAAGAGACACTTCAGACTACATAGAGTAGAGTGGTTTATTTTTTTTTTATAATTTTTTTTTATCATATCAACAACTCAAATGCTACAACTAGTTTTTTATGAGTCTAACTTACAGCCTCCCACTTACGAAGGAGAGACTATACCACTAAACCAAATGGTACTGAGTTCATATTTAATTTTTTTGCGGCATAAATCTTAAACTTTGATTGATTTTTAATTTAATTATTTTAGGCCGGAAGGAAATCGAATAAAGCAATTTGGGTAAAAGGATTTGATAGTGTGAATAATATGTAATAATTTCAATTCATTCAGAATGGTTTACAACGTTTTATATAACAAAGATGCTAATTCTATCCATAATTATAGGACTAACTATAGTAATACAAATCTCTTAATTAACTTGTGATGATACAGAAGATCCCAATAACGAAGACTCCAGATCATATGAGATTCCTTTCCTCAATACTCGCCCTCAAGTTGGAGTGTATGTTAATTACACCCAACTTGCTCAATAGTGCTGAAAATTGCTTCGAACCCAGCGGCTTGGTGAACAAGTCAGTTGGTTGTTCCTTTGTTCGAATATGCATGGTTTTGACTAGCCCCCTCTGTACTTTTTCCCTCACAACATGGCAATCTATCTCAATATGCTTTGTGCGTTCGTGGAATACGGGATTTGATGCTATATGAATGGCAGCCTGATTATCACAGAACAATTTAACTGCATGTGCATGTTTAACATTCAAATCTCTTAATAAACTTCGAAGCCACGTAATCTCACAGCATGTTGTTGCCATAGATCTGTACTCGGCTTCTGCACTAGAACGAGACTCTGTTCCTTGCTTTTTTGTTTTCCATGAGATGGGTGCGTTGCCTAAGAAAATACAGTAGCCAGTAGTTGATCTTCTTGTGTCCTTGCAACGTGCCCAATCTGCATCACAATACGCCTTGATCTCCAATTGTCCGGTGGAAGGCAAAAGTATTCCTTGTCCTGGTGTCTGCTTAACATATCTCAACACCTTGTAAGCTGCATCTAGATGAGGTTGTCTAGGGTTATCCATAAATTGACTTAGGATATGTACAGCATACACGAGGTCTGGTCTCGTGACTGTGAGGTATATGAGCCTTCCAACTAATCTGCGATACTGAGAGGCATCCTTTAAAACGACCCCTTCACCTTGCGTTAGCACCAAGTTCTGATCAATTGGGAATCGAGATGGTTTAGCGCCTAGGAAGCCTGCATCTTCAAGGACCTCTAATGCATACTTTCGTTGGCATAAAACAATGCCTTGCTTGGACCTTGCCACCTCTATTCCAAGGAAGTACCTTAACTGACCCATATCTTTGAGCTTGAAATGACTTGCAAGGAAGTGTTTTGTCTCCATGATGTCTTGTAAGTTGTTTCCTGCCAGTATAACATCGTCAACATAGACTAGCAAGGCTGTGAATTTACCTTGAGTGTGTCGGACGAAGAGTGAGTAATCAGACCAAGACTGATTGAATCCGGCAGCCTTGAGAGCACCAGAAAGTTTCAAAAATCACTGCCTCGATGCTTGCTTGAAGCCATACAATGATTTGTGTAACTTGCAAACTCTATTCTCCCCCTTTCGTCCGAAACCAGGAGGCAACTTCATGTACACATCTTCATAGAGGTCACCGTTAAGGAAAGCATTGTTGACATCTAGTTGATGAAGATGCCAACCTTGAAGAGCTGCAAGGCTGAGTAACACTCGAACTGTTGTTAGTTTGGCCACTGGAGCAAAAGTCTCGCGGTAATCAATCCCTGCAACTTGACTATAACCTTTTGCAACCAAACGAGCTTTATACCTCTCTACTGTGCCATCTGGGTTGTGTTTGATCTTGTAAACCCACTTGCAACCGATTGGTTTCTTGTCAGGGGGGAGAGGCACCAAACTCCATGTCTTGTTTTCTTGAAGAGCTTGAATCTCTTTGTCCATAGCTTCTCTCCATCGTGGTTCAAGGACAGCCTGAGAGAAAGATCTAGGTTCCTTTTCGAGTGTAATGTTAACAGTGAAAGCTTTATGTGTAGGAGAGAGTCTATCATAGGATAAAACATGAGCAATAGAATGAGGGGTACCTGGATGAGTAACCTCGCTCGTGGAAGATGATGGTGCAGTACGTGAAGGAAGGGCTGCCTCAATATGAAAGCCTTGCAATGTGGTTGGAGTTCTAGTTGGCCGTGATGATCTCCGTGGTTGTGGCAATGAAGAATGAGGTATTGCATCTTGGGATACGGATAAGTCTGGTGGTGACGTATTTGGAAAATAAGATGGTGGAATATTTGAATCCGAGTGATTTGTGGGATTGATATCAGCGGAAGTTGTGGGATTAGAATCAAGATTTGATTCCGAGTGATTTGTGGGATTAATATTCACCGAGTGACTGATAATATTCATTTCGCAATTCTTCTATAAATTAATATCATTTGCAGAGATACCTACATATGTATAGTCTGCAACATTCAACACAATAACTGAATGTTAACTATCATATTTCAAAAGAGAATATGGCCTCAAGTGATTTACTCCAATCAACTCCCAATCTCTGTCAATTCAGCTCAGAAATCAAAGAAACCGATCAAATTAAACAAACCCAGAACAAAAGTTCAGAGTGATCAGATTTTTCAGAAAAGCCAAGAAGGTAAATAAAGCTCTAAAGGATCCAAATTTACCTAGAAGTTTGCCTTTGCTGAAAATAAAAAAAATTGGAAATTTATGTGAACTGAGAGAAGAAACGGGAAGGGAGTGAAGCAATTGACCTGAAAAACCGAGGGAGAGATGATATGGCTGTCTCTGTGTGACTGAGCAGCCAAGGACACAAGCAGGGACCTGAGATTCTCAAGCTCAGTATGAGTGAAAGCTCTGCAATCAGTTCGAGATCAAAATTAATTTACTTGTGTGATTGGTTAAGGGGCTCTATAGATATAGTTGCAGAGAGAGAGAGAGAGAGAGAGAGAGAGATGAGAAGCTTTGCCACCTTTTCAGAATCGTCGTAACTGAAGGAAACACAGCCGTCATTAAAGAAAAACACTGACAGCAAAATCGTCATTACACAGTCGTGGGGAACAGTCCGTAACAGTGCTAGGACGCTTAGTATATAGTAAATAAATGTATAATTAGGGATTAGACAAAAGTATATAATTTTTTTGTGCTTTCTCCACCCATATTCAATCAAATCTGCAGTCAAGGCCATGCAGTTTATATGTTCTGCAGCGATGTTCATCATGTATTAATGGTTAAGCAAACACAGTGGCTCATCAACTCCTTCCTAAGCTAGCTCTTGCTTTTTTACATCAAGCATGCTCAAAAACAGTTTAACTATAGTCCTTCTAGAAGCGAGTTCAAACCTAGGCAAGTTACTGAACAAAACCTCTTAAAGCAGGTTTCAATTGCGTTGATCGGAAGTTCATCTGGCACAATCATTTCAACTAAAGCTATTCTACAATTCTCTTATGTTCGATTTCTCATTACTAAAGTTGGTTCACTTGTGCTCGCATCACTAATGAACACTTGCTGACCCTTTCTCTAACTCTACAATACCATATCGTGTCTACCAAGACTGCTAGCCAGTTTCATTATCATCACAAGTCAAAACTTGAAGACAACAGTGACATTTAACACGCTTTTTAATTCTCACTTGCTGCATCTTCCCATCAATAGTTTCAAAGATCAGCTTAATCTTCTCGAAAGTGATCCCCAACCCTCGACCTTGTTTTTGGGGTGGCAGACTTCTGTGCCCTCTTCCTCTAGCCCTGATTTCGAGTGGTTTGGTGGTCAAGTTGTTGTCATTATTACTTGAGTAGCTTTTAGTGTTGAAATTGCAGGAATAAAATTATAAGGCTCTTCCTTTTTTATTTTTTTGGTAATTTTGCTTCACTTGAAAAACAAAAATCACCGTTAACTATGCCAAAGAAACAATAAATATGCCCTATCTATCTTAACAAAATGCTTTGAACCAATTCACCAAGGAGCATGCAAACCGGGGTTAAAAAAATAAAAATAATAATAAAAACATTGCCAGATCACTTGAGCCACATATTTTGCTTGAACCTTGAATGAACAAAGAGTAACGCATTTACTCAACAAACCAAGTTTTCAAAGGACAACTATTGCATCAATGCAACGCTTACAAAAGACACACCTTTTCAATTCCTTTCTCCCACAAAACCATTAAGTTAAAGGTGATTTTGGGTTCTTTCATTTTACAACTGAAGATAAGGCAGTCAAAAAACGCCACCAAAACCCAGATATACGAGGGAGCATCTCCATTTAAATTTCATATTGAAATCTGAATAATTGTGCTGCAATTACGCGCCAATGTATATCATACGAATTCGATCAATGCAGCTAATTTCTTACCCATTGACCAATCCACCGAGGTTCATGATGTGTCATACTTGCTGTTGGTATATGAACTTTAAATCCCAACAGAGAAACTGAAGCCTTTTACCAACATATATTGATATATATTCATTGCCATTGTAATGAATTTAGAGCTTGTTGGTGAATCTGTTTATCTCCAGCTGCCACTACATTAAAACCTGGAGGACACACCGAAAAAACCATTAATGAATGTATGTAAGGACTGCTATAACAGCATCCAACTTTGTAACTCAAACACTAAAAAATGATCCAATCATGGAGAGAGAAAATATCCTAAAGACATATCAGGAAGAACACATCCTAAAGTCATATCAGAAAGAACACTACATTAAAAGTACTCGTACTTGTTGCATGTGAATTGGCAGAAGCCTCCCACAAAAGCTGATGTCCTTTCCAATCAGTTATGACACCCCCAGAACCTTCTATCACAGGTATCAGTGAAAGAAAATCGTATGGCTGAAAAACAGTTAAATTATTATGAGATACAAGCAAGACATCGGTATAGCCGGTTCATTAAAAGTAAGATCAGCATCAAAGTGCAGACAAGCGAAATGCACATGCTATAGAGGTATCTAACACATTATTGTAAGATAATAAAACTCCTGTTTATATTTTTCCTCCAGGTCAACCAGAGAGGTCATGGGAATTGCTGACACTCATGTCATGCACCAGGCATCCCCTGTTTGAATCCCTTATCCTCCATGTGGATAACTGTATTTCTATGGCCAAACATTCATAATAGAAAGTGTACTTGAGTGTAAGTCATATTTACAATTCAACAAGAAAGAATTCAGCTTACCTTGAGACCAGACTCAACAACAAGATCCACATAACCAGAAGCCAGAAGGGCATAAGCATAGCAGTCACATCCATACAATGGCACTTTAACCTGTAGATCGGCCATGGAGTATATAAGAGAATAGACCTGCTTGGACTAACTGTATGAAATACCTAAATTTCTAATTTTCACTTTAAACTTCCAGATGTCTAATTATGCTAGGAAAATTTCCAGAAGAGTCAATTTCAGCAATTTTTTTCAGAAACTTTGAGTGAGTTTGTTTACTCTAAATATTGCTCAGTATCATATTACAACTTGAAATGGGTTTAGATCATCCCCTAAAACAAATGTACACCACAGAAAGTAAAAGCAGGGGAAAACAAATTCAAAACTATATATACCAATTACTTTTATATTGCATGTACCCATGATGGATGATTTTCTAATATATAGCTAAGCCCAGCCCAAAACAGGTAAATTGCCCAACTTTTTCTTTTTCCTTTCATGTTAGATCTGACCCTGACTTTCTCATATAGCTCACATCGTAATAAAACTAAATACTTCTCACCAATACCAGGCATTATTCTCCATATCACTAGATGATTATAATCATGTTTCCTCTTAATTCTACGGACTAATTGAAACATACCTTATTTCTGACGCGAATAAATGCCTCTTCTGCTTCTGCACTGAATAGATGTGGACTTGTAGTGTACCTAATAATGCCGATAATTTCATTTATGAGAGAAGCCACGGCACTAAAAGTAAAAAGGTTATGAATCCTTCCCTCACAAGATATGTATGCCAATATTTTACTTTCAATACAATGTGAGATACGGATCACATCATTCACTTCCTAGTTTCTACACAATATGAGTAAGCCTTTATCAACAGAAATCCGAGATTACTTTTCACTGAATGTGAGTTGGAGATTAGGTAATTACTTTGCACACAATCATCATTTACTATAGAATAGAATAATAGTCACACAGAGAAGAAAGGAGAAAAATAAAAAGATAATGTATATCTTACAGATAAGCTTGTGCCAGGTTTGCGCATTTGCGTGTTGATGCTACTTTTCCATTCAATGTAGTTTTCCTTCCACTTACCCCGAGCCATCTCTCTCTTAAAATAGGCTGATCGATTATACCAAGGATCTGGAGATTGAATGTACAATTATCACCAATCAGGAGTAAGTATATACTCTTGGAAGTTGAAACACATTTTGTACAAAAACCCAAAATTCAGTGTGCAATTTTGAACTTGAACATATGAGGATGGACACTCCAATAGAGTATATATTATACTGCATGCATAAAACAAACAAAAAAATTACTTTCGATCTGACAGGACATGAAAAGCAATTATCTATTCATTTTCTTATCTTCTGTAATGATACATTTTATGAAAGCAGGAGCCATCTTCTGTTCCCAACTATTGAATTCGAAGGGAGAAAAATATTTTCCTTGAAACACAAATAGCACAATCGCATATCAATTTTATTTATTTTTGTTTTAGAAGGAAGAAGCTTGTTCTTCTTTCATGCATGTTGTAGGCATGTAGCAGATACATTGATGAAAAAGAGAAGGCTTATAGTAGGTGATTCTTACTGGTTTGCCCTGCAGTAGCAGAGAAATAAGAGTACCAAACACGGGTTTTCCTGGGAACAATATTAAATTTAATTTAATTTAATTTGAAAAAAAAAAAAGGAGATTCAGAGAGGTAAAATGTGGAAAAGGCTTAGTCATAACAGTAAGTTATAAGAAAAAATACCAGTGATAAAACTTTTTGTCCCATCAATAGGGTCTAATACCCAAACATAGTCTGCATACGTCTCTTTGCACCTCCACCCATTCTCCTCTCCATAACTGCAATTATAGGTCTACAATAACTTTAGAAATAACAAATTTTACAAATACAAGTTAGCATTTACATAAGTTGAGTTTCGTCTTAAATTCCATTTGGTTGTCAAGGATAAAAAAGAACTACAAAAAAGATAAATGAGAGATATAAATTCATCCGTCTAAAGAAATTACTTAGCTTAACTTGATCATAACTTGGCATTCTAAAAACAAGATAGAAAAAAATAGCATAATGATAAAATAATATCATGTTTAACCAGTTGACTAAGATGACAGATGTAGGAATGTAGGATCTAAGTGTGTGAGAATATGAACAGTACAAGATTTAATTGTATGAACTCAAAGAGATGAAGGGAAAACTGGAAAGTGATATTTAACGGTACTAACTCAACCCACAGAATCGAGGGGTTCTTAGCTGAGAATTAATCGTTAACTATGCAATTGCAAACAACAATTCTTACACTAATGTACGCACAGCAGTAGGCCCAATACACCTTAACTAACTCAAGCATATCTCTTAGTTGCACTGATAATATTGATCACCAAAAAGTTGCAAACATAGTTGCACTGAATAAAAAGACAAATTCAACTAGATCATCAATTTAGGTTTCTTGCAAACCATAACAAACTTACACAGCATGAGAAGGAAAATTCTGTGATATAACTGAAATCATATGTTCCTCTGCTGTTTGATCTGCAATGGTCACAGGGCCTGCAGCACAGCAACAAATCAACCACTCAATAATTCCTTTAAATTCCAATTTCCCTCATTTTTTATATGACAAAAATAGCAAAACAATCTCAAAGCAGAAACTGCCATTTCCATAATCAAAGACATTTTCTTTTCATAATAGTTGATGTTCAATCCTTAGTTAGAGAAACTTACTGGAATCTTCTTTATCGAGAATATCGAATTTCTGCCGGAAATAGTTCCGAATAACTTCGCCGGAGGCATCGGCGACTTTATTGGCGACGGTGGCAAAGCGATCGAGCTCACTCTCGTCAACGCCGGGCGGGAGGGGAACGACGGCATTAGGGAGGTCAGAGGCAGAGGCCATTGCGACGAGTGTGGATCGGCAACCGCTGAAAGGCGGGAGATGAGCGAGCGAGAGTGAGGGATTGGGAGTTGAGAAGCGGAGAGTTGGAGAGTTGGAATTGGGAATGGGAATGGGAATGGAAGGGTTGTGGAATAAGGAGAGGGATTTGGGAATCTGGGAGAGCATTGCGGGCGACGAGTTTAAGTAGGCAGGAAAGGCCTTCAACGAGACAACGATGTTACGATGGAGTTGGAGAAACACAGGTGCCCTGCACTTTACTGGGGGCTTAGCGGCCTTCCTTCTTTTTGCTTTTGTTTTTGGTTTTATACTAGAGAAGTTACCCACGCTTTGCTGCGGAATTTGTTCTTATCAACAAATAAATTAATGAAGAGTAATGTTACACAATTTTTCATTGTTATCCTAATTTGGTTATCTTTCAGCCAAGGCTCCAAAACTAAACAACTAAATCAATGCTGCCACGTTAATACCCCAAATGGAGGCATTCTCAAATTTCATAAAACAAATTTATTTTAACTCAGAAGCAAAATCATAAATTCGACAAAACATAGATTTAATCATTTGACCAACGTAGAGAGAAATGTCTGCGACTAACGAAGCTGAAATCAAGATAGATCCTAAGTAGTCTTTTTTTCTTTCACCCAATCGCCACTCTCCTGTAAATTTCAGTAAAATCAAAAGATAGGTAGATAATCAAAAACAAATAAGAAAAAAAATTCTTTAGAAATGAAATCTTTTTTATTTGTTTCCAGGATAACTTTTTTATTAGATCTTTTCTTTAATCAAATATTTTTACCAAAACTATTCAAAGATCAATACATATGGAAGGAATAGTTACTTAACAAGTGTGCTCGTCTAATTACATGATACATTTGAATACTCACAAATTGCAGCCATGATATAAACATGAGAACTCATGAACTAACTTCCTATGTTTAGGAAGTAGATACAGAATCAAAGAAAAGAAAAGGCTATTTGTGAAAGTCACTGAATTTTATAAACGAAATTCATTTCAACTCAGCAGGAAAATCACAAATTGAACAAAAATACATATTTAATTTGTTTCAATTAAATATATTTTTTTGTTCAATTTTCCAGGCTTAAACAAAATTAACCCTCCACATCAAAGCTCAATTAAATTTGTTTCATCCCCAGAGTCTGAACTTTGTCGTAGATGAGCTTAGGCAAGCTAGCTAGATGGGCAGCAATATGCAGCATGGGACAAGTTTAAATTGGACCAGCATATATCTATGATGACCTATAATTATAGATCTGCCACGCCAAGACCATGAATATGTAATGCTCTGTGCTTATAACAAAACTGCAAGAACATACACCTCGGCAAGTACATATTTTGATACAACAAACCTTAAACCTAAATAAAGCTAAAAAGAACAGTTTCCCATTAATTACCGATATCAGGGTAACTAACCTCTTGGCAAAGGCAATAACAATTTCTCATTAATTACTGGCACTGGTTAACTAACCCCTCGACACATGCACGCGTAATAAAAAGTTTTCATCAATTCAATCATTGGTTAACTAATATCTGGGCATGTGCTTGTTATAGTTTATTGTAAATTCTGGAGTTGAGTAACATCATAAGCAATTAAAGGTAGTGAAAATGGAAACTATACCAGTATAGTACTCACATAAGCTTTGGGATAGGAGTTTATTTAATAAGCAGGAAGATTGTGTATCATATATGCACTAATCACCTAAATGGCTAAATGGCTGAAACATCCTAAATTGTAAAATCAATAGTAAATCTATGATAGAAAAAACTCATGAGACCCATGTATATATGAGCATAACTCTCTGTCTTGGCTTCTCTGTCATCTATATCTTACTTGAGAAAAAATACAAAATGGTCAAGATTCCTTGCTGAAACTTCTACTCTTTCTTTGACAGCTATCCCTAACCTCCTTTTTTCATTGATATAAAAAACCAGAACTGTTTCCCCTTCCACTCTTCCATGATAACAATTAATGCCCAAATGTAATGAAGGTGAATTCGACTCTGCTATTTATTTACTTCAGTATTTGTTGAAAATAGAAGAGGTAGACAGACAATACCAGAAGAGTTAGCAACTCTTCCCCTGCAATTTATGGTGATCGATAATTCCCATTGAATTCTCACTTCCCCCACTGACTTTTTCCCCCAATGGTTTTCTGTTTCAAAATTCAAATTCTAGATTTTTATTTTTTTTTCAATCATAACATTCACCCAACTGAAGCTCTTAACTTGAAAGATAAATCATTCCCAGTAACTTTTCAAATTTTACTAATTCACCAAGAAAAAAAAACAAAAGCATTCATGAAATGAGATTTTACTCTTGATCCAAACATTCTCTCTTCCATTCATTCTCTCAGCAAATATTCGATTACAAATCTTTACCTTCCTCCTCTCCTCTCCTCATCATCATCAATGTTAACAATAGTCTCATCATTGAAATTTTTACAGAGATTAACAGTCAAAACAAAGGATTGAAACTGTAGGAGAAAAACTGCTTTTGATAGCTTGAAATGTTTCTAATTAATCACTCAGATTTCGAAGTAGAAGAGAAACAAAACTTCTAAAAGATAAAAACCCATATTATCAATTGAAAATTAATAATAACAAAAAACAACCCAGTCAAAAGCAAAATCAGATAATACAGAACAAAACAAAGATAAATAAAACTAACAACCAAACCTCTTTTTTTTTTTTTTCCCACTTCAAAGCTCTCCCCCTTCAATATGCACAATCTGCAAATTAAAAATAAATAAAATAAAATAAAAACATATTCAACCTATAAACAATTCAATTAAAAATTTCGAACTAAAAAACCATAAACACGACAATCAATTATACTAGAAAGGTTGCCCACGCTTTGCAGCGGAATTTGTTGTTGTGAACAACTTATAATCATTAAATTATGACTTCATTCTACTGAAATAGGAATGAAGGTTGCTTACATGTAATGCAGGGTTCATTAAAAAATACATAGATATTCAAATTACTTACATTATTAGAAATTGAGAATCAGACCCTTTACAGAGGAAAAGCTGATTCCTTGAGAAAAAATTCTAAACCCTAAACCATCCCTAGTAGAGTAATTATTCTCTCTCACAATCCGAAGCAGCAACCAGTGTAGGAGTTTATGCCTCACGGGCACAAAAACTGGAAAAAGATGCGAGAATAATTAGAAAGATAACACATGACCTACAACCACCTTCAAGCAGTTTACTTCCTCTACTACTCTTTCTGTGTTGTCATGCTTACTGGTGAACTCTTTTTTCCATCAAGCTGATGATTAGTTGACCCCTGTTTTCAAATAAATTTATCTAAAAGCTGGGTTTATATTTATTTATTATTAAAAAAAAAAAATAGAAGAACAGATTGCTTTCTTTAATCAAGAATACAAACTAGAAAATAAAAGATAAAATGAAACATTAATAATGGGGATTTAGAGATAGGATCATTGCTTGGTAAAGGGAGGCCCTTAGTCTATTAAGGGTAGGTTTAGTTGGGTGAAGAGGCTCTTCTGAATCTAGGTAGGTCCTATGCTCCAGTCTTATTTGAGAGTTCACTTGAGCATCCCAAACACAATAGTGGCACTGCTTATAAGTTAAACCTTTCACACACATACACATACACACAGAGAATAAAAAGAAGCAGACTTGCAACCCTTTAATAGATTATTCCTGGGTAATCACAGGAGCAGATGAGATCAAACCCAGAAGAGTGGTCCTCACAAAAGCCGAACTCTTGCATGGCAGAACCAACCGAGCCATTTCAATTCAAAATCCTAAACAAAGCTACTGTAATCCCAATAAAGATTCCAACTTTAGCTTGGAGGTGAATACCCAAATGCCTAAAACCCAATAAAAATGCCCTTAAAACCTAGATCAAAAGGACCCAGATAGAAAAAACAGACCACATTGCTACTTCTTATAAAAATATATGGATAACACAAATTATGGACACCAAAAATCAGAGAAATAAAAATAAAAATGGGTTCAATAAAATATGCAGAAGATTTGAGAGAGAGAAATTGGATGGCTTCTTGTTTGATTTGAGGTGTTTTCAGATAATAATTTCGAGGATTTCATCCATACTTTAGCTTCAGAAATAGTGAAAAACAATAAATCAAGACATAGAAACAAAAGAAAGAGAGGGGAAGAAGATAGACCACCTATTATGAAAGTCAAGTCAGCTGGAATTCTTTTGTTGACTAGGAAAGTTACTTGATTTCTATGTCTTTGCTTTTTGTCGTTTGGTTTTGAAACGATGCGTTTTAGTTAATTAAGTTAGGCATCATGTCGTTTAGGCAGCGTCCGGCTATATATGCTGGTATTCTGTAGACAAAAATCATCGAAGCTAATATACATTTTGTTCTTCTGCTTTAGTTTTCCAGCCTTATCTTCTTACTCTCTCTCTGCGATTTCCAGTAGTTAGGGTTAGTACCCTAACAATTGGTATCAGAGCCCACATCATGGGGCCGAGGAGCACTGGAAATCCACCACCGTACTCGTCAGCACCGCTGCGTCCACCTGACCTAGATGAATGGAAGAGGAAGAGGATCCAAATCTCAAGAGAAGAGACAGCTGCGTGGCGCCGTGACCTTGAGAAAACTATAGTGTCGTTCCGGTCTGAGATAATTAATAAACGAGTTGTGGCAATTTCGATTGGAGCGACCGGCTCAGGTGATGGAGCCTTCGGTGCCGACTTCTTCCGTACCGATCACATCTCTACCAGTGACTCAACTTGTGTCTTCGGTGATGCACCCACAGTTGTACATGATGCCGCCGCCACCACCACCACCGGCCATGGCAGATCCCTACCCTTACCAGCAGCAACAACTACCACCTCAGTCACCGTCTAAACCACCAGTCCCTCAGTCGCAGCACGCGGATCCCTATCTCTACCAGCTGCAACAACCACCATCTTCTCTGCCGCCTAGACTATCAGTCACTGTCCATGCGTTGGGTGAGTCACCATCCCCATCCCACATGAGGTACACCTACCACTCGCTCTCAAATGGTGATTTCAATCAAAATAGGAACCAGAAACAACAACATTTCTCTTTGAATGATGATTGTGGTGCTTTGAGCCCTGTGTCTGTTGTAAAATTGACTGGTAGTGATGAGAAGTTAGATATTGGGGAGGGAGAGCATTTTGATAAGATGGTTAAGGTGAATGGTGGGGTTGGTAGAGAGTTCCATGAGCTTGAGAGCGTCAGTGCTAAGCAGGACAAGGGAGGTTTAATTGAAGATAAGCAGCAACTTATCAATGGATTAGAATTTCATGCCCTCCAACAGTTCGATAAAATGCCGAACTCAGAAGGGTTGTGTGATGCAAGAAGGACCATTATTGCTTCTATGAGCATTCGAGATAAAGGTGGAGGACTCACTACTCATCGTGACATTGCTGATGCTTCTGACTATTTAGGCCTTCCCAAAGTACGTTTTCACGTCTATTATACTGTTCGTCTTGCTGCTATAGAGGCACTAGCTGCTACTTTGGAAAGATCTCCTAATTCTATAGAGGCACTAGCTGCTACTTTGGAAGGATCTCCCAATTCTATACAGGAATCCCTTTCTACTTTACCCTCTCTATTTGTCTGTGATGTTGGTTTGTTGGCTAAAAATGTCAACACTAGTTGGCTCAAGCTTGACAGTGAGGTGGCGATATATTCTACTGATGCACAATCTGGAGCTAAGAGAGTGCCAGGGTTCATTCCATACTTACAGCTTTGTCAGTGTGAGATAAAGGAGACTAAACTGTTTTGGAAGGACGCATTTGGCAGACTTGGTGGACTGATCCCAACCTCATTGTCTCAGGTATTGACTAGGTTGAAATTAAATTTTTGAGATGTTAGAGGAGCTTTTGAGAGTATCATGTCTTGTTTGCTTAAGCTCTATCATAATTGCTTGAATGGTAAAGTTGGAGAAGAAAATTGGCCTTCTGATGAGTGGATTGAGAAAATGAATAGGGATGCCAATAATTGGTTTGATAAATGGTTGAGAATTGAAACTAGACTTTGTGGTTTCCAAGATGCTACTCTTGAAATTTTTGATGCTATTCATGTCACTGTAGAAGCTTTCCTTCAATTCCCAGACAAGAAAATCAGTGGTAGAGTCACTAGCAAGTTAGACTGCAAACCTTCCTTAGAGTCTAAAGACATTGATCCAAAGGAAGCAACCAAACCTGTTAGTGAGCATTATGATATTTTTAGTATAGGCTGCACTAGGCCTCCTGATGATTTCGAAGTTGATGATCACCTATTTCATTTCTACAGAATTTTCATTGAGCCTGCACTTCTAGGTCATTTTTCACAACTGCTACCACCCATCATTTCAGTGAGTTTCTCTGGGTTTGATAAGAAGGCTCGTGACAAAGGTGGTGGCCACATTGTTTTAAAAGATGAACCTTGTAACCTAAGTAAAGAGGTCGCAGGGAATATGAGGCTGCTTCGGGTAAGTATCTCCAACTTGATATCCACAAGTTGGAATTTGGACACAATGGCATTTGAGATGAATAAACGGCAGTTGTATGTTGGTGTGGTACACCAAGGAATTAAGATATTTTCTTTGCGAGGCTTGGGCAGTTTACTGGGTGCTAGTATGAGGAACTTTTATCTTGTCCTTGTGGAAACTGATAACTTAATTCAGCACATGGAAATGGTGTTTGTAATGGAAGCTGATGGGAAGAACAATTTACCTATAAGTCGATGACTCATTTGTTGCTTATTACTATGTGAGTGCATAAAGAAAGTTCTTACACTTGCTGGCAAGGGAAAACTCAGAGAAATGGTAGCAATAGTCAACTGGTTCTTGTGTGCAATTTCAGATTTGGCATTTTGGCTACTCTAAATGCATGGTTGAAGGAGCTTGTTAAGGGAGATCAGCAGCTTCAATTTTTCGTAACTTCTGTTATTGTGTTTGTCATGGGAGGAGCATTTACAAGTTTGGAGTTGCTGCAAAATGAATCTCAGATTGATCAAGTAGATCTCAAGGCTATTGTTGCAAGGTTCTCACATGGGGGTTTATCTGAACTTGTTGCAAGTTGGCTATATGTTTCTTTGAGGTATTGTTTTCCTTCAGCTATCCCAATAGTTACTACTTTTCTTCTTTCTATGGCATTAGTCATGTGTGTTACTGCTAGTGGTGTGATGAAGACTATAGAAAAAGCACACCTTGATGAATTTGCTGAGAAGGCTAAGAAGAAGCAACTTGATATTGTTTTGGGATTAGTTGAGAAGGAGCTGTATTTAACAATGTAGCTGCAATATGGACTTTCTGATGTGGGAAAAGGATTTATATATGATATACTTTGCATGCAACTCTTGCTGATTTTGGTAAGAAGAATGTTGCAGACTTGGACATGGGAGAATACAGAATCCTTGCAAACTCAGATGACTATTATTAGTTTTCTTAGTTTCAACATGGTGATAATTGGAGTTGATGATGTTCTGGAATTCTCAAGCAGGGACAAAGAATTGATCAAGGTAAATTCTACATATGAGAGTGTGACTGCAACAAGCGATCATTCTGATCAGTTCCAAGCATTCGTCAGAGGTGTCCAGATTGACTCAGAAGAGAAACTTGAGGACAAGTTCTCTGTGAAGCGGGGTGGATTGTTATGAAAGTCAAGTCAGCTGGAATTCTTTTGTTGACTGGGAAAGTTACTTAATTTCTATGTCTTTGCTTTTTGTCGTTTGGTTTTGAAACGTTGCGTTTTAGTTAATTAAGTTAGGCATCATGTCGTTTAGGCAGCGTCCGGCTATATATGCTGGTATTCTGTAGATGAAAATCATCGAAGCTAATATACATTTTTTTTCTGCTTTAGTTTTCCAGCCTTATCTTCTTACTCTCTCTCTGCGATTTCCAGTAGTTAGGGTTAGTACCCTAACACCACCATTCTCGACGGTTTCGATCTCGGTACCGGCACTGGCACGGCGAGCAGCGTTGACGGCTTTCTCGTCCTTCTTCCTGATTGGGAACCCGTCTTAGTCCTGTGAGAGATTGAAGAGCCGCAGTTGAGGAGGATGTAGTCACTTAGTCTGAGGAAGTGGAGAGGAGGGAAGAAAAACAGAGATAGCAAAACACGAGGAAGAGATGGTCAATAGCTCAGTGGCACAGCCGTAAAAACATTTCAAATGAGGGCAAAATCGTCTTTCTCTCACGAATGAGGGCAAAACTAATGGATTGTTATCAAAACACTAAACCATGCAAAATCATTCACAATCAATCTAAAGCCAAAACCATACAAATCAATTCACGAAATAACAAAAATATATTCATACATAACCACAACACTCTGACATGAAAACTACAATCCATAAAGGAAATCTTACCTAGAACCCCAAAAAAAAAAAAAAAAAAATCAACAATAGAGAAGAGAACCACAAATCAGATTCTCAAAAGTACCTTTTAACTGGTCTGTTCTTGGCCAGATCTTCCCCTCTCTTTGATTCCGGTCTATTCTTATTCTTCTTTTCTCTCGTTTTGCTTTTTTTTTTTTTTTTTGTATCTTTGATCTGAGTCCCTGAATGGCTGTGTGGCTGAATTCCAAATCCGACAATAATCCATGTCGAAGACTGAGAAAACCAAGAACAAAAACGACTTTTCCACCAGCTTGTTATTCTCCTAGAACAGTAAGGGCAAAATTGACTTTTCGACCTCTTATAAATAGTTAACAGTGAACTCAGCTTTAATATATGGGAAAATTTTGCAAACAGTACACCAAGTAAATGCCACTAATAATTTCTATACATAAAATTTCAAACCAAATATTTTGGTACATGGACTCTCAAGCTCAACCCATTATGTAGACACGACGTCAATGACACTGTTAGTTTCGGCCTAATTTGAGGGATAATTTGGTCTCTTCAAGTTTTCACTCTGAGCACCCGGCTTTTCCATTCTTACTCTAGGCACCCGACTTTTCCTTTCTCTCTCTCTCAATCACACTATGGGCACCCATCTCTCTCCTCAGTTCTCCCATCTCGATCCCGATCACCTCTGCAATTCCAACCATCACCATCAATCCACACCCTTCAATCCTCAAGCTTCTCCGCCGAAACCATTTAATCCTAATCCCGGCGTTCAATAACACTTCTCACCAAACCAAAGCAGTACAAGGTAACAACAAGTCTCTCATCTCATCAATCTCTCTCTCTTCTCCTTTTTCTTATTTTTCTTCCTCTTATTTTCTCCTCACTCATCTCTCTGTAATTTCAGACTCTCATCAACGGAAACCTCTCCTAGAAAAGGGACCAACCCAAACCCTCTCTCTCGCTATGGGCACCCATCTTCTCAGACCCAATTTCTCTCTCCTCACCTTCGTTTTTGTGATTCTTTCTCTCTCTACGTCTCAATTTTCTATAAAATCCTAAGACGTTGTAACGAGAGTGCGGGAATGGAGCATCTAGAAACGATGAAAAAAAGAAACCTGAAACAGAATGGGTTGTTTTACACTGGCGACGTTGGGGTTGTGCACCAGGAAGGGCGTAGGGATTGTGGTGGTGGTCGGTGGTGGAGATGGGGCTGAGATTAGAATTAGAATTAGGGTTTTGGTGGGATTAGAAGAGGGGTTGAGTTTGGTGGGTGAGGATTTGGAAGGTGGAGGAGATGCGGTGGTCGTTGGGGTTGAACTTTCTAGGTTTGGGTATGTTTGGGGGGGGGGGGGGAGGGAGGGAGTCAGAGGAGATCGTTTCTCTCTTCTTCTTTTTTTAAACCAAAAAAATGAGCAGGAGTGTGAGAATACTAAATTACCCTTTGACAAATGAATAATGACACTAGAGTTAACCGCGGCATTGACGTCGTGTCTATATAGTGGGTCGAGCTCGATAGTCCATGTACTAAAATGCTCGGTTTGAAATTTTATGTATGGAAATTATTAGTGGCATTTACTTAGTGTACTGTTTGTGAAATTTTCCCTTAATATATAGTATAATAACTAGAAACAGCAGCCGTGCGATACCGTGGATTTTTATAAGGAAAATGATTTGTGGCCTCAATCCTAAGTGTTATGCCATGTCACCTACACACATCACCTATTTGCCAAATCATGCCATGTAATTCTTGAGTAAAAATACTATCTTATCCTTCCAAAATCTAATGGTTCTAAATTATTTTGGTTTTCATCTAAAAATAAAATATATTATTTTGGTTTTCTTTTTCTTTTTCTTTTTTTCGTTATATATATATATATATATAATTCGTCAAAAAAAATTTATATACAAATATGTGTTCGTGTGTGTGTGTATATATATATATTATCACAAACATAATATATATATATATATAATAGTACAAAAATTTATATATGTATTTCCGATGTAGAATTAATATGGTATAAATATATATATATATATATATATCTATTAATGTCATAATTCTAACTCACAAAATTTAAAAAAAAATTTGATTAAAAAAAAAGTTAAATTTAAAATCGATTCCACAAAAATGGAAAGAAAATATATTATATCTTAATTATAACCCATCAAATTTGGTAAATTGAAGTAATATTCAACTCTTTTTTAATTAATTTATACATTAATGGAAGATTAGTTTAGCTTACACTCAAGTTAATTAGAAAAGTCAAAAATTAAATTGGGATCCACAAAAATGGAAACAAAATGTATTGAATCGTAATTCAACCTATGAAATTTTGGTAATTGAAGAGGTAAGAAAATATCATTAATAAATTGAATTGATAAATTAGATTCCATCATTTCAAAATTTCTCGATAATTTAATATTGTCGCATCCAAACGCAACATTAGGAGTGTTACTTAAAGTCAAGTGAGACTTCATTAATACAACTGTTCATTTATTTTTTACATGAAAAAACAATCATAATGTTACTAATATTATGTAGAAATTCAATGAACAATAAGTGTATAACACAGCAATAATAAAAGAAAAAGTGCAATTAAGGAAGGTGTAAAATAGAATTCATCATCCACATTAACATAAAGTTAGCTAACATGCATGTCTTACACGAACAAATAAGTAATAAGTAGCTAATAATGAGTCAGTAAAGTTTACTGGGGACTTTTCCCTAATGGCATATTTACACTGAAATAGAAATCATCATCCACACTGAAATTTAAAGTCAGCTAACATGTCTTACAGTAACAAATAAGTACTAAGTATCCAATGACGAGCTAGTAGAGTTCACTGGAGACCTTTACCTAATGGCATATTCACACTTAAATAGAAACCATCATCTACTGAAACTGAAAGAAATAACATATCTTGCACGAACAAGTAAGTATTAAGTAGCCAATGATGAGCTAGTAGAGTTCACTGGAGACCTTTACCTAATGGCATATTCACACTTAAATAGAAGTCATAATCTACTGAAACTGAAAGAGCTAACATGTCTTGAACGAACAAGTAAGTATTAAGTAGCCAATGATGAGCTGGTCAAGTTTACTAAGGATCTTTTTCTAATGGCATAATTACACTAAAATAGAAGTCATCATCCACATTGTCTTACAGTAACAAATAAGTACTAAGTAGCCAATAATGAGCTAGTAAAGTTCACTGGGGACCTTTTCCTAATGACATAATTACACTAAAATAGAAGTCATCATCCATATTGAAATTTAAAGTCAGCTAGCATGTCTTACATGAACAATAAGTACTAAGTAGCTAATAATAAGCCAGTAAAGTTTACTGGAGACCTTTCCCGAATGGCATATTCACACTAAAATTGAAGCCATCATCCATTGAAACTTAAAATAAGCTAGTGTGTCTTGCACGAACAAGTAAGCACTAAGTAGCCAATAGTAAAGCTCAACGGTGAATCTTTCCCTAATAACATATTCACACTAAAATTGAAGCCATATATCATTCACATTGAAATTGAAAGTCAGCTAAGTATTAACATGTCTTATACGAACAAAAAAGTACTAGGTAGCTAATAATGAAAAAGTAGAGTTGACTGAGAACTTTTTTCTAATGACATATTTACACTAAAATAGAAGCTATCATTCACATTTAAAAATGAGTTAAATACTGCTTACTCCCTATACTTATAGGGTTTCATCGTTTCAGTCCCTGACCTTTGAATTTCACCTAAAAAGTCCTTGAACTCCCAATTTCCTCCTAATTAGTCCCTGCCGTAAAAAACTCTGTTATCTTCTCCTAAAAAAGTCTATTATACCCTCAATTACTTCAAAAAAAAAAATCTCTTCCTCTATTTTTTTATTTTTTATTTTTTTTTCTCTTTTTACCTCTTCTTCTTCCGGCTTTCTCGCATCCTTTTGTTCATCTCCTCATCAAGATGGTTCCAATCCACACACCTTCAAGAGGTGAAATGAAAAAAAGAAATAAAAGAAGGAGAAAAATAAATTTAAAAATAAATAAATAAAAGTGAGGGCATAATAGACATTTTTGGCAAATTTAACAGAAAATTTTGACGGCAGGGACCAATTGGAAGAAAATTGAGAGTTCAGGAACTTTTTAGGTGAAATTCGAAGGTCAGGGACTGAAACGATGAAACCCTATAAGTATAGGGAGTAAACAGTATTTAATCCTTTAAAAATCATTATTGTCTATTGGAAAATTTGGGATCAACAAAACAAGTATACTTTCAAAAATTAATTTCCTCATGTGCAATATATTGTATTCCATATTAAGCAATTTCTTTTCAAATATCAACTTCCCAATCAATTTAGATATCTAGGTTTTCAATCACCAGATTTTATGAGTTAAAATTACGAGTTAAATACATTTTCTTTCCATTTTTGTGAATCCAATTTAATTTTTTACTTTTCAAATTAACTTGTTAATGTAAGGTAACTAATCTTCCATTAATTTTATTAAATTTATTTATTAAAAGATTTAAATATTACTTCAATTTACCAGATTTCATGGATTATAATTACGATATTAATATATATATATATACACACACACACCACATTAATTCGCCATTGAAAATATATAATTTTTTTGGACGAATTATATATATATATATATATATATATATATACACACCCATACTTTTTTTTGAATATGTATAATGAAAAAAATCCAAAATAAGAAAAAGAAAGAAAGGAAAAAAACCAAACATATTTTTTTTAGAAGAAAGTCAAAATAATTTAGAGCCGTTATATATTCAACAACATATATGTGTATATATATATATTTTTTTTTGACGAATTATAGATAAATATATATATATATATATTCACAAAAATATAAATTTAATTTTTTTAGACGAATTATATATATATAAAAAAATAAAATAATATATTTTTTCTAGAAGAAAGCTAAAATAATTTAGAGCCATTAGATTTTGAAAGGATAAGATAGTCTTTTTATTCAAGAATGACATGACATGATTTGACAAATTAGTGAGGTGTATAGGTGACATGGCTGTCACCTAAGATTGAGGCCCTATATCATTGCCCTTTTTATAATTAATCGATCTAGTTGTAGTAACGCATTTATTTTTCTAAGGAATGAAGTAATTAACAAAAAAATTTATCCTAAAAAACATAGGCATTTCAAAAGAGAATTAATTTTGTTGCTAAATAAACAATTGTGCTGATTGATTGATCATGAAAGAGAATGCGATTGAATTCTCTTCATGTTGCTATGCTCTTGGTTGATCCAGCGCTTCTCTTCTATTCAGTAGTGAAAGTCATCCAAAATGATTTCAACATGACTATTACAATGCTCAAATCTTCACATTTAATTCTAAAAAAATAAAAAATAAAAATCTATGAGAAGCAAGCATTCGTGGTCCCCTCTGTTTGGTAACTGCATTTCGCCTCGGGAAAATGATTTGTGGCCTCAATGAGGCCTAAGATTTATGGCCTCAATGTTAGGTGTCATGCCATGTCACCTACACACATTAACTATTTGTCAAATCATGCTATGTAACTCTTGAGAAAAATACAATTTTATCCTTCCAAAATCTAATTACTATGTTATTTTGGCTTTCTAAAAAATATTTTAGTTTTTTTTTTGCATTTTTTCTTTTCATTATACTCATGCTTAGATTTCAATAACAATTTTTTTCTCCAATTAATCAAGAATAGAAAATTTTCATGTAATTCAGTCAATGGATTTGCACATACATTCGATCACAATAGATTTGCTTAACACATGTATATGAATTCAACCTTTGTTGGATTCTTGTAAATTTTGAAAATATATATAGTGTGAAAAATACATATTCATACGATTATATATATATATTCTTTTGTTCATTTCTTCTCTTTATGTAGCTGGGGTTTAAATGTTATATTTGAGTTTATTATTTTTTTTATTTTTCCCCCATATATTTAGATTGTAGATGATAATTAATGGCTGCTACTAACATGAATTTTTTTTTTTTTGGTTACATACTAACATGAAATTTTTTCTTACCTCTTAATTTAGACATATGTATTTTCCAAAATCAATTTATTAATGCTAGTTTTTTGGATGAAATTAATCAATGTTTGGAAAGAAAAGTTAATGCCTATTTCTTGACACCTAAATCAATATATTAATACTATTTGGAAAGAAAAATTATAGGAAAGAATTTAATTAAATTAAGAAAAATATTGGTCAAAGAATTTGTAGACATATCTCTTAAATTAATACATATTACATAATTAATAGCTTATCTTTTTTTTTTTCGTCACCCCCTAACATTTAAAGGAAGTATAAAAGGATAGAGTTGGTGTTGTAATAGTATGATGTGGCAAGATATATTATGTGAAATTAAAAATAAAATTTATATTTGCTTACATGGCATGACACCTAGGATTTGAGGCCACAAATCTTAGGCCTCATTGAGGCCCTATATCATTGCCCTTCGCCTCGAGTGTTTACCGTGGCATGTACCTCCAATCTGTCCTTCATGGTCACCCACTGGACATTCAGTAATTCCACTGTAGATTAAGATTTAGAGGTTTAACTTGTATTCAATTTGAAACTGATTGTAAGGTTTAGTTTGTTTATTCTAACAAAACTGGACAAATTTATTTATAGTACAAAATGACATGTTTCACATCGAAAGAATATATTGTGAGTTATTCTGTGTTACTACAGTGTTGAAGGATATATTAAAAGAAAAATATGGTTGTCTAGAGTAATCCAAAAGTAATGTACGTTGTCATAGTAATCTAGATGATGTAAGAAATTCAACTAAAACCAATGAACGTCAAGCAAAAACCTCAAAAATTATTAGACCATTAATATAAAATAGGAATGCATGTTAGCATGTATAAAACCAATGTAGAATATCCCTCCCAGTTCAGAATGATGACAATGGTTTAAGATCCAGAGAAGTTTCTCCAATCTGAAAGCATATGACAGAGAATGTCAGTAAACAATCAAATTTAAACAAATAACGTATGAAATGTAAGAATGATGGTACACTAGCTATTTCTGGCGAGTGAAAGAGGGGTAGCTGAATGCTGGCTTGATTTACTTTCTTTAATTTATTATTGTTTTTTTTTTCTGATAGATATTCACGTTTTTCTATTTTAAGGAACATGAGATTAGGATGATAACATCAGAATGTTAAAGCTTAGAACCTATTTATTTTGAAACGTCATACAACCTTTACTTAATAAGAGCATAAATAAATCTGCTTGCTATTTTCCTATGACCGAGTTCGTACACTTATTTCCAATTGCACGTTTGTCTTTTTCAACTTCACTTCTCATGTGTTCGTAATGTTTTTAGTTATTGTCTTGTTCGTACTGTTGTATTGATAAACAACACGTAATTGGTTGTATATGCGTTAAAGTATCTTGATCGAACTAATTGCTCTGAATCTCAAAAGTTGGATGAACTCTGAAATGGAATGCTGGTCAAAAACGCAAAACTACTCAGAAGCTTGGATTAATGTTGCAACCTAGCTATCTGAACGAACCTGCCTGTTTAATTAAGCCTCCATATATAAAATTGTGTTTTCTTTTTTGTTTGTTTCTACTTTTAAGGAATGATTTGTGTTTCAGATAAACATATCCAGGTGCCAAAAGACTAAACCAAACCCTTATAATTGATTTAACTAATGAATACACCATTACAGAAACTAAGCAAACTTCTTTATTACATTAATGCCTTGGAAGGCATTAACTAATTCACACCCAGCGAGCTAGCTAGACACAAAGACATTCTAGTTTATGATACAAAGCTTGCAGTTGCATAAAGCTGCATGCTACGCTTAACTCAGTGGGGATGGTGACCAGGTAACTTCTCCTTGATCTTCTCCATCATGCCTTTCTTCTCATGCTCCTGAGGGTCATCGTGGGGGTCTTGAAGGCCGGCCCCCCCTCCGGATGCTCATCCTTATGTTTACCGCTAAAGGTTTCCTTTATCTTCTCCTTCAGTCCCTTCTTCTTCCTGATCCTCCCTCCTTTCCCATCATCCTCCTCCGACTACAATACATCAAACGACATTCAAATTAGCGTCAAGTCTATCAGCTAATTAAAAATTCATGCATGATATAGATTAATTTACGGCAAAATGTCTTACAGAACTAGAGCTCGAGCTGCGACGGTGTTCACCAGCCTCACCGGTGTGGCGCTCCTGTTGTAGATGTTCACCTACAGTTTTGGGTTTTCCAATACCATGCATGGCATGCTCGGTGATAACTTCATCAGCCTTCACTCCAGCAACACCACCGGTCGTCCCCGTACCTGACGGGTGGCTACCGGCTCCGGTTCCTGGCATGTGCTCACCGGTGCCCGGAACATGTGCACCTGTCCCCGGAACATGAGAACCTGTGCCGGGGATGTGTATGCCGGTCCCGGGGATGTGGGCACCGGTGCCCGGAACGTGTGTGCCCGTGCCCGGAACGTGGAGACCGGTGCCAGGGACGTGTGTACCGATGCCTCTGGTTCCGATACCGGTCTGCTGCTCTCCAGTACGGATGGCTTGGCTTTGGCCGCCCTCGGTGGTGGCGATACCAGTGAGGTGCATGGGGCGGCCTTGCTCGTCTGTCAGCTGAACTGGGTTGCCATACTGGTCGGTGAGCGGGATGGGGTTGCCGAACTCGTTGCGAATTTCAGCCATTTTTGGATTTTGAAAGTGTGAAAATGTGGGAGAAAAATCGAAAATGAGCAAGTTTGATGAGGTTTGGGGCTTGTAACTTCTTTTAAAAGGGCAAAAATAACGGTGGAGAGAAGGGTGTGGCTTCCATGCACGTCACACGTGGAGTTTCAGTGGGCAGAAAAAGCCATGAACAGCATGCATATGCATGGATGGCCACGTTAGAAGAAGATTCCACGTGGGGCTCTATCCAAGTGACACGTGCTCACAGTGTGTTGTCGCTTTGTGATGTTGGATAGAGCAAAGGAAACAATCGAGGCAGATAGAGCGATAGATAGATGACATGTTGTAATTGGCATTTAGAGAATGAAACGAAGTTACGTTTGTCCAAAAAAAGAAGAAGAATGAACTTAAGTTACGATCATGCATGATCTCTAAGGTGTTGCATAAACTTATCTGACAAAGTTTGAGAGAAAATTAAACAAATTCAGGTTTGGAAAGAGTTGCAAGCTTTGATACATTTGAACATTTTCTATTGAAAATAGATTGGGAGGACAGAGAAGAAACATAACAATTTTCAAGTTGGAGCCTTATCTTTTATTGGATGATCGATGATCTACTCTAAAAATTGTCCCGTGGAGAGGCAGGTTATCCTTGGTCTACATTTTGGTTTAACTTCGTCAACAACTAATATATCGTGTTATTGGTTTCTTATTTGATTTGATAGACTAGTACTGTCTTACGGTTTGTTACATGCATATGCTGATATTAAATCTTAGGGCTCGGAATATAGAAAGGTGATTCAACTAATTGGTGATTCAACTAATTTATTGTGTCTCCCAATTTTGTTTACTCTTTATCTATAGTTATGACTGGTTGAGTGTTCCAATCTAAATTTTTAGTTATGTTAGCTTGTTGTCTTTGGGTTAGTTTGTGTGAAGCTTTAGTTTTTTTCATGTCTGTTCTTACTGGTACTAGTTAGGTGGCTCTATCTGAGTGTCATTTATTTTCTCTTCAACAAACTTTCTATAGATGATCAGAGGTTCACCAAAAGTTATAAAGTTATTCCGTTTATCTTTCTCTATTGTATCTTTTTCATTTTGATCGTTTGAAGAATTGTTTGAAGAACTCAACGAGATCCCCTCGAATTGGGTTAAGGCCACCAAACCTTAATTTGTTGCGCTTCCATGGCTACAAGTGATTTATTGGGCTTGCTGCATTCTTCAATTCATAGAGTCGAAGGTTATTTGTAAGAAGAAGTGAACGAGGAAATTTCACTATGCCAAAAAGTCCATCAGACGATAGAACAGTTCTGTCGTCTGAATGAACCGAAATCTGTCGTCTAGTACAGTGTCGTGTCTTGGGAGTATCAAACGACTGAACACTTTTATCGTATAATTTTTCAGACGACATAAACAAATAAGAGTCTTGTGTCGTCTGATGAGTTTTGCATTTCGGGACCAATGTGATCTATATCTTTAAAAACATTAACATAACAGTTTTGTGTTGTATGAGAAACAAAACAACTGCATTCTAATATAAATTTTATTGTGTGAAGCATATCTGCAAGACATATTTCTATTGTTTAAGGTTATTAACACGACAAATATTTATGGTCTGAATATAAAAGAGACCACAAATTGTAAGTCTTTTATATTGTCTTTGGTTAAGTCCAACCACACTTATTTGTTGTTGTTATACGCTTTAGCCAACATTTTCATCTAACTTCTATTGTTGTTTTGTCATTTAGACTACAATTTTCTGTTGTACCAACGCCAAAAGGACAGTAGACTTCTAATCGGTTTTTGTGTTGTTTTTGTGCAGTTGCAACCACACATTTTGGTGTGTTTTTGTTATAGCTTGCAATTTAAGATAACATATATTTAGTAGTCCCTGGTACAATTGGTATGCATGCATTCTGGAAATTAAAATTGCCCATTCATGAAAGTATGAAATCCACATCCAAAATCATTCAGTGCAATTTCCATTAATCCACCATTGTCTTATGTACACAAACCTAATCATGAGCATCAGTTCAAAATGACCCATATCTACTAATCTGAATCTGCAGACAAGTCCAAATGCTTAATGAATGAAGAATTTCTACTAGACACAAGTTAATAAAGGAACTAGCTAGCTGCACTACTATATATACTAGTTTCAAATCTGATCATGAATGGAATCACTCGAACCATAGAAGTGGTCATAGAAAATGGAAGGTATCCCGGAGTGCGTGAGTATATATGCATAACCCTGCAGTTAATATGCACGTAGAATGAAGTTATATTTGTTAGTGCTTTTAGTACATTTATGTCTAGATAACTATCACATTGCTTGAATTTGCAAGGTTTATTTAACATAATTTTATGAAGAAATAGACCAGGATTATAAAAGCAGATAGGACAACAACACAATAATATCACTACAACAAGCCAATCAAAACAATATTTTCTTACCTCCATAATATTATTTGAAGGGAATCACCAGTGAGTCTGCAGATAAAATGACACTACTACAAAAAGCTAATCACACAACGGAACAGAAATCGTATGTTATGTGTTTGAGTAAACTCTATTGCACAACGATATTAGTGATGTTCTATTGTGTGAATATCAATAAAGTGATAACTTTTTTCTCAGAACTACATTGCACAACACAATTAAGTATTGTTTGTTGTCTGAGTCTTAAAAATTTAGCGGTAGATTTCCCTCCACTCTCGAGTCTTGGTTGCCTCTTGAAATCTGAAATTTTGGGCTACTTGGTACAACTGTACTTGAGATTTCCATTGTCTGATTGAAAGTTGGATTCCAAATTTTGAGGAAGCTTGCTTGAATGTCTTCCACAAGGTAAACCTAGTGGAAGCTGTAGAAATCAGACAACAGAAGTTATATTTTGTTGTTGTGTAAAGTGGGAACATAGGCGGCAACATTTTGAGCCAAAGTGCGGTATGCGACATATTTCTCTCCATGTTTTGACATTTTGATTTTGTATAGTGCACTCTTACAACAATTTGTTAAGCTTCTGTTGTGTGAGCGACTTTTAAAATTTATTGAAGTTTAATTGTACCTCTTGCCCAGCCCTAGCCACATCGTGTCCGAAAGAAAAATGAAACAAAATGAAACCTAACCTCTCTCGAGCTCTCTCAGTCCTGAAATCCCTTTCTCTCCCCCCTCTCAAGCTCTTCCAGTCATGAAACCCCTCTGTCTCTCCCCCCTCCACAAAACCCCTCTCACTATCTCAGTCTCTCGATCTCCTTGCTTCTATTCTTTATCCCTTGAAATCCAAATCCTTTTCAGCGATGGAGGAGATAAGAGTGCCCTAGATCCACTTTCTCTCTCCTCCGTCTCTCTCTCCTCCTTGCCTTCAAACTAAGGTCAATTGAAGAGATGCAGAAGACGAAGCTGTCCCAGAAGGCGGATGCGAACGTGTTATGCTGCTTCTGACGTCTTAGTGATTTGGTGCCACCGCCGCTGGAGGCGTGATCTGGTGGGATGACATCAACGAGTCGACTCAATGGCAGGACAACATCTTCTACACTCTCTGCGTTGCATGTGCCCTCATCTCCTCTGTCGCTCTGGTTTTTCTCTCTCTCTCTGTATGATTCGATTTGGTGCTTGATTTTCTATGGATTTGAGTTTTGGATTTTTCTATTTATCTGAATAGTTTGAATCGCATCAATCATTTTTGGATTAGAATACTAGTAGATTGTTCTATGGAGCCTAAACCCTAAGATCTGCGTTTCGAACTCATTTTGTGATTTTAATACCAATACTTGATTACTTGGGAAGAATGGTGACACTCTAGAAGGGACTGGGTTTGCTTTGGAGAATGTGGTGCTCGAATAGAAAGAAACAAGGGTATTTGGTTTCCACAACACTGAATTTGCGGGTTTGCTGGGTTTAGAGATAGTGAGGATTGCAGGGTATTGTTTTTGTCAGTTTTTGTGTCCTTTGGTGTGTAATTGATATGGGTTTTTACATTTTAGGGGTTTTGCTTTATCTTTGGCTTTGGAATTCCAGTTATTGATCGGAAAGGTTGCAAGGTATGGTTTTGACCTTCACCAATTTTAAAGTTTTGGTTAGATGGTGGTTCATTTGATTCTATGGATTTGCTTTGTGATTTTTGATGGATTAGTTGAATAATTTAGTTTGTGGTTGTTGATTACATTGGTTGGTGTTAATTTTATAAGAATCTATTGAATTTAGTTGATGTTGTTATCAAGCAAAGAAGTATTTGAATCAATTGAATACTAAGATAAAATCACCATTACCTGATCAGACACTTCCATCGTCATATAGTTTATACCAATTGTCTTCCCTGCCTTGCTGAAAACAGCTTTCTTATATATATATATATATATATATATATATATATATATATTTATAAAACATCTTTGTCCCAAATAATTCAGTCTTGAATGTAATCTCCCTTTTTCCAAAACTTCTCTCTTGAAGTCTTGAGATTCCTTAACTCCAGCCCCACTGAAAATCTCGACATTTGTTCTCCCTTTAATGTTCTGGCAAAAGAAAAGAAGAAACTTAAGGCGGTCTGGTCTACTGTGACACTTTAAGTCACTCCTCATATTAGAACTGTAGTAGCAAGAAATTACTTGAATAAACATGTGCTGCAGGAAAATGCAATGATTTTGGTAATTCAGATCCATGATCTACGGTATTGTTCGTTTAACTTTTGATCAAGAGTATTTGGTTAAAGTGGAAACATGCGGGAGTAGCTTCTAGCATTATGGATGAAAATTGGCTGCATTTGAATGCCTCTCTTCTGATCTGATCCCATGCATATAAGCATTAGCTTTCATTTCTTTCTTAGTTTGCACGAGAGAAAACTGAGAATTGATACGTGACTCCTCGATCATTTTTAGAAATGCAGTTTTAATGAGGGAAATCTGATGATCATCCCAGTTAATGATCAAATATCAATAACTGGTGTTAAGCAAAGTTTTTGTCTTCTTGCTTTATAAACCAGAGTTTCTTTGTTGATGGATCTGGATCAATTGAAAGGTATTGAATTTGGCTATTGATATGTCATATTTATATCTTTGTTGTTGTCGCAAACTATAGGAAGAACTCAAATATCATTGTTCTAAATTTATTGTTATCCACTTTATTAAAGGCGTTTGTTTTACTTCCTTAATATTGTGATTGATATTTAGCAATTCATATATGTAATAGATGCCTCTGTTATTTAATGTTGGAATTGATGTTAAGGATATCCGCAATGCTAATTTAGATCAGTTTCCAAGTTGGGTCCAACATATTGCTAAATGGTCAAATTTGATAGTGGATTGTGCTAGATTTTTTTAGTGAAGAATATGGCTTTAGTCTTAGTTGGGTCCAACATATATGTTGGGTTTTGATGCTCATATGCAAATAAGCTGCAAAGGTTTTAATTGAGTTTTTATCAGTATTAATGAGCTTTGAAATGGGCATGTCTTAAAGTTGTAAGCTTTGTTTTGGAATTAGTTGATCTTTGGTAATGATGTTACGAAACTATACTTGGTTTCAGCCAAGTTTAGAACTTGTTTAGGAAGAATGATTTTTAGTATAATGACTGAGCTGAACCAAAATGGGTTATTTCCTCCACTAGTTTGGATTAGGAATGTCTTAATTTGTTCATGATTGGTGTGAAGTACTGAGCTTTCTTGCTGAATTTAGTTGATTGGGAATACATTATTGATGTTACTAAACTATACTAAGTATCTGCTTGGTTTGGAACTTAATGATGAGCCTTCTTACTAAACTATACTAGGTCTTAACTCTAGTTTCCTTCTCTTTTTTGTTGCTAAGCTAGTAAAGATGATGGGTCTGCTAAAATGAAATGGTTAACATTAAATATTATGTAATTGCTGATGACATCACATAAATTACTTTTAAGAGTCTTGCAAAATATTGTGATCTATGTTCTTCTGTGTGACACATTATTGACATATCTTTGTTTCTCTTGCTAAAGGTACCTTATGCAAGAGAAAAAGAGAGGCAAAGCTCTGGATTCTATTGCAAATTTTCACTTACAGAATGGAGCAGTATGTCATTTAACTCTAGTTTGTGCAACAGTACTTATAGGAGCATATGTATATGTTTTATAGTCGGAGATGGACTGATTGAATATTATATTAGATGCATAAATGATATATGTAGAACTAGGCAGTTCTCTGAACAAGAAATCTGACAAGAAGTATGTTTCAATAGTATATGCTAATTTCATTTTTCTTTCTGTGGAGTAGATGGTTCAAAGACTTAATTGGATGGCTGATCAATCAGAGAAAGGCCTTCATCAAAGTGGAGGTATCATGGTGAACTATGTTTACAGGTAACCAAAAACTTCTCTCTCTTATCATATGATTAATTCCTTCATGAAAACCTGTTCATTTACGAACATGATGCAATTTTGAATCATAGCATGATATGCTTGAGTGGTTCCATGAAGCATATATGAGCTGGATATAATTGATGATCCAGTTACCACCTCTACTTCGTCATCATTCTATTAGAATTTGGAGAAACTTGGGTGCATGCATAATATCTATCGTTAATTCCCAAATCAATGTGCATTTCCTTTTTTAATTACATTTATAGAGTTTGATGATGTAAATGGGAAGGTTCTCACTTACTTTGCACAAGATGGGTAAGTATTTCATCTTTCTAGTACGGTCTCTTGGTCATCTTGTTCTTGATTTATCTAATTTTGTTATCCATTTTGATCAATAAATACAAGGTGTTTGATCTTAAAAACTATACAGTGTTGTAGGCCAAATTTAAGTTACTGTAAGCATATGCCAAGACTCAGAATGAAAATACATGAATATATTTAATGCAAGTTTAGAATGCGTTTGTGCAGAGTTCTGTGATCAGTTGCTTTAAAATAAACCTGTAGATTGAAATACACGATTAACTTTAATTGATTTGATTTCAACAATATGCCAGAGCCCTAGCTTTTGCTAAATGATTAGTGAACTTTAAATTCTTATATGCTATGATTTCTATGTGAGATTTGTGGAGATTGATTTTGGGTTAAAAGAAATTACTATATGGTATCGCGCTGGTATTGTAATGGATCATCTGCCAAAAGTTACAAACTGGACCTAACTTGTTGAAGGATGTTGACATAATGTGTGCCTCTACAAACTAGGGTTTAGAGTTGTAATAGGAAAGTGTTCTAGGTATTCATCATTGTATTCGGATCTATTACTATCGTGTACCTTGTAACTCTATATAAAAGGCTCCATTATCAATAATAACACAATTACAATTCTCCTACACACGTTATCAGCACGAGTTCTAACCCTAGCCCAAAAGAAAAAAAAAAAAAAAAAACCTAAAAATCTCTCTCCCAAAAATCTGCCGTAAACTCTCCTTGCCCATAAGACCCTAGCTGCAGCCCAGCCTCCAGCCAGCCTCCCTGCAGCCTGCAACCCGCGCACTACTGCTGCCCCCGCAGCTCCTGCACACCGCCTGCAAGCCCGCCCGCTCCCTTCCTGCCTGCGCACCAGCTCGCCTGCAGCCCTGCGCACCAGCCCGCCTGCAGCCCTGCACACCAGCCCGCCTGCAGCCCTGCACACCAGCCCTCCTGCACACCTGCGCGCGCCACTGCAAGCCCACGCTGCCAGCTGCCTATGCCGCTGCACCCCGCTGCCCACGAAAGAAAGAAGAAAAAAAAAACAGAAAACGAAAGGAAGAAGACGCATAGAAGAAGAAGGGAAGGAGTGGGCCCAAAAGAAGAAAAGAAGAAGAAAAAAAGAAAAAACAAAAGAGAGAAAAAAAGAAGAAGGGAGAAGGGAGAAGGGCAGCCCACCAACTACCAGTTTCCGACCAGATTCCGCAATCCTAATTTAGCTACACGCCTGCATCAACATGCGCATGTATAAAATCGTGAAGCAAAGCTTCAAATTACCAAGTAAGCTTATACGATTAAGTTCCTGCTTTCTGTATTTTAAATTCCTTTTATTTCCTACAAGAATTTGGAATATATGAATATATGAACATGTGTGGTTTTGAGTATTTAACAAAGCAGAATTGTGGGGATTTACGCCTAACGAACTAAGAGTGTTCATAATTAAACGACTAAGAGCGTTCGTATGAACTAAGAGTGTTCATAAGCTTGGACTAAGAGCACAAGCATCAAATTGTGACCATATTAAAACATCATTGTTTGGTCTAATCAAAAAGAGATTCTTGGAAATTGATTTCTTGGTAACATAGCTCGAAAATCTTATTGTTTTAGTTTTCGTGGAAGTTGAACTCGAAACTAATATATCTCGCTTCTTATTTTCAGGATGTCGAATGAACCTAGACTCGACTTTCCCATGCTTGACTCAACAAGCTCGGATTACCACAGTTGGGTAACCGATGTTGAGAACCATCTCACTTCAAAGGGAATATTACCATAATCCAGGCACCTAACCCGGATCTTGTGTTCGTGCGAACACCTACAAAGCATGCTCAAGCAGTTATCTTGACGCGACGCCATATGGACAAGGCACTCAGATTGGGTATAATGTCGATCAAGATGCAAGAGAGCTATGGGTAGTGCTAGAAGGCGCTTTGGCAATGTCCAAGATTGCCTCCTCCCTGACTTGAAGGTTCAATGGAACAATCTGCGCTTTGCTGATTTCAAGTCTGTTACTGAATATAATTCCGAAGCTCTTCGCATACAGTCCATGTTGAGGTTTTGTGGACAACCTGTCACAGAGCAAGAGCTAATTGAGAAAACTCTCTCCACCTTCCCCGTTTTAGCCATTGTGGTATCAAAACAATACCGTACTGAAGTCAATGCTAGACGGATCACGAGGTTTCATCAGCTTATCAATGTTATATCTGTAGTTGAGAAACATGATAACATACTCGTGAGGAATTATAATTCAAGGCCTATTGGAACTAAGAACGTTCATGAGGCGAATTATAATGCACCCAAAGGAGGGCGCAAGGAGCAGTACCCTAAGAATGGGGGACATGAGGGACGTATGGGCCCATATAACCGCCCTAACAAGGAAGGAAACTGCAAGTTTGGTGTGGATACATGTGGTGGTAATGCCACACGTGGGAGAGGGGGTCGTGGTATCCCTAACCGTAATGGTGGCGCCATGGGTCGTGGTGGTGGCACCAACCTTCCTAGCCCCTAGGGAACGCTCGCAACGTGCATCTCAATTAAAGGGAGGCAACCACAATGATGAGTGTCATCAATGTGGATCAATTGAGCATTGGTTCAAGCAATGCAAGGCGAGCGAGGAACTAGCTGCATGATACAGGGCATATAAGGACCTGAGGGAGCAAGAAGTATACATTGTAGAAGAAGAAGAAGAAGATGGTGGAGATGTCAATCTCACCATAAGGACTTCAAAGCTGAAGATGAGTGCACAAGGATGCCGCACTTTGATTAGAATAGTTTCTTTTATTTTCCAAGAACTTTTGTAATGGCAATACCTTAGTCAATAAATGACAATTGTATTAACTCTTTCTTATGTGGTGGACCCATAAAAATGATTCTAGGAAAGTCATTGAGATTATTGGTACTTAAGAGAGTCTCGCTCCACCAACATCTCTCTCTACTTTCCTGGTCATATTTGATTGGAGTTACCAAATGGATAGAGTGACTATAATGTGTCATAGTTTGATTTTATTTTGGATTAGATTTTCGAAACTTTGATGTAATCATTGGCTATTAATAAAGTGTTAATTCTTTTACTTAATGTCTTGGACATACCTTAATTAGAACTTTATTATATAAGAGCCAATAGTTTTCATGTGGAAGCACATTATGAGAATGGACAGAGTTCCTTTGCATCACCTCTAATGACTACGGACATAAATGAGTATTAGAGAAACTTATGTGTCGCTCTAGTGGGTTGTATGCAACCACTATTCGAGTTATTGAATCCAACCATGTCATGAGAGACAACTTATGGATTCTATGATGATCCGTTTATTAAAGACTTTACATGGACATCCATTTTCAGAACGAAGAAAAGTAAGAACCGAGAATTGGTTCGAGGATGATTGTGAAAAGACCAGCCACACATGGCCGGCACCGCCTACCCCCTGTGGCAAATACATGGCATTGTCGCCATAAACCCTTATTCAACTCATCTCCCTACTTCTCAAGTCCATTGTGACATTGTGGCTTAACCAAAACCTTCTTTGGTTGATTATAAGGCCCATGTTTCGTTTTGTAAAGCCTGTTATTTAGGATTGAGACCATCCTATGCAAAGAAGATTGAGGAAATAATTCCATTCTCACAAAGAATCTAAGGGAATTCTGTGGATTTGATCAACTAACTTGTGGACTGTATAGATGTTTTATGGTGATGGTTGATACGCAAACACACTGGTCCCGTGTTGTGCCATTATCCACTCATAATGCTGCTTCTACTACACTCCTAGCACATAACATATGGATACGGGCTCACTACCCAGATCATCCCATTCAGTCAATTTGACTTGATAATGCTAGAGAGTTTACATCAAAAATTTTCGATGACTATTGCATATCATTGGGTATTGATATCAAGTATCATATTCCCATGTACATACCTAATTGGTCTAGCGAAAAAGCCACCCATTATAAGACTATGATGGTAGCCCGGACTTTGGTAATGCGCACCAATATTTCCGCTTGGGTTATGCAATATCGAATACAGCTATGCTCATTCATCTACGACTCATAGCATCCACTCAACTTTTATTTACGTTACAGCTAGTGACTGGGTTCGAGTCTAAATATCTCGTACTTATGCATATTTGAGTGTGCGGTTTATGTACCAATTGCGCCGCCACAGCGCACCAACATGAGTCATTGCAATGAATGCATATATATATATATATATATTTGTGTTGGACATAGGCCTCCAACTATAAGTCCGCTACGTAAAACCCTTGACAGGCGATCTCTATTTCGCTAGATTTGCGAATTGTCACTTTGATGAGACAGTCTTCCCATCGTTAGGGGGAGATTAGAACGTCAATGTTCAACAGGAACGACAAGAATTTCCTTGGTCTGTCCCCACTATGTCTCATCTTGATCCCCTCAAAGTGACGAGATCACATATACCTGCTGCAAACATGCCTGCAAGGATTGATGTCCTCACAAGAGGACATGGTGCCACCCAGAGAAGATGGGTACGAAAAGTGACGAGATCACATATACATGCTGCAAACATGCCTGCAAGGATTGATGTCCTCACAAGAGGACATGGTGCCACCCAGAGAAGATGGGTACGGCAACACCACCATGAATGGTGGTATGGTGACGCCACAAAGGTGGCATAATGGCGTCATAGGCCATGGGTTCTGCTAGAGAGAGTAGGAGACCCATAGGTTCGATGGATTCTCGCCCTAAGAAGAGAGCGAGTTCGACACAACTTGATCCATTGATCATTGATACTCAAAATCCGTCTCATGAGAATATTTTGGATTGTGTTTATGTCCAAGAGTCATCGTTGGGGGACGCCTCAATGTTAGAACCAATTCCTGAGAATATAGAGATCTCTACGAACTACACTAGTGTACATGAGGACGTGGAATTGTTAAGACCAATGACATCGAGCCTTACTCTGTTGAAGAATGCCAACGTAGAGAAAATTGGCCTAAATGGAAAGATGCGATCTAGGTTGAATTGGATTCACTAACGAAGAGGAAGGATTTCAGATCTGAGATGCAAACACCTCCTAACATAAAACCTATTAACATTAATAGGTCTTCGTTAGATAGCATGATGAGAAAAAGATATGGTAATCTCGCCTTATGGCGCAAGGTTTCTCACAACGCCCTGGAATCGACTACGAGAAGATATTTCTCGTAATGGATGTCATTGCACTCCACTACCTTGTCAGTTTGGTAGTTTCCAAATAACTGAACATGCAGCTTACGAATGTGGTCACTACGTATTTCTATGGGGATCTAGATAAGGAATATAATGAAGGTTCTTATGGACTTCATTTACCCAAGTCAAGTGGCTCTAGACCACAGAGCGTATTTGCAACGAGGTTGAAATGCTCACTAAAATGACTACTTGATTGGGAAGGGATGTGATGAACTATGCCCACGTGTTTCCATGACAAGTTCCGGATTTGCAATTGTCGTGGTTTATGTTGATAAACATAATTGAAACCCTTGAGACCTAAAGGAAACTGCTGAACACCTGAAATCCGAGTTTGAGAGGAATGACCTTGGGAGAACCCGGTTTTGTCTAGATTCAGAACTTGTATACCGTGTCAATAGATGATTTGCATTTTGATAAAGTCAAAGATGCACTCCCATGGTCGTCCGTAGTCTTGACCCTAAAAGGGATCAGTTTCGTCTCAGGGATGATGACGAAAACGTGTTAATAGCAGAAATGCTTACTTATGTACAATAGGCGCATTATTGTACTTAGCACAATACAAGACCGGACACCTCAATTATTATGAACTTGTTGGCTAGATATAGCCCCGCGCCAACGCAACACCATTAGATTGGTATAAAGACAATCTTTCGATATTTGAGAGGTACGATTGATATGAGATTGTTCTATCCCTACAGAGAGAAAATAAATGACGGAAATGTGGGATCGAACCCCACAAGGCAAAATGCCACCTTCCGTGCTCCTCCTCCTCTCCATCAAAATGACAACAAGCACTTCTTAATTTTGAAGTGAACCAAATCCGATCAGAGGATAATGTAGCGGACTTATTTACTAAGTCATTACCAAAATCCACCTTCGAGAAACATGTGAAGAGCATCGGATTGAGAAAGTTATCCGAACTCCCATGATTGTAGCAATCAGGGGGAGATATTGACATCAGGAGGAGGCATGATGTCTACATGTTCGATCTCGAAGAGTGAAGGACGTGTTGTGCTCTTTTTGTCCTTCAACCAGGGTTATTTTTGTCCCACATGGTTTTTGTTACTTGGCAAGGTTTTTAACGAGGCAACAATCAAAGCGTCATCACCAAGTTTGAGCGGCACAAGGGGGAGTGTTGAAGGATGTCTACATAATGTGTGCCTCTACAAACTAGGGTTTAGAGTTGTAATAGGAAAGTGTTCTAAGTATTCAATTGTATTCGGATTCTATTACCTATTGTGTACCTTGTAACTCCCTATATAAAGGGCTCCTATTATCAATAATAAACACAATTACAATTCTCTTACAACATAACTTTCTTTGTTTGTGCTTCCGCCATTTTTTTTTATGCAGAAATATGATGCTGACCCAGCAGCAAAGGCAGTTGCTGCAACTGTCCTTGGCATCCAAGTTGGGTGTGGATTCAGGTCTATGATTCCATGCAGGAGATGAATCTTTAGTGGCAAGTATGAGAGAACTTTAGCAGCAAATATTTTTCTCTTGCGACGATTTGATTGTATCATCTTTTGCTATCTTTCAATGTAATTAGCTAGAATGCAGCAGCCATCAAGCTAGATGGAATGCTTTCTATTTTGGTTTTATGGTATGAATGGATACATGAATGCTACCTCTTTTGGTACATTAGATTGTTGAATTGGAGTATTTCAATGCCTAAATATTATTTTGTGCATTATTTTTGTGCAAATATTTCTGGTAAAGAACTGAAAATAATCAAACAACAGTCGGTTACATTATGTTGTATGAATACGCATATATCGTTAATCACACAACAAATCAATTTAAATCACACAACGGTACCTATAAAATTTCGTTGTCTCATTAATACACACACAACAGAACAAATAGGTATAAGTTGTCCAATGTTAAACCACACAATGGTTCCTATAAAATTTTGTTGTCTCATTAGTACTCACACAACAAATGCCATATTTTTCTGTTGTATGATAAGTTAACCAACAACAGCATGGTATTACTTTCGTTGTCTGAGTGTCATTTTTCTGTTGTGTGAGAAGTTAACCAACAATGGACCCTACTTACTTCTGTTGTCTGACCAGCATCGAAACAACAATTGAATGCGCCGCATCCAATTTCTGGCATTGACATCAGCAGAATCGGTGCAACAGTTATAACTGAAACGTTGTGCCTATGATCTTCACATAACGGTGTTTCACCGTTGTGTGAGTGTGCTCATCACACAACTCCGAGATAGACGACAGATATGGTCCAAATCACACAACAGATTTCCATTGTTGTGTGATGCATTTTTTGTAGTATTGTGATTATGAAGTTAGAGGATTAACTTTCATTCTGGCACCAAAAGCCCAACATCTGTAAAGATAGGCACCAAGTTTCACAAATGTGACACATACATGCATAGCAAACGCACACATTCAGGCTGTGTTGGGCCCCAACAGCAAGCCAAATGTGACTAATTGGATACTAATGGTTATAATGGCCAGGACTCATATCTAATGATCAAAACAAAAACAAATGCAGACGTCCACTCAAGAGAAAAAATTTATGTGTGCATAAGTGGGTGTAGCAGTCAGCTGGGAGTTGAACATCTCAGTCCGATTGAAAATGGATGATACCTGAATAATTCCCTTGGTTGTGAAGTCAAATGCAGTTGATAGCTGTCCTATGCCATCAATCCAACTTATTATCCGCTATCTGTGGCTATGTGCGCAAATGGAGTCCATGTAAACAACATAAGCAGTTCTAATAAAGCTAAAACAATATACTTAAGAGAGAGAGAGAGAGAGAGAGAGAGAGAGAGAGAACCAAACACTATGCCAAAAACCTTAACACACAGCACTTTTTGCACAACGAAAAAAAAGTGTTGTGTGATGAAAGAAAGTGAATCACACAATATGTTTACTAAATTTACGTTGTATAAGGTGGTTAAAATTATGAAGTTTTTGTCTAAAAGGTCATTGCACAACCGTTACAAAAATAATCTGTTGTGTGAATCAAAAAAAAAAAATAGTGGCAGATTTCCCTCCTTGATTGACCCAAATTTGGCTTCAAATTGGTACCTCATTGTACAATAGATTAGTTGTATCTGTTGTATGAGTGTAGCTTGCAAATTGTCATACAACAGTTTTTGTTCTTGTGTTGTATGATCAAGGAAGATATGTTAGAGGTGTTGATGTGTCTCCATACGCCACTCATTCCCCCGCTCCCAAATTGAACTTTGCTTACACATAGCGGGAACTTTCCCTCCTTGATGGCACAACTCAAATTTAATGTGTGCAGAATCAGACAACATCATGAATGTTATGTGTTGTCTGATACATGAATACAAAATAAAAATAGCCAACAACGGGTGCGTTTGTCTCCCACTTCATTTATTTGCAACACTCAGACAGAACAGTGAGAACACCATCAAAGCACAATTTCTTCATCAGTCTTCTTCTGTCCCTGAAAGACAAGTACCTTCATCTTCATCCACAACCAACCTCCGTATCCAACTCAAATGCAAATCGGGCATCCAATCGAAGCGCCCAGTGGAATTCACCATCTTTCTACTGAAGCTGCATCCCTGATCCCTAATCATCAACCCCTCAACTCTTGACCCCAAAATTTCTTCAACCATCATAACCCTAACTCGCTCTCTCCAACTTATTTATGACCCCCTAGTACTCTACCGCACTCCGATACAATTCCTGCTTTGTAGGCTTAGCCTCTACAAAGAACCGAAGAAGTAGTTACTGAGGAGAGGAAGATGAATGAGAGAAAGTAGTTAGCAATCGTCTCCTTCTCATGGACGAGAGCTTAATCGCAGTCCCCTTGCCTTGTCACGTTTCGGTTCCAGAAGACTGAGATTTGCCTCTCGGATTTCCTATACGGCGTGCCGTTTCTGGTTTGAGTTATCGCTCGGGTCTTCGATTCGATCAATATGAGTGGGAGTTCATTGCTGAGGAGGACGAATGATGTGGTATAGTTCTAGTTCTCTCTTTACCTTGGAGGATATGTCTGAGTTAGGGTTCTAATTGGAATCGTTTAGTGTTTAATTTAATTATGATTCATGATTACATGTTAGAGTTTCCTATAATTGCCTTACAAGAGATAGGTGCCAAAAATTGGGAAGTTGTCACCGGTAAACATCGAATATCAGTGATTTGGGTATGGTCAATACTTCATAACTCTCTTCCTCCTTGGTTCAGGTTCCAATTCGATCTCTCTGTGTATTTACGTAACTAATCTATATGTATTATGGAAGTTTGATCTGTTGTTTTGGTTTGCAGTGTGGCTCCTATGATGGAATGCCCTAATGTTCATTACAGGACTTTGGCCCGCCTCATATCCAAGCATGCCTAGCTCTACTCTGAGATGCTTGCTGCCGAAACCATTGTTTATCAGAAGGACAATCTGGTAAGACCCTACAACAATGCTCTTTCCACTTCTTTCAATCTGTCATTAAATTCCATCTACTTTTTCTGTTCAACCTTCATTTTTTCAGACTTGTTTATGCATATGTGCTAGGTTTCTGTTTCAATCAGGATTCCATTTGCAAGCCTCAAATGAAAATAATTTATTGTATATATATATATATATATGTGTGTGTGTGTGTGTGTGTGTGTTGTGTGTGTGTGTGTGTCACTTCTATTCTGAAAGAAGTACAAATATGACTTTGTTAACTCTCATGTTTAATCAGTTTTGGATGTCCCAGTCAAGAGTAGCTGGACATAGGTGCTTTGGTTCTCGTCCTATGTTGGATCCAAAGGTTTGATAAATTTTCTTATTACATTATTAATTGCAATAAAAAAAAACACCCCAATTTTTCCTTTGTAGTTTGCCCTGATAAAGTTGTGAGGCCAAAACCTTTGTGTAACCAGCTTAAGTATGTGATGTATACATTCTTGTCCTGATATGCAGCTTTTTTTCAAGTGTGTTCATATGCCCCGTTCTTGTAATTATATCTCTTACAATTGAATATCACAACTTATTGGCCTGCTTCCTGAGTCTAAAGTTAGTCTAATCCAGTTTATGGTGTTTGTGAACTCTTAGTCTGTAGCTAAAGATTATTCATATATTCTTTTACTTTGTAGCCTTGTAGGTATAATTGAGATGAAATTCTTATGAAAGAATATGCCTTTACAATATATTTTGGTCTCTCTGTTCTTGTAATCTCATATGTTGTGAAAAGTGAGTGTGGTTGGAGCCAAATTGCCTTTACATATTTTTCATGAAAACAAAAATGAGTTGATTGTTAAAGGAAAAACACATTATGTGTTTTCGTCAAAGTGACTGACGGAGAGGGAATCAGCGATTACCATCAATCAGCAAGGATTACAGATCAATAAGCATTTAATGTCATCATTGTAATTAATATTTCCGTTGTAATTCTGTCCCTATATAAAGGGACTATGAAATGAAATGAGTAGACCAATTCAAATTCTATTTTACTTTTACACGTTACCAGCACACTCAGAGTTAATAGCCAAAGAAAAAATTCTCAAAAAAAAAAAAAAACCCTAGTTTTTTTATTTTTTTTTTCTTCTGCCGTCGGCCCTCTCGCTAGTCTTGCAGCAGCACGCAAGGCCCCTGTCATTCACAGGCCCCTTGCCCAGCCCCACGCGCACAACCCACCTCACCCTCGGCCCTCCCTTCTGTACCTGCGCCCACACGCTGCTCCACTCGCGCTGCCCAGCAGCTTACCCCCCTCATCAGCGCCCCGCGCAGCACAACCCCGACTCCAGCCTCCCAGTCTCGACCCAGACTACCTGCAGCCATGACACGCCTGCAGCATCAGACCAGATCACCAACACACGCAGCCCAGCTCACTGTCCCTTTCCTACTCGCCGACGCAGCCTCCACCTGCAAACCACCACATGTAACCCAGAAAACCAGAAGAAGGAGAAAGGAAAGAAGACGAGGAAAAAAAAAAAAAAAAGAGAAAAAGGTGAGCCAGCCCAAAGAAAAGGTCCGGCCCAAATAAAAAAAGAAACAAAAGAAGCGGCCCACAAAAAAAAAAGCAGAATTCTAGCCCGAAAAAAGAAAGAAAGAGAAGGCCAAAGTATACACCCTAGGGGTGGGCGTCCAGACCCGAAAAACCGAAAAAAGCCCGATTCGGTTCGGTTTTGACTTTGAAAATATCGGTTCGGTCTAGGGCCCGACCCAAATATATTTTCTCGGTTCGGTCTCGGGTCTCAAATATGCAGAGACCGAAAGCCCGATTAGGCCCGATTTTCCTCCTTTGATGGTCTCAGCCTCTGTCTCTCTCAAAAACATCTCAGCCAATCAGCCATTTAGCCCTTGTTCTTCCCCAATTTCTGAAAACCTAGCCCCATTATCACCAATTCAACCCCAAACGGCAAACCTGTTAGCAGTTTTGGTTGAAAGCCTGAAAGGCTGAAAGTCCAAACCTGTTCATCAACAGCAGAATAGTGAGATCTAGAGATCTGGGCACCTCTTCACCCAAGTTCTCCGGGTCAACCCTGCCCAATCCTCACTCCTCCTAACCGAGCCCCTCTTCACTCTCTCCTCCATCCAACCCGCCGTTGATGAACTGCATAATGGGGATTGAGGGAAAAAAAAAAAAGAATGTATGAATAGAACTGCAGAAGAAGAAGAAGAAGAAGAAGAAGAAGAATAAGAAGTGTAAAAGAAGACTAGAAAAGAAAAAAGGAGGAAGGAAGGAAAAAAAAGAAGAAGAAGAATATATGAATAGAAGTATAGGACTGCAGAAGAAGAAGAAGAAGAAAGTGTCAAAGAAGACCAGAAAAGAAAGAGAGAGTAGAAAGTAAAAAGAGGGCAGAGCCTTTTATTTTGTTTTATTTCTACCACGTAGGACAAATAAATATAAATGTCGAACTATATGTTCAGAGAATGTCTCATGCTCCAGTGGTTGGGAGCAAGGAATTGGTGCAACCGTGCAAGGGGTCGGGGGTTCGAATCTTGCCTCTGACTACATTTTTGTAAATTTTGCACATTGGGCCCGAAAAGCCCGAAAGGCCGAACCGACCCGAATGTGGTCGGTTTCTATCGGTTTCCTTTCTTGAAAAAGCCCGAACCGGCCCGAATCGAATACTTCGGGCTCGGTCTCGGTCTCACCAAATTTCAGGCCCGACCCGACCCGAGCCCAGGCCTAATATACCCGGCCCAAAGAAAAAACAAAAGCAGAATTCTAGCCCGAACAAAGAAAGAAAGAGAAGGCCAAAGTATACACCCGGCCCAAAGAAAAAACAAAAGCAGGCCTTGCGGCCCAGAAAAAAAGAAATAGGCCTTGGGGCCCAAAAAAAAGAAAGAAAGAGGAAATAGGGCCTGTGGCCAAGAAAAAAAAAACCTTCTGGCTCATTGCTGAAAAAAAAGAGGAAGCGGCCCAGTTTTTCTTAAGTCCAAAAACATAGCTACGCACGCCTGCATCATCACGCGCATGCACTAAGATTGTTTTATTTTCTCCAAACCAAGTATGTTCTCTTTTATTTATTTAATTTCATACGATGGTATATTTAATTGTTTATAATTAGAACTTTTGAGCATGTTTAATTAGATAATATTGATTTTTTTAAGCATGCCTTGTTATTGTTCGCTCAAAAATCGTCTCGGCCGTGTGTCACTAGGTTGAAGGTTTCTTTGGCTTACACATGTCCTTCTGGAGTGGTGACGTGTGCGCGGGCGTGCCAACTCGCGGCTGGTAGGCCAAGCGAGGTTTTGTTCTAGATTGTAGATCTTGCACCGATCTGACTTCTGATAAGTTGATTGTGGGCCGAAGAAGGATCGATCTCGGCCGTGGGGTTCTCTCTGCCTTGAATGCAAGGACTTTAGTACGGATCGACCTTAACTGACCGCAGTGCTGTGTAACTCGGTGATTGAGGAAGTGATGATGATTCTTTTTGTGATTTTGTATTTTGTATAAAGTAAATAACACAAAATAAATAACATAAACGAAAGTGCAGGTAAAGACAAAGTAAAGTGCAGGAAAAATAAATACCGGTAAAGAAAGCGATAAGATAAACAAGTAAAGATTGATAAGTGTTGCTAAATTGTTGAATTGTATTGAGATAAAGTAAACAACACGAAATAAATAACATAAACGAAAGTGCAGGTAAAGACAAAGTAAATAGCGAAAAGATAAATTGCATGAATGTAAAGAGCAACAAAGTAAAGTGCCGGAAAGATAAGTACTGGTAAAGAAAGCGATATATAAGATAAACGCGTGAAGATTGATAAGTATTGAAGAATTGTTGAATTGTATTCAGACAAAATTTGAGTAATCGCGTAGAGCGTTTGGTCGAGGACCTCTAACAATGAAACCTATGGTTCTTTTTATAGTGAAACTAAACTACTGAATGAAAGAAAAGAAACAATCTCAACCTATACAACTAAGACCGCATTGATTACAAATAGAACAGTATTCATGTTTGTGATATCGTTATCAATGATTGATTCTATCATGAGAAATCAATCAGGTCTTGTAACTGATGATTGGTAATAACACCTCCTGATGCTCATTCAAGTTAATTGCCCCAAACTTCGGTAACGTTTCCCCTGACAATCAACCTCTTAGATGTGCCGCGGCTAATTAGCCGCGATCATTCATTATGACTTGTGGGTCATTTGATCTCTACCAATTTAATAACGGCTCTTTGCACACGTTATTTTTGGTCATCAATTTGACAATAAACATTTAATGTGCCGCGGCTAATTGGCTGCGGTCCTTCATTAGGCCTTGCAGGCCGGGTCCACCTTTATGCTACGTGGGCCTTGCCAAATATAGATTCAAACAATTATTTATGTTTTATATAATTATCTTTAAGCATGATTATATACATATTTTTATATATTATTTATGAAATTTTGAGCATGTTTTGTGAATTTTATTTACGTTTATATACTTATTCCTAAGCATGTTTTTATTATGCTATTGTTTATATTTTTACACATGATATATTATGTATAGCATATATGTTGTTGTATATTTGTGAAATTTGAGCATGCCATGTAATTTATTTATTTTTATATGCTATTTTTAAATGTGCTATGATTAATCCTTATTTAACATGCTACATATAAATTGCACCTCGCCATGATAATGAAAATTCATGCGCATTATAAACACACAATTACCATGATAAAATATTTTCACATAGCATCGAAAAAAAAATGACCATTACGAATCTTGGTCTTGAAATCTAATTCATATTTTTTGAAAATAATTCACGTGGATGTCTTTATGACTGCGTAATTTATATCTTCCCTCTTGTTTATGTAGATGGCTGATCCAACTTGACTTGAATTTGACATCTTGGACTCAGAAGGACTTGAGTACCATCGTTGGGTTTCCGATGTGGAAACTGCCTTTGTGGCAAAAGACTATACTGCCACCATCAATGACCCCAAAGACGATGGACCGTCTAATAAGGTGAAAGAAAATGTCTTAATATTTCTGAGGCGACATATTGATCCTAGCCAAGGTTCTAAAAAACGCTAGGCGCTAGCCTAGGAGGGGACTAGGCGGTTTTTAATTTTTAATTTTATAACATATAATTATATAAATAAAAATATAAAAGGTATTATAATGTTTGAAAATAGTAAAAATACTCAAAATATAGATAAAATATTCAACAACAAGTCAACAATGAGTTCTTAGAAAGCTAAAAAAATTGCAAATTTGATTCTTCCAAGCCTAATCCTCAAATTCTTCTTCTCCATGTCCCTCTAGTACTCCCTCCTCATCGGACTCAAACTCAAAAGCCATCTCATCTTCTTCCTCTTCATCTGATACAAAATCCTCCTCATGAAGTTCTCTAATATCTTGAAGTCTACAACTTATCCTAGGCTCTAAACTACTATCCACTCCTAATCCCGATCCCTCTCCGACTACTTCCCCCAAACAATTTACCAAAACAGAGCGTAATTCAATTTACCACAAGTCCACAACTGATGCAATTCAATTTACCAAAACAGATGCAGTTCTATTAAACAATTCCTATCCAAAACTGCCAAATTTTATTAATTGAAAACAGATGCAGTTCTATTAATCAAGATAGGCAAAACTGCCAAATTTTATTAATTCAAAACAGATGCAGTTCTATTAATCAAGATAGGCAAAACTGCCAAATTTCATTAAACCAAAACAGATACAGACATACAGTAAGCATTAAGCAAATCTAGGAAAGTCCAAAATAGATACAGTAAGCATTAAGCAAACTAGGAAAGTCCAAAACATATGCAATCCCTGAATAGAACACCAATCAGAAACTTATGAGCCAGAACAGATGCAGAATCAGCTCGAAGAATCAGAGATTCAGAATGCCTAGCAACAACAAGGTAGCAACTTAAACATTCTAAGTTTCTAACATTCATAGTTTCAAACTTTCAATTGAAGAATCAGCGAGTCAGTGACTCACCGAGCTTGAGCCTTGAAGAATCAGCGACTGACTGAGCTTGAAAAGTTGAACCCATAATATGCTTTGTTGCTTGACGGCTTCAGGAAGAGACTGAATAGTTGAAGAGAGCAAACTGCAAACCAAGAGTGAAAAGTGAAAACCCAGAAATTCGTGAGAAAGAGAAACTAAGATTCATGAGAAATTCGACTCACTTGCTCAGTCGATGTGTTCTGTCGATGTGTGACCTTGCTGGAGCCTGGAGAGGGAGAGAGCCAGAGAGGACAATGGTGATGGTGACTTCGTCGTTTTGAAATTTGAACCCAGACTGAAGAGAGGCGATGGCGATGGCGAGCGACGGAAGGAGAACCCTAATCTTCGAGACAGCGACTCACCGATTTGGATATTTGACCAAAAGAAAATAAAAAAAAATGCATCCTGAAAACCTAATCGGCGCCCAGCCAGGACCGCCCAGGACCGCCTAGGCGGCCGACTTTAGCCAGACGCCTAGATCAATCAATTAGGCAAGAATAGGAACGGTGGAGTAGCGCCTAGAGCCTAGGCACCGCCTAGGCCTATTTTTAGAACCCTGATCCTAGCGTACGTTGGGAGTACCTTCAGTTGAAGACACCTAAAGAACTGTGGAATGCCCTTAAGGGACGTTTTGGGAACATTCATGATACTTTTCTCCCAGAACTGGCCGTTCAGTGGAATTGAATCCGCTTGCTTGACTACAAAAGGGTCAATGACTTCAACAAGGACATGTTGCGCTTACAGACACGTCTCAATTTCTGTGGAAGGGAAATCACAGAAGATGATATGATCGACAAAACTCTTTCCACTTTTCCAACTTCAGCACTTATACTAGCGAACCAGTATAGGCTGGAATATGACAACAAAAGAATCACAACATTCAATAAGCTAATCAACCTACTGCAAGTGGCTGAGAGGCATAATGAGGTTCTCTTGAACAACAATGCCAAGCTCACTGGGACAAAGAAAATTCCCCAGGCTAATTATGGAAAAATGAAAGGTGGAAAGAACTCCAAGGCAAAGGGGTTTAGACGTACTGATCCCTACCCACGTGGCAACAACGCACCATGTGGCAAGGGACATGAGGGTCATGGTATGGGCCGTGGAGGCCCTCCTAATGTATGGGGCAGAGATGGTGGTGCTGGCCCTAGTGGTCATGGAAACAAGGTGCAAATGGCACCTAAGAACCCTTCAGTCAAACATGATAGAGTTCGCAATGAACCATGCTATAGGTGTGGAGTCATTGGGCATTGGTACAAGAACTGCCAAGCAAACAACATAGTTGCAGCCACTTACAAGAGGTATAGGAAGTCTAAAGAACAAGAGGCTCACTATATGGAAGAAGAAGGTCATGACCCAGATGTCAACCTCACTATTGCAGACTCCAATGGCAACAAGGAACTTGCTCCGTCAATGGATGCTTCAGACTTTGACTAATTTGCTTTATTTATTTTTCAAAGACAGATGTGAAGGCATAATGCCTCATTTTTTTAATTAGACTATTGCTTGGTCTTAAAGTTTATTTCAATAATAGTTTGATGAATTAGATTTCTGAACAAAACCTTGATTTGATTATCGTTGGCTTATTAATAAATTTTTAATTTTATTCTAAAGCACTGAATCAAATTGATTTACTACACATATTTACATGGTTTGAAATAGCACTATAAAGATGTAAAGCAATACATCTAGAAAAAGAAAAAAATTATTTGAATGAAAAGATTATCATTCTACCTAAAATAGTAATACTCTAAAGAGTATGAGATACATTGAAAGTCACTAACGCTTTATATGCACCAAGAGCTAATCGAACCTTGTTAAGTTTCAAAGATATTCGTGTCAACGGTTATCATGTAAAAACACACTGTCAGAATGGAACTAAATACCTTTATATTACCTCTAATAAATGTGGAAGGAAACGCATTTTAGAGAAACTTATGAGTCAATCTAGTGGACTATACCTCACTACGATTTAGATCATTGAATCCTATGCTGTCACCAACAATGAAATGTGGGACACTGACTCATACATGCTTTGGCACGACCACCTAAGGCACCCCGGTCGTGACATGATGATTCGTATTTTAAAGAACTCACATGGACATCCATTCTTTCGAGTGAAAAATAAAATGGGAGAAAAATCCGCTACACTGCAAGGTGTCGGTCCTAGTACTGCTCAAATGCAGCCATTGCCTTCTGAAGTACCAGAAGCACTGCCTCCCTCCCATTATGCCTCATTGACTATTTCAAAGGCACATCACTCGTTTTGCAAAGCTTCTATTTAGCAAAAACAGGATCGAGACCGTAGATACCTCTACTAGCAAGCTAATTTGTTATCTCACCAAGCATAAGAAACACCCTCTTATAGGGGCCCACAAGCCATGGTAGGGCCCAATCGAGACATGTATCTCGTAGCCCGATGTCCAAGCTAGGCCACGGTAGTCGGAAGCAGCCAATGACTCGCCTGGAAGCCACATTCCCGGCCTTGCTAACATGCCTCCACAATATGGCTTTCTAGACTAGAATAATGGGTTTTGCATCCCACATCTAAGAAAATGTGGGTTCCCTTATCTATAAAAGGGACCTCTCCTCCCACTTAAACTTTATCCCATTACATCTCATGTAATCATATTGGGCCGCAAGGCCCAACACACATAGTTAATCTTTCAAGTGGACGTAGTCTCCCGCTTAGGCGGGAGACGAACCACTATACTTCTTGTGTCGTTCTCTCTCTCTCTTTTACTTTAATTAGATCCCCACGGATTCAAACATTAACATTGGCGCTGCCTGTGGGAAGCCGATACAATGGCTTCGTCACTTACCATGCGTTAAGTCAGCTTAACGAGCTCAAAGAATTTATTCTCTTCCTTTGAATTATCAAAGTTGCTCACTGGGCATCATCTTCTTGGATTGTCATCCGCTCCTACTCCTAGTGGTTTTATTTTTTATTTTTCGTTACGGCAAACAATGTAATCCCATACTTAGCGGTAACATATTTGGCAGCAACACAAATGTATTTGCCCAATCCTTGGTAGTAACACAAAAAAAATACATACATATATATATATATATATATTGAGTCATCTCATCTACCTCTAGGCGCTAGCCGTCCTCATTAATGTCTAGTGGCATGTCTGGCGGCATCCCATCCTAGTGCCAAAACAAAACAAATTTTAAGGTGCTAATGTACTCTGGACACCCACAAAATTACTTTTGGCATTCATGACGGCAACTTAAACAAATTAAAGACGTCCATCACGGTCTTCCGCCAACGCCAATTCCATTGCACAAGTCCGCTAGCCCAAGCCATTCTTTGCCAGCGCATGAGTTGCTAGCAAATCTAGCGCTAGCCCAAGCCAACACCAGCGTTAGCAGACGCATGCACTCCGCCAGGCATCATCTGCTAGCATCATCCCATCCTTGGCAGCAACGTACAACGCCGCTGGGTACCACCGCGGAGCACCCCACCTCTAGGGGCCTCCGCCGAGCAAGGTAATGCAAAGGGCCATCTCAACGGGGTCATCAAGCCTTGGATCGATCCACCAGCGAAGGTCCTGTCCGCTACGCCTTGCTCTAAGCAACTAGTAAACGCACAACCCAGCGGTGTAACACCAGCATCAAACTCGCTTAATGCAAGTGAAAAAAAAAATTATTATGGACACCCAGGGAGTTTGTCCGGCATAAGTGTACTCTTCCATAGAGGAGCGGCAATACTGGTGTCGCACTCCGCCAACATCATTTGACCTCCGCCAAGCTCCAACACCCAATTTGGTTTGGTCAGCGTCAAGCCCCCACCTTTGTGTCGTCGTGCAAACCCCTGCCGAACTCCAACAAAATTTGTCCAGCTCTGCTTCTTGTCTTGTCACACCACCAAGATATAGGTTCACATGGATTGTGCACCATTCTAAGCACTGCCAACAAGAACTACAGCTCTGCTTCTCCTCGTCGCACCTCCAACAATCACCACCACTGGCCACAACCACGCTCCCCCAAACAGGCAACCACCAACGGCAACTGCTCTTTCCTCCACTAGGTAGCCTCCGCCGAGCTTCTCCGCTGGGTTTCACCGCTGGATAGTCTCTGCTGCGCTGCACCACTAAGAGCCAGGCCTCTGCTAGCTGAAGCTCCGCTTGAGCCACAACACCGCCAGCCACCCACCACTAATAAATAAGTGAGTTGGACCACTGGTGCTACTTCTACTTCTACAGCTGCTGTTTTCTTTTTCTTGTTAGGACATCCTCCATTTTGTATTCGGTGACAATACCTTTAGACTCTATTTGTCTCAACAAATCAACTCCAGACAATGTGTTAGGCTTTGCTCTAAATTCAAGTTTAGCATTAAAATTCTTTCCATCCTTTCAAAACCTATGAACATTAGGCAGCCACCGACGATGACCCCCATAAGAGTGCTTCTTACCATTACTTAACCAACAAGAGGCAGTTTCTGAGTTGGAATATGGACAAGCATACTGACCCTTCGTACTCCACCCAGACATATTTGCATAAGTCGGGAAATCATTAATAGTCCACAATAAGGAAGCATGCAATGTAAACATTTCATTGCTTGATGCATCCCATGTTTCTACACCTTTCTCCCATAATTCCAGCAACTCTTCTATCAATGGTTGCATATAAACATCAATCTTGTCACCTGGACCTTTAGGACCATCAATAAGCAGTGACAAAAAAAGAAATGGCTGCTTCATGCATAATGGAGGTAAGTTATAGGGAAACACAATCACCGGCCAAGTGCTATGGATTATATTCATTGTCCTAAATGGGTTGAACCCATCATATGCTAACCCAAGCCTCACATTTCGAATCTCATCAGAAAAGTTAGAATTCTTAGCATCAAAGTCTCACTACACCAATTTTTCAATCAGACGACAGTTTTTCACTGTCGTCTAATTATATACTTTGCTGTTGTCTATCTCAATGCCGTCTGATACATGAATCAGACAATACCACAAAACTATCGTCTGATAATATTTAGTACAACAGCAGTTACTATCCTGTCTGTTGTCTGAACACCAAGAAGAACAACAACGACTTATATACTTACTATTGTCTAAAGGTGTTCCAGACAACAGGGACTTATATGCTTGTTGTTGTCTGAAGGCTTGATCAGACAACATGGACTTATATGTTTACTGTTGTCTGAAGGCTTGGTCAGACAACAGGGGCTTATATGCTTGCTGTTGTCTGAAGGCTTGGTCAGACAATATGTACTTGCAAATTCCATTGTCCATCTATTATTGATACTATAGATTTGTCCAAAAAACTGTTGTTTGTTGTTTTGCTAGACAATGACTTTCTCATTCTTTTAGTCCTTACTAGCAACGACGCCCGCGCGATGCTACGGGTATATTATTCATCCATTATAAGACAGCGATAACAAACATTGATGCATTATTATATAGCTAAATATAAATTATAATTCATAAATAAAGTGTCAATTATAATTCAATAATTGTTGGCTTACTTCCATGTTGGATATGTAATATAACTCGATATAGAAAAGACTCTTTATATGTAATGTAACTCTGATATAGAAAATACATTAACTCATCTGCAGGGTCAGACTTGTTTACAAATAAAAAATTTAATCTCATATAAACTATGATGAGAAGTACATAAGCCTCTCAACTTGCTTCCTTCTCGCATTCACTTGCTTTGTTCAATCAGCAAGGCACTTTGTTCATGTACATAAGCCTATCAATGTTGTGAGCTTTGCTGCCATGCATCCCCTTCATTTCATCCCGTGTCATCACATACTACATTACAATAATCCCAGTACACAATCACTTTCAATTTCTTTGATTTGTTAAAGCAATAAAACAAATCTGTAGTGAAAGAACTAACAAAGTATTGACAAAAACGACAGCTTCCACCATAACAAAGCAGACAAAAAAAAAACAAAAAACAAAATTTGAAGCTACCAAGTTCATCATGATTAATAATTACAGAAAGAGGAGCAGGACTTCTTTTTTTTCTATTTCACCCAAAACCAGCACAAACCAGCAAGCTTAAACTTACCCACTTTAAGTTGACCTTTAAGATGTAATTGAATTAGATCAGTATCCAACTTTGAATCAGATAAAAATATCATAAACTGTATTAAAAGATAAAAAATGTATGAGTTCATAACTATATCAATATACTTGACAGAAGAACTGATGAAGGCAAAACCAAACGTCGTAGCACATACCCGAAATTCAAGGAGTGCAATGCCTAAGGTGGAAGGGTACTGCTAGAGGAGGAGTCCAAGCTGTGCCTCTACAGCTGCTCCCATTCTGCCTGTGCCTGTGCCTGTGGGGCACTGCCGTTAACTATTTTCTCCTTCTCCTTCACCTATATTTCATACATGCAGCAATTAAACAATGAAGTTAAGGGTTACTCTAAATTTTACTTTATTCAAACCATTAACAATTTCCTTCCTTTATTGAATTGGGTTACCCTAAAACAACAAAGGCATCAAATGTGATCTGATTTTGATAACAAAAGTTGATTCAATTAAAAAAAAAAACAATTCTGAGGGTGTTACATTATCATACAAAAAGATCAAATTCAATAAAGAAATTGTGTGCGAAGAAGTCAAATAAGTACAGTAGCCAGAAGAGAAATTAAGTGTTACAGGAACACACAATAAATTATCAATCTTGGTTAAGAAAATTCAGTAACAAATGTCAAGCTGTATGCAGAACAATCCTCTAAAATATCATCTCAGCGTTTAATATATTTTGTTAGGTACCCACCTACAGGTTTTACCAAAATGGTTTTGTGGCCTTCTTTTTGGTGGAGAATATGTTAGTTCACCTCATTGAAATAAGACAGAAGCACTAATCTTATTCTACCAATCTTTTTTTTTGGCAACTTATTCAATCAACTCAGCCAATAACAGCAAAAGACCTTTGATCAATTCCAAACATTAATCCAATAGGCAATGGTAATTGTTAATTACAAAGATATTTGTGGTACGGAAAAATTGGCTCAAAGTTAGCTTCAAACCTCTGAACTTGGAAATCAAGAAAGAAATAGCTGCTTATTATTCTTAACAACCAAACCTCTTTTCTTTGTCTCCAGTCCAAATCCCCAGTGGCAGGATTTAAACATCATCGGTGGCAATATGGTTATGTAGACCACAGATGAAAAACAATAGAAAAATAATACTAAGATAAAGAAAAAAAAAACAGATAATGATCTTCCCATATACCAATGTTCCCAATGGCATCAACCACGTAATAAAACCAAATGATCCGAACACAAGAATTTTCATTTTTAATTCCCCATTTAGTTTTCTTGCTGATCCTTTAAAAAGATATCACCATCAGATTCTTAAACTCTTCTATATAATTGATAAAGGAAAAATTTAGAGAAAGAAAAAAGAAAGAAAGAGAAGATCGAGTTAGAACCTGGATAGTCAAAACCCAGGAAAGGTCTAATAATCAACCCCCCAAGAAAATATCAAACAAATACAAATCGTAGAAATGAAACCCAGAAGCAAGACCCCAAAACTTGTCAAGTTTAGGTTTCTAAAAACTACAATCAATCAGAGATGAGAAAAACAAAAATTAGATTCAAGATTTCACCTCTTGTTTCTTTTTATTCGCAATCACTCATACATATGGAGAAGGAAAAAAACACCCAGAAATTAGATTCAATCTAAAATGAAAATTCATTAACACATAATATGAAACACCCCAATAATCATCTCTTACCAAGACCCAAGAAATCATCTCTGTTTGAAGATAGAGATTACTCAAACGGCTTCTAATAATTTTCCGTTGTTTCCCTCCAAGTCCAGAAATCTCAAGGTTAGAAATCCATTTAATCCAAATCAACTAATCTGAATCCAAAATTCGAAACTAGACTTCTTACCTTTCTGCCTCTGAACCATCACGTATTCATAAGTCATAACCACTCTTCCTCTGCTTCAGTACTCAAACTTTTCCATTCAAGACCCACAGGACCTCCAAATTCAGAAAAAATGCAAATCAAAATTCATAATCTTTAGAACTGAAGCTTCGATTTTGACAAAAAGGAGAGTTCAAAGCTTACTGAATCAAAGTGGTGGTGGAGCTATTGCGAGATGGCGGCCGAAAACTGACGAAGGAAAGGGAGCAGTAGCAGCAGCAGCAGCGCGGCTTGGAGGGTCTCGTGTAGAGCAAGAGTCGGTACATGGCGGTGCTGGGCTTGGGTTTTGATCATATTGAGGTGCTGGTTCGATTGGTGGTGGTGGTGTCGTGAATTAGTAGCCAAAACTGGCGGTCTCCAGCGATGGCAGGGAGAAATGGAAGGGAGAGAGAACAGAGAATTGGGCGTGCGGCCGAGAGAGAGAGAGAGAGTGCGTGTGTGTGTTGGGTTTCTAGCTAGGGTTAGTTTCTTTAAATACTAGTCCACATTGAAGTCAAATTTTGTCGAACTAATGGAGGGAAATAGTGAAAATTAAAAATTTGACTAGTGTTCAGTAAGGCGCGCCAGCACATTTGAACTAAACTCAGACAACGTCACTTTTAGTACATTGTCTGAGAGAGAATTGCACAATAGACAACTAAAAAACTGTCGTGTGAATCAAAACAATCAGACGACATCTTTTTCAACCATTGTATTAATAGCAATTGCACAACAGAGAAGTAATAACTGTTGTGTGATTAAAAACAATCAGACGACATCTTTTTTCAACCATTGTGTTAATCAACCTTGAACAACATCAATGTAATGACTGTTGTCTGAATTGATTGATTTAGACAACATCGGAAAAACAACCATTGTCTAATTTACAATTGCACAACAGTAATGTAACAACTGTCGTCTGATTAAAAAATTCAGACGACATAATTTTTTTTGCTGTTGTCTGATTATTTCAGACGACAGTTAAAATGTTTGATGTTGTCTGATTGAAAAATTGGTGTAGTGTCTTTCCAAGCCATAGAGTGGGCAAGATGCCTAAAAACACCATCATTTTTTCTCTCTTCTGCATGCCATCTCATCAGTTTTGCTGTTTTTGATGACATAAACAGCCGTTTCAACCGTGGCTTCAAAGGAAAGTATCTAACTTGTTTGACTGTTTTTTTTTTTTTTTAATTTGCTAGTTCCAAAATCAGCTGTAGAGTATTTTTTTTGTCTTCCCATCTCGACTTCTTGCATACTTTGCATTCTTCAAGGTTTATGTCATCATTTCGGATTAACATGCAGTTATTCCTACACGCATCCCAAGTTTCGTAGGTGAAACCTAAATCTTTTGTTATTTTTCTAGCCTCACAGTAGGGCTTGGGAAGTAACAGTAGGACTTGGGAAGTAACACGTCTTCCGGGAAAGCACTAGCCAAGTCCTTGAGTAACCTCGTGAATGATTTATCTGACCACCCATGTAAAACTTTATTATGCATCATTCGAACAATGAATGATAATGCAGTAAAGCGTTTACAGCCCGGATATAGTGGAAGTTGTGCATCTTCCAACAACTTTAAAAAGTGAGCAGTAGTTTGGTTTGGCCCAACTTGGGGATCATCTGATGGAGGATCATTAGTTTCACCCATATTTAGAATGCCCATAGCTTCATGCAGCATTTCAAACATATCATCTTGGACATTTAAATCAACTTCAGTTTCAATTTTAAAGTTGGCATGGTCAGTAGCAACTGGAGATTCTCCATGGTAAATCCAATTCGTATATTTTCTCAAGAACCCATTATCTTTGAGATGTTTTCGCATAGTTTATTTGGGCAAATAAATGGGCCGATTGCATCATTTTCTACATGCATAGCTTATTAGTTCACTTTCATTCTAATTGGTGTATGCAAAATTCAAAAAGTCTTCATAACCATCAATAACTCTCTTTGACCATATGTTTCCTAAGTTTATCCAACTCTTATCCATTGTGAGATGCAAGTTTTCTAGATCAATCAAACAAAACATTGAGTCAAGATTATGTATGTCAAAGGCTAAAGGTTTATCAAAGTTACATATTTGTGTTAATCGAGTTTTCCATTATTTAGAAGTTTGTCTTGGTTTCATTAAGCTACATCAGAATATGGATGTCTTGTGCAAGTTATATTTTACGTAAATTATATAATGTTAATTTATTTAAAATAAACAAGTGGAGACTCTAAAAGACTAATGTACATCAAAAATAAAAAATATAAAAAATCACAGCCATAACATTGCCACAAGACAGCCATATTCTGTAAAGACAAACTTAGTACTTCTTCCATAATAAATGAAAACAACATAAATATAAAAATGGGGATGAAGTACTAACCCGGTAATATCAAGCTCTTGGCTTTGGATTGCCAAAATTAACTCCAAATCCGTCACTGTTGACTTGAAGATGAGCAGCCTTTTCAAATAATGGATGGTGTTCTCTACAACAGAAACTAAAATATGAGTGTTTCTTGTGATTAGAGAAACACAATGAACAAAAAACTACTACCCAAACAATTAAACTGGACCTAGTGATTAAAATCCAATAATGTAAAAATTTATCTATGAGATTGTTGAGGCAAACATAACAAAGAAGAAGAGTCACAGTAGTATTACAATTATATAACCTACTGAATAGGAACTTGAAAGGGTCTAGGTCTTGAAGTTAGAGATGGGAAGCGATTCCCAGCAATAGAAAAAGAAACCGATTTCAAACTAGAAACACTGCTATTACGTGCCTATCAACATTGAACCACAAGAAATGAATGTCAGGTACAACAAAAGACTATTGAATAATAACAAATATATGAACAGAATGTCAGAACGTCAAAAATGCATCTTAGATCGTGTTTTGCTCCAAAACCAGTCTGGCGTGCAAACAGGCTCTTTTTTAATGCGTGAGCATTCCAACACCGTGGGGTGCAGTCGTTGGGGTGTCCGTTGACCTGACTTCTGAATCAAACAATGTGGATGAGGAGAGCACCAACCTCGTCACCAGGTTCTTTTCTATGCCTTTCGGAAAAGAACTTCTTGCCTTACGGATAAGGGCTTGTGTTGTGATCTCTTGCGTCATCAAGTTGATACTCAATATTGCAGATTGAGCAGAGCAATCACCGGGAAGTAGGAGAAAACACGGGTTTTTCTAAAGTATGACTTTAGCTTCGCTGGGTTGCGAGGGCGTTACCCTTGCTTCGCTGGTTTTCAACTAGGTTGAAGATAGGTTTGCTCCGGAGAGACTTTGATAATCATTGAGATTGATTGGAGAGTTGTTGGTTTTTTCGTCCTTGAAACCTGGTATTTATACCCTTAGGGTTTTGACTATTCCTTTCCGTAGAAGGATTATTGATTGACGTTTCCTATTCAATCTCCGCTACTTGATCCTAATAAGGGTTCGTTTTCCTTATGGATCTTGGAATGGGCGAAGCTATAACCCAAACTCAAGTAGACTTAATTTTGGGCCGCAAGTATCAGCCCGCTACGCTAAATCCCCTAAAGAGATCTTGCCAAAAATATTTTTGGGCTCAAACAGATTGAATGTATAAATGAAGTTGCGAACGCAACGAAATCTATGATCTCATCAACATATTTCTAGTTTGGTCAGAGAAGGTATCTCTATAACAATTACATTGATATTTGCAATAAACAATTACATTCATATTAGCTTTCATCATGCACCCAAACTCAGATACAAGTCCAACCCCAACGACCTTGTCACCTTGTATGAAGGCTCCTAGAGCATCATAGAACAATACCCAATAAGAGAGAAAAATAGTAAAGCTCAAATCTTTGAAACCGAAATCATTCCAAGAATCACTTGGTGTTTTTTTCTAGTAGAAATGTGGATGTAAAAGACAGAGAAGAAGATCCTGTGGTTTCAGAGGGAGACTAAAACAGGAAAAAGATTTCATTCAATGCCTAAATATGTAAGCATTTATAAGGAAAAACGGAAGGGAAGCAAATTTCTCAAATTAGATTTGAATACCGTAGAGCATAAACTTACTGGAGGGATAATAGCATCTATAAACAACATGGTTTAATGGTAATAGTGGATTAGATGAAGTGAAATAAAAGTTACCTACAATTTGGATATTAGCAAATTGGATATTTGGAATTTTAATTAACCAGAAGCTAGGTCCAAGTCATCATTGATTGTGAATCCAAATCAGAATCAGATAATATATTAGAACTTGGAAGCATGCATTTCAAAATAATTTCATAGATGTTCATGTGTAATCATCCAAATACTACTAATTTATGAAGTCATGTACTTTTGTATTTTTATAAGATGAAGATAAAATAATTTCCTTAGAATGTGTCACGCCCCGAATTTTGAATTAAGGATTCAAATCCGGAACATGACTAATAACAATACAAATAACGTTCGGAATTTTTTTCTCATAAACAACCACATCTTACACCTCTTAATATTACATAAATCAAATCCTCAAGTTACTTATTACAGCACACTCTCACTAAATCAAATTGTAAAGCTAAAATGAGTATAATTCTCCTCACAAAAACAAATGCTGTAAATCTAATACTAATACTCTAAACTGCACGATCACTGCCCTGATTCTCCTGACCTGTGAGATTATCCGCTACACAATTTGAATAGTGTACCGGGAATTGCAACAACACAAAACCCGGTAAGCTTTTGACAGCCTGTATGAGTAAACAAGAAAGAACTGTTGATTTATTAAATTACAATTCTTATAACGCAAGTAAACAATCAACACACTCACAAGGTAACTCCAAAAATCACAGAACCATAAAAGTAAGTATTTTTCGATACTCTCTTTTAAAACTCAACATTTGACAGACAGACTAGAACTCTGACTGATCACAACCAACAAATATTGCAACATTAATATGTGAAATAACATTAAAGCAATACATGCTTGATTTTCTTTTTACTAACACCTTCACATATTAATAATATATCACAGATAGATATTTGATCAAAATAATATAAGTACACTTCTCTTTTTAGTGAATTTTCAGATTAACTAGTAACAAATCACAAATCCACGTGTTAGGGTCCGACGTACTATACCCAAAACACGGGAAAACCAGGTTGACTGGTATCAATTCATAAATCCACATACTAGGGTCCGACGTACTATACCCAAAGCATGGGACAACCAGGTTGACTGGTATCAATTCATAAATCCACGTACTAGGGTCCGACGTACTATACTCAAAGTACGAGTAAGCCGCAGCATACCAAGGACACTACCAAAGTATGTATACTCAAAGTAAGCACCCTTCCTAAGAGGATAATAGTGCACTATCTGAAGGGACTAGAGCCCACAGCTTAATATCCACGAAGCACCAAAACACATTTACCAGTAATTCACTTAAGCACGGGGTTGTTGTAATCACCCGGCTTCACAATTGTACTTTTCAGACATAATCAAATTCACAACATACAATCTTATGAATTATAGATCGTATATTGTATATGTACACCCACATAAAGAGACATTATTTCAAGACAAATCTTACTTCTTAAAATAATTTCCACATATTCACAATTGGGAAAAATAGCTTTCACACCACATGATCAACATTCATTATTCAACAATTAAATGGGAGATTAATAGCTTGAATAATATCCAATCCATTCTCAATCATTTCATGATACCAATCACACGTCAACCAATATAATATTCCACGTAAATATATATATACGTAATCATCCGCTCAGGAATGACCACTAATACCAACTATAGTTCAAGCATAAAAACCGTGAAAATTCATTTGTATAATAAAATCATTTTACTTACCTATGGACCGTAGTTGATCAAGTCCATGATTTGAAAAACAAATATTTATTCCACAAAATTTTCACACATTGCCACAAAAATAAAGTAATTAAATTTATTCGGTTCGTAATATAAACCACGTGAGGTTTACTCACCTCTAATCCAGCTGCGTCTTCTAAAAAGTCAAATATAACAATATTCCAAACGCTCGTCAACTCAAACCGTCAAGTACCTAATCAAGTACGGTCTTTGCTTAGTAAACGAAACACTAAATAAACTTAAACGACGATCCAATGGTCAGATTCTAAAATAAAGACGATCCAACGGTCGGATTCTAAAATAAAGACGATCCAACGGTCAGATCGAAATTAAACGATGATCCAACGGTCAGATCCTCACGGACTGCCCTTAGGATCATCCTCCTAATTTATCACGAATATCCAACAATCGGATCTTCCTGAATCGTCCTTATAAACATCTCCACAAAATTTATGAAAATCCGACGATAGGATTCTCACGAATCGCCTTCCAAAATACTAATCCACAATTATACGAAGATCCAACGATCGGATCTTCTCCCTTGACCACACAAAGTCATCGGGACAGTCATACGATCAACATATCAAAACTACAAGTCCATCGGACGGTCCGATCTTCACAGATCACAAATCGAACGATTGAAATCGATCGAAATAGTAAAATTCATAACTAAATCATACGATATCCAAAAATTACGTATAATATATCGAAATGATCGTATTGAAATGTAGAATCTAAAAATGTAAAGAAATAACATTTTTGACCCCCATAGGTGGCCGGAAAGGGCCGCCGGAGTTAGGGGCAGAGCCGCAGCCGACCACCGCCGATGGTGTCGGGGCCAGGCTGCTCCTCTTCATCTCATCAAGACCAACCACTTTCCTAACTAGCATGAAGTCTGAAAATGACCGGAAGGGATAGAAATTACCTCGAACCAGTCGGGTTGGCCGGAGATTTTCCAGAAACCGGCGAAGAAATGCAGAAACCGGCGAGCTTGATTTCGACGTAAAAACTTCAACTTCAGGCCTCTATCCCTTCTGTAGAGTTGTTAAGAACATGAAGGTGAACTCACTGGTTCACGAATCACTCAAAACGAAGCTCTACATCTCGAGATATCACGATCGAAAGTCACGGTCGCCGGAAAAATTCCAGAATCCGGCGAGTTTGAGTTCCGACGTAAAAACTTCAACAACTCGCTTCGATCCCTACATGAAAGTTGTTTAGAACTTCAATTTGAGTTCACCAGCTCAAGAATCACAGGAAGAAGTGGTCTGTAACTCGAGATATCTCGATCGAAAGGTTGGTTTTCAATCGAAAACCGGTCGAGTTCCGACGAACATGAATCCGGTCACTCCAGGTGCGATCCTTCTGTAATGATGATCATCAGGTTGAGGTGGGTTTAGGAAGCTAAGGATCAGAAGTTTTGGTGGCAGGAGCTAGGAGAAAACCGGCGTTGACTCAAATCGAACTCAAATCGGGTTAAGCTCTCTGCCGCCATTACAGGCCGCGCCGCCGTGGAAGGCCACCACAGAAAGGTGCGCAAGGACCATACGAAGCCAATGGAAGAAGTTTGGTGAGGATTGGTGGCCGGAGGAGGAAGATATGGCTGAAAGAAAATCGGAGGCGATTTCCCGTCAGGGAAGGGGCTGCAGCTCTCGGTTTCCATTTTTGGAAATTCTGAAAATAATTTCGGAAATTTCCGAAATTGGAAGCTTTATTCTAATTTGGAAACTTTCTCAAAAAAATCATAACTAATTCATACGAACTTCGATTTTTGCATTCCGCATATGCACACGATCGTATCGACGAGCTCTACAACTTTCATGAAGGAAGTTTTCCCAAATTCCATACGTATAAAAAGTCACTTTTTGAGACCCCCTAAATAACGTTCGTTTTCGAAAATAAAATCGTTCGAACTACTTCCACAACTTCTCCAAGCTTCGTACTCGCTCCTAATACCGCGAAATCAATTCTAAAAATCGACGGAATTTAATTTGGATTTTTCGGGGTATTACAGTATGTATCAAAGAAGTAATACGTGGGTAACACATAATCAATTTGGATGAAAGGTCAGTGTAGTTCTTAATTTCGGTCTAATTTAGTGGTTGCAATGATTGCATTGTGATTTTTATTGCTCAACGTTCCATTATAAATTGAAAGGGAAAGCTTAGTTTAGTGGTTATAGACTTGTTTAGTGACAAGCTTCTCCATACTTGACAGTCTGGAAAACGGGTCGGTTAGTGTTGCCATGTGAAAAGAGTGGTTAACACTTCACCTTGTTATGTGTTATCACAATTCCTCTATCAAATGTGCTCTGTACAACCTCTGTTAAAAGTTTTTGACAGTTGTGAAGCTTACTTACTAAGAAATTTACTTTGAAATTCATTGCTAAAATGGTCTGTAAGGTTTATGATATCTAAAATGGGATTCAAGTGAGTGTATATATGATTATTTCATTTTGTCCTATAATATTAATACTTGATGCCCCATTTATCATTCTAAAGAAGAATGTGACTACTTGATAAAGCCTGATACACCTCATATGGTAAAGTCGACTGTTGTCGATAGCTAGACTAGGAAAAGCAAAGATAGTAGGTATGTGTTTCTAAGGATTCTATCTCAAATAAAAGACTACTAGATTAAGATGGATCTAATAAACAGGACATGATTTCTTTTGATTTGTATGAGGACATCAGCTATTGCTCAAGTTTTACTTATTCTAGAAATTAATTCAGTTTCAGCAACTCCTTCTCTAATCATTTGACCTGAACAAAACCCAAGAATATATAGAAACAATAAAACTTCATACTCCAAGCTAACAATCAGCCAAGTATCCCCAACCTAACGAAATTGAGCAATCATCATAACCAAATCGAGCCATAAACCCCAACCTAACAGCAATAAAATCTACAATTAATAGCAAAATAAAATGATGAAATCAAGTAAAACTTCCTTGGAGATTACTCAATAGGAGGAGTAGCCCAATTGTTCTGTTCTAGTTCGAGGAGCTACAAAGCATACACAATCAAAAACCAAGATCCACAACCTAATCAGCTACCTCCTCAAGCTATATATTGTAATTTGCAATAAAAAAAAAACCTTAGGGTTTAGTTTTTGTTGTATCGCAATCAACATACTAGATCTTCTTCCCAATCACATCCCATACAGACCCAAAATCAGAACAAAAATACAACCAAGAGCCAAATTACACAAAAAGCTGAAAATCAAAGAATCACCAGTAAGCTAACGGCGAAAAGAATATTCGGTCATCGGAATGTTCAGAACGGCGGGAATGGTGAGCTTCCGGAGCTGAGAAATCTCTAGTTTGGGACTTTGAGCGAGAGAGAGAGAGAGAGAGAGAGAGAGAGAGAGAGAGATTGTATTTGGGACTTTGGGAAAAAGAATTAGGGCTTTTTTGTTAGTAGGAAATTTTGCCCAAAAAAAAGAGGGAAGATTATTTGGATTAGCGCCAAGAGTAATACGGTGACGTTTATGTGTTGTCAAGTCTTCTTTCCTTTTTTTTTTTGGTAAAGTAAACATACAAATGTATTTTACAACGGCAAGATAAAAATCCGTCGCAATTGATTACAAAGTTACTACTGCAAATATTTTCCGTCACAAATAACAAGGCTTAATCGCGACGGAACATTTTCTGTAGCAATAGGGTCTCTATTGCGACGACAACTGTTGCCGAAGTAAAAAAGTGAAGCATAATTGCAATTCTTTTTAGTAGTTCCTATGGCATTTGGTTACTACCTTATTAATTGTAGGGAGTGTCCTAAGAGCCTATAAATAGCACCATTTGTTGCATGCTTAGATGTACCAAACTTTTACTTTGTTATTCATCCATCAACTTTCCCAAAAAAAAAAAACTCCAAAGTGTCTTCTGTGTTTTTTGGCCAAAGTAAGGTGTTCATTTGGTGGAGTTTTGGGTTCCTCCAATTTGTGTAGATTTGTGTGAGCCATACAACTTGTTGTTGGGCTGTTGTATCCTGAAGGAGATAAGTCAAAAGATTTCTGGTGCACCGGCATTGTTCCGCAGAGCGCTTGAATCTTCTTAAAGAGAGCGAGATACTCGCACCTCAGCCTATTGTCAACGATTTTCTCATATAGAAATTATAATTTTATTGTAATTTCTCCAACATTAGCTATTGACGAATGGGGAGAAGATGGTGAGCCTCTGAGTAGAAAGGAGAGAGTTCAATGATAGAGAGGTTGTGAAGAAATATTTAAAAAGTGAAAGTTAACACTGTTAGAGTTTGTAGAGTTAAAAAGCTAGGTGTCAACGTCCTGGAGAAGTGACAAGGTGGGGATAGAATTTTTTGGGACAGCTGATTTCCTCCCAGTACCTATAACTAATTTATTAATTAATTTATAGACAATTTAAAAAGTGTGACAATACATTTATTATCACAGTGGTAAGACCTTATATTTTTAAAATTAATGAAATTTTAATTATGTATTTTATCAGAATCCACACAATTATTGATGTCCTAGTTAGTAATTTATCGTATAATTGGTGAATAAAACACGTACTTACGTTTTTTTAAAAAAAATATTTCCGTACTTAGTATTTTTGAAAGGGTCTCATTAAATTTTCCATACTTTTAAAGCCAAAAGTATTATACACGTAATATATACGATTTTGACGTTTTTTTCTTCTTCGTATTTTTGTATTTTACACATATTATTGAACAAAAATGAATATAAATTAATATTTGTTAAAGGAAAAACACATTGTGTGCCTTCGTCAAAGCGACTGACGGAGAGGGAATCAAGGAATCAGTGATTACTATCAATCAGCGCAATTACGGATCAATCAACATTTAGTATCATTAATGTAACCAATATTTCAGTTGTAATTCTATCCCTATATAAAGGGACTATGAAATGAAATGAGTAGACCATTCCAATCCATTTTTACTTTTACACGTTATCAGCATACTCAGAGCAAATAGCCAAGAAAACAAAATCTTAGTTTTCAGACAACTAAAAAAGAGGTAACTCGGGCCGAAGTAAGGACCCGGCCCATAAAGAAAAAATCCCAACCAAAAAAAAAAGGGCCCAAAGAACAGAAGGCCCAGAACAAGAGAAAAAAAACAGAAAAAAATCTCGGCCCAAAGAAACAGGCCCTGATGCCCAGAAGAAAAGGAATCCCGGCCCAGAAAAGAACGAACAAAAAAAAAAGGAAAACATCGCTACGCACGTCTGCATCAACACGTGCGTGCAATAGGATCGTTTTGTTTTCTCGAAATCAAGTATGTTTTCTTTATTTTATTTTATTTTATGATTTTAGCCAAGCATGTGAATTTTATTTATATTTTCTATTTTTAAGCATGCTTTATACCTTATTGTTTATACCTTTATTATATTTTGTTATTGAGCATGTTTAGTTAGATAATTTTGATCATTTTCAAGCATGCCATATTATTTATGCTTTATATGATTATCTTTAAGCATGATTATATATTTTATTGTTTATATTTTTGTTATATATTATTTATGAAATTTTGAGCATGTTTTGTGCCTAGGCAGCCGCCTAGCCCGATTTTTAGAACTTTGTTGGTAACTGGATATGAGCCTGACATTTCACACTTACGCATATTTTGGTTGCGCAGTATATGTGCCTATTGCACCCCCACAGCGCACTAAAATGGTTCATCAGAGACGATTAAGTATTTATGTTGGATACGAATCCCAAACAATTATCAGCTACTTGGAACCCTTGACAAGCGATCTCTTTACCGCTAGATTTGCGGATTGTCACTTTGATGAGACAGTCTTCACATCGTTAAGAAGAGATAGGAAAAAGGATTTTCCAAGGGAACGACAGGAATTGTCGTGGTTTGTCCCCACTCTGTCTCATTTTGATCCCCGCACTTCACAAAGTGAAAGTGAAGTGAAAAGAATAATCGATCTTCAAAACGTAGCAGATTCGATGCGTGATGCGTTTACTGATATCGCAAAAGTGACGAGATCACATATACCAGCTACAAATGTGCCTGCAAGGTTAGAAGTCCCCAACAAGGGGCACAGTGCCTCAGATAGAGTCACTGCAACCACACTTAGTGGAGGTGTGGTTGAGGCCATGGCTCCCCAAAGGAAGAGGGGGAGGCCACTTGGTTCGATTGACACTCACCCAAGGAAGAAGAGGGCGAGTAAGGCACAAACCAATCATCAATGTATAGAATCCCTCTCATGAGATTGTCTCTGATTATAGTTATGTCCATGAATCAATACTGGAGGACGCTCCGATGTTTAAAATGATTCCAGAGAACAAAGAAATCTCAAAGAATTATGAGAGTGCGTATGAGTTGACAGAAAGATCTTTGACCTAAATTGAACGAAACAATCCAGGCAGAATTAGATTCTTTGACAAAGAGACAGGTATTTAGTCCGGTAGTGCTAACCCCACCAAGTGTAAAGCCTGTAGGACATAAATAAATCTTTGTCAGAAAGCGTAATGAGAAGAATGAAGTCTTGAGGTACAAGGCTTGCCTTGTGGCGCAAGGTTTCTCACAACGCCCTGGAATTGACTACGAGGAGACATACTTTCCCGTAATGGACGTTATAACATTCCGCTACTTAGTTAGCTTGGTAGTTTCAGAAAGACTGGAAATGCAGCTCATGGATGTGGTTACTGCATATCTCTATGGGGATCTAGATTTAGAGATATATATATATATATGAAAGTGCCTAATGGCCTTACATTACCCAAGTCAAGTGACTCTAAACCGCGAAGTGCGTTTGCAACTAGGTTGAAACGCTCACTTTACGGATTAAAACAATCCAGGCGGACGTGGTATACCCGTCTAAGTGACTACTTGATTGGGAAGGGATATAAGAATGATGAATTATGCCCCTGCGTATTCATTAAGAAAACAAGTTCCGGATTTGCAATTGTAGCAATATATGTCGATGATATGAACATAACAGGTACTCTTGATGAAATAAGAGAAACCGCGAGCTACTTGAAATCTGAATTTGAGATGAAGGATCTTGGGAAAACTCGATTTTGTCTAGGCCTTGAACTAGAACACCGAGTTTGTGGAATACTAATCCACCAGTCTGCATATGTCCAAAAGTCAAGCGATATAACATGGACAAAGCACATCTTGCTAGCACTCCCATGATCGGTCGAAGTTTGGATGCAAGGAAAGATCCATTTCGTCCAAAGGAAGATGACGAAAAGGTGTTGGGAGCTGAAATTCCCTGTCTAAGTGCAATAGGCGCATTATTGTACTTAGCCCAATTTACTCGACCAGACATTGCATTCTCAGTGAACTTGTTAGCTAGATTTAGCTCGGCGCCAACGCAGCGTCACCGGAATGGTATCAAGAACATTATTCGATACCTAAAAGGAACCATTGACTTGGGACTATTCTTTCCCTATAGAGAGACAACAGGGACCGCAGATGGAACTGCAATCCCTAAAGGATATGTTGATGGCGAAAGCGCCACTCACTACACCGAAACGCCAAATGACGTTTTGGTTGGTTTTGCTGATACTGGGTATCTCTCTGACCCACATAAAGGTCGTTCCCAAACTGGTTATGTATTTACCAGTGGGAACACGATGATATCTTGGAGATCAACTAAGCAAACCCTTGTGGCTACCTCCTCGAACCACTCAGAGATCATTACTCTACATGAGGCTATTCGTGAGTGTGTATGGTTAAGAGCTATCATCACACATATTCGAGGGACTAGTGGTTTGAGTTCTACCACTGAAGAGCCTACTTGCATTAATAAAGATAATGCAGCTTGCATCGAACAGATAAAGCTAGGGCATATCAAGGGTGATAATACAAAATACATATCACTAAAGTTTTCCTTCAATCAGCAACAACAAGCCCTCCTCAAGATTCAAGTGAATCAAGAAAGGTCTAAGGAGAATAATGTGGCAGATTTATTCACCAAATCACTGCCTACGGCCACACTTGAGAAACATGTGAAAAACATGGGAATGCGAAGACTTTCCAAGCTCCCTTGATTAATGTAAAGATCATGGGGAGGTGTAGACGTCAAGGGGAGTCTAACACACACATATGTAGAAGGTGCGTTGTGCTCTTTTCCTTCGACCAAGGTTTATTTTTGTCCCACAGGGTTTTTATTGTTACTTGGCAAGGTTTTTAGTGAGGCAACAAATCATGCACCATTTCATCTTTGACTTGGCACAAGGGGGAGTGTTAAAGGAAAAACACATTGTGTGTCTTCGTCAAAGCGACTGAAGGAGAGGGAATCAAGGAATCAGTGATTACCATCAATCAGCGCAATTACGGATCAATCAGCATTTAGTATCATTAATGTAATCGATATTTCCGTCGTAATTCTATCCCTATATAAAGGGACTATGCAATGAAATGAGTAGACCATTCCAATCCATTTTTACTTTTACAATATTTTTAATTAAAAATATTTTGCCGAACTTTTCAACGAACTATTTGATAAAATGTCCAAATAATAGACTTACGTATTTTTTGCATACTATACACGTCCCTTTTTTACTAACTATGATTGATGTAAAGCTGTAATTTTTATTTAATTTATAATAATTACTCCACCTAAATTGATGTACTAATTCATGGACAACTTGCAGACTGAGACGCAGTCAACTGGGAAGACGAAGACCCAAGTGCCTGTATTAATGGACAATACTGAGTCGCAGTCAACTAGGAAGACAAAAGTTATCAGACCGATGAACATAGCTAATTGCATGCATCTATGCTAGTGAAAGTTGGTGGTGGAGACTGCTTTTTTAGGTCCTGTCCTTCTATGGCATATTGGAGAGCAGACCAAGCCAACTGGGAAGACATAGACCCAAGTGCCTGTAGATATGATTTTGCTTATTCCTCTTTATTTGTGTTTTCACTGTTTTGTAATGGAAAAAAGATTCAACGTTAAAAAGTCCAGGAAATCTAGGAATTAACTGGCTGGATTTGGGAAGACTTGCTCTACGTTCGAACCCTATTGTGAAGATCACACATCACCGGTATTCAATGTTGAAGAGTACGTTCAATACCAAAAACGTCGAAGAAGACTCCAGATCGAAAGGACTCCGGCCGAAACTTCCCCAGTACGTACGTTCAATAACAACCGCTGTGAAGGTTCAATGAACTTTCGAACTATTTCTTTTCTTAAAAGACAAAAGAAACACCAAGCAGATTTCTTGTGATTATAAATGTTCGATGGCAATACTCTTGCATCATATTTTTCAGTGAGGCTAATGAGTATTTTCAACTAGTCTCATGCAAGGTTTTAAATATCGGTATTTTCATATCTATCGGTACTTTGAAAAAGGGAGATATCGGATATATCGGGGATATATCGGGGATACAGTGTACGAAAATATCGTTTTTGAAAAAAGTCAATAATTAGAAATTTAGAACTACATAAATACATATGAATGTAAACTTCATCTACATCCAAAAGAGACTCTAGGCGGTTGAAAAGGAGCTCGCTGGTCTACAAAAATGCAATAATCAGACCAAGACATATGACCCATATAGTGCGAATTGTAGTGATGAACATGATAGTTATAGATCTCTTAGAGCTGCCGACTGTTTCCCCTATAAGGGGATTAATAAGGATGAACCCAACTAGATGACTGATCATATACTTCTCCATATTGATTATATCCATAAGCATCATAACCAAATTGATTGTTTGCCTTCATGAGATTCATTTGAGATCCCACTGCGCTCTGTGCCTAAACTGATAGAGTCAAAACTTAAGGCAATTGAAGAAACATCAGAGGGGTACTTTGATCATCGTTGCACTCTAGTCCTCCTCCCATACCAGGTCTTCTCTTCAGCACCATGACCAGCTGTTCTCACTCCGTGGTCTTCATCTTGGGTGGCATGATCAAAATTACCTTCATAGGTAAATTGGAATCCTTCATCCACAGAAGATTATCCATATTCATATCTTTCACCTCCACCACCTGTTCCGCTTCCACCCTCTCCACCATCATCAGAATTATCTGGAGTTGCTGTACCACCCCACGCATCATTACTATCTGAATTATCTTCTGGGTTTTTAACAACTTCTTCAGATAAGACTCTGTCTACGTTGATTCCAGCATTAGTTGCAGTTTCTACAACTTGTGGAAGAGGTCTTCCAGCTTCATCATCGAGGTGTGCAGGCATAATCCAATCATGAAGTGGATCATTATCAAGCGGCTCGCTTGCAACATGAAGTAGATATATATAGTTGTTTTCATTAACCACATTATTCTTTGTTTATCTCGCAGCCGCAGCTTCATGTTAGTAGCAGTATACAAGCTTTTCCAACTTCTGATATGCCAAACGGTCCTTGCTTGGTATGAATAATAGCAAATGTACTCCAATTCTCTCACACGAGAAGAAGAAGTCGTTTGTGCCAAAATACGCATTGCAATTTTCTGCATGTTTGTGCAGAATACCCAAATTGTGTCCACCATCAGCTGAAAGCTACTACAATGAGTTACTACTATAATAGATCAACATTTCTATTAAAGAAAGAACATATATGTGTGTGTTTTAATGTATACATATACGGATATACCACAAACCTGTATTTTTGGTTTCTCTTGTTTTTCTTGCTATGGTTGACCCAAATGATTCTTTTGCATCTCTAAAGCATACAATCTACATTAACCATTTGAAAAGAGAAGAAACGGGAAGAAAAGGTGGGGAGGGCCGGAGGGGACGACAGAAAAGAGGAGAAAATGGTAGAAAAATAGAGAATTGTCGGTTGCAGTTTGTTATATACTTATATATATTAATATGTTTGATTTTTTTTAGAAGTACTATAACGTAGTCTATTATATAATCATTTTTTTATTTTATAACGTAGAGAATTACTGAGGTTTTTTTTTTTTTTTTTTACCTCAAATTTTACAGATATTTCTTCACTTTATCGGGATATATCGCAAATATCTAATATATCGGGGATATTTGACGATGTCGGAGAAATTTCGTAGAAACGGTGACAGATAAGATATTTACCCCCATAAATATATCGGTCCGTCGAAAAAAGGAGATATCGGGGGATATATCGGATATATCGCAGAGATTTTGAACCTTGGTCTCATGCACGTTGCATGCGAAACCGAAAACGCTTGCGATCTAGAAGTTTTACAAGTTGGATTATTTTCATTTCTTTTGACCAATTAATGGTCAGACTTTTCTAAGTTATTGACTTCAATTTGGATCGTTATAGAAAGATGGAATCTTATTCGTTTCAATTTTTGGGCGGAGGAAACAAAATAGATTAATAAAACAAGCAACACATGCAGACTTGGTCTTCCTGCTGCAACCTTTTCAAAGATATCTAAACTAGAACGTACAATTAGGGTTTTGGAAGATATCCAACAGTTTCCTGGACACAAATGATTTAAAGTGTAAAATAGAGGAGATAAAATTTACTTTAATTTTTTTTATAACTACTATTATTATTATTATTAGGACTAAATTCTGCTTACTACCCTGTACTTTTAAGGGTTCATCAGTTCAGTCCCTGCACTTCTAATTTAATCAGAAAAGTCCTTGTACTCTCCAATTTCATCAAATCGATCCAATCCGTCACCACTTCGTCAATTTTCGGAAAAAATTTCCAAACTACTCATCTGCATTCACAACACTAACACGTCGGCGGGCTGCCTAGCAATGGGTAGTTTAGGAATTTTCCCTGTGGAAAGGTCCCACGTCAGCATTTTAACAGCAAAAATTGACGGAGTAGTGACGAATTGGATCAATTTGATGAAATTGGAGAGTACAAGGACTTTTCTGATTAAATTAGAAGTGTAGGGACTAAACTGATAAACCCTTGAAAGTACAAGGTAGTAAGCAGAATTTAATCCTTATTATTATTATTTTTTGTTACAAAACAACTAAAATTAACTGACTGTTAATTAATCATACGTATCCATATTGTCATGGGCTATTATTATGTGCTTGGACTACAAGCTATTAGACTCCGTGTTTAAAAGTACAAAGGAAAGTCACATGAAAAACTTACAGAAATATCAAGGAAATTTTAACCAAAAGAATTTGAAAGTCGCCCACTGGCCACTAGTATAAAACTTCTTCAGAGTATTCATCCAGAATTCAATTATTCATTTTCTGCCCTTCACTGATATAAAACAACTGCAGCGGTAGCAGAGAGAGCACTGATCAGTTTGTTTTATCTCAAACCTTGAATCCCAAATTTTCCTACCTCATCGACCGCTCCAACTCCCTCCAAGTCTTTTATTCTTCGCAAAAGGTTAGCTATCATAACTAATTGCGCCAAAATTTTCAATTAATGTTTCCTCCAATTGTTATGTGTGTTTCCTGTTATCACTTGGTTATTTTTTAAGGGTCGATCAGTGATAATTCTTTCCCTGCTAATTTCTCTCAGTATTTTTCCATGCCAACTGTTAAATGTCCAGGGATTTATTTAGTGATGCCCTAGCTTACTTCATGCCTGATATATATGAAGCTACGAGGAACACCTTAATTGTATTTGAAGGATTTTCTCTCAAGAGAATTACATTTTTTATTCTACTTTGATGGATAGAAATTCTTATAACTTGAATGATAAATATTTCAGAGTTAAATAGCTTGAGTTTATATATATACAGCCCTTCTTGGCTAAGGATGTCCTTACCTTAGCTTAAAAACGGATTTCAAGTTTTTGACTACTTTTCGATCACATATTCACATCTTAACCGTTCAGTTTTTAGGTCCTAATGTATAGATCATCTCTGTAAAATTGTAGCCAAATTGATGATAGTTAAAGCATTCAAAATTGCAATTTACAACAATGAACATGAACGGTTCCGGTTTCGTTCATTGGTTTAATCGAGTTCGATACCTTAACGATCATCAATTTGGCTGAATATTTGCAGAAGTGATCTATACATTAGGACCTAAAAACTGAACGGTTAAGATGTGAATATGTGATCGAAAAGTAGTCAAAAATTGAAAATCCGTTCCTAAGGCTAAGGCAAGGATATCCTTACCTGAGAAGGACTCTGTGTGTGTGTGTATTTATATAGGCCTGATTAGAAGCGGGCGTCCGCAAAACAGAAAAAGTGAAGTGGAAACGTGTCATCCATCATCTCACCTCGATGAGGCGCCGATGATGGCGTTGCTCTTGCCTAACGGAGGCCAGGCTTCAATCTTCAGCTTCTTCTTGCCGGTGGACTCGTCTGCTACAAGTTTACAGTCGACCTTGATGGTGCTTGAGGGCTAGCCGTGCAGACTTTCGACCTCGATTGCCTTTGCCTTCATTTTCATGGTGATGCCATCCGGGATGCCAAGGGCCTCCGTCTGGCAAGAGCAGTGCCGTCGTAGGTGCCTGATGTAGCTGTGAGGACGGACGTCACTACTTTTTCTGTTTTGTGGACGCCCGCTCTTGAACGGCTATATGTGTGTGTGTGTGTGTGTGTGCGTGTGTAGCCATTCCATTAAGGGATCCCTTGTGTGATCTATTTTTCAATCGCATTTCGTCATCTCGACTGTTCAGTTTTTAGGTCCTAATGTATAGATCATTTCTGCAAATTTTTAGCCAAAATTGATGATTATTAAGATATAAAACTAGATTAAATCAATTAGACGAACCGAATCTGTCCAACCTGAACCGTTCATATTCATAATTGTAAATCATAGTTATGAATGCCTTAATGATTATCAATTTAGCTAAAAATTTGCAGAGATACCTACAAAATGAATGGTTGAGATGTGAATATGTGATGGAAAAGTAAGTCTAATATATAATAAAAGTAAGTCTATTCCGGTAACATGTATAATAAAATTACTGTCGTCTGATACTGAAATCAGACAACAGATATAACAATAATATGTTGACTAAGATTCATAAACCACAACTAAATATAATAAAAACTGTGGTCTGAGTTGCTATTAGAAGACATATCCCATCAGTGGACTGTTATACCTTATGCAATTCTACAACACAAACATGTTACTAACTATTGTCTGAGTTCATCACAGACGATAGATTCCTAAATCTTCTGATGTTTTATTTGCATAAGACACAACTAAAACAACGATGACGGTTGTTGGAGATTCATTTCAGACAACAGTGTCATTATAACTATGTGGTGTGAAATTCATTTCAGACATCATGTAGTTGTGTTGCTGTTGTCTGAGATTCATCACACACAACACAGTTTTCCTAAAACTGTTGATGTAATATAACTTTTCTCAACAGTTAATAAACAAACTGTCGTGTGAGTTTGTAACAGACAATAGTTAAATCTAATTATTTTAATTTGGAAATATTTAGACGACACATACTTAGCTATATATGTTGTGAGAATTTTGAACAGACAATGGTTTTTAACTGTCGCCTGATCATACGACAGGCTACTAGACAACAGCTGCTTTTTCATTCAGACGACAGTTAATGAACTGTCGTCTGTTTAACTTTGTGGTATAGTGATAAGTGATCCCTTGAAATTGCTAAAAAAATGGATCCTTCACTAGAAGGGCCCTGTGTGTGTGTGTGTGTGTGTGTAAAGATGGAGGATATAGTGAGGAACTCCTTAAACTTGAAATGTGAGGATTTTTTATTTTTAGTTTGTAGTGTAATGTCATTCTCTAGTTACATACAGATATATGAATCCTATAAGGAATTAGCCAAATCAGAAAAAAGTTTAACCATTTAATTAACACAATGTTCGTTTTAATTTTATCTAACATATTACATTTGTTTACACACTTTTGATAACCAAATAATTATGGATTTTGTTGATTTTTTGTAGACACAATTTTTGCACAGAAATATAAAAAATAACAGTTGAAATTAGTGAATTAAATCATATACTTATGTAAAATAGTAAAAATGCTCAAATTCTTCAAGTGAGGAGGCCCTACACACACATATATTTGAGGAAGACCTCTCTAGAGTGGCCTTGTATAATAGTACAAATGCTCAAATTCTTCTAGAATGGGCATATATATATGTTTTCTCTTAGAGGTAATTTTTAAATTTTTTTTTAGTTTAAATTTTTTTATTAGCTTTTTTTTAGTAGAAACAACAATGTTTTTTCATTTCACCCTATCATATGATGCTAATGAAATTTGAACCTATATGTCTATAAAGTTAGCTACCATAACTCACTGGCATAAATTAGATTTCTTAAATTAATACTTGGCCACTTGCATTTGTTTTATGAAATTATAAGAAAAATAAAAATAAAATTTAATGTTATCTGTATTGTCATTATAATATATGGGGCCATTCTCTTGAGTAAAATATATATACATATATATATAGAAGAATTTCTGTAATTTGAACTAAAATTGATTCATTTTTAAACGACATCCATAATTAAATATTGGCTTAATAGCCAATTTGCTACCCTAAGTTTCACCTTGGTGTCAATTTTCTACCCTAACTTTTATTTTAGCCAATTTGTTACCCTAAGTATTAAATATGCCAATTTGCTACCTTATGTTCTCAAAATTAGCCAATTTGCTAATTTTTTTTTTTGTCATATTAATTTGTCAATTTCTTCATCCTAACATTGATTAATTTGGAAAATCTAAGGTAGCAAATGACTAATTTGAAAATTTAGGAAAACAAATTGGGTAATCTTGAAAGCTTAGAGTAGCAAATTTGATTGAAGGGTGGCAAATTGGCCAAAATAAAATCTACGGTGGCAAATTGGCTAATTTTGAAAAGTTAGGGTAGCAAATTGGCTGAAATAAAATGTAGGGTAGCAAATTGACACTAAGATGAAACCTAAGGTGGCAATTTGGCAATTATGCCTTAAATATTTTAAACCCAAACTACATTGAGTATTTTTAACCCTACTTTTTTTTTTTTTTTTTTATATAATTTTTGCACTGAAGGGAAATAGAACGTGGACTTGTGGCCGGACAAACGTGGCCTAGAAAAAATGAAGACCCTTACCTGCTTTACAGCTGAGATTCCTACGAAATATTCCTATAGCGAGTTAGTCTCCACAGCTGAATGGAAGTCATTTCAGGAACATTGCAAGGAAAACGCAGACTTGCAATCGTGGGACACAGAACTCAAAGAACATGCAGAAGAGATCTTGAAAACCGTCAAGAGTGAAGGAGGTCTCTCGATTGATTCCTGGAATCAATCACACACTACTGGTGGTTTTCAAACAAGAAGATTGTGGAAGCAATCTTGGCATTCAAGAAAGGTATAACTGAAGGGGAGGGGAGTAGTAGGAAGAAGAAGAAAAATGAAGAAAGAGGGAACATCCTGACTGACGAGTATATTAAGAATAGCTCAAACATGCTGGATTTACTTTCTGAAATGGAAAACTTCCTCCTGCTTGCTCGTAATAGCCATTCATATATTGCAAAAATGATTCAACAGTACTTTGAGATACCCAATGGCATGAGTGGAGCTGAGTTCTACGGGAAGATTGAGGATAACTTAAAAAAGCTCAGGGGCTTTGATAATATCTTTGACCATTCTGCTGAAAACTTGCTCAAAAAGGCAGAAAGTTTGAAGAGTCAGTATGAAGAAATGCTTAGTAATTTGCAAGCCGAAATCTCTAAACTTGTTAAGAAGGAGAAACGCGCAAAATTATGGAAGAATGTCGCGTATATGATATTTGTAGGCGCTGCGGTTGGTTTGGCTATTGCCGGAATTGTGACTGTAGTTATAGCTGCTCCACCTGTTGCAGCAGCTATTACTTCTGCCATTGGCCCCATAGCAATGGCTGGAAACTGGACTGTCTCTTTGCTTGAAGAGTCTGAAAGAGCATTTAAGAATCAGCTGGAATTAAATGAGAAGATGCGTAAGGAAACTAGAATTTCCATTAAAGACTTGGGCAACATTAAGTCTTCGATTGATGGTGTTATTAACCAGATTAATTCAGTCATGTACAATCCAGGCTCTGAAATGGATCGGGAACAATTAGATTTCACAATGAAGGAAATCAAGAGCAAGCTGGGAGCGTTTCTGAATAAGGTTGAGGATTTGGAGAAGGACGTAGAAAAGACCATAAAGTATATAAGGAAGGCAAGGGATGACGTCATATCATGAACACCCAGGTCACGCTGGTAAAAAAAGGAGCATTTTGCTTTGAAAGCTTAGCTCGTTCTGACATTTGAAAAGGGCACACTCTTCGTTTTCGCGTGTTTTCCGAGTTGGTGTTGGGCCAGCCTTATGTTTTTATTATTACTTTTTTTTCATTTCAGCTTTTAACGAATAATTCTGAAATGGAAGTTACTTGTAATAGTGATGTTAAATAAAAATTACATGTTAGTACAAACAATTGAACAAGTTCAATTGCACTTGAATTGCTTTCAATTTTGATTTTGTTTCACGTACTTATTCTAGCTTTATTCATCTTGTTTTGAACTTTTGCATGATCAATGAGATTGTTGTTAGCTCATGTCTATTAAATCTGAAGTCGTTTTGCTTGAACCAACTCCAGCACGTACTCTTTTTTAGTTGTCATTTTAATCAACCGTACGTGATAAACATGGTCAATATCACTTCATGTTGAACTTCTAAGCTTTCCGCCAAATTTTATCATTTTAAATCCTTTGCTGTTTAAATAAATTGTCTTGTATTTTTTTAGAAAATGGCTTAAGCCTTCTTAACTTGTGATTCTAAAGGTTTGTGGACTTGCGTACTGTAACAAAACCAATTTGATAAGGTGAAAATTGAGGCATGTGGCACGTTTACTTACTTGGAATGGAAAATAATCATGAATCGGAGACAAGTGAAATGAGAGAAGAAAGGAATCGGTATTGATTCCGGAAGAATGATTCATAAACTCATCTCCCCCCTTCGTAATCGAATTTCTGAGTATTCAGGAATCAATTCCTGAGTATTCAGGAATCGATTCCTGATAAATAGGTGAGACCTACACCAATTTCGATTCCTTCATGTGTTAGTAAACACAGGAATTCTTTTACCTGAAATCATTCTGATTCCTTTATATGTTAGTAAACACATGAGTGTTTTTATTCCGTAATCATTCCATTACATTACATTCCATTCCAAGTAAGTAAACGTGCAGTAAATGGATTTGACACTAATCTAATAAATTATAATTAGATTAAGAATTTGACTATAATTCAAGATGTTATTGATATAAAATTAAATCTAACATGAATATGTATATTGTAATCAAGTTAAGACTTAAGAACACAAATTGACCTTATGCAAACACGATTACTCTCGATATTCGTTCTTGGTGTTTCTCCTCCCTTTCTAGAATGTTCAAGGGGTAAAGAATAATTTATGCTTCTTGATAGCTGGAACAAGGACCAAGGTCTTCTTTATATAGGCAATTGAGTTAGGTACCAGTGGCATAGCAAAAAAAATTTATCTAGGAGGATCAAAATGTAATTAAAAAAAAACACACTAAAATTACTTAATTACATAGTAGTAAATACATTTGAAAACTAAATTAATTCCAAAATTTGATGCATAGCCAAAACAAAAATTATATTATTGAGTATAATAATAAGTAAGAAATGAGGGTGAGGTTTGACATGTTGGTACGTTATAATTCTAATATTGTAAAGGTCATGAGTTTGATTCTCAATGACATATATAAGGGTGAGATGGGCAAAATAGATTTTTTTTTTAAATAAAAAAAAAATTAAGAAGTGAAAAAAATGGCAAGTAAAATTGAATGAGCGCATGACAATCTCACAGATGAAAGAAAAATATATAGCTAAAATTATATTACTGAGTATAATAAGTAAGATTTAAAAAAAAAATAAGTAAGTAAAATTGAATGAGCGTTATTTATTTTTTTTTGAATAGAAATTGATATCATTAGGATCAATAGCCGGCATTCAACCAATGACTAGAGTCAACCTGCACTTACAAAAAGATAACCGGCAAGAAAATCTAGAAACCCTAATCTAAGCTAAGCAAACTCATTACAAGTCAATGATAAGCTCGTTATAATTAGCGAACTTATAAACAAAGAAACTACATGTCTTCTAGGGCAAAATCATTCACTAGCCTCCCATTAACCAATCACGCATTTTGGTACCAACAGAAAACCACTTCCTAGCCAATAAATATGAGCACCTCCTTATCCATAAACTTGCTTGAAAAAACACCAATCACCTCCAAGATAATTATCAACTCTCAAAGAAGTCATGATCCAAATAGATTGGCACTTGAAGACCATAGGTAGCACCAAACATGCCCAAGTAGGTCTAAAACTCTTGGGTCGGGCCTGCCCAAGCCTAAGTAACAAGTGAGGGTGGCAAGGCACCCTCCTTGATAACCTATGAGCTAGACCCAGCTAGCCCAAGCTTAGAATCAGACCCAGAACCCCAGGCCCAACTCCAAGCCTAGGAAGCCGCTCTGAGCAACACCACCGGCGCTGCAAGTTCCCGTGACCGGCTTCTCCAGAAGGCCATATTTGCCCTGCTGTATCCAAGCAAACCGGTCCACCAGCTCAGCTCAGATTGGCAACAACCGATTTGTCCCAAATTGCTCAACCTCGAGTCGATCATAGCCTTCCCCCCCCCCCCCCCCCCCCCCCCCCCGCGACACCAAAACCAACCAAGAGCCAAACACAGACAACCCAGCCACCAACATGACCACACCGTCGTGCTACCCTCGATCTATATCACATCGATCACATCAAACTGGAAGATCAACTCTGCTCCCCGACGCCACTAACAAACACCTCTTCCCCTTCTATTAGAGATCAGACCGGCAGGCCAAACACACGATTACACCCTAGATTGCCCAATCCCACCACAAAAGCCTTGCTGTCGCTAGAACCGCCTGCAACTGGAGAAACTCTGGCCGCCGCACTCTGCTAAACCCTAGGGTTTCTTGTATTTGTTTTTATATGTTAGCTAGGCTCTCTCTGTTTGACTTTTGGCTGAGAAAAAGCTTCTGTCTAGTGCATGTTTATGGTTTCCCCACAGTTGCAAATCAAAAATGAAAACCTGAACAATAATAATAATAATAATTAATAAATAAATAAATAAATTGAATGAGCACTTGACAACCTCCTAGACAAAAGAAAAAGATATAGCTAAGAGAAGAGGAATAAAAGTATAAGGTATAAATGATTTACTATATTTATACAAATTTAATATTTATTCCTCATTCTTTTTTGAAGTTAATGTTGACTTAGTCTACTTACATAAAATGACTGATAAAGGCATAGAAGAAAGGAAAAATAAAATAAAAAACAAAGTAAACATTGTAAAAGCAAAATGGGGAAATTAGTCTACTTATTTCATTAGATAATCCCCTTATATAGGGTGAGGATTACAAAGGTAATAGCAATTACAATAATGACAATAATGGATGACTGAGTTGTAATCGCTAATTCCCTAATTCTCTCTTCTTTAGTTACTTTGACGAAGGCACATAACGTGTTTTTCCTTTAACACTCCACCTTGTGCCAAGTCAAAGATGAAATGGTGCATGAATTGTTGCCTCACAAAAAGTAACAATAAAAACTCTGTGGGAAAAATACACATTGGTCGAAGGAAAAGAGACAACGCACCTATTACATTTGATGATGACATGTGTGTGCTAGACCCCCTTGAAGCCTACACCTCTCCCTGATCCTTACATCAATCAAGAGAGCTTGGAAAGTCTTCGCATTCCTATGTTTTTTACATGTTTCTCAAATATGGCCTTAGGCAATGATTTGGTAACAAATCTACTACATTATCCTCAGACCTGACTTGATTCACTTGAATCTTGAGAAGAGATCGTTGTTTGCTGATTGGAGAAAAACTTTGGCCATATGTGTTTTGCATTATCACCTTTGATATATTCTAGCTTGATCTGTTCGATGCAAGCTGCATTATCTTCAGAAATATAAGTAGGCTCTTTAGTGGTACAACTCAAACCACTAGTCCCTCGAATATGTGTAATGATAGCCCTTAACCATATACACTCACGAACCGCCTCATGTAGAGCAATGATCTCAGAGTGGTTCGAGGAGATAGCCATAAGGGTTTGCTTGGTTGATATCCAAGATATCACCGTGTTGCCAATGGTAAATACATAACCAGTTTGGGGACGTCTTTTATGTGGATCAGAGAGGTACTAGCATCAGCAAAACCAACCAAAACATTATTTGGGGTTTCAGTGTAGTGGGTGGCGCTTTCGCCATTAACATTTCCTTTAGGGATTGTAGTTCCATCTGTGGTCCCTCTTGTCTCTCTGTAAGGAAAGAGTAGTCCCAAGTCAATGGTTCTTTTTAGGTATCGAAAAATGTTCTTGATATCATTCCAGTGACGCTGCTTTGGCGCTGAGCTAAATCTAGCTAACAAGTTCACTGAGAATGCAATGTCTGGTCAAGTGCACTGGGCTAAGTACAATAATGCTCCTATTGCACTTAGAAAGAGAATTTCAACTCCCAACACCTCTTTGTCATCTTCCTTTGCACAAAATGGATTTTTCCTGCATCCAAATTTTGACCGATCATGGGAGTGCTAGTAGGATGCACTTTGTCCTTGTTAAATCGCCTGAGCATCTTTTGGACATACGCAGACTGGTGGATTAGTATTCCACAAACTCGGTGTTCTAATTTAAGGCCTAGACAGAATCAAGTTTTCCCAAGATCCTTCATTTCAAATTCCGATTTCAAGTAGCTCACGGTTTCTCTTATTTCACCAAGAGTACCTATTATGTTCATATTATCAACATATACAGCTACAATTGCAAATTCGAAACTTGTTTTCTTTATGAATACGCAGGGTCGTAATTCATCGTTCTTATATCCCTTCTCAATCAACTAGCGGAACATTATATCGTCCATTACGGGAGAGAATGTCTCCTCGTAGTCAATTCCAAGGCGTTGTGAGAAACCTTGCACCACAAGGCGAGTCTTGTACCTTTGGACTTCATTTTTCTCATTACGCTTTTTGACAAAGACCCATTTATGTCCTATAGGTTTTACACTTGGTGGAGTTAGCAATACAGGACCAAATACCTGTTTCTTTGCCAGAGAATCTAGTTCTGCCAAGATTGCTTCTTTCCATTTAGGCCAATCTGCTCTTTGTTGACATTCTGCAACAGAGCGTGGTTCGATATTATCGTGCTCTATGATTTCTTGAGTAACAGTGTATGCAAATACATCATCAATGTGTATGGAAGATCTTTCCATTAGCTCATACACACTCTCATTATCCATTGAGATTTCTTTGTTCTCTAGAATCATTTCAAACATCAGAGCGTCCTCTAGTATTGATTCATGGACATAACTATAATCAGAGACAATATCTTGAGAGGGATTCTCTACATTATTGATGATTGAATGATTGATGGATCGGTTTGTGCCTTACTCGCCCTTTTCTTCCTTAGGTGAGTGTCAGTCGAACCAAGTGGCCTCCCCCTCTTCCTTTGGGGAGCCACGGTCTCAATCACACCTCCATTAAGTGTAGATGTAGCACCTCTATCTGTGGCGCCGTGCCCCTTGTTGGGGACTTCTAACCTTGCAGGCACAGAGACCATCTGTTTCACTTCTTCTGTCTGATGAATGCTGAAATGGGTCGGCACAAGCTGCCTCGGTGACACTACTACCATTTATGTTCACTGTGCTTCCACAATATAGACTGTCGAAGTTAAGCGAACCACCACTGTGCCCACAACACGAAGTGGTGTTAGCTCAGTGGTTAGAGCACCCACTACATATGTATGAAGTCATGGGTTCGAGTCACCATGGGGGTAAGAGTGAAATCCGTTGATCCTCTTTTAAATAAATAAATAAATAAATAAATAAATAAATAACCCTTAATAAAAAGAAGCATCAACGTATGTAGCAATTAATTGGCTGGAAATTAACTTAAATGAGATGGCCCGGATCGAGAGAGAGCCATGCACGGGTAAATATGAACCTATACATACCATGAGAGGTTGAATTTTGAATGCTGAGAAAAGCAGAGGAGCTATCGACATAAATCAGTAAAGTATGATGGGGAACCTCCGCTCCTCTTTAATTTTTGTCGATGGCATCTTTCAGCATACGGTTGAATTCAGCCACAGTCTTATTGATAGAGATAGAGCACCTGAATGAGTATAGCCGAAGCATTTTGAAGGCCTACCAGAACTTATGGAGAACAATCCCAGCGGATCGATCTAGGTTCATAACCATAAACAGACGCCCTTCTAGAGCATACAGCTCCTATATACGGTTATACACATATTACATATACACAGAGGAATTAAGCCAGTATTGGCAAAAAAATGGAGATATATATGATCAAAAGGAACTAATTAAATGGATCAACTGTCACGTACTACTTTGATGGTATGGGTGATTTTGGATATGACCTCATCAAGTTATTTCGTTTCTGTGTCTCTGACTATATCTGGAAACCGAGGAGTGAAAGTGAAATCATACTGATCGAAAGATGTAAACCAAGTACAATGTTTTCCCAAAGATGTCGCCAGAAGGAAGTCTCTCCCTCTCACATGGTTTAGATCCTAATTGAACACGAATTAAGTAATTAGTCATCATTAAGTTCATCAATTAATGAATATATACAGTCATACTTCCGGTTAAGTAAAAATGAATCAATCATGCGAATGTACGTATACATATTCACCAGCTGGCTTGGAATTATTGTATTGCAATTGATGAAGCACTCGGTTATGGGAAGCCTTAAACTGTCCGAGCTGAAAGTCTGGAGTGAGTAGGCTTGTGGTTGGGGGGTTTACTGGTGCAGAGATACTGTTTGGCACGAGAACAGCTGATCCCATTGTTGCAAAGTTTGCGCCATATCTGAAATCGAAGTGAACCGACGGCAGAAATGGGAAGCCAAGACCATCAGCTGCACTGAAGATTAAAATGATCACTGAAGAAGTAAAACCCTATTAAGAAAGCTTAGATTAAAGATAATCATATCTTTAATTAGTACTACTGCGTCTGAATATATTAATATATGGAGGAATATACGCACCCAAGAAATCCACGATCAGGCGACCGTCGACACGACCGGCTCGACTCCCTAGGAAAGTAAAACCGGAGTCTTTGATTGCGTGCATCCCCTGTGAAAATGCAGCAAAATAACCCCTGTTTCGGAGTGCGAGTCGCCAAGGCTAAAAATGCCCTTAATCTCCACTTAACACGACGAGGATGATAATTTGGTAAGAGTACGTAGCCATGATGACGAATAATAGTACGGAGTATTGCCTTGTTGGAGCAAGGAAAGCTGGTTATGTAGGAGAACTCATCTTCTTGAATTACTCAGTCACTCGCCACTCTGATAATCTGATTCATGCAGTCTCCAACTTCAATATATATGGAGGCAAAGAGGGTTGGGTTGGGCAGAGACCATCTGGGACGTTACACAAAAACGAACATATTGAATGATGTGACTAGATTAGAGAAAGTTCTCTTACAGTATCTATGTCAATCACTCTCACCATGCATTTTGGGCAAGGAATGGGTAGAGGTAATTCTGTTTTCTGAAATGAATTCATGAAGGACAGTCGATGTGAGTTGTTTTGTTTTGTGTAAAAATATAAATTTGTACACGGGTGAAATTTGAGAGTGGTATTAGAACAACGAAAGTCAAAACCTAATAGACAAACCCACAAAAGCAACATAGTAAGCCCATCACATTCATGAAAGTAAGTTGTGGCAAATGGAAAGAGTTAAATCATAGAAATCTGTAGAACATGTCTTTTTTTTTTCTTTTTCTTTTTTGAAATGCTGTAGAACATGTCTTGGTCATGTATTCATCCAACATATCTAGTAATAAATTACCTTCCGCATCAAATCTAGTCTTTTGATTTAGCTTCAATGTATGTTAAAACATACCATTTTCTAGCACATCACATGGTACTTTAAACCACACGGTATAAGAGTTCATAGAGCCACAAGCCAAAGTGAACGGTTCAACTACAAATCCACAATTAAGATGAGGCAATAACAAATTTTCAGGCGTATAAAGATGTGATATTTTTTAGCAGAGCAAATTCCATTTTCTTCACCTTTAAACTCCTATGAAAAACTTCAGTTGCAATTCAAAAAAGTGAAAATAAAATCAGTTATCACAGAATATAGCAAACGTTGAATCACGTCGGTATCGAGAATACATTCCCAATCAAATTTTAGTAAGTAAAGTAATGAAATGAGGTAATAAGACTTCTTTAGATCATCAAACTTTGAACCTTCTAAGTTTTTCGTCCCCTGCGTTTTCACTCTAATCAATATCTACAACTAACAGAAATCTCTGTCAATGAAAATCGCATAGTATTACTAGACATCCCCCCTGCAGAAAGATTTTGTTGCTTTTTGGCAAATCCAGGATCCATCTACCATACATAACTTCATTTTGATATAAATGCAATCAAGCAAAAACAAAAGAATCTGTACAAAATACGAATCAGATCATAGATCATTTATGCATTTCCATTTCTAATTCTTTCACTATAAATCACTGTTCTATATATTTCATGTTTTCTTCTTTACAGTGTAACTCCAAAAGCTAACCCTGTTGAATGTCAAGACTGTATGCAGTTGCAGGTGTTTACAGTGACACGATATGTGTGCTCTTCACAACCCTTTATCCAACTGATATTTCAAAAGAAGAACCAATACTGGAATCTGTATAAAATAACAATTATAAGCCCAACAAGAACCAAAAAAAGAATTCCATTCTATGTAAGACAACATAGCTCCCATATTTGGACATGAAATTTTGACTTCAGTGCCAACTAAACCTAATCCAGAACATACCAGGTTGATAAATTATGGTTTTGAGCCAAAAAGTAATATAAATTTTTACTAATTACATGAATTAACAGTTGGGCTCACCTGTCAAACATCACTACGTGAGCTCACATCTTGCTAGATTTTGCCCAGAAGAACCCCTTCTTTCTGGTAGAATGATTCTCCGACAGGGCTCGAGCACTCTTGGAGCCAAATGAGAGCCGTCTCAAAAAAGGCTTTCCCGAGGAGTTTCTCATGCTGGAACTGGATGCCATCTTAGGACCCTTTCCCTGATGTCCACTACCTTTCAAGCGATCAAACACAGCAGAATCACTATCAAGATCTAGCACCCGATTCCTTGATCTCCTATTTCTAGCCTTCAAATCCATTTCAGCTTTCAATGCCTTTTCGGACAACTTATGGATCTGTTTCTCTCCAAAGGTGCAAACAGGGCAAGCTGGGTCATACTTGTTGATATCAGGCGTCATATGCTCCAAACACTCAGCGTGATAAGAATGCCCACATGTTAGCACTGCAACCACAGAGAGCTCATTGTTCGCAATAAACTTTTGGCCACTCCACGAAGATTTCTCAGTTAATAGCTTTGAGCAAATCCCACATGTCTGCAAATCCATGGAGGGGGAAGCTGATATTCTGCTATTGGATCTAGTTATCTTCTCACGATTAAAGCCAAACGATTCACTATCAAAAGACCACCTTTCTCTATTAGATGTGGCCATGAGCTCAGAAAATGCATGCATAGACCAACTATCTGAAGACCCACCACGGGAGCCCCTAGCAGATTCATTGCTCCATGAAGGGAGCCTTGCCCTATCTTCAGATATTGAGAGGTAGCTTGGTGATTTGTTTCCTGGAATTCGGCTGTCAGATGCTTGCCTTAATAGCTGATGTCTAGGAGAACAGCGAGGCCACCTCGACGGGGTTGAGCTAGCAGGAGGCAGGTGATATTGGGATGACAACGGGGACGCGGACAAGGATGAAGTAGAAGGCAATGAAACTGATAGCTTTGCAGGAGACGGGTATGACACTGTTGAGGATTCCGTTGACTCCTTTGTCTACAAATTAATCCACAAACGAGGGAGTTAAAAATATAATATTTATGGAATGCTATATGGTGCTTAAATCATAGCAGAAAGTGCCTCACTCGCATATGATCTACCTGTTCTAGACTGGCATCCATGGAAATGTTTCTTGAAATAGATTGATCTGCCATAGACATGAAGAAATAGATCAGCGGAAAATGTCATGGTACAACTAACATTTACAAGGGAGAAATTAATTAAACATATCTGTACTGCCATCTAACTAACCAATAACCCCAAATCATATTCCGCTTAGTTGGAGAAAAGAAACAAACATAGTATGCTAATCAGCAAGTAAAAAAAAAAAATGTTTTACTTTGTGTTATATCATATGGTGTATGATGCAATTGCCCTGAGATATCAAGCTACATTCCAAGATAATCAAAACAGCCAAGGAGCTTCACATATAAGTTCTAAAATCCTATAAGGTTAGCTTTTCCAGGAAATAATATAATAACTTTTTGAAAAGCTGCCACATCTATGCAATCTCATCTTCTTCTATAGAACCACAGGACACAAGCTTGCTTTATAGACAAGGAAATAGGCAATAGGCAATAGAAAATTCACCTATCCCACTTACAAGCCAGTCAAAGGAAATCAAAACTACCAATCAGGAATACCAACAATGCATTTAAGATTGGATACCAGATTAGTGTTTGAAGTTATAAAGAACAACTATTTTAGCATTTGAACTACAATTGGGGCATCAGGAAAAGCGGACTACATTTTGGAATACAGAAAGAACACAACACAAGCACCCATTGGTGATAGAACCTTAAAACTCATCCTTCACCCTCATTCTTAAGGAAATTCCATTACCAATAGCCAATTGGCTAGACAAATTTTAACACCTATTGTAATAATGTAATAATGATTTATTAAATGCTTAAAGCTTATTTGAGTAATCAAAATAATGTAATATAAACCTGCACTTCTTAGTCAACATGAAAAAGCCCAAAAACTCACCAACCTACAATGTGAAGAGCCATCAACAAAAAAGACTGGGAGAAGTATAACAAGCATCCACAGGTACAGGACTCTAATCAACCAAGTGTGTCAATCAGATCTAATTTATATAATGTGGTATAAACCTTTGATGCTGTGATTGTATAGTTTGCAAACGCCCTAGTCCTATGTGCTGTGCTGTCCATGCGGCTATATTTTTCATACTTTCTTTAAAACTCATTCAGTCGTCGTCTCTAATTAATATGGCTTCAATAAATACTGCAGCACCAAAAGTGTTCACATTTAAGGACTTTTTACATGAAACTTCATCTGGTTAGTGTCTTTCTTACAAAATTCTATCATCATCCTCATCAGTCATATTTGGCAACACATGGCTCACCATAATCAACCGTAGCTTGGAGTCTGGCCTTCCATGGAAATTTGTATCTATTTGGCAACTATGTCAGCACTCAGCACTATTGTTTGGACTAAATGCAGATAAACCATTATGAATGTGCATTTTATGAACTCAATAGCCTTGTTTATATCCAAAGTTCTTCAGCACGAACAGCATTTGCAACAATATGGAAAGAGATCATATTTTACCATCCTTATTAGTTTAGAAGGAAACTGATTAAACCTGAACTAGTTGAAACCTAGGTAAATCAAATTACTTCACCCTCTTTTGTACTTCAACCTTTAAATTTTTTTATTGGATGCAGAAATTGTTTGTTCAGGATGCCAATGCCTCCTATAAACATGTAATCCTGAAGACAATATGGCACACACAAAATGCTTGGCCAACTTGCAAAAAGAGTACAAGACTAAGACAGCATAACTCCACATGACAATGCAACAAAGAATTTGAAATCGACTATTCGTCTATCGAACCAGTGAATTTCATTACAAGAACTTTGGCAAAGGACAAAAGCAAAATCTTGAACCAAATATAGATTTCTGAATCAATAATAGAGGATAAGAATTTACCTGAAGCAGGGGTTCTCACACTCCCAGCAGTTCCTTCAGAAACTGAAGACTTCTGCGCGGCATGTCTTTGTAAATGTTCCAACGGACTTCCCTCTTCTGATACACATGCCGACTCAAATTTAACTTCAGATCCATCATTTCTGCTAATCCCATCAGAAAGCCAACTTACAGAATTCTCTTCAGCTGCCACCCCAACTCTGTTATCCCATCGAAAGCTCCACGTGGGTGAATATCGAACATTACGATGCAGATTTTCACTATTAGCTCTGGTTGTTATTGTCTTGTCTCTAGCAGCGACACAACAAGCAGACCCCATCCTCCCAATACACTGCACACTGAACTTACAATACTAACCCTCAACTATACCACGCATACTCAAACTTAAAAAAACTCAACTGATAATCACCACACAGCTGAGTCCCATAAATAGCTGTTCCTCTGCAATCATATAAACGAAACAAACCATCATGAATACCACCAAAAGTTTAAGCAAATATGCAATATCATGACAAAGGATATAACTCCCAAACTACACACCGCAACAAGAAACTCAGATCAAAAACAAAACTTCCCTATTAAAAACCCCATCAAACGAATATAAAATTTACCCAATTCCAAATAATATCCGAATCTTAAAGCTCTTCCATTATCCACTTCAATACACAGTGAGACCAATAATGGGACTGTCAAATAAACCCCTCTAGTTCAGTGTATATCTTCATGAACTAGACAAAAACAATTCTTTATTTGTTTGTTCCACTTTCTTTCTTTCCTTTTTTTTTATAATTTTTTTTTTTCAACACCGACAACACAAAAAAAAAAACAGTAAATATATATATATATATATATATATATATATTGATAGAAAATATATAGAATTCCAGGCATCGATTCAATCTGCTACTCTCAAGGAACAGAGTGAAAGATTAAGTCTAACTCCAAAAAATTAATAAAAAAAAATCAAAACCAAAATGATGCCCCAAAATAGCAAATATTAATCCCACTGATAGGTCAGAAGGAGGATCCGAATTTAAAGCACAAATCATGGAATTCACAGTCAAACTTTCGAAATCAAAAGTCAAATCCCTAGGCCTCTAAAACTCAATCACAAAATCTCTCACTACTACTATAACAACCGTAATCCACATCGTTCCAAGCACAACACGCAATCAAACACAGACCTGCCGTGACGGAGCCGCGCATTCGGAGAGCGACGGGAGGCTAGAGAGAGAAAGTGCGACTTGTAGAGAGAGAAAGTGAGAGAGAGAGAGACTGGAAAGACTGCTGCTGCTGCTGCTCTTGCTTCTTTGTTGGTTGCAGAAAGAAAGAAAGAGAGAGAGAGAGAGAGAGAGAGAAAAGGAGTGAGGTCGTTTTTAGGGAGGTCTTGGGTTAACGCCGTTCACGGTTTTAACTGACGGCGTTTCGCTTCTTTATTCCCCCTCTCTCGAGATTAAAAAATTGGATAAAGCGCGGTGGGTAGGGGTTGTACCGGGGGTTACAGTGGAGGGAAGAGTAGGCGATAACTGCGGGGTTTTGTAGGGTGGTGTCTTTTGCAGTACGCGGAGTGCGTAGTACGCATTCCGTGCTTTTCACGTTCCAGCAAAGTATCATATTATCATGGAGATTAATTTCGGATAAAAAAACGAGGAGGAAAATATCTTGAAGAAATTCCTTATTCTCTCTTTTTATCTCTTTTTATTAACACTATACATAAACAATGAAATCTCAAAGAAACTTCAATCTGTTGTTTTCTTTGTGGATAGGTAGGAATCATACACTACTTCCTAGTAAAGTGTATTCCGCTGATATTTGATATTGAGTTGCAGCTCAGTAAAATGAGAATAATTTGGATATGATTTTTTTTTTTTTTTGGGAACTTGGATTCAGGATTCCATATTATCGAGCTAAAGAGTGACAATTCTACCTTATGCGCGATTGAGACAATTGTTTGGTCTAATGTGCTAAGCCGCGTACCGCTAGCAACTAGAAATAGTCATAAACCAGAAAAATGCTATTTAGTATAAACCACGTTAATCCGGTATTTGATACATGTAATACGTAATCAACATTTGCATGTAACTGTATATTTGTCTCGGGGTGAGTGTTGTTATAGTAATATGCGATGAAAAAATATCTTGTTGTTGGGGAAATGAGATATTTGGCTAGAGGTGAGTGTTGTTAATTTGTTATAGTAATATGCGATGAAAAAATATCTTGTTGCAGGGAGACATGTAACAAAGAGAGTAATCTACATAAAACAAAAAGAGAAAAAGGAAAATAAAGAATTTTGTTAGTGTCACAAGCATCAATGAGGAAACGATGGGACAGGTGGTGGGTGTGTGGTGGTGTGAATGCGATTTATTTTCTCAATTTTTGGGTGAAGTAAGAAAGGGATCTATGGAATAAGAATAGTAACACCCATTGATGAATAAAAAATTAAATTTTCTAACCAAGCTAGACAAGCCTATAAAATCATTCATGACTATTTTCTCGATCCCATTTTGGTCACTAAATCTCAACCAAAATGGTATGAAAAATCATTGCTAAAAAGTTGAAAGGTAGAGTTTGATTAGGCAACCCATAAAAACAAACAAGTAATTAGTTGGTGAAAGGTGGACGGTGCAAGTGTAAACACTAAACAGCGTCACCAAATGTTTTGGACTTTGAGTTGTGCACGTAAATTACGATTCTGCTCTTAAATATTAGGAACAGGTTGCTGCTGAGGCAGTCGAGGGATGGGTTCGTTTCCGAAAATACCCTCGCAGGTGTCGGGTTTTGAGGGGGAAGGGAGGACGGAGATGTCTTTCCGGGTTCCTGTCGACTAGGCGTGGCAAACTAGCAAAGTGAGATTATGAAGGTCAAGTAGAGGCGTGTGAGGGTGAGACTTGGGAGTCATCCCATTAATAATTCAACGTCGACGTCAATGGTGGATTAGTGTCATTTTATATCACCCAATGGCAAAAGCAATGAGCCACCTTAGGTTGACTATGAGAACTTTGTCAAGATTGGGTAACTGCATTTCTTTCTATAGAAAAATATTGACAAAATTTCTTTGAATTTATGTTTCTTTGTGCTCTTTTCAAGAATTTCTAATGTAGTTTTGACCGTTTTAATTTTGGTATTTAAAAAAGAAAAAGCATAACCGTAGATCATGTGGAACTCGAGAACTATTTAGTATTTAACATAGAATTGATCATGTCTTTAATGTGTTATTCTTGCGATATGCAAGATCACAACAAAATGGTGTAAGGTTCAGTTGTTTGACGAATACTTTGTTGACAAGAAAAATTTATTGTATTTGTATTCTCAAATTCTCTATCCGATCTTATGATCTTTATTTTTTTTATCATGTTGATTCTCATACTTTTAGGTTCTATGTTTTAAACATATTTGTTGCCTCATCTTTATTTTGAAAGGTAGTGCGAAGAATTGCACAATTTTATGTAAAGAATGATGAAATGATCTAATCTAACATGCTATTAACCAATTATCAGTTGGCAATACATTGAGTTTAAATAACCCATCTGCAAGATAGTCATTTCCTACAAAATAACGAGCCATAGGAGCCATTGCCTCTTAGCCGCTTCAATTTAGTGAATATACCAAGTTTGATGTGTACACAATTATAAACTGTTGTAACTTAAGCCAATTATTCAACATTCAAACTCCAACACGGAACTGTCGGAACACGTGGAGCTGCATTCTCTCGACATTGGGCTTGCAACGAGGCTGGGATTCTTGGGAGGGATATTGCATCTGGTGTATTGGTGGTTTTGTTGGACTTCGGGTGCAGATATTTTATTTTCATTCTTAAGGGAGTCTTTGACCTCTTATGTGTAGGGGAGTTGTCGCAATTATGTGTAGGTTGCGACAACCTAACATGAACTGGTATTGTTTGGATTGGAAACATTGTCGTTCTTACTATTTCGCAACTGTTCTCATTTCTAGTTCTTACTATTTCGCAACTGTTCTCATTTCTTTTTGGTATAAATTCAAGTTTTTCAGTAATGTTTCATGATTTGCTGTCATGTAAGGTATTTTTTCTGGTCTAGTTTCATGCTTTTCTCATATCCATATTCGACAAATGGATCCGGCTTCTCTAAAGTGAGGAGTCTGTAAATTTACTTGAATTTCATAAAATCTTGACTCTTTATTTAATCTAAGGGCTCTGAAAAGTGACACATCATTCTTGGATTAGTTTTTGGTTTTTTACTCTAAAAAAAACCAAAAAAAAAATCTCTCCTCTGCGTTAAAGACTCTGCTTGGCGTCAAAGCCTGCTCTGCTCTGTGCTTCCATGGAAACTCGCCTACGGATACAAGAATGCATACATACAATCTGGGTGATCGAGAAACAGAAGAACTTTCCTTAAAGTTCCTTTGGCGTGCAAGGATCCGTTCTTCCTTTTTATCGTTTACTTTGAGCTAATTTGATTTATTCAAACACGTAATTTTCATATTATAGGAAGCGCAAACTCAAAGATGCTTGCTGAAGTATGACATCGGTTGTTTGGGTTTTTTGTTTTTGACTAGCTGGAGTGAATGGTAGTGGAGTCTGATAGATGCACATAATGTGTTCGATGAACTGCCAAGCTCAAAATTTTTGTATTGAAATTAAATTTTGTTCAGGTGATTACGGAGTATGATTTGGTATTAGTTATTAAAGGCCAGAAGGTGACTTTTGCTCTTCATCTTTACCCATTTTTTTGGATTGGATACTGTAAGAAACTTTGAGTGCTCAAGCCTTATATCCAGTGATTTGGATGCTATATCAGTGGCTTGTTTTAGTTTCCTCAATTGAATATTAATCCATATCCTCAACCTTTGATTCTCTACCACTCTCATCATGATATTCTTAGGGTGGGGCTATTGCCACCCTATCATTTACTTTGTTCACCCTACTTACTCATTACACCCTACATTTTAATTTCAATTATTATATTTACTTATCTAACCCATTTTTCTTTCTAGAAATATCCTTATATGACATATCCAATTAAAAAAGAATTTTTTTTTTATAACAAAAATCTCTCATTTAATTTATATCAATAACAAAACTAAAATATATTAAAGTTTTCTACTAAAATCATAATCTGATTTACTTCCTTTTTTTTTTCTGTATCAATGTTCATCTATTTCATTCCATATCAAAAGATTAGTAAGTTAACAACTATGAACAATGAAGAAAAGATTGATTTTTTTCGTGTTTTATTTTTTTTTACTTTTAGTGTTCATAAAGAATATTGCAAATGGTGTTGCACATAGGCTTGCACACCTTGCTAGTGTTGTAGGACTTGATGATGTATGGTTAGAGGAGACTCCTGCTATTATTCAGGATGTACTCTACGAGGATATTTGTAATGTTGCTAATGTAGCACGGGGTTTAGGTTTTATGTCCCCCCCGTTGAAAAATTCTACTATTAATATAATAAATGGAACCGGGCGTGGGGCTGAGCTTTCCAGTTAGGCTGGGTTCCAAACCCCTTTAAAAAAAAAAAAAAAGAATATTGCAAAGATTTTGACGAAATTAAGGGCACGTTTACTTACTTGAAAGGAAATGGAATGATTATGGGGTAAAAACATTCCTGCATTTACTAACACATAAAGGAATCAGAATGATTCCGGGTAAAAGAATTCATGCGTTTACTAACACATGAATGAATCGGAATGGATGTAGGTCTCACCTCCTTATCAGGAATCGATTCCTGAATACTCAGGAATCGATTCTTGAATACTCAGGAATTCGATTAGGAAGGGGGGAGATGGGTTTAGGAATAATTCATCCCGAATCAATACCGATTCCTTTCTTCTCCCATTCCACTTGTCTCCGATTCATGATTATTTTCCATTCCAAGTAAGTAAACGTGCCATAACACTAATGGTTTTGTAAATTGAATAACGAATTAACTATGAGGATAGAACAAAACTACAAAAGGACAAAAATAATAAGTAATAAATTCAAATTTGGGTGGAGAAGAAGAAGATTAATGTTATCCAATGAGAAATTAAATCATCTTTGTATTTAAATTTTATCTACAAATTTAGATTTTTAGAAAATTAGTGTACTTATTAGTCATTTTGCACTTGGTAATATAGTCTTTCAATAATTCAAATATTTGTAGGGTGAACTAAGAAAATGGTAGGGTGGCAATAGCCGCACCCTATTCTTATATATCTAGCCATTAATCCGTTTATTACAGCACCAAGCACATACATTAAAGATTAAAACATAAATTATATAAGGTATTGATCGATTCAGATCAAAAAGAAAAAGAAATAATTTACCGATCAGAAGTGGTACTTTTTTGTGATTAACTATTGGATCTGCATTGACACACCAACATATCGGTATAGTTCTAGTCTAATAGTTGAGTATTGATCAATTATCAAGCAAGTATGAAAGATTAATCTTCTTGTTCAACTGAGATAAAATCGTCTGATTGTTTAAACATTATTAATGAGGTTGTTAAGATTGGTAAAGATCATCAGTTCATGAACTGGCAAGTTAAGGGGGAAATTAACCAAGGCCAACTTGCATAAGAGTACTACTACTTCAGATACATTTGATCATAGAGCTTAACATAGAGATAAAACCCCATCATTCAAATCATCTCAACAATACTTCCTTCAAGATTCATGAAACTTTTAACAGCAACAAAAAATAAAAATAGGGGTACAACCATCTACATCTAGTCTTTGACATTTATAGAAGATTACTATGTATGATAACCAACTAAACGAGTAGACAATTGTTTCTTTCTTTTGCTTGATGGTGGAGCTCCTTGATCCTATATGACAAGAATAATATAAAATATTACATTCTGTTGCATATATCATAAACATATGACATGTTAAGTGACAAACATTGATACTAATATCTTTATTACCTAAGAGTCTTGACGTAGTGATTGATTCTCTGTAGAGGATTTCTTATTTCTCTTTCTTGAAGGTTCAGCTTCTTGATTCTATATGACAAGAGGCAAAGGTTTGACCTTAGAAATCAATTTGCAATAAATAAAGAGTTGGTAATACATTTAAATTTTGTTCTGATATAAAAAAGAACACTCATATATCGTATCACTTATGGTTTGACATATGTGGATTGCAGGAGCTTGTGGTTGTGGTTTTGAAACTTTGCATTTTTGTTAAAATGTATACTGTTTCTTGCTCTGCATAAGTGATTGTGATCTGACCATGTTGGAATGGATTTTTGTTTTGTTTTGTTGTCTGGCGCGCACTACAGTAAGTTGAGTAGTTTTTTGACATTTTCTGATGCAAATTATCAAGCTTAATATGTGTCAGTCCAAGGGGGAGATTGTTAGAATTATTATGGACTTGCCACACATTAACATAAAGTGAATTGATAATTAGCTTAATGTCGAAACTAGTTCAACATGGACACAAACTATAAACCAATAATTGTAGCTTGATGAAAGAGTGTATCAATTCATTAAAGTTAATAATCCTATTCTTAGTCTGCAAGAAAGACTACAATGAAGTGTTACATTAAGAATCTAACTAGGAAACCTAATCTGATATGGAATGCTTTAATGGGAAGCTTCTTGAGGTTTAAGTCTCCTATATATATGGATGAATTGGTCCCTGTTGCCACCACGTTAATTGCATTAGTTCTGTCCATAAGGCTATATTCTAGTGATCGAGTTTTGCAGCTGCAGAAGATGGAATCCATGCCTGTGATTGCTGAAGGTAAGTTTTTGGTCTTGTTGTCGAGTTGATTTGCATATGTTATGAGCATGAAATATGGTTTTACAACGCAACTATAGTTAGACTCTGGAATAGACTTGGTTTCCACGGGTCTAGCATTATAGTTCTTCACAAGGATCTTGTCGTGCTTCTCAGCTACGTTCATGGCACCAATAAGCTCATGAAACCTTGTGTTACGTCTTGCATTCACATCAATTATATAATTCTTAGAAATCATCAGGGCAGAGACGAGGAAGGTAGAGAGAGCCTTCTCGATCAACATCGTATCAGTAATGGTTTTTCTACAAAACTCCATCAAGGATTTGATACAAAGAGCTTCTGAGTTATAGTCAAGTACAGACTTAAAATCACAAAAGCGGAGGCTATGCTATCTCATTTCTAAATCAGGAAGCAAGGAGTCACGAATGTTGCCAAATCGCTGCTCAAGTTCCACCCATAGTTTTCTAGGGTCCTCCTCATTGAGGTATTCACTTTGGAGAGCGTCATTCATGTGCCTTGTCATGAGGATTATGGCTTTAGCTTGATTCGCTTCAATAGTGATATCTTGCTCAATAGTAAGCATGTTCTGACTAGGCTCTTGGATGGTTTCCTAAAGTCCATCAGCCTTAAGATGTTGGTGCACATCGCGGACCCACTTGTGGTATCCTGCGCCTGTTGTCTCCAGTGGAACAAAGTTCAATTTGTTCAGGTTGCTCATCCTGAAAAACAACACAAGATTAGGGTTAGTTTCGGAGCGAAGAAGGCTACCACAAAAACAATAAAATTTCTTAGCGTAGTCGCTTCCAAGAAATTAGGGATTTCTGAGTGTAGTCGCTTCCAAGAAAATCTGATTCCAAGAGGGGTTTGGATTAGATCGAAACAACGATGTATGTAGCCGATCATTTTCTTCTCAACAAAACTCTAAGTTTGGAGGACTCTACAAGCTCCAAGCTTGGAGCGAGCATGAACCCTCACAGTTCGGTTTTGGTCTCCACTATGAAGAAGAAAGAGGGGGGGGGGGGGGGGTAGAAGAATGGAGGTTGCAAGTCCCAGAGAAAAAGAAGAGAAAAGAATGAAAAACTTCAATAAACGGGAACTTTTAGAAAATTTACCTTGAAAAGTTGCCTAAAATCTTGACCGGAAAAGTTGTTGAAAATGGCTAGAAAACGGTTAACGGAGGTCGCCGAAAAAGTGGCAAGAAACAAGTGGCCGACGGTGGTGGCAGGAGCTAGGCTGGGCTATGCGGGGCTGCTGCAAGGGCTGTGCAGGGCTCGTGCATGGGCTGTCGTCAGATGCTGCAGGGGTGTCGGCAGATGTCTGCAGCAGGCGCGCAGGGGCGCGCGCAGGGGCAGGCGAGGGCTACGCGCAGATGCCGGCAGGTGCTAGGCATGAGTGCTCAGGGCTCTCGGCAGGTACTCAGCAAGACTCGGCAGGGGCTCGGCAGGTCTGCGGAGGGCAGGCACAAGGCAGGGGCCGGTTCAGATTTTCTGACGGTCAGTTCAGGTGTATTCCGGCCGGTTTCGGTGGTTCCGCCATTGGTTCTGGGCTCCTTGAGGCTGGGGCTTCAATATGTGGGGCGGTGGATGCTGAGATTTGAGGGCTACGAAATTAGGGATTCAGGTTAGAGCTTTGTGCTGATAACATGTTTTAGATAAATAGGAATTGAGAGAAAATTGTGTGTATTCTCATTGATAATAGGGGTCTCTTTATATAGAGGATTATAAGACATATAATCTGAATTGTACAAGGAAAGTAATCATACATTGAATAGGAATCTCTAAGATTCTCCGAGATTATCTAATTAAACCCTATTACCACTAGGTCAAGTAACCTAGAGTTTGAGTAGACACAAAATAGAGATTTACTTGAGTAGTTATTTGTTTATTCAATTCGCTTCTAGACCAAGTGATGAAGGAGTTTTAGGTCTAAGGACTAATCCGCTAGGGGTCCGAACAACCAACATGACATTGCAGCCCCTCTGACCTAGCCACATTTATAATTTAACAATTACACTAAGCGAACTTACAGTTCAAACGAAGGACTTGAGAGTTTCACATCTTGAACATTCTTGTGTGGGGAGAATGCATCTACTAAACCACTTGCCAAGATTCCTTAATTAAGTTAACATCATTAGAATTCGATCATTCTAGTGTTAAAAAAAAAAAATTGCAAGTATTTTATTTATTTTTTGATAAGAGAAACTAATGTAGAAAGGCCCAGGCTCCCCAAGCTCTCACCTTTCTTTCCACACCCAGATGTTGAAGTAGAAGCCGCTACTCGTGGAAGCTAAAGATGATGCGGAGAACTGCCTCTTCTTGTTATTGCAACAACACTAGAGGTATGCCTCGTCTTCAGTCTACTCTTGTTTCCTTCAACCATTACTCCTCTGCACTTTTTCATTCCCAAGCTTCAAAGCCTAGGAACACCCAGATTGTAAGAGACCCACCCAAAGTCACTAGTCTCCAGGATGGTTTAAGCTTGTTCAATACTATGCTTCAAATGCGTCCTCTGCCTTCTATTGTCTGTTTCAATAAAATCTTGGGTCAAATTGCTCAATTGAAACATCATTCGGCACCCATCTCTTTGTTTCACCAAATGTGTCTGCTGCGAGTTGTTCCTGATGTGTATACTTTGAACATCATGATCAACTGCTTTTGTCATTTGAACCAAATGGGATTCAGTTTGTCTGTGTTGGGAAAGTTCTTCAAATTTGGTTATGAACCAGATGCTACCACCCTCAACACTCTTATCAAGGGTTTTTTCCTTGAGAGTAAAGTCTCTGAGGCAGCAGCACTTTTCGGCAAAATGCTGCTTCAAGGTTGTAAGCCGAATGAGTTTACTTTTGGAACGCTGATAAAGGGCTATTGCATGATGGGAAATAATACTGCAGCTATTCAATTGCTTAGAAAGATGGAACAACATTCTCGAGATTGTAAGCCTAATGTGGTTGTCTATAATATCATCATTGATAGTCTTTGTAAGGACACACTGTTCCTGATGCATTTAAGCTCTTCTCAGAAATGATTAGTAGGGTATTGCCCCTGACGTCATTACTTATACCTCTTTGATTCATGGCGTTTGCAAATTAGGCCAGTGGAAAGAAGCTACGAGATTGTTGAATGAGATGATCAGTAAAGATATCTTCCCAAATTTAGTAACCTTCACTATCCTGGTCGATACACTTTGTAAGGAGGGGATGGTTGTGGAAGCACAAAGTGTGCTTGAAATGATGATTCAAAGAGGTATCAAACCTGATACAGTCACCTACAGTTCACTTATGGATGGCTACTGTCTACGAGGAGAAATGGAGAAAGCTAAAGAGGTTTTTGATCTTATGATTAGCAAAGGCTCCGGTGTTGATGTTCATAGTTATAACATACTGATGAATGGATATTGTAAGCATAAACAGATAGATGATGCCACCAGGGTTTTTCAGGAAATGTCTGATAGTGGACTGCTTCCAAATACCATTACATATACTGCTCTTATGGATGGTTATTGCAAAGTAGGAAGAATACAAGATGCACAGAAATTGTTCAGTAAGATGCAAGCTTGTGGCCAGCTTCCAAATATTCAAACTTATGCTGTTTTACTGGATGGCCTGTGTAAAAACCAACAACTTGCAATGGCATTGGAGTTGTTTAGAGAGATGGAATGCATGAAGCTGGATTTGGATATAGTAATTTACGGTATTCTTATTGAAGGTTTGTGTATAGCTGGAAAAATTGCATCTGCAAGGGACCATTTTTACGGTTTATCATCAAAAGGACTTGAACCTGATGCAAGGACGTACAATATAATGATCAAGGGACTTTGTGACGGAGGCTTAATAAATGAAGTGGAAAAGTTGCTTAGAGAAATGGAAGATAAATGCCATTCTCCAAATGATTGCACATATAACACAATTATCCGAGGGTTTCTCAATAATGACGAGACAGTAAAGGCAGTGGGACTTGTTCACGAATGATGGAAAGGGGTTTCTCTGCAGATGCATGGACGATGGAATTAATCATTGGTTTATTGTCTAAAGAAAAAGTAGATCCTGCTTTGGTGTCATTGATAGAAAAGTAAGTAATTATGAGGTTAGTTTCCATATTTGAGGCTTATACTTTCCCTATTACAGTGAAGCTCAAAAACTGCTGGAATCTTTGACAATTTAGATAACTTTGTTGTATTTTTAGTATATCAATTCATCATGTGAAACGACAATGTCAGTTTGCATGGAAAGGGATAAGATGATCAATGTTTGAGGGATCTTGAGATGGGTAGGTATAATATCTAAAGGAGACAGTTTAATTTTGAGCATTGCTTTGTGCATTGCTTTCTTTTTCGTTTAGGGAAAACTCTTTGGGAGCTACTTTTATGATTGGAGTGCTGCTCTCCTTTTTTTCTTTGGATACATGGAGGTCTTAAACAAGACCTAAAACAGCAAGAGAAAAGAGCCAACTTACAGACCTTGCAGAGTGTGCCTAGGTCTAGAAACTTTAGAAGCAGTAGCAAACTCAAATAAGATAACACCATGGTCATGCTCCAAACCAGTCTCAGCAAGGAAATGAGCATTACAGTTGCATTATGAGATTCACCAAGAGGATGGGACTCAATGTCTCTATGCAGAACAAGGTTTACCAGGATTGAAGAGTACAATTCAGTCTCAATTTGGTAATATTGCAATTCAAAGCCATTACCAATTAATAAGCCCCAAGCTTTAGCATCTAACAATTGGCCTGAATACCTACATTTGCTTGGAAGATCACCAAGGTCGGTAGGTCATTTTCCAGGTCCAGGGACTATGATGCCATGGGACCCAGTGTTAAGTAAGTCTGGTGGTCCTGACAGGGAGGTGCAGAAGCGTACGGAGGTTGTGCATTGCGTCACACTTCATGAGATTGATGTCATCAACAGCAGGTAATCAAATTCTCAGCCTTCCCCTTGTTTGTAGTCTCCTATAGTTCAGACTATTTTCCAGATTGAACCTTGGAATTGGTTTATATACTATGGAAGTTGAATATTGGGTTTGTTCTGCTTATTGGTTGACATTCTGAAAATATTACAAGTTTCTGCTGTGAGTGATTTTAATTGAAACAAGAGGTGTGCTGCATTTGTAGGAAATATGTTAAAGTTTTTAAGCCGCCAGTTCAGTACAATCAAATTTTAGGCATATCTTGCATTGCGAGCATGCTGTTTTAGATTTTATCTTTTCAATCAATAGACAGAGCTTCTGTGACAGAATGGGTTACGGAAGCTTTCCTTTGAAGTCATTAGTGTTGTAATGGCATCAGTAGTTTCTCACAAAGTCTTACATTTTATCTTTTCAATTCAGAATATAAACTTGGTTGTTTGATTGTGTTTGTTTGGTTGTACCAATTCAAAATTAAATGGCATGTATGATATCTGTCAAAATTGCTTTAGTTCTTGCAAGCACAAATGCACTCACATGAAGATACATATTTATGCATATTAAAATTCACTGCGTGGTCTAAGATTCAGAATAAATAGGTGTTTTACCAATGTTTATAACAATAAGATAATATATACCCACCCACATAAATCTAGCCCTCCTGAATCAAAACACAACTGGAACCAGAGTTGAGAAATTAGTAGAATTATTAGAAGAAAGAAGCTTTACTTCCTGTTCAACTGGATATATGCTTTTTATGGGTGTCCGCTTTTTAGGAGGCTTCATGTGCCAAGAGAAGGATTTGAACCAAAAATCAGTACCTTTGATCTTGAATTGCCAAAGTGGCTGTAGCCAAATCAAATGGTTGAGAAGTTTACTGGCCGGCCACTGTGAGACTTCTGTAAATCTTTGTCTATGGATCTGCTTACCGAGCTTCTCACATTTCTTTTAATGTTCAACTATTTATATGCTTTTTTTGGGTTTGAAAAGAGTTGATTTTATGGAGCTACATGTACCAAGAGAAGGGTTTGAACAAAAGTAAGTACCCTTGATCTTGAATTGCCAAATTGGTTGAGCCAAATCGAATGGTTGAGAAGTTTACTGGCCGGCCCATTGTGAGATTTATCTAAATCTCTGTCAATGGATCTGCTTACCGAGCTTCTCACATTTCTGTTGAATGTTTTTTGTTTGTTGTATTGAGTGGGTCTTATGAGAAGGGGAGAAGAGGGAACTGGCGTAAGATATAGCCTTTTCAAGAGGCCCTTTTCTAACATCAATATGTTAACTACATCACCTTCCTCGCAAATTTGCTTGGACTCCCCAGCTGTTTGCTTCTATCAGTGCCTAGTTGCTTACATCTTTTTGCTTCTTCTTCTTCTTTATTTTTTATTTTTTATTTTATTTTTAAAGATGCCGTACCTTCCCGGAAAACCTTCATAGCATACCTTTCAGCCATCTAATAAGAGAAAATATAAAGTAGAAATTATGTTAGAAAAGGCCAACGAGTTCCAGCAATACCTGTAAAATTACAAATGGGTCTCAGTTGGTGAAACAGAGAACATTCTCTTTTGCTCAACATTGGTTCCATTGTTTCTCTCTATCTAAGATGGTTTTTTCTTCTTAATTTCTGTTACAGATTATATCTAACCCTTTGGCACGTAAGAGACCGTTAGATGTGAACCTTTCATTCAATTGCATTGGTTCAAACTTAGTTTTGACTTTTGTGGTTGTTAAGGTTTGATGTGAAATATGTAGCATGTCTTCTTTCATTGAACCTGCACATAAATATAAACATGTACAAGATGTTTAGGAATTTCAAGATGTTTATCATTCTGTATTCTTGTTTTAGATTTGGATTCCAAAGATAAAAAAAAAAAAAAAAGGTTCAAATCATGTAGGTGTGCAAGCTGCTTGGGTTGAGTTTTGAACTCTACTTTAGACTCAGTGTTACCTCTGGCTTAATGTAAGATTTTACTTCTGATTATATTTTGTCTCTTCCAGAACACAAGGATTTCTGGCTCTCTTTACAGGAGATACTGGTGAAATTGATTCAGAAGTGAGAGAACAGATTGACACACAGGTAGCAGAGTGTAGGGGAAGGGAAGGCAGAAATTGTGCCAGGTGTTCTCTTTATAGATGAGGTGCATATGCTTCACATTGAGTGCTTTTCATTTTTGAATCGTGCTTTGGAGAATGAGATGGCTCCAATTTTAGTTATTGCTATGAAGAGAGGGATCACTATGATCAGAGGCACAAACTATAAATCCCCCCATGGGATTCCAATTGATCCCTTGATCGCCTGCATATAATCACCGTTCAGCCTTATACAGAGGGTGAAATTCGCAAGATTCTTGACATAAGATCCCAAGAATAAGAAGTTGAGATGGCTGAAGAGGCGAAGCATTTGTTGACCAAGATTGGTGTATATGCATCCTTGAGATATGCCATCCATCTCATAACAGCTGCTGCATTGGAATGCCAAAAACGGAAGGGAAAGATTGTTGAGATGGAGGATATTAACCATGTTTATCTGATACTTGATGGAGTATCAGAATCAGTACATGTTCAACAATGCTGATGAAGATGATACCAATGCCATGCAATCTTGAGAAGTCCCTTTGGACTAGAAAGACTCTTGTGGTTATTTAGTGGTTAGATGCAGCATTGAGCTTCGCTTAGGGGAAAATGGCATTACTAGTATGAATATCCTGTTAGGGTGTTAGAATTGTTAGAATTTGGCAAGTAGTTTTGTGGATTTTCCATGTGTAGGGTTGAATCTGTAATTTTTTCTACAGTTCATGTACTGAATGGGAGACTCTGCGAATATGTTTACAAGGGCTTTGGGCTTCTCCCGCCCAGCCATCGCCAATTTTGGTTATAATGCTCAGATCAAGTTCCTTGCTTATACAAGTAACCTCTACTTAAACTTTGTACTTTGTAGTAAAAGTCTAAACTGATGTCATACTGAATTTCATGTGCTATTCATCTCATAACTGGTCGATTGTTTCTTCAAGAGTTTTAACATTCTTATTCCAAAGTACACAGTTTTCAGTAATTTAGGCCATGTCTTCTGTCTATTACTAGAGTCATGATTTATCGAAATTAATTTATGGCCATTTCTTCAGGTCCGAACCCTAACGTTGATGACCTTGACCTCTTCGTCTTAATCCTCCGATCTCCGCCCCGCATTCAACTTCTAAGATGCTGACCTCCGTGCCTTTTACTATGGATTTCTCTAGCTCCGGCGCCGACCTTAAGCTCCAGCGAGTTCGGTAACAATGACATTGATGCGTCGGTAGGTTCCTTGGTTTGGGTCCGCCACCGAAACGGGTAGCCTGATCTAGTTTGCTACTTTTCTTAGGTGAAATCCACTTTATGATTGTATTTTCTGGTGATTTGTTATTGTTAACTGTTCCTTGCTTGTTAGATTTGAGCAATTTGAGTCGAATTACATGCAGCGGTGCTCTGTTATAAGGGTTAATGTGAATAATATTTCTGCGTATTAAAGTTTGGTTTTGCTTAGTTGTTATGATGCAGACAACTTCATATGGGTGTCCAGATGCAAGCAATTCCGGCAGCTTTAGGTGGCAATTCGATTAATGCGTAGGTCCAACAGATAGATGGGGCATCTAAATTGGGAGAGGAGGTTAATTGTGTTCGTATGTCAGGAGAATAAGAACTTGTTTCCAAAGTTTGTTGAAATTTTAATATTTTATGGTGCAGCTATACCTAGGTAGCTTGTTAGATCATGGTATACAACATGCCCATACTCCATTGGCCGATGCAAGAAGAAAAGAAAGCATGATTGAAATGAGTAGTGAACAAATGATTTGTTATGTAGCTCAATGTTTATGCTTTAGTCTCTTTACATATATTTTTCTCATATTTTACTCTTCCATCGGTGCCTAGAGGTTTATTGCCTCTCTATTGGGGCAATAGATGTCTATTGGAGGAAAATAGACGTTTTTAATTGATGTAATCTCCTCTTTCTATTTTTTTAATCAAAGATTTATATTTCTAAATTTAGAAAAATTAGTTCCCATTCCAGCAACTGAAAGTTCTATTGGGGGGCCAATAGACATCTATTAGGGGGCAATAGACGTTTTGAATTGATGTAATATTCTCATTTTTTTCTTTAATGAAAGTTTTATTTGTCTAAATCTAGAAAGATTAGTTCATATTCTGGCGACTGAAAGTCATATTGGGGGGCAATAGACGTCTATTGAGGGGCAATACATGGTTGATAGTAATCTATTAGGGGGCAATACATGGCTGATAGTCGTCTATTGTGGGTCAATAGACGTCTATTGGGGGCAATAGACCAAAAGTTCTATTGGGAGACAATAGACGTCTATTGGAAGGCAATACATGACTGATAGACGTCTATTACTCCCCAATAGACGTCTATTGGGGAGTAATAGACGTCTATTGGGGAGTAATAGACCTTTATTGATGGGCAATAGATGTCTATTGGGGTAATAAATATTTCCGGCGAGGTACCGGAATCCGGCGACCTGTGATCGGATTCCGGCGACAGTGACGGGCTCCGGCGAAGTCTCCCATGGGTTCTCTCTCTCTCTCTCTCTCTCTCTCTTCCTCTCTCTCTAAGTAAATAAGAGGTGAGAGGTAAAATGGTATTAAAAAAAAAGTAAAAACAAAAAAAAAACTTAATGGGGTATTAGGGAAGACTCCTTTAGAGTGTATTGGGTAAGAGAGAATTAAAAAAACACAATGGGGTTAGTGGGAAAAAAATCCCTAGAAATGAGGTAAATGGACAAAAACCCTATTATATAAATGATATATAAAAAGAAGATCACTACAGTTATTTTTTGTCACTTTTTTAATATCATTAATTATACTAGTCTGCAATCACCTGCTCTGCATGTATAAGAAAAACTTTCGTTGTGTAAACAGATAGTGGGTAGTTATCTGCAGAGAAAATGGATTTAGTGGATATATAGTTATTCATGAGGTTTGTAGTTTTCCCACGTATTTATCTATTTTCCTTTTTTTTTTTCTTTCTGTTTCTCTTTAATTTGACTATATTATCCCTTTATATTTTATGGGTATGAAAGTTTATTAATATTTTAGGGTTATTTTAGTACAATATTTTAATTTTGGCTAACAAAGCCTCTTTTCTTAATAATAGTATATATATAATAATTTATGACAAAAACCAAAAAATAAATAAATAAATTCATGACACCTTCCCGAGATCACTAAAACCCAAGAGGTTTGGTCAAGTGAAAACCTGGCTAGGTCTTCAAGTTAGTCAAATGTGAGCTGGATACTCAAAAGAGGTCCAGCATTTGATTATCCGCTTGTGAAAACACTTCTTGGGGATAGATTTATCAAAATCAGATTGCGGCTCGGAGTGACAGCTTTCAGAGCAAAAAAAAAAAAAAAAATTGACACATCCCTGAGATCACTATATCGATCCACGGTACTAACTACTAAGAAATATATAATTAATACCTTTGCAAATGATATTAAAAAAGTGACAAAAAAATAAAAAAAATAAACCAAAAATTTGAGCTCCCAGAGAGTTGAGGACGGTGGCTTTCTTGGTCTTCCTCAGAGGTGTCGGCGATGACAGAGGTAGAGGAGGAGGAGGTATGCCTTGTCTTGATTCTATTCTTGTCAAACTCACTCATCTGATGGTTCTTCAGAGTATTTAGTACTACTAACACTAGCTTCTCTAGTGCTATAGCTTCTTCTAAGAAGATTGTTGTTATCCTAACATTTTCAGGACATACGTCACTTTTTCTGTGATAGTCAAATTTTAGACTGATATCTCCAGTCTTTCTGCTTTCATAAATTGCCGCTTTGGCATTTTCTGATGGTTTTTTCGGACCAGACAATTTTCATTCAATAGGAAAAGTTACTTCATACCAAGTAACCTTGTGAATCTGTTGTGAATGGTTCTTCTAGCTGGTGAGGAAACCAGTAGTAAGACCTGTGATATTTGATATCCTGGTTTTAGATTCTACTGTGGTGCTCATCAATTTATAGTATATTCTGTATACTATAGCCAGTTCTTGCATATCTTTTTTCATTGATATGTCATCTGTCTTGACTCTCAGTCTTATACATTGAGCTGCATCTTTCAAGCTGGTTGAGAAATTTGGGAAGCAGTTGAAATTAGCCACTTGATTGCATAAAGATGCCTCAAGGGTTCCCAACAAACTAGCTTGAAAATTTGTTAGCCTATTGTCTTGTAGGACACATAGGACTGAACAGTTTATGCCTTCTCGAGCCAGAAGTTTTATGCCTAATTGGACTGCTCCAATATGCATAAATTGATAATTTTTTGTTCTTGCTCGGGCAACTTCTTTAGGTGTGATCATTAGAAGATCTGTTTCTTCTGTTGTTGAGGGGGTTATAAATTCCAATAATTTGAAGTGGTGGCTATCCAACACATCAAATTTTCCCCTTTTATAGATTTGTTTAAAATCCAATTTTGGAATTGAGGAGTTTTTTACCTCCTGTTCAATTTCGTTGAGCATTGAGGAGTTGTACTCCTTTCTTTTTCCCGAAGATGCTCATCATTTTGACATCTCTTGTATTTTTTGGGTTTTCATACTGAATGCTAGTTTGACTAGTAGATGGTCCAAGAAAAATCATGTTTGGAACAGGATTCTTCGCAGGTTTTTCTAATGGTTTAAATCCATTAGCTTTCTTTGGTTTTACAGTAGGCACTTTCTTGTCCTTAAGTATATTTTTCATAGAATCCAGCGTTTTTTGCTGTTAAATGATTTTTCTACTAACACTTGTTAGCTTTTCTTCTTCCGTTTCTGGAACTTCCTTGATATAATCTATTTTGTTTTCAAATTTTTCCAATTGGTAGATTATAGCAGTTAATTTTTCTAGATGATCTTGACATCTAGATAATTCCTTTAGTAGGATATGATGTTTCTCATCAGAGGATTTCAGTAGAGAATTCAACTTCTCTAATATTAAATCAAACATTGTCCCCATTGGGGATTCCCCTTTTGAGCTATTTTACAAGCCCTGATACCAGTGATGTGCGGATCTAACTAATGCTCAAATAATCAAGAGGTTTTTGTTCCTCCTTAAGCATATACAAGAGATTTTCAATATCTTGCTCAACTTTATAAATTCTTGTCTGGGTATGGAATATGATATCCCAGTAGCCAGGAGTTTCTTTTTTTAAGACTGTTTCTAAAGTCTTTCAACTTTTCTCTTTCTTTCTTTAATTCCTTGCTAGTAATTTTGCAGATAACATTTAACTCAAGTCTGTCAACGATCGAAATTATGAGTAGTAAATTTAACTGCTTACCTTTGAATATAGAGGATGAATTATAGCTGCAAATATAGTCTAGATAAATAGATTCAAGATGGGCCCACCACAATTTATCAAGAAATAATAAAGATATAATAAGAAAGAAAAAGATGATGGAGAGGGGTATTAGTGGGATGAATAGTGAGTGATTTTGAAAAGTAGGGAGAAAAAGTGAAAAGTTTTGTGTGAGTGGAATAAGTTGGTGGGGTGTATGGGAAATATATTGCTAGATTTGGGGTGTATAAGAATTTTCCCTTAATTATATATTTCAACTCAAGATATAGTGAACTCAGGGATGTGTCATAAATTTTTAAATTCTTTTTTGGTCTAGAAAATACTCAAAATAGTGACAAAGTGTGCTACTACTCTGAGCCGCGATCTGATTTTGATAAAGTTATCCTCATGAAGTGTTTTCACAAGCGGATGATCGAACGTTGAATCTTTTTTAGTATCCAGCTCACATTCACCTAACTTGCAGACTTACTTAGATTTCACTTGACCAAGCCTCTTGAGTTTTAGTGATCTCCGCAATGAGTGATGAATTATTATTTTTTGGTTTGTGTCATAAATGATTTTATATATATAAATGATATTTAAAAAGTGGCAAAAAAATAAAAATCCAAAAATTTGAGCTCCCTGGAGAGTTGAGGACGGTGGCTTTCTTGTTCTTCCTCAGAGGCGCTGGAGATGATGCGGAGAGCTGCTGCTGCTTCTTCTTCTTATTGCAACAACAGAGGTGGAGGAGGAGGAGGTATGCCTCGTCTTCATTCTATTCTTGTTTCCTTTCATTCTCAAGCTTCAGTGGCCAGCACTATTAGAAACCCACCCAAGCTCACTAATCTTGGGGTTGGGGACGGCGTAAGTTTGTTCAATGAGATGCTTCAAATGCGTCCTCTTCCTTGTGTTGTCCGTTTCAATCAAATCATGGGTCACATCGCAAAATTGAAACATTATCAGGCAGTCATTTCTCTGTATACCCAAATGGATAGGTTAAGAGTTGTTCCCGATGCTTACACTCTCAATATTATCATCAATTGCTTTTGTCATTTGAACCAAATGGGATTCAGTTTGTCTGTGTTGGGAAAATTCTTCAAATTTGGTATTCAACCAAATATCACAACCCTCAACACTCTTATCAAGGGCTTTTTCATTCAAGGGAAAGTGTCTCAGGCAGCACTACTTTTCAGCACAATGGTGGAGCAAGGTTGTAAGCCAAATCATGTTACTTTCGGAACGCTAATAAAGGGCTATTGCATGATGGGAAATAATACTGCAGCTGTTCAATTGCTTAGGAAGATGGAACAACAATCTCGAGATTGTAAGCCTAGTGTGGTTGCCTATAATATCATCATTGACAGTCTCTGTAAGGATACACTAGTTCCTGATGCAGTTAAGCTCTTTAGAAATGATTAGTAGGGGTATAGCCCCTGACGTCATTACTTATACCTCTTTGATTCATGGAGTTTGCAAATTAGGCCAGTGGAAAGAAGCTACGAGATTGTTGAATGAGATGATCAGTAAAGATATCTTCCCGAATTTAGTAACCTACAGTATCCTGGTCGATTCACTTTGTAAGGAGGGGATGGTTGTGGAAGCACAAAGTGTGCTTGAAATGATGATTCAAAGAGGTATCAAACCTGATACAGTCACCTACAGTTCACTTATGGATGGCTACTGTCTGCGAGGAGAAATGGAGAAAGCTAAAGAGGTTTTTGATATGATGAATAGCAAGGGCTCCGTTGTTAATGCTTATAGTTATACCATACTGATAAATGGATATTGTAGGCGTAAAAGGATGAATGAGGCCATCAGGCTTTGTCATGAAATGTCTGATAGGGGACTGGTTCCAAATACCGTCACATATACTGCTCTTATGGATGGTTTTTGCAAAGTGGGAAAATACTAGATGCCCAGAGATTGTTCAGTAAGTTGCAAGCTTGTGGCCAAGTTCTTGATGTTCAAACTTATGCCGTTCTACTGGATGGCCTGTTTAAAAACCAACAACTTGCTATGGCAATGGAGTTGTTCGGGGAGTTGGAATGCATGAAGCTGGATTTGAATATAGTAATATACAGTACTCTTATGAAGGTTGTGTATAGCTGGAAAAATTGAATCTGCAAAGGACCACTTTACGGTTTATCATCAAAAGGACTTGAACCTGATGCGAGGACGTACACTATAATGATCAAGGGACTTTGTGAAGGAGGCTTAATTAGTGGAAGCAGAAAAGTTGCTTAGGGAAATGGAACAAAAAGCGTGCTCCTGATGATTGCACATATAACACAATTATCCGAGGGTTTCTCAATAATGACGAGACAGTAAAGGCAGTGGGACTTGTTCACGAAATGACGGACAGGGGTTTCTCTGCAGATGCATGGACGGTGGAATTAATCATTGGTTTATTGTCTAAAGAAAAAGTAGATCCTGCTTTGTTGTCATGGATAGAAAAGTAAGTAATTATGAGGTTAGTTTCCGTATTTGAAGCTTATACTTTCCCTATTACAGTGAAGGTCAAAAACTGCTGGAATCTTTGACAATGTAGATAACTTTATTGTATTTTTGGTATATCAATTCATCATCATGTGAATGTCAGTTTGCATGGAAAGGATAGGTGATCAATGTTTGAGGGATCTTGAGATGGGTAGGTAGAATATCTGAAGGAGACAGTTTAATTTTGAGCATTGCTTTGTTTAGCATTTAGGGAAAACTCTTTCGGAGCTACTTTTATGATTGGAGTGCTGCTCTGTTTTTTTTCTTTGGTTACATGGAGGTCTTAAACAAGACCTAAAACAGCAAGAGAAATGAGCCAAGTTACAGACCTTGCAGAGTGCGCCTAGGTCTAGAAACTCTAGGGAGGTCATCAAGAGAAGCAGTAGCAAACTCAAATAAGATAACACCACGGTCATGCTCCAAACCAGTCTCAGCAAGGGAATCAGCATTACAGTTGCGTTATGAGATTCACCAAGAGGATGGGACTCACTGTCTCTATGCAGAACAAGGTTTACCAGGATTGAAGAGTACAATTCAGTCTCAATTTGGTAATATTGCAATTCAGAGCCATTCAGACCAATTCATAAGCCCCAAGCTTTAGCATCTAACAATTGGCCTGAGTACCTAAATTTGCTTGGAAGATCACCAAGGTCGCCATTGACAAAGTGTCTGGGAAGATCACCAAGGTCGGTTAGGTCATTTTCCAGGTCCAGGGACTATGACACCATGGGACCCAGTGTTAAGTAAGTCCAGTGGTCCTGACAGGGAGTTGCAGATGTGTAAGGAGGTTGTGCATTGCGTCACACTTCATGAGATTGATGTCATCAACAGCAGGTAATCAAATTCTCAGCCTTCCCCTTGTTTGTAGTCTCCTATAGTTCAGACTATTTTCCAGATTGAACCTTGGAATTGGTTTATATACTATGCAAGTTGAATATTGGGTTTGTTTTGCTTATTGGTTGACATTCTGAAAATATTACAAGTTTCTGCTGCATTTGTAGGAAATCTGTTGAAGTGTTTAAGCCTGCCAGTTCAGTACAATCAAATTTTAGGCATATCTTGCATTGCGAGCATGCTGCTGTGGATAAGTCTTAGATTTTATCTTTTCAATCAATAGACAGAGCTTCTGTAACAGAATGGGTTACGGAAGCCTTCCTTTGAAGTCATTAGTGTTCTAATGGCATCAGTAGTTCTCACAAAGTCTTAGATTTTATCTTTTCAATTCAGAATATAAACTTGGTTTGTTGATTGTTTCGACATTGTTTTTGTGTTTGTTTGGTTGTACCAATTCAAAATTAAATGGCATGTATGATATCTCTCAAAATTGCTTTAGTTCTTGCAAGCACAAATGCACTCACATGAAGATACATTTATGCATATTAAAATTCACTGCATGGTCTAAGATGCAGAAGAAATAGGTGTTTTACCAATGTTTATAACAATAAGATAATATATACCCACCCACATCTAGCCCTCCTGAATCAAAACACAACTGGAACCAGAGTTGAGAAATTAGTAGAATTATTAGAAGAAGAAGCTTTACTTCCTGTTCAACTGGATATGCTTTTTATGGGTGTCTGTTTTGAAAAAGTAGAGTTCTTTATGAGCCTTCATGTGCCAAGAGAAGGATTTGAACCAAAAATCAGTACCTTTGATCTTGAATTGCCAAAGTGGCTGTAGCCAAATCAAATGGTTGAGAAGTTTACTGGCCGGCCACTGTGAGACTTCTGTAAATCTTTGCCTATGGATCTGCTTACCGAGATTCTCACATTTCTTTTAATGTTCAACTATTTATATGCTTTTATTGTTTCTGAAGAGAGTTGATTTTATGGAGCTACATGTACCAAAAGAAGGGTTTGAACAAAAGTAAGTACCCTTGATCTTGAATTGCCAAATTGGTTGTAGCCAAATCGAATGGTTGAGAAGTTCACTGGCTGACCATTGTGAGATTTATCTAAATCTCTGTCAATGGATCTGCTTACCGAGCTTCTCACATTTCTGTTGAATGTTTTTTGATTGTTGTATTGAGTGGGTCTTATGAGAAGGGGAGAAGAGGGAACAGGCGTAAGATATAGCCTTTTCAAGAGGCCCTTTTCTAACATCAATATGTTAACTACGTCACCTTCCACGCAAATTTGCTTGGACTCCCCAGCTGTTTGCTTCTATCAGTGCCTAGTTGCTTACATATTTTTGCTTCTTCTTCTTCTTCTTCTTTATTTTTTATTTTTTATTTTATTTTTAAAGATGCCGTACCTTCCAGGAGAACCTTCATAGCATACCTTTCAGCCATCTAATAAGAGAAAATATAAAGCAGAAATTATGTTAGAAAAGGCCAACGAGTTCCAGCAATACCTACAAAATTACAAATGGGTCTCAGTTGGTGAAAGAGAGAACATTCTCTTTTGCTCAACATTGGTTCCAGTGTTTCTCTCTATCTAAGATGGTTTTTTCTTCTTAATTTCTGTTACAGATTATATCTAACCCCTTGGCATGTAAGAGACCGTTAGATGTGAACCTTTCATTCAATTGCATTGGTTCAAACTTAGTTTTGACTTTTGAGGTTGTTAAGGTTTGATGTGAAATATGTAGCATGTCTTCTTTCATTGAACTTGCACATAGATATAAACATGTACAAGATGATTAGGAATTTCAAGATGTTTATCATTCTGTATTCTTGTTTTAGATTTGGATTCCAAAGAAAAAAAAAAAGGTTCAAATCATGTAGGCGTGCAAGCTGCTTGGGTTGAGTTTTGAACTTTACTTTAGACTCACTGTTACCTCTGGATTAATGTAAGAATTTACTTCTGATTATATTTTGTCTCTTCCAGAACACAAGGATTTCTGGCTCTCTTTATAGGAGATACTGGTGAAATTCATTCAGAAGTGAGAGAACAGATTGACACACAGGTAGCAGAGTGTAGGGGAAGGGAAGGCAGAAATTGTGCCAGGTGTTCTCTTTATAGATGAGGTGCATATGCTTGACATTGAGTGCTTTTCATTTTTGAATCGTGCTTTGGAGAATGAGATGGCTCCAATTTTAGTTATTGCTACGAAGAGAGGGATCACTACGATCAGAGGCACAAACTATAAATCCCCCCATGGGATTCCAATTGATCCCTTGATGCGCCTGCATATAATCACCGTTCAGCCTTATACAGAGGGTGAAATTCGCAAGATTCTTGATGTAAGATCCCAAGAATAAGAAGTTGAGATGTCTGAAGAGGCAAAGCATTTGTTGACCAAGATTGGTGTAGATGCATCCTTGAGATATGCCATCCATCTCATAACAGCTGCTGCATTGTCATGCCAAAAGCGGAAGGGAAAGATTGTTGAGATGGAGGATATTAACCATGTTTATCTGATGCCTGATGGAGCATCAGAATCAGTACATGTTCAACAATGCTGATGAATATGATACCAATGCCATGCAATCTTGAGAATTCCCTCTGGACTAGAAAGACTTTGAGGTTATTGGAGTATGTTGTTTTAGCGGTTATGTGCAGCATTGAGCTTCGCTTAGGGGAAATGGCATTACTAGTATGATATATCCTGTCAGGGTGTTAGAATTTGGCAAGTAGTTTTGTGGATTTTCTCTGTGTAGAGTTGAATCTGTAATTTTTGTCTACAGATCATGTACTGAATGGGAAACTCTGCAAATATTGTTTACAATGGTTTTGGGCTTCTCCCGCCCAACCATCGCCAATTTTGGTTATAATGCTCAGATCAGGTCCCTTGCTTATACAAGTATCCGTTACTTAAACTTCGTAGTAAAAGTCTAAATTAATATCATACTGAATTTCATGTGCCATTTATCTTCAAGAGTTTTATCATACTTATTGTAAAGTACACAGTTTTCTGTACTTTTAGGTCATATCTTCTGTCTATTAGTCTATTACTACAGTTATGATTTATCGATTTAAATTAATTTATAACCATTTCTTCAGGAACTGTGCTCCATTGAGAGACTAAAGTTAGAAGTTTGAAAAATACAACTCAAGGTTTCAAGTCATTTGCAAGGTATTAATTATGTATTTCTTAGTACCGTGGATCGATATAGTGAACTCAGGGATGTGTCATAATTTTTTTTTTTGTTCTAGAAAATACTCAAAATAGTGACAAAGTGTGCTACCACTCCGAGCCGCGATCTGATTTTGATAAAGCTATCTCCATGAGGTGTTTTCACAAGCGGATGATCGAACGTTGGATCTCCATTCGCCTAACTTGGAGGTTTACCCAAGTTTTCACTTGACCAAACGTCTTGAATTTTAGTGATCTCGGCAATGTGTCATGAATTATTATTTTTTGGTTTGTGTCATAAATTATTATATATATATATTAATGATATTTAAAAAGTGACAAAAATTAAAAAACCAAAAATTTGAGCTCCCTGGAGAGTTGAGAACGCTGGCTTTCTTCGTCTTCCTCAGCGGCGCTGGAGTTGATGCGGAGAGCTGCTACTGCTGCTTCTTCTTATTGCAACGACAGAGGTATAGGAGGACGTATGCCTCGTCTTCATTCTAATCTTGTTTTCTTCAACAATTTCTTTCTATCTTCCTTTCATTATTCTCAAGCTTCAGTGGCCGGCACTATTCGAAATTCACCCACACTCACTAATCTTGGGGATGGCTTAAGTTTGTTCAATGCGATGGTTCAAATGCGTCCTCTGCCTTGTGTCGTCTGTTTCAATCAAATCATGGGTCACATCGCAAAATTGAAACATTATCAGGCAGTCATTTCTTCGTATACCCAAATGGACCTGCTAAGAGTAGTTCCCCATGCCTACACTCTCAACATTATCATCAATTGCTTCTGTCATTTGAACCAAATGGTTGGGAAAATTCTTCAAATTTGGTATTCAACCAAATATCACAAGCAGCTTTAGTGGAGGAATTAAGCAAAGAAGCTTTTTTGATTTGTCAATCACATGGTGTCCTCAAAAGCTTCTTAGGCCCAGAGACTAATCCGTGCTCGGGGAATATTGTCAGAACGCTTCCTCCCCCCTAGCCACCAAGAATATATTGAGATTTAATTCCAATAAGCGTCGGCGGGATTCGAACCCGGGTGTGGGGGTTCCACACCTGGAGGCTCTTACCAACTCGACCACCTGTGGTAGTTAGCAAAGAAGCTTTTAAGTCACTTTCAGTCTTTTAATTTTGGCTTTGTTGGGTTTTTTTCCATTTACCCCATTTTTAGGGATTTTTTTCCCACCTACCCCATTAAGTTTTTTTAATTCCCTCTTATCCAAAATACTCTAAGGAGGTATTCCCTAATACTCCATTAATGTTTTTTTTTGTTTTTTTTTAATACCATTTTATCCTCACTTCTTTGTTACTTAGAGAGAGAGAGAGAAAAAACCATAGGAGACTTTGCCGGAGCCTGTCACAGATCGTCGGAGTCTGTCACCGGTCGCCTGTTGCAGGTTGCCGGAATCCTGCCAACTTTAGCCAGATTCCGATCATCGGTCACAGGAATCCGGCCAACTTTCGCGGAATCCTATCACCGACCGCTGCCCACCGGAATTTTCTGAAAACATATATTGCCCCTAATAGACGCATATTGCCCCCAATAGAACTTTCGGTAACCAGAACGGAAACTAATATTCCTAAAATTAGACAAATAAAACATTGATTAAAGAAAAAAAATAAAGAGAATAAATTAATTTTAAAACGTCTATTGCCCTTCAATAGATGTCTATTACCCCCCAATAAACATTCAAAACTTTTTTTTCTTTCCTTCTGTCCCATTAATTTAAAAAAAAAAAAAATTGATTTGGGCACCCATGTCAATTGCTTGACCACTTCCTTGCCTCGTCTTCTCCTCCGCCACAACCTCCAGCTTCTCCAAAACCCATCCTCGTCGTCCCTGTATCCAAAATAGTTGGCATCAATTCTCTTGTAAATGTCATAGTGTCATACCTCGTTCGCGCTTCCTCAGCTCCGGCGTCTTCTTCGTCGCGCAGAAGCAGTGGTAACTGGGGCCGTCAGATCCAACCAAAACCGTCGCTGGCAAGCTGCGCGTCCTTGACAGCGACGACGCCTTAGGTGACTGGTCACCCTATACCAATTTAAACCGGCGCAATGATTTGACCGTGATACGGGCGATGGCGGCAGTCCTCCTTTGTTCCCAGTCGTCCGCATGCAGAAGAAGGTATCGGCTGTCAGGCAGGTTCAATTGGCGTTTTTGATGCCCGCACACAGAGAGAGAGAGAGAGAGAGAGAGGCAGTCGGTGTGCCATTGAGTAGTTTTAAAATTTTTCGGGGGTAGAATTGTCTTTTGTGTATATAGTTGGGTTAGTGGAAATAAAAATCTCTTACTAGGGTAAGAGGGATAATTTTTGCTCATTTTCGTGCTTTTGGTCAAGAACCCTTGTCTATTGTGATTGAATAAAGCAGTCCATTGTGTTGCTAAAACGACGCTCTCTCTACCTTTTCCTACATATTGGTGGAGGATGACGCCAGAGTGGCTTACTCACATTATAGTCGATGAGCAGAGTTTTTGAGTGTCTTAAGTTTGTATTGGAGTGTGGTACTCTTCCCTATTTAGTTGTGGTGGGGTTTAATGAGGTCACTATATACTCCTTGGTATAAGTTATTCAAAGTTATAAATGAATCATCTTTTTGATAAAAAAAAAAAAAGGTTTCTGTTTGATAGAAGTTTGTAAAACGTAGCTCCCAAACTGAGTTCTTATTCTGGGAAGTTTGAGATCATTCAAGACACTACTTACGATTGTAATTGTACCTAAGTTCAATAAAAAATCCTTTCCTTTTTTTTTAAGCGCTTGAGATCATGCATGACACTACTTACGATTGTAATCATTCCTAAGTTGAATACAAGATCCTTTTCCTTTTTTTCTTTAAGAGAGAAAAAAAAATGTTCTTGACCCAAAACACTAAAATGAGGGAAAATTATCCCACTTACCCCAGGAAAAGATTTCTATTCCCATTAACACAATTTAAAGAGAAATGACAAATATGCCCTCAGCTTAATTAATAAACTACAACACTACCATGCGATTCTCTCTCCCATTTCTCTCCAGTCACGATTCACAGCTCTCTCTCTCTCTCTCCCTGCCGGATTCTGAACCAGACATCTCCGACCTCTGCTCGGTCCATGACGGAGGCTCCGATGATCTAGTGGCAGTGCTGCAGGTCATCGTTCGTCTGGCCTGAGCGAGACGAAGCTCCGAAGCACCGGCGATCTGATCTCGGAAGACGAAGGCTCGTTGACGTGAGGTTTGACGGAGGAGATGGATCTTCTCCGACACGGTTTAGTAGGAAACTGGTTTAGGGACCTCAACTGGTTCTTGAGTCGAAGAAAATCCTTCGCGTCCATATGGAGGTGGAGGTCCTTGATTTCCGTGAGAAGCTTCCAGAAGCTGAACAGTCGGTGGCTGCTTTTTCGACTCGACGTGGTGGTTCAAGCGCCTGAGAATCTCATGGGTGGCCAAATCATAAGGATTTTTTTTTTTAAAGTAATGGGACAGAAGGAAAGGAAAAAAAATTTGAATGTTTATTGGGGGTCAATAGCCCAATAGACTTTTTGAATTGATATAATCTCTTCGTTTTTTCTTTAGTCAAAGTTTTATTTGTCTACTAATAGAAAGATTAGTTCCTATTCCGGCGACTAAAAGTTTTATCGGGGGACAATAGAGGTTTATTGCCCCTCTATTGGGGGGCAATAGAGGTTTTTAGAAAATTCTGGTAGGCGACAGTTGGTGATCGGATTTCGGCGAAAGTTGGCCGAAATCCAGCAAAGGCTCTTATGGTCTCTCTCTCTCTCTAAGTAACAAAGGGGTGAGGGTAAAATGGTATTAAAAAAAATCCAAAAAAAAAATTCTTAATGGGGTATTAGGGAAGACCTTAGAGTGTTTTGTGTAAGAGAGAATTAAAAAAATTTAATGGAGTAAGTGGGAAAAAAATATCTAGAAATGGGGTAAATGGACAAAAATCCAAAAAAAAAAGTGGATGTTTAGCCTAAGGAAAGACTACACACCCTTCTGCACTTGAAGAGAAATCAAATAGAAGAACAGTCAACAAAACTAGTGGAAACACTTAAATTTTCACAAGCCACAACTCTCTCAAGCTCATTCAAAATATCAACCCAAGAAAGGTTCCCAATTTTTGTTTGGATCAATGTAAATGACCGCTTTACATAGGAATCAATTTAGAGTAGACAACAATGCTAGGTGGTTGTGCTCTCTTCTCAAAATAGTAGGTATTGAACAACTAAATGTACAATGAACCCCTTTTGCTCATTACGAGAATCAATTGAATAGCAATAGGGGAACTTATTGAGGTGACTAACTTATAAAGGCATATTGTAGCATTAACCTTGTACCCCATGAGTCTTCTGTAGAATATTGTGTAAATATTTACTTTCCTTATGTGTGTAGATTACGTATTATGTATAATTATAGGAGATATTGTCCTATTAGGATTATACTTGTATCTCTATATAAACCTCCTATTTGGAGATGAATAATATTGAAGCATAACAAACACATCGAACTCTTATTTTCTACTTGGTATCAGAGCAAGTTCAATCCTTTGAACTTGCATCGTATTCTTTTGAAACTTGAATTTTAAAAAACATCCCAAACCATTGAAAGTCATCATCACCACATTGAAATTGCCGCACACCTTGGTTTAATTAAAAACATGTCGCACACCTTGGTTTAATTAAAACCTACCGCACATCTTTGTTTGATTAACGACTAGCCGACAAGACCTCTTGAAGACCTTCTGCGTTTTGACTAAAGTCTACTCGACAAGTCCTACTGCACTATTGTTTGGTCACGTGCAGGCTTTTGCTTTTTGCTCAATGGATGACCTTGCCAGCCTTGCACTCCACAACATCCAATCATCAACCATTATAATTTCTCAAGATAACTCGGCGTTTCCAACTGGTGTTTCCTTGAATGAAATCCAATTACACCCATATGGGCACCTCTTATGAAGATGAGGATTGGAGCACGAGGAAAGGTTGGCTACCTCACAGGAGCCAGAGCTGCACTAGATGAGAACTCTCCTGAATTTGAAATTTGGGCCACAGACAATGAAAAAGTGAAGAGTTGGCTCATTGATTCCATGGAGCCATCACTCATGAATCAGTATATCCGACTCCCAACAGCAAAAGATGTTTGGGAAGCTATTGAGAAGACCTTTTATGATGATTCTGATGAAACCAGAATTTTGAATTAAACAAGAAGTGCTTTGGAGAGAAATAGAATGGTCGGACTCTTCCTACTACTACAATGAATTGGTGGGAATGTTTCAGGAGATTGATTAGCCTATGGTTTCTCAAAATAACATAGTGGCTGCAGTTGTTCAAGAGACTACTGCCATGGCATGGATGCGAGTTCACATATTTCTTAGTGGACTTGATTAGGAGTATGATCAAGTCCGTGGTGAGATTCTGCGCAAAGACCCGAAATTCGACTTGGAACAAAGCCATGCCTATGTTCGAAAGGTGCATTCTGATAGGCAAGAAATGGACACGCCTCTGAGTCCTCTATCATGGTTGTCTAATGCAAACAGGGTCCTTGCCCAGCCTTCTCAACTCCTCCACCACGCCGCCCTCCGGGTAAAACAAATCCATATGCAAATACAAAGTCTCCGCTCCGTGAAGATTTGGGTCATTGCAAGCAAAGGTGTTATGAAGTAATTGGCTACCCTGATTGGTGGGATTTCACCAAGAAACCATGAAAGAACCTTCGAAAATTTCCCATGGCTACTACAGAGGAAGAGCAACCATCTAATGCCTCCGCTAATGTAGCACAGTCATGTATAAAGGGTAAGGTATCTATGAATAGTTCTTGGATAATTGATACAGGTGCATCTGACCATATGACTAATGATCCTAGCCTCTTGAAAAAGCTGAAACCCTCCTCTCAAAATATTGTTTCTACTACTGATGGTACTCCAACTCCGGTTAATAGAGAAGGCTATGTTGTCCTATCTGACACATTAACCCTTGACTCTGTGTTGGTTGTCCCTTCATTAGCATATAATCTCCTATCTGTTTGTCAGATTATCCTAGCACTAGCATGTTAATAGGCCTCATCAACGGCCCGGGCCTGGTCGGGCTTTATTGTAAATCGAAGTATCCAAGCCCGTCCATATAAAGCGGGCCTTGCGGGCATTTTAGGGCTTTTGCGGGCCGGGCCTTCTGGGCTTTTTTGGGCCGAGCCTTGCGGGCTTTATTTACAAATAAATCTTTAAAGATACTAATTTTTTTATAAACTTATATTTATATATCATACACTCCAAAGAGGAACGACTATCAATTCAAAGAAAATATAAAAAAAATAACCGTTGGATGTGATCATTACAATAAATTATGAGTGTGGTAAAAAATTTAGCTAATTTCACCATATTTTCGAATCCGATCGAATTGGTCAACCGTCGTCACTTCTATGTTTTCTTGGTTGACCGATGACATAACAACCGCGAAACGTGCTGATTTTTCTACATCACGTCTATAAATATTCCATCGATGGATATTCGTTAACAAAAGATAAAAATTTCAATTTTAATTATAAAGACGTTGACGTATACCAATTTACCTCCTAAAGTAGTATGATTTATATGTTGCATTTAAATTGTTGATGTTCACTCTAAAGCAACCATGAAGTGGAAAATGAATTTAGAGAAACCAACTGCTCGATAGAGATATTGTAATATTTTATGGTGGTTGTAAAAAATCCAACCTATTTGGTTCTCGTTTCGAAATCAATCAACTAGGTCAAACTTAGTTACTCTTATAAACCTATATTTATATATCATGCACTCCAAAGAGCAACCCCTATCAATTCAAAGAAAATAGAAAAACCGAGCGTTGGATGATATTATTACAATAAATTATGAGTGTGGTAAAAAATTTAGCCAATTTCACCATATTTTCAAATCCGATCGAATTGGTCAACCGTCGTCACTTGTATGTCTTCTAGGTTGACCGATGGCTTGACGACCGCGAAACGTGCTTATTTTTTAACATAACGTCTGTAAATATCTTATCGATGGATGTACGTGTACATAAGATAAAAATTTCAAAGACATTGACCTATATCAATTTGCCTCCTAAAGTTGCATGACTTGTATATTGCATTTAAATTGTTGAAGTTCATTTTAAAGCAACCATGAAGTAGAAAATGAATTTAGAGAAATCAACCGCTCGATGGAGAGATTGTAATGTTTTATGGTGGTTGTAAAAAATTTAGCCAATTTGGTTATCGTTTCGAATTCAATCAACGAGGTCAAACTTAGTTACTCTTACAAACCTATATTTATATATCATACACTCCAAAGAGCGACGACCCCTATCAATTCAATAAAAATGAAAAAACCGACCGTTGGATGAGATTATTACAATAAATTATGAGTGTGATAAAAAATTTAGCCAATTTCACCATATTTTCGAATCCAATCGAATTGGTCAACAATATGTGTGTGTGTTTAAATATATATATTATATAATTATATATATATATTAACACAAACATATATAATAGTTTACTGGCTTTTACGAGCGGGGCCGGGTTTTGTGGGCTTTTTGATGGGCCGGCCCTCTACCCACCAAGGCGGGCTTTTGCAGGCTTTTTAGCTGGTCGTGCCGGCGGGCCTCCATCGGCCCACTTGCTCCCTGGGCTTTTTGATGAAGCCTAAGCATGTATTGTGACTTTTGATCCCTCTTTCTGTGTGTTTTAGGACATTCTAACCCGGCGGATTCTTGGTTATGGTGTTAGAAGGGGGTAAACTCTACTACTTGGATTTGACAGAAAGTGGAGAGCAACAACTGTTAGGACAAGTGAATTAGGTCAATGGAGTAGAGAATGCTAAAGAAACAGTGTGGCTGTGGCATCGTCGTTTGGGTCATCTGTCTTTTAGTTATCTTAAGAAACTACAACCTCATTTATTTTCGATTGTTGGTGATTCAGATTTTTGTTGTGATGTATGTGAATTTCCTAAAAGTCATTGAATTTCATATTCACCTAGTCTTAATAAAACTCCCATTCCATGTATGAAAATTCATTCTAATGTTTGGGGTCCTACCAAAATCCCGTCTCTTTCTGGAGCTCGATAGTATGTGACTTTATTAATGATTGTACTCGTATGACTTGGGTGCCTTTATTAAAGAACAAGAGTGATGTGTGTTCCATGTTCAAAGAGTTTCACATGATTGTCTACACAGTACCAACAGACTATTCGCGTTTTCCAATCTAACAATGGCTGAGAATATGTTAACGGTCCTATGCAGAAGTTTATGCAATCTCATGGAATTTGACATCAGACGTCGAATTCGTATACTCCTCAGCAGAATAGGTAGGTTGGCAGAAAGAAATAATCGGCAATTACTTGAAGTTGTCCGTCCCTCCTTGTTTGGTATGCACGTACCACGTGAATTAATATTGGGGAGAAGCTATGAAGTCCGCTGCTGTCACGCCCCGATTTTTAAACACAATAAAAATCAATATATAATCTCATAATTATACATGCATGATGGTTCAGCCATCAATACAAAATACCTAGAAAACTTTTTCCTTTTTAAACCAAGTACATACTTATGCCCTAAATCCACTATGTCAATACAGACTCGCTCCGTAGAGTCAAATATTACACAAGTTTACGAATTAAATTGCCACAACAAAATAATAAGTAAATGCTCCTCAGAGCTACTATAACGGAAGTCTTTTCAATGGTAAAGTCACAAAATTGGCTTCCTACTGTATAGCTGTAAGCACGCGATCTCAACTTCAGCCACGATTATCCTGACCTGCAGGATTAACACCTACATCATTGAATAGTGCACCGGGTTGCCACAAAACAAACCTGGTAAGCTTATGAAAGATCTTATGAGCAACTCAAACACACACACACAACTCTCCCAACAAGGAAAACCTATCAACTCGTGAAAAAGGAACACACGGCCCGGTTTCCCAAAAACAACACATTAACACAAATCAACCCGTGACAAAAACCATATTAATTGAAACTCTGACAATTCAAATATGCTTTTTTCCCCAAAGAACACAACAAAGTCACACCATGAAAAAATCATATAAATTGAAACTCTGACAATTTAAATATGATACACAAGTCCACCCCGAACATTTAAGAGAAAGAATCTCCGAATCTCCCTTTTAAAACACGTTCTCAAATCAACAAAAGTCATCCCGTGACAAAATCATAATAATTGAAGCTCTGACAATTAAATATGATACACAAGTCCTCCGTGGACATTTAAAAGAAAAAATCCCTGACACTCCCTTTTAAAACACGTACTCATGAGCATCAAATAGCTCCCCACTACCCTTTATGATGTACAATGGTAACAGACTAGAGCTCTAACTGATCGTATCCACTCACCTGGCCAAAGGCGTAAAGTCCCGATATATATGCCTGAGGTCACTCCCAGCAACCCCGAATCCTCAGACCTCCCCGGTCGTCAACTCAACACATTTAAAAGCAGTCACTCAGGACCAAATGTTATTCAACTCTCAAAACGAGATGTCACCCCGTGACCTCTGATCATCAGAACTCCATGGTCGTTAGATCAAAACATTAAGTAAGTCGCTCTGGACCCAAAATGTTAAATCAAATCAAAATGAGAAATCACCACTTGTGACTCTCAGATCTTCAGACCCCCGGTCGTTAGATCAAAACGTTTAAATCTCAATAAAGCAACTCACACCAAATCTTGACACTTTTCAAACAATAGAAATTCCCAATTCCTAAACACCCATCAACCCATAAGAATATACATATTTCATGTAAATATATATATATATATATATATATATGTATATGCGTGGTCATTCACTCAGGAATGCCACTGATACCAACTATAGTTTCCAATTAACTAAATAACTCTCAAAACAATAAAGGTAACTTCGTTCATAAATGAACATTGTGAGATTACTCACCTCAGAATCATGTTGCATCTTCTATACAGAACCGAACTAACACTCACACCAACAACTAGTCCAAATCACCTTGAGAAGCACCTAATTACCGATAACCTCAAATCAGTATACGAATCACCAAGTGTTTAAAGTTCGAATCCCCAAATCAAACAACAACCCTGAAAGTAACGCCAATCGAGGCAAAACCTCACCCGAGACCACCCAAGTCTCTGGAATGCTACTACGATCAATATGTCAAAACCACAAGTCGATCGAACCCTCAGAGATCGAATAATCGAACGGTTTGAAACCGTAAAAATCATAACATATTCATCTGATCTCTAAAAATTATGTATTATATATCAAAACGCTCGTATCGACGAGTAGATGTTATATAAAATCAGAAACTGTCCTTTACATGGTTGGAAAGCCCCCATAGCGCCTCCATAAGCGGTGGCACGACGTCGTCGGACCAAACTCAAAATCATAGCAATCAATTCATCCAGAAATGTTCATCATAAAGAGTAGATCACTTTCATACCTGGAGCTAAGCTTAGATCGGTCTAGATCATCCTAGATCACGCTTGCAAGATCGATCAATCTCTGCCGTCTGATCAAGCTCTAGATTCGTTGTGCACCACTGATTTTCAAACCTTGATCTTTCACTCCACACACAAAACCGTCCTCGGGTATGGGGATGATCAAGAGGAGGAGGAGATTCCAAAACCGAGAAGGATCGGCCGAGGAGTGGCCGGAAATTGGGAAAATCAGGCCGGATCCTATTGCATTGACTGTAGCTGCTCCGATCTCCACTTTCCAGTGGTTGCCTTCGCAGTCGAGCACTAGAGGGAGGACATCGAGATGGCTGCGACCACGTCTGTGTTGGTCTCGTCGCCGGCGGACGTCGAGAACTGGTGGAAAACTCGAGTCGGGTCACCGAGTTTGGGTCGAGTCGCGCGGGGGCTGAGGAGTGAGAACGGAGAGAAATTTGGGGAGGAAAATGAGAAAAAGGGAATTTTTCGGATTTTATGAAAAGTCCGGAATTTTCTCTTATTTATAGAAATTTCCCAAATTTTCAAACGCACATAACTTTCTCATACGAACTCCGATTTCTACATTCCACATGTCCACGAACTCGTATCGATGCACTATACAAATTTAGTGAAGGAAGTTTTCTGAGAAACCCAACGTATAAAGAGTCAACCTTTGCGCCCCCCCTAAAACCATACTTTTCGAATAAAAATTAGTAAGAATACTTCCGCTCTATCCATGAACCACATACTTGTACCAACAACCACTAAATTAATTCCAGAAAATTCTTTAGAAAATAATAACGAATTTCCGGGATACTACAGCTGCCTGCTTTATTAATCGTACTCCTTCTCGAGCGATTGAATTTCAAAACCATCAACAGCAGCTTCAGAAACTTCTGTCATTTCCATCGTTACCTAACCAAGAGCCCCGGGTGTTTGGATACATAGCCTATGTTCATTTTCCTAAGCCTCATTGCAGCAAGCTTGATCCTCGTGCCTGTAGGTGTATATTCTTTGTTTATGCTGAATTTCAAAAGGGTTATCGATGTTATGATCCTCTTACTAGCACTATACATGTCTCTCTTGATGTTGCTTTTCGTGAGTCTGAGCCTTATTATTCCGAGGGAGTTTTGGAGTCTTCCCTTTAGGGGGAGATAGGTTGTGAAGGAAATCTTCAAGATTCATTTGCGTTTGAATAATTAGAAGCCTTGGAATCAAGGTTTGGGGTTGGAAATTGACCAACACCAATTGAAAAAGACGTTGGGGTCGTAGGAAACGAAACCAAATTTGAGAAAGATGAACTTATTAGTATAGAACTCGTGGGGTCCTCCTTCTACGAAGACACACGGGAAGATGGACTGAATGACCTACCCAGCCAACATCATGGCCGACAACATGGCCTACCCGTGGGGTCCCCATCCAGCCAACATCATGAGCTACATGACCTACCCATGGGGTTCTCATCCATCCAAGATCATGACCAGTCGAACAGGATAGGTACAGTGCCCTATGACATTAGCATGCCTTCCCAAAATGGCCGTGACAATGGCCTTGACAAGTCAAACGGGGAAGACACCTCCATGCTTCCTGGCCCGCAACTTGGAACGCGTCTTGAGGGTGATAGTGACGCTTCAATGCATCCTGGAACATAAGAAACATCACATGCTTATGAATTGCCCATTGATCAGCCTAAGCATGACTCACCCAATGAAGGTAATATAATACGGAGTTCTCATCTGTCAAAGTTTTTTCCCTTCTCTACATCATCAACTGAAGGATCCTCTGCAAATGTTCCTCCTCAGGTACCTTTAATTTCAAATGAATCATCTAGGGTAGATAATATTGAGTCTAGGAAATCACAGAGGGTTACCAAAGGTATTCCTAAGAAACAATATGAACCAGACATCAAAGCCAAAGCTAAATATCCTATGGCTAATTACATATCTAACCATAGGTTGTCTGGATCATATGCACTTGTTGTTGATCAATTATCTACAGTATCTGTTCCTAGTAGTGTACAGGAGGCTTTGGCAAATCCTAAGTGGACTCAAGCAATAAATGAAGAGCAACAGGCCTTGCAGAAAAACTTGACTTGAGATATTGTGACTATGCCTTATGGAAATAAGACTGTTGGGTGTCGTTGGGTGTTTGCAATAAAACTTTAAGTTGATGGGAGCATTGACAGGTATAAAGCCATATTAGTTGCCAAAAGATACACCCAACGTTATGGAATTGATTATGAAGAAACGTTTGCCCCTGTAGCAAAGATCAACACCGTTCGAATCTTGATTTCACTTGTAGCAGCTAAAGATTGGCCTCTACATCAGTTTGATGTGAAGAACGCTTTCCTTAATGGAAATTTGGAGGAAGAGGTGTAATATGGACATGCCGCCAGGAGCCAAAAATATGCCTTGTGATACTAGCAAGGTTTGCAAGTTGAAGAAGTCTCTGTATGGTTTGAAGCAGTCTCCAAGAGCTTAGTTTGGCAGATTCTCTAAGTCTATAAGGGTGTTTGGATATAGATAGAGTTACTCGGATCACACCTTGTTCATCAAGGGTAGTCAGGGTAAGATTATTGCTCTGATAGTATATGTTGATGATATGATTGTCACAGGGGATGATCTAAAAGAGATGGAGGCCTCACAGAAGTATCTTTATAAGGAGTTTGTGATGAAGGACCTTGGACAATTGAAGTACTTTCTTGGAATTGAAGTGGCAAGGTCTAAGAAGGGGATTTCTTTATCCCAACGTAAGTACGTTCTTGACTTATTAGTTAAGACTAGAATGCTTGACTGCGGACTCATTGAGACACTGATCAAGATGAACCACAAACTCGCCATCTATCTGGATCAGGTTCCAACTGATAAAGGAACGTACCAACGTCTAGTAGGAGGCTTATTTATCTTTCTCATATTAGACCTGATATTGCTTATGTTGGGAGTGTGGTTAGTCAATTTATGAATTATTCCAGTGAAGAGCATATGGATGCAAACAGTGTACTATATTCTGAGATATCTTAAAATGGACTTGGAAGAGGTTTGTTGTTCAAAAAGAAAGATGAATTGGAAGTTGTGAGTTACACGGATGTAGACTGGGCTGGTGATAAGACTAACATACGGTCTACATCTGGGTATTTTACATTTGTTGGAGGAAACCTTGTGACTTGGCACAGTAAGAAACAGATCGAAGGTTGTTGTTAGATCGAGTGCTGAAGCTTAGTTTCGAGGTATGGCACATGGAGTTTGCGAGATGTTATGGCTTTGTAATGTGTTGAAAGATTTGGGTTTTAAACTCAAGAAACCTTTGGACTTGCATTGTGATAGCACATCTGCCATTGAAATTGCTCATAATCCTGTTCAGCATGATCGGACTAAGAATGTGGAGGTGGATCGGCACTTCATTAAGGAAAACCTGGACATAAAGATTATTCGTTTCCCCTTCGTGCATACAGAATATCAATTAGCAGATGTTCTTAAAGGAGTGTCAAGGAAAGTGTTTGACAATTCAATTGACAAGTTGGGCCTGATCGACATCTATGCACCAACTTGAGGGGGCATGTAGAATATTGAGTAAATATTTCATTTCCTTGTGTGTGTAGATTACGTTTTCTGTATAATTGTAGGAGATATTGTCATATTAGGATTATACTTGTATCTCTATATAAACCTTCTATTTGGAGATGAATAATATTGAAGCATAACAAACACATCAAACTCTTATTTTCTACTCTAAGGGGTGTAAGAAGAAGCTGGTTTCTATTTCGAGGGGTCTGCGACCTCTTCCAATCCGTAGGGAAGATGTCGCAGACTACGTACAACACCGACTAAGCTTTAGATCTATTTATGTTTTAATGTTGTAGTCGATATATATGTGCTTTCTTGGCTGAGCTTAATTGACAAGAAAATGTGAGTTTACTTGCATATTGACTTGATAAACTACCGACAATTATCTCTTCATATATAAGAAGCCATACATATAACAGATGAATAAAACGACACATTGATATTACACCTCAAAACTTAGTATTTATATTGTCTATATATGTCATATAATTACACTAGTAGGAGATTCTTTCATGTCTTTATAGTGAATACCATAAGCTAGCTAGTTCGTTTTATTTAATGATAAGACACTACTACGTACGTACTCCAACTTCCAACTTTGATGTCTAAACCATGATCAGTTTGGAATGAGCTTGAAAGGAGGCTTAACAAGAGCAGGTGCTGGATCGTATCGTCCATAATCTTTTGTGTTAGCCCTGAGAAGCCTTTCATGGATTCTGGCAGCTTCCTTGTGGCTCAATGGCTTCCCTAATACTTCCTACCATGTCAAAAATCAGATAATGAATCAGCAAGATCTCAAATTTAAAAAAATATTATTACTGTACGTGAACATCTGAGTTTTGGTTGAATTAGCAAATTTAAATCCAACCATAGTGTTCTTTATGATGAATTTCAAGCCCAAAGAATATCATTATTGAATGTTACTTGATTTTGATTACTCAGAGAAAAGAGGAAAGAAATTATTATCATGAAGAAGAAGATGAACCAGAGAATATATACCTCTGGAGTTTCATCCACTGCTTCTTTAGCCAACTTATTGACAAACTTGGGTTGTCTACCTGCAAAAGAAGTTGCATATAAGAAATTGAGCTGGCATTCTCTGTGTTCTGTTTTCTTATGCATAATTAGAATCAAGCACATCATATATATGCTTGATACATGTTGCACATTTTTCTAATTAAAGAGTCATTGTAGCAGAAGCTGATGAAGCAACAACAAGAAATAGTGATGATATTAGCTACTTTCTAATACGCTGCATATGCAAAGAAGGTTCACAATTTAGTTTAAGAAAAAATGCACAGTTCCTAGTTCTGCATGACCATGCATATATGCTTCAAAATAACGTTGTATATAATTATATAGAATATATGTATTCATTTTTTAGTAACAGATCGATCTCTGACATTATATGTTGGTATATGATAAAACCAAAGGCTGCAGTGGAAGATATGAATAGAGACCAACCTGCTGCAAAAGAGGTTGATAAAAGTGATGCTGCAGAAATCAGGAGAATAAGGATAGTGAACTTCCTGAGAAACATGAAACCCATGATGTTTAGGCAACTTTGTTGTTTTCTAAGCTCTTTTCTCTCTCATTCAAGGTTTTAGAGAATTAGTGCATGGACACCAAATGATATATATGCTTTCCTAGCTATATATCTACTGATCTACATTAGTGCAGAGATACATCAAAGTTAATTACATGAAGTGATTCTTAGAGATACACGTACTGAAAATTGATAGTTATTAATTATAAAATAATTCAAGCTTTATTCACGCTTTTGAGTTTTAAATTCAAATGAGAAAGGTGACATAGACTTCACTTTGCTGTTGCTGAAGCACTAAGTCTAGGAAGTTAGTGGATTGATATGGTAATTAACAGAATAGTGCTCAGTATGATAGGACTCCCAGTGGAAATTATCACAATACCCTTGATTTTCTTATAGATCTAGCATACCTACAATATATTTCAGAAATGTTACTATAATCTTCTACATATAACATGCACCCAAATAAGCAGAATGTAACAGATTTTGGAGACACCAAGATGACCATCATGTCTGTTTATACAAATAGGGGAGTTATTACACGCGAGTTACAGCTTATAAGACCTAATACTCAAAACTTGAAAATCGATCAAGCGGGTATTCGAACTTATTGAAGAACACATCAACTGGATACTTACCTTAAAAAAGATCAATATTTCAAAAGATGGTCGCCTGTGACCCAAGTTACTAGCCTATTCCTCAGCTACAGGTTGATATCTCAGGCACCTTATCCTTATGTGATAAATTAATTTGTTTACAGACAAACTTCCTTTACCCGATCGAGGTACTAATTTCATATGTTCTGCAAGAGTTCGAGTACGCAATTGATCGATTTTCAAGCTTAGATACTAGCTTGTCTGATGAGCTTTAGTTCAAGTTTAAATCATTTTTCGCGATAATAACCTATAAATAGAATAAAAGAGATCAGCAATTAGCATTGTTGTTTTCAGTTATCAGTAAATTCAGAAGGACTGCAATGGAAACTTGGAAATTAGCAGGAAAGTTTGGTGATTAGTTAACTGTTTGTCCTCTGGTTGCGCGGATCAGAAAAGAGATGTGAGGTATAAAATAGCTTTTCTGGAGGGCTAGTGCTTTCAATTATCTATAAGGACAAGGACAACGCACCAAATACCACTCAGGAACACCGGTGGAGAATAAAGAGAAGCATACATATTCAAAACAGCCATCTTTTTTTAAATTTCTTTTCTATAAAGTGGTCTTACCTAGGGCAGCCCCTAGCCAAAGTGATACCATCCCTACCTTCAATAATTGGCCAGTCTATTCTTTCACTAACCAAGAAGATATACCATTCAGAAAACATGGTTAGCGAATCTTGACTACTATAGACCTAGTGGGAATGTGGGAATGTGGGATGTTGTGCACTAATTAATCAGGGAATTATAATGGAAATGTGAGTTCGGGATATTTGTGATGTCTTTCATCAATCAGAACAACCTCATTATAAGTAGCTTTGTCCATGCAATGAAAACAATGAAATGAATTCTTGTTAATTCCTTTGCTGGATAGGATAAGATTGTTTTAACTATCGTTCAATTGCATGGCTTCGCCTTATTATTTATGGTTTTACTTTCAACGATACACTCCCGATCTGTGCTTTTCAGAGTTGGTGGAATGACAGATGTGCAGGGAATATGAAAACAATCATATAAAGAATTTGCCTGAATCTCCTTAATTTGCTGGATTGTCGACATAAAACAGTACCTGGAAGTTATTTTGAAATCAGCTAGCCTTGGATTCTAACAGCAATGCATAGATTACAACCAATCTGCAGTACTGGATGATATTTATAAGTTTAGTTTCACGCTGAACCGGAAAAGGATGAGTTCAGTGAAACTGACACCACTCAAAAAGCTGGATTCTATCACATTAGGCTAGACCGCGGAACACATTAATAATTCTCAAAAGTGGGATGAAAGCTCTAGTTGTAAGAGGTTCTCCGGTTCTCATTTCTCGTATCCTTGTTATTGGTTTGCGAGGTGCAGATCAGACCTGCACTTTTATTGCGCTTTTCTACTTGCGTTTACTTGCCTCCACAGATACGGATGCAGTTGACTCTTGAATAGAGAATGTCGACTTCATATATATTGTAGATTTATTTTCTAACATTTGAGGCATCGTTGCTTTTGATTGATGTAAGGCCTTGGTTTGAAGCCACTAGTCCTCGTTGCCCAGACCGATGAAGAAAAATCTCTCGTTCTTCTGAGTTCAAACTCCAATCTCCATTCCGGCCTGTAGTGTTTGAAGTTATAATTTCTGATTCTCCTATAACTATAACTTCAAAGTTTCGGAGTCTAATACTTGTAACAATAACATCACTAATCAGTACTGTAGATTAAATAGAACACGCGGCAAACCGGGTCCCCAATCAGTGATGGTTTTTACTTTTCTAGATAATGGTAAACTTTTTGGCCTGCTTTTACATATATTATATCAACCGAGTTCTTTTTCTTGGAGCTCCTTGTACCTAACATCTGACCATTTCAGCCATCTAACCTTCCACAACTCCCAGAGACAGAGATGCAGAAAATGATTGCTGAAGAATGTGTAAACTTGCAAGGTCATGAATAGAAGGGTGTCTAAATTTCGCAAATGCATCATCACTTATCATGCCTGAAGTATCCATTCACAGATTCTGAATCAAGAAGCAAGGAGCTGATGACCACAACCGTTACGAGCTCAATAAATTAGGCCTTAAGAACTAGCTATTGCTCTTAGCTGATTCATTAGATACAAAACGTATATAATTTCATACGAATTACCAAGGCAGCATACTTCTGACGTCAAATATCACAGCGGAACATAACTGAAACGGCCAAGGTTGAATCAAGTCATCCGTTCATACTAAATCAATACAATCAATAGCAAATATATTCTATAATATTCAGCAGACGGCTATAATGCTGTAATGAGAACCTATCATCACTCAACATGAGACCACTTACACTAGTGAGAAATATGGAATCACTTGTGGGTCCAGAATTACGATGACGACGCTGAATCTATTTTCTCGTCCCTTTCATGGCGGAGACTGTTCTCTCTACTGTAAGCTGCCTTTGCACCCTGAAAAAGAAAGGATACTTCAGTTTCATCGGAAAAATAAGGCTAATTGAAGCTATAGTTGATCCCTACCACAACCAATATACCTATATAGCTCGAAATTTAAGATCTTATATAATAGCTTGAGTGGAAAAGGAAAACTAAGGCTTACTTGGAAGATTGTTCCCAACTTTCTCAATGCTCTAGCCCGTGCCTTCAAAACATCCTTGGACACAGTGGGGTCTTTAAGTACCTGAAAAGAAAACAGGTATCAAATCATTCTTAAAATGTTATAACAGGTTGTCTTCAATTAAGTTTACCTATATCAATGTGTATCATGTTGAGTTATTTAACTTTGTTTTTTTTTTTTTTGGTGTCAAAAATGGATTTATTTAAGTTTACACTACTTTCTTAGTCGAAATATTTTGCCTGCAACCAGCCATGTTACCATTTTTCTGTGTGCATAATAAATAAATAAATAAATACATATATGTGTGTGTGTGTTGATATACGATATTCATCTTCTTGATCAGATTAATTACAAGAACATGACAGATGAACTAGTGCATCAGTGTTTCTCAGTTTTGGTGTTAGTAAAGAACTTGATCTTTAAAAATAAATAAATAATTCCATAGAACCTGCAAGTTAATAATAGTGTGCTGGCAAAAAGATTATTACCAAGTAATAGAAAATTAATGCCCGCATCACCCTAGCGTTCAACAATCATCAACACATTCGATGAGACTCGGATAAAACTTATTCTTTCCTTTGTTTATATCAATGGTATAACTCCTAAACCTAAAGATATAACAAATTATTCAACGTGTAAAACCATAAAGTAATAGCTTGTAAGAAAGATTATTATTTATTAAGCTAAATAGGGGAATACTGATACTCACTGCTAGGCAGACATGTGACAAGGTTGACTCAATATCAACCACATTGATCTGCCAGAGGGAATTAAGCACTGCATCCTTCTTCTCTTCAATGGCTTTCGTTAAGTTCTCTTCCCTGTTTTCACCTTGGTTTAACTTCTTCAGATCTTCCTGTAGCTGAATTAAAGATACAGCACCTACATATTAAAAGAGCATAAGTTTGCTTGGACAATAAAAAAAAAACTTCAGCCTTCCAAGGATAGACAGCCTATTTTCACCAAATAGAACTTCATGACAGCAGAAAGTGCACCTGAAGCTGCTGACACTTGTGACTTTATCTGATGTCCTTTATCTCGCACCCATTCTGCTAGAAAGGGTACGTTCATGTACCGCTTGTCTTTTCCAAGTTCTCTTGCAGCTTTCCTAGTATAAATATAACCAATCGTATGTAGCATAGCCTCACCAAAGGCTAACAGAAAAATCAACCATGGTCAATGGGTAGTGCAACAAGCAAACACAAAACTAAAAAGGTTTCATCATATATGCAATTGGTCAAATCATATACAAAATTTACTCAGAAGTTACATTTTCTTCGATATAGAATTATAGATCAACCACAGGATGATGTGGAAGACCAATAAATACCTCCAACTTGTTAAGACTTAAGACTTATTATATAAATAGGGCGATCATTTTAGTGTCTATCTTCTGAGACAACTACAGGAGTCTATTCTCATATGTCCTTATACAGTATCACAGTAAAACTTGAAACCAATTCTAAGTGGTTATAATTTGATCACTATGCCACCTCTGGCATAATTAGAGTAAACTATTCAAACAATTTTTTGTTAAGGTGGATTCTGACAACTACAGATATTTAAGATCTTGCTCAGAATACACTAAGCTCCTCTTAGGGTGAGACCGTTAAAAGTGTTTACCAGCTGCTGAGAGGCGCCGTGCTTCTACATTTGCCCATCTTACAAACTCATCTGTACGACCATCCACAAATGGTTGTATACGATCTTTCAGAATAGTTATGAGCTTTTCTTCCCTTTCCTTCCGCAATGCCTACAGAATAGAAAATAGTGAGGGCATAAAATTGAGCGAATTGAGAAGACAAACATATTTATAACACCAGCGTAGAGAGTATACCCTCATTTTTTCCTGAACTCTCTGCCTATGGACTTCAGGATCCTGTGTATCTTCGTCCACTTCAACAGATGATAAAGAAGCCAAAGCAAGTTGGCCAACATAATCATCAAAGTATTCACTCCCAAAAAGCATCCCAAACACAGCTGCAGGATCTACCATGGAGTCCCTGGAAAAGAGATACAGATACATTATCTTCCGACATGTTTTGCCTTGAGATATTATAAAGCAATAACAAAACAAAGAGGAATTTCCATCTCCAAAACTGCAAGAGAGTCAAACGGTGTCAGGTATTTTCGCCGAAATCTATTTATGTACTCTGTTATAAAATTTGTTTTATCGTTCAACTTATCATGCAACCAAAGAACTCCATCTAGTAATTAGCAAAAGGGTGTAAAATTCAACATAAAGTAGATTAATCGGAGTTAAATATTTTAGAAACCACAATACTACTTATTAAAGAAAATGCCTAAAGTGCCTACCATTAAGTATATGTATAATAATAATTCTATTCTCAACGTGTAAGATCTTACTGTGGTATGCCTTCCTTTCCATTCTTGTCATATGCTTCACGCTTTTCTGGATCACTTAGAACCTGATAAGCCTCACCAAGTGCCTTTATGCATGTAACATGACCAGAAAATAAAACCAAAACAATAAGAATACATACAAAAGTAAAGCAAGCAACATTAGATGCAAAGGGAAATTTCTTTTACTTTACTTTTAAATGAATCTTCTATAAACAATCCAGTCAAATCAAAAGCAGCTGGGGAGGCAATATGCATACGTCATATCTGTGAAAGGCTGGTCATCCAAATGAGCATACTTTCCCAGTTCAAGTATCAAAACCATACTGCTCATAAGTTTGGGTTTTGGTTTTTATTGATGCATCCTAGGGTTTCCCAGAAACAAAAGCATTCCATCTATAAGCTTAACCAGATGAACTAGTACAATAGTGGTGATTCTGCAGATGATTATCTAACAATAAGGTACTCTTGTCTATAGGAAATTAAGTTATAATATGCTTACTTGGAAATTTTCAGCAGCCTTTGGATCTCCCGGATTTTTATCTGGGTGAACCTGCCTTGCCTAGAAAGAAAACATAAAAAAGTATTGTAATAGATCAGATGCCACATACATTTGAAGTTTCACATACCAAATAAGGAGATCAGGAAAACATATCACAAAGGATGGAGCATAATTAAGTAGGGACAGCCCTAAATGGAGCAATGTGGCTTAAGACTCCACTCCCTGAGGTGCTTAAAATGGACGAGTGGTAATTTAATTTGGCCAGTGTTTATACCCCAAAAGTTTCTGGAAACGCAAAACACGTTGAGCGGGAGGGATAACAAATCAGATTAATATGAAACATAGTATCCAAGCCAACTGCCTAGCCACCAGCCATGTCATTGAATCGAAACCAACACCCAAATATAAACTTGAAACACCCAAGTACTCACAACTATCAACAAAGTAAAGAAACAGAAACCCATAATTGTAATGGCTCCAAAACTCCTTGTTTATTTTTTTTTTTTTTTTGTTCTTCAGTACAGATCACATGTTGAAGAAAGTGGGGAATTTGAAAAGGTGAGATTACCTTGAGATAGTAAGCCTTTTTAATATCAGCAGCGGAGGCTTCGACATTGACACCCAACACATCGTAAAAGGCAGTGTCCTTCACCATACTTGTCAGATCACAACCTTCTCCTCACAACAAACACAACTCAATCAATCAATCTGACAGAACCAAGAAAAATGGTATTCCAAACCCGCTATTAATAGCTTCAAATTCAAACAAGGAATTCCCAGTTATAGAACTTGTAGATGGAAGGAAAATGAATGCAAGAGATGTATAAGGTTATAGTAGAGAGACCCAGATCTCATAAGAAATGAAGTTGCAATCATAGATAGAAGAGGCCAGGATTAAAACCTTTCTATTTCAGCTGAATTGAGAAGAAGCAAAATGACAGGAACCCAACAAACGAAAGATTAAAACAAGCTACTTACGTGTGCCCGCAGCAGTGGTCTAATCAAATTAAGATGATGACACTGTGTGATGAAATGAAAGGAAAGCGAGAGATCTCCTCATATACTGCTTTGTACACAGTGGTCTTTTAATATCTTTCCCGGGGGCACGGATGGATTGATATAAAATGGTTTTTTTTTTTTTTTTTTTGCTTTTTTTTTTTTTTCTGTTTTTGGGAGAAGTCAGAAATATCACTTTGGTCATCGAACTATGGCTCGCTCGACACTTTGGTCATCCAACTTTTAAAAATTTCATTTTGGTCATCGAACTATATCATCACATATCACTTTGGTCATTCTGTCTGTTTTCTCTGTTAACTCCAAGGGTATTTTGGAGATTTAAAGGTTTACTCGCCATTTTTATAACTTAATCCAACTTTTCCCGCCTAAACATAAAACTTTAACCAATTTTGCCAACTTTTCCCTCCTTTTATAATTCCTCAATTTATCAAATCAATATTTTTCTTCCTATTATATTCCCTCACTTTGAATCATTCTCTGACTCGATTATTTTTCTTTGTTGCATGCTTTGATTATTGATGATGAATGCATGAATAAAAGGAAGGAAAAGTTGGCAAAATTGGATGGAGTTTTATGCTTAGGCGGGGAAAATTAGATTAAGTTATAAAAATGGCAAGTAAAACATTTCATCTCCAAAATACCCCTGGAGTTAACAGAGAAAATGGAGAAAACTGACGGAATGACCAAAGTGATATACGGTGATATAGTTCGATGACCAAAATGAAGTTTTTAAAAGTTGGATGACCAAAGTGTCGAGCGAGCCATAGTTCGATGACCAAAGTGATATTTCTCCCTTGGGAGAATGATGAAAGAAGAGTGATGGTCGGGATCGAGATTTGTCGAAGAGTGATGGTCGGGATCGAGATTTGTCGAAGAGTGATGGCTGTTATCTAAATAATCATCCTCAAGTATAAAAGGTACAAGTAATAATATAGAGATTTAAGAAATGTTATCGAACCCATGAGGATTTGATTCCTTCACTAGTTAGAGTTTGAACCTAAGGAAAGCTAGAATATGCAAATGTACAATCACGAACCTAGAATCACAAAGAAATCTAGGTTCATGGTGAGTGTGCAAGATGGAGTAGTGATTTGAATTTGGTTTTTTTAATGTAGTTTTAAATTGAAAATAACTAGATGTTTAAATGTAAACTAAATTACTCACTACACCAAATATATATTTTAGAGACAGCCACAAAACGTCTCTAAAAATATATTAGTGACTAAAATATACTTAAATTTGTCTCTAATAGAAGGAGTGAACAAATTAGACTTTTGTCCCTATAGGTTGCGTCTCTAAAACCTATTAGAGACACTTAGATACAAAGTTCTGTCTCTATTTCTTATTCACTGCCACACGGACAATAACTGCCAATGACAATTTAAGGTGTCTCTATTACTTTTAGAGACGGAAGAAATATTTTATTTAATATATTTTTTATTAGAATATTTGATATTATTAATAATAGAATCCATCTATTATTAACCACCAATACACCAGTTCGATTGGCATTGGAAAGAAACAGTGAATCCATCTATAACTAACGACATATATAAATTATATATATAAATTTTTTCTGGGCAACAAAATATAATATAAATTTTTTTCCTGTTCAACAAATCTTTACTATGCATCTTAAAATACGAGTCTACAAAATACTTGTTATTAAAAAAGTCACAAATTCATCTAGTCAAATGCCTATCAATTAGCATCTAATGATCAAAAAGGGAAATAATAAAAATCTATTGCTCAGATCCACGAGAGCTTTGATTCGATGAAGCTCTAAGCTGGTTCAACAAATCATTTTCATGGACACTTATATCTCCCATAAGCAATCCAGTTAGTCCAGTGGTAGGATAAGCATGTTGAGGCTGATAAGGCATTTGAGGATAGATCTGCGGTTGAGGCCAGTACATTTGAGGAGGATAAGAAGGCATCTGGAAGGATGGTTGCTGCAAAGGCTGAGAAGATTGTTGTGAAGGTGGAGTAGATTGCTGGGATTGTATCATTTGCTTTAACATTGCCAATTCTCGTTGGGTTTGCAAGAGTTGTTCCTGAGTTTGAACTTGCTGCACCTGTGCTTGCTCTTGTTGTTGTTGGTACTTGGACTCTAACTCCATAAATTGTGACTGCAAGTAACCATAATGTCTTCCATGTGATTTGTGTGATGATGAGCTACCATCAATTTGAAGATAAGGCACCATATCAGGTATTACACCTAGTTCATAACAGCAAACTCTGTGACGTTTCTTAGGTCCCATCACTGCAACATATGCTCTTTCTCATCTCTGTAGTCTCATTACCTTCAACTGCAACAATTTCTGCCAACTTCTCTTGCATACCAGCCTATGAGAGAAAATACTTAACTTATTATGGGTTGGTTATATTTAGTGTGCAACAGATTATGAAATGTATAAACAAAACTCGCATGTGTCCGCTCAGCAACTTCATCAATCCAGGTTTTTTCTTCGTCATTCCGTGTATGCTTATCATAAAAAAAACTGAATAGGATCGGGCTCATGACCATGCTTCTTGAGCTAAACATGCAAAGCAAAAGGGAAATAATATCTAATCAAGTCTGATGCCATCATTTCAAACAATAAAGCAATATAATAGCATGTAAATAATATATTTCAGAAAATATTGAAACATATCATAACAAAAAATGCTCATTCCAAATCATGAGCCAAAATACAATTAAAACCACATTTTGTAGAAAATAGACACAAGGAAGTTAGACCAAAAGGCATTTGATGTATTAAAATATATTGTAATGTAGATGTTGCTGGTTCTTGAAAAATTTGAGCACTCTAGGCTTACTTAGCACATTTATATGTTGAGGTGAAAGACTAATTTACATAGTCTTTATGCTGCCGTGCAGCACTCTAGGCCCACCCTCTTACCCAAATGCTATCTTTCTCAAATTTACCTGAGCCTTTTCTTCTAATATTGTTGCTCTACCAAACAGTCAATGGTCCTTCTAGTGATCAAACACACTCTTCATGCAACAGTCGAACATTACAACAAGTAAAAGGTGCATGCCTAATGGGATGATTTGATCTGAGAATTTTTGGAGTGTGTACAATATAAACACTTTTAAATGCTTTTTATCTTGTACATACTTAAGCCAACAAATGGTACTTAGAGCAAAATTGATGATAATTGATTTTTTACAAATGCACAGTAACATGGAACCATGCTGTAGAAAAGACAGAACCATTGGCTCTTTAATCCCTACAATGTCCTTCCACTTGATCCTAATAGTGCAAATTAAGCAATTATGAGATAAGCAAAGGTAAAGTATTAATAATTATATTTATAAAATTACCTCAAGGTTCAATTATGACAGAAGGTTATTTATGCCTCAATGTTACTCAAACTTTCTATTGTTCTCCAGATTCAAGCTGCAGTTTTTGCTCTTTTTAATAGCAGGGATCTTCCTTGGCCTGAGGAGTACAAAAAGATAAAGAAGAAGATGTTGGCTGTAGTCAATGTTAGGTTTCCAGTGATGTAATTGGACAATAGAGTGAATTAATAACATATATAATTAACTTTGAAAGTTCACTTAAGTAATATGTTCACTGTATTTATTAAACTATTCTTCTTGGATCAGAGTACAATGTATTTTTTTTTCTCTTAATTTATGCTCATGAACAACTATAATTTATTTGAATATGACAATGTGGCAATGGAACCATATCTATGTGTATAATCTTGAAGGATAGATAAAGAACCAGGACTAAGATCAATGTAGAAGGCATAACACAAACATAGCACCAAATATAGCATACTTAGAGTAATATAAGAACAATTTTGATAGCTACACTACGGGGTTTGTGATCAGAGTAATCCAGCCATGCATAAGCCATAAACAGACAATGAACTAACCGCGGTGAGTTTTCCAGCACCAAAGTTTTCTTAATGATGGCTCTCGGTGGCACAGAACAGTTGAAGGCAAAGTCGGCGAAGCGAACCGAGGGTAATCGAAGTCGCTAGAAGCAGCTCCAACTCTCTCCACTGTACACTCTAAACATGATATTATTACTTACAAATGTTAAGCCAAGGACTCAAATGGAGCACTCAGCCAAAACTATTACAAAAGAATAAAGAATAAACAAACCAGAATCTTGAATTTGACATATATATATATACAATTATAATGTGTGTAATATATGTATATATCAATCCAACAAGTAACATTCATCCATATATATATAAAAGAAGACAGTATGTGTGTCTTCAGTAACCATCCCAAAACATAAAACATAAAAGGAAAGCTTGTATCCCAAGCATGAGAAAGGCATAGTCATACTGATAGTATACCTCCTGAAGGAAAAGATGAATTGTGGTCTTATGCACAAGTGTGCACATTGTAGGAAAGCTCAGCCCTTGAAATATAACAAATTGAAAAACAAGATCATACAACCTTAAAATCACATGTTATCTATTCAGATTTCTCTAATAAAGATTGGTCAAAGGGAGTAGAAAATTGGGCACCATTGTCACAGTCAATAGTATAGAACTGTAAATGTCAAATCAACCTTAATTTGTTTTGGAAAACAAATGCCAAGTCAACTTAGAACTGCTGCACATATGGTGGAAGTAAAACAGAAGTTTCTAGTCATGATTTGCAAATAGAATCTGATAGTTCCAGAACTATAAATAAAATCTTATACAGCACCATACATTTCCCAATACGATAAGAACTTCAGATGCCTCAATTGACATTGTCGTAGTTATTGCATCACTATCTCCTTGAATTCAGTCAAATTTCCATGATTATGTGATCCAATATTTGACGAACACCAGTTCCATAAATGCATGTTAATACTGTTTTACTGTCTCAAAAGATTGCTCATGGTTTAATTTACTAAGAGTAAATAGCAGTAAGGCACACCGGCAACTACTCATCTTTGTTATTGAGAAGAACAAACGCAGAAAAGCCATCAGGTAATCGGATATAGACTATATAGAAAATGACAGAAGACTGAGAATTGAAGATTAAATAAAACAAGCAGTCAATAGTAGACTAAGAGCAATAGACATCATCTTAGAGAACTAGAATCTTCATGTAATGCAAATTGCATTGTAAACTCTAGTTTGTTATCTAACCACTATCAACATTGATGCATTAATTTGAACATTTGAATGCTACTGGGATTCTCACCCTCGATGACGCAGTTGGGATTCTTACTGAAGATGATTATTTGGCACTGGTGGCTCTCGCTCAAGCAGTGACACTTGAAGCCGTTCTCGTCGCGACATTGCTTCTCGCACTTATGGCAGTCCCACCGGAGGTTCTGAAGTCCCATGGCTTTGGGCGTGGAAGTCGTTCTTCCCCATGGTGATGGTTCAAGGAGATTGGGGTTGGATTTTGGTTTGGGAGAAATTGGGAATGGAAATCTGAACCCTAGGATTGGATTTTTAGGGGAAGGTGAAAGGCGCGATCTTTGCTAAGAAAACGTTGGGAACAGAGCAGGGCATCAAATTTGGAGTCGGAAGAAGTTGCCGGGTATGAAAGAGGAGAAGAGTTGAAGAGTTCATCTCCAATCGCACAAATGATGCCAGAGGTGAAGAGTTTGGCAGTTTTTGGAGTTTATCAAATAGGACGTGAAACAGAAAAGAAGTGATTGAGGAGGTGAAGTGAGAAAAAATAGGTGTATTATTTATTTTATTCTCTTTTATTTATTAAAATATATATAGTGCAAGACTTATCCGTCTCTATTAGTAAAAATTTGATAAACTAGCCCTAAATATATTCAAGGCTACAAAAATTTTGCTCCAAAAATTTTAATTTGGCGCCAAATCAATTAGAGAGGATCCATTCTGTCCCTATTAGTATTAGAAACAAATTTCTATTCGTCTCTATTAATATTAGCGACACACAATAAAAATTTGTCTCTAAAAAAAACAGTAGAGACAGTTTTATTAATTCGTCTCTGGCCTTCGTCTCTAAGCCTATATTTGGTGTAGTGATTCTAAACTAAACTAGTGATTAAATGGATGAAAGTTAGGATTTAGATTATGTACCACTAACCTACCATGCAAGTATTAATGCATTTCAATATGAATGATACTAAATTAATTAACAAATTTCTCGCCTTGCATCCCTCTCGGGTATAACAAGGGACATGCTCATTTTGTGATATCAATCAACCCCTCTCGGGTGTAGTACTTAATTACTTAAGTCATGCATTTCAATCCGATTAGGTATCCAATGTATTACCCTAAGTGCATAAAGTTTAGAGATGAAGAAATCATGCAAACCAACCAAGCTTATCTCTAAGTGGAGTGATTTGAGTCACCAAAGTCAAGGTGACAAGCATGGGAGAGAAAGTGTGCAGAGAGATACCTATTATCCAAAAGATAATATGATTGATTAATCTTGTTATAATTTTGTAGGATTCTTGTAGGACTCTCTTTGATAATTGCAGCATCATAGACCTTTAAAAAATGCACAAGAAATTGCCCAAAGAAGATTTTCAGCCAAACTGCCATGTTTTGACTAGGATACGTTTTCTTTCTCTGAAACTTCTTTCTTAGACAAGGATTGACTTGATATTGTCGTAAATCTGGATGGTTCTTGATTTATCCATGATCTGTGAGTCTGTGACATCATATCTTCAAGACTGATCAATAACCTTCAAGAAAAACTCTAAGTAAGTTGCTGGAAAATATCTCTCAAGAAGCTTCATGAAAAGCTTATAATTTTTGCCTTATTTGGAAGCCTATTTTGCACTTGATTTCCTACTGCCTCGTTGATGATTCTAACCAGTTCTTTTGCTCATGTTGAAGTAAAACATCATATCTTTAAGGAATACTGGCCCTTTCTGTAAATCTGCAGTTAGAAGAATGCAAAAAATGCTCTCAAAACTATTCCCGAAAAACTTATTCTAAAACTGCAGTTTTCTGCATGGCAGCAACTATTTTGTACAACGATTTCCGTGGACTTCCCTTGTAATTTTTGGTCAAAGGAGTATCAAACTTAGTCCTTTGCATCAGTACTTCATGGTCCATGGCTTCATTGCTTCATTTAAACTCCTATTTTTTAAGGATTACTTCACGAAGCTTGTGTTGCCAAAAGTGGTGGTGCATAGAAAATTCATTGAAATTTCATCTTTTCTCCTCTTGTCAAGACTTTCTACAAAACAGGGAATTAGATTAGTCAACACTAGAACTACCACGCTTGACTAGCATTCTTCAACTTTATTCAAGTTTCTTGCTCGGCGGCTTCCGCACCGTTCGTCGGATCACGATGAGTACAGCCAAGTGAGGAGTCTTCTAGGGGAGTTTGGTGGTTTCCTGATGAGGCCATTAAGCAAGGACAAGGGTGTGGCCAGGTCTTGGAAGTTTGGTGTTGCCGGTGCTTGCTAGCAGAGTGGTTGTGGATCCGATCATGGCGATCTGGAATGGGAGTCTAGGTTGGTCTATTGGCCGATCCGAGTCTCTTCCGGATCCAATTTGATGATGGTTGTGCTAATTGCTTTGGTTGGTGTGATGGAGGGGCTATGTTGGTAGGGTGCTACTGGTCTGGTACGACGTTAGCGCAGGTTTCCATTGCTATCTTCGACTTCAGGTGTGGCAAAGATGGGTGGTGGTGCTGGTTTCGTTCCACCAACAGAGCTTTGGTCATGGATCGGCGACTAAGCTTCTAGGGTTGGTCCATTCCTGGGCCTTGGTCAATGGGTTGGGCTAGGGCTTTGTGGCTGCTTAGTTTTATTTAGTTAATTTTTTCTCCAATAATTCCCTATTTTTAGGGTTAGTCTATGCACCTTTGTGTACCTAGTCTTCTAGCTTTTCTAGGCTTGCCATTTTGGCTTGCCTTACTTATGCGAGTGATCAATGTATAATAGTGTATAGGGAAACACTTCATTTAGGGCATGGGCATAGGCTTTAGTTAATGGTCAATCCCTCATGTTGTCCAAGTTCCCCAATTTTGAATTTTGGCTTTACACGCAATGTTTAACAAATGTAGGTACAATTCTTGTACATGTCTTATTGGCATTCCCATACAAAGCTATGACAAGGTCCATTTACTGATCTCGGAGAATCACAGGTAAATGCATATGCATATGCATAGGATTGCAGCGTGTGTTGCAATCCCCGAGTCAATAGTTAGTTTCATGTGGAGTCCGATTTTGGAAAGTATGTTTTGGGTTTTATGTATTTACGTTTTAAAACCATTTTTCTGATTGTTAAAATCGTGGTGTTAATGCCCAAGGATGTTTAGGACTTGTCTATTCCTAATTGATTTTCCTTAAGATTTGTTGGATTTATTAATTATATGGAAAGTTTCTTTCCTAATTAAAGGAGAATTAGGGTAGAATCTTGGGGTAAGAAGTTTTGCCGTTGGTCAATCATATATACACAAATATACATGGTCAGAAGGGTGGAACCTAGAGACGCAAGAATATTGGTAGAGTCTTGCATGTTTGCTTGAGATTGAGTCTTCACAAAGAGTAAAAATACTTGGTCCATATATAAGTGTTATTGATTGTGTTTTCATATGCATAAAAACTCTCTTGAGATCAGTAGAGAGACGGTGAAGAAAGAAGATCGATATTTGGTGATCGTTCAAGTGAAGGAGTTCTAGAAGGAAGACAAACTTTGTGTTAGCTTTTGTCTAAACATTATAGTTGAGCTAGTGCTATTCAAGTTTGTAAAAGAACATATCCTTTTAATATGATAATCTTTATTTTGGGTTCTCAAGAGTAAGAGCCCCACAATATTTTTAATCTCATATTTGAGGTTTTCACTGCGTAACCAAAATCTGATGTTCTGTTTGTTATTTTAGTTTCTGCTGCCCAGTAAGGATTGATCCGTGCACTGCAATCCCCATTTTCCAGAAAACACATTATATCCTCGTATTTTCAATTGGCATCAGAGCGGGTTCTAAAACTTTTTAGTTGATCGATGGTCAAGGATGGAACGTGAATGTGACAGAGCCTCCAGTTCTATAAATTGCCCGCCTTAATTTGTTTGATGGTGAAGACTATTCACCAAGGAAAATTATGATGAGGGATTTTCTATATTCTCAAGATAAAAACATGGGGAACGTTGTTGAGAATGGATGGGACCACCCAACCAAGGCAGAAGAATCAAAGAAAGTAGAAAGGCCATCTGCAAGAATTCTTAAACCTAGGAAGGAATGGACAGAAGAGGAAGTTCGTGACTGAAATTGTGATTTTAAGGCTAGAAATTCACTATTCACAGCTTTGTCCAAGAATGAGAGGATGAGAATTAGCTACTGTGATACAGCCAAAGAAGCTTGGGATTTGCTTCAGGTTACTTATGAGGGAAATAAGAAGGTTAGAGGTCAGAAGCTTTAAAGACTTGTACTGGAATTTGAGAACATGACCATGGGGGAAGATGAATCGGTGGTTGATTTTCATGCTCGACTTCTCAATGTTAGAAGCTAATGCCACAGCCTTGATGACCCATTTGAGGAGCACCGAATTGTCAAGAAATTTCTTAGGGTTCTTCCTCCAAAATTTCAAGCCAAGCAGATTGCCATTGAAGAAGCTCAAGACCTTGACACATACACCCTCGATGAATTGGTAAGAAATCTCAAAACTTTTGAGATGAGACTCAAGTCTGAGAAGAAGGTAAAAAGTGTCGCTTTTTCTTCCATAAAAAAGAATGAAATTATTGATGATTCTGTTGATTTGGCTTTACTAACTAAAGAATTTAAGAATTTTTTGAAAAACAAAAAATCTTCAGGGAATACTTCAAAAACCTTTTATGATTCAAAAAGGGGTCAAATATCTAAGAATCAATTTGAAAAAAATTCAAAGTTTGCTAAATTTCCTCAAAAGAAGAATTTTCCTGATAAGCCAAAATGTTTTGAGTGTGGTGGAATTTGACATCTTGTTGCCGATTGTGGCAACAAGAGGTACAATTTGCGTGGAAACAAGGCTTTAAAGTCTACTTGGAGTGACAGTGATGAAAGCACTCAATCCAATGGGAAGAGGTAAATCTTGCTCTTACTTCATCTTTTAATTCTGAATTATCTGATGTTTCTGATTTAGAAGATGACACTTTTGATGAAGAAACAAATGAAAAATGTAAGCAATTGTGCAATGCCTCAAGAATTGTTCTTAAGAAAAATAATAAACTTGAAGAGGAAATTGAATTTTTAAGGGATGAGAAAGAAAAAATTGAGCAAAAATTTGAAATATCTTTGAAAGATTGGGAAAACGAGCGTATTGACCTTGTTGATAAGATTAAAGTTTTGCAGGGTAAGGTCAAGTCTCAAGGCTGGAACAAGGAGCATGATGAGATTACTAACAAAATCAAAATTTTGCAGGTTGAAATTAAAGCTCAATCCTCCTTATATGTTTCTCTACCCTTGAGAATGAGAAATTGCAGGAAGAATTATTGAGGATCAAGGAAAGCTTTAATAAATTCTCTATAGGGTCTAAAAAAGTCTCTAAAATGATGGGAATTGGCAAAGCTCATGGTAATAAAGAAGGATTAGGATATAATGGCGAGTCCTGCAAACCTTTGGTTTTTGTAAAAAGTGTGGAAGGTGGGAGTTCTTCGAGTCAATCACAAAGTACTAGTGACAACATGTCTGGCACCAAATTGACTGGACGAACAGAACCTCGTGAAGTTATCCATTCACATCAAAAAAGTCCTACGGTAAGTTCTGACAAGCACACCTCTGTGCATCAGCCCAGGTATATTCATGTAAGGCCCCGTACTTTAACATCCTTATGAAGTATGTTTTTATCGGTTTTGACCAAGGAGTTGACTTTTTGATTTTGTCTGTTACGCCGGAATATTCCTTGAGTATGTCATAGGTTACAAAAAATTGAGTTCGTGGACACGTAGTTTGTTTAAATCGGTGTTCTATCGGGAAAGTTGTGACAAAAATGGAAATTTCTATTTTTTTTTTCTTTTGGTGGAATTTTGTTTTTAAAATGAGTTTATTTAGTTGGGAAGAGAGAGAAAGTGACAGATTGAAAGAAAAAAAACGGGACAAGCCCGGGCTCTCCCTCCCCCTTTCCTTTTCTTTCGCCGCCGGCCTTCTTCCACCAAAATTGACGTCGTCCGGCCACCCTAGTGCGCACCGCTCACCATGGCATGATCCTTCCTCCCTCCTTTTCCTAGATATGTAAGTTTTTCACCTTGGGTATCATTGATTGTTGAGTTTCGAAGAGAATTGTAGAAATGGGAAAAATTGGATTTTTGCTTTGATGTCCGGTTTCCGGCGATTTCCGGCCGGATTCTTTGGGGGTTTTGGTTGTTGGGGAAGTGTTGAACGTGTTCCTAACCTTGTTGCAGCTCGTTTTGATCGGTGGAGGAAGATTTGAAGGTGTTTGAGACTGTGAACAGTAACTCTCGAATTCTTGGGTTCTTGTTTGATTTTTCTGGATATTTCTACTTGAAATTTGGTTGTTGTTGCAGGTATAGGAACTGTTAGTTGTAATCTATGAATTTTTGTGTTAGATTTAAGGTTGTTGGTTAATGAGTTTCCTTGGAGTTTTGATGTTGGTTGTGGTTCTAAGGTGGTTAAGATTATTATCTTGGGTTGAGAGCTTGTTGTCATGTTTTTAGTGTTGAGAGGTTGGAGAAGTATATTGGGTTTCGAATGTCAAAGAGGAATTTGGAATTTTGGATGTTTTGAATGTTTTAGTTGATGAATCTTTTGGCTTAATCTCTTGATAATTTACTATCAATGTTATTGTGAAATTGATCTATTTTGTTGAGGAATTTGGTGTTGAGATTGTGGTTTGGAAAAGAAAATTTAGAGAGGATTTGAAATTTAGAGATGGATTGGTGAATGGAAATAGGGGAAGTTAATAAGGAATTTGGAAATTTTGGAAAGGATATTATGTTTAATTTGGTAATCAATTATGGTCAAGGAATCGAGTTTAAATTGATTAGATTATCGAACGATCCTTGTGAAGGTGAAGGTTAAAGATTAAGCGTGGACATTAAATTGTAAGGAAATTTAAGTATTCAAGAATGTAAATTTCAAGTTGAAGAGTGAGTTTTGTTTTATAGAATGAATACTAATTTTCTCAAAGGAAGGAGTTTTGTTCTTGAGATTGTTTCCGCTTTAAGGTTAATGATTATGTCCATTTATTTCAGGACGTACTGAGCCCTCGAGCGAGGAGGACACGGGCAGGCAGCAGGTTTAGCTGCGGGACTACTTGTGAGTGGACTTTTTGTCACGCCCCAGATTTTACACACATGAAAATCGATATATATAACCCCATAATTATATATGCGTGAACGTCCAGTCATCAATACAAAATACCTGAAATCTTTTTCCCTTAAACTTACACACATATTGATGCCCTGAACCTTCAAAGTTAATATACACTCGCTCCAAAGAGTTATATATTACACAAGCTACGAATTAAATTGTCACACAAGATAAACGTAAATGCTCCTCAGAGCTCACTACAAACGGAAGTCCAAGTAACGGTAAAGTCACAAAATTGGCTTCCTACCGTAAAGCTGCTAGCTCGCTACCCATCAACGATTATCCTAACCTGCAGGATTAACCCCTACACCGTTGGAATGGTGCACCGGGTTGCCACACAACAAACCCGGTAAGCTTTTGCAAGCCCGTATGAGTAACTCAAACACACATGCACAACTCACGCCAAAAACGAGGAAAACCTTTCAACTCGCGGATAAAGAAAACATACCATGCTTCCAAAAACAATACTCTTTTCCCAAAAGAAACGACGAAAGTCACACCGTGACAAAATCATATAAATCGTTAACCTAACAATTCAAATATGATAAATTGATCCAACCTGGATAAAACAATAAATAGGTCCAACCTGGACAAAACATCAACACAAATCAATCATACCTATCGTTAACCTAACAAATAGAATATGATAACCCGATCCAACCTGGATAAAACAATAATTTGGTCCAACCTGGACAAAACAATAATTTGGTCCAACCTGGACAAAACATCAACACCAATCAATCATACCTATCGTTAACCTAACAAATAGAATATGATAACTCGATCCAACCTGGATAAAACATGTACCCAGGAATCTTAAGTAACCTACTTAGATCCCTGAAGTACGATGGCAGACAGACTAGAGCTCTAACTGAATCGTAACCTGTCACCCGGCCAAGGTTCAATCTTACGATATAATATTGCCATGAGGATGCAACCTGCAACCCCGGATCCTTAGGCCAACCTGACCCTCAGATCAAAACGTCAAATCAAATCAAAAGGAGAAATCACAACCTGTGACTCTCAAATCCTCAGACCACCGGTCGTCGGATCAAAACATTAAATCAACCCAAAAGGAGATATCACAACCTGTGACTCTCAATCATCAAACACTTTTCAAAACAATAGAAATACCATTTCCCACAATTTGTTTTCCGAAAAGCCACACCCCAAAAACAATAAAAGCATCATTTCATGTATATTGTTTTCATAAATCCACAAACCACCAAAACATATATATTTCACATAAATATATATCTATATGTAGTCATCCGCTCAGGAATGTCTACTAATACCAACTATAGTTTGCAATTAACTAAATAATTCTCAAAACAGTATGGTGAACCTGTTCGTGATATGAACTTCGTGAGATTACTCACCTCAGAATCCCGCTGCGTCTTCTATACAGAACCAAACTAACACTATCAGCAACAACTCGTCCAATTCACCTTTAGAAGCACCTAATCACCAATGATCTTAAATCAGTAACGATTCACATTTGATTTAAGTTCAAAACCCCTGTTTTGAACCAAAATCCCCAAAGTGGCGCCAATCGAGGCAAAACCACATCCGAGACCTCCCAAAGTCTCCGGAATACGCCCACGATCGATGTGACCAAACCACAAGTCGATCGGACGCTCGAATCCTCACGGATCGAATAAATCGATCGGTATGAAACTGCAAAAATCATAACAATTCCATACAAACACCAAAATTTGCATATTATATATCGAAACGCTCGTATCAACGAGTAGAACATATATAATACCAAAAACAGTTCCTTAAGTGGCTGGAACACCGCCGGAACGCCACCACAGACGGTGGTGCACCGCCGCTGGCCAAAAACTCATTATTTCACAAAACTCCCAACATCAAAAAGCTTCATCTAAGCATGCTTGTGAACTTTCATAACTGGATCAAAGTCAGAAAACAAGCTTAAGGGATCGAAAACTACCTCACAAGCCGTGAACAGTAATCCAATCCGAGTTGATCAAAGTTTCACGTGAATCGATCCAAACAACCACCAAGGATCGATCGGTGAGGCTGTTCTGAGCTCAACCAAGAAAACTTGAAGCCTTGCCGACGTCGGAATAAGGATTTCCGGCCGGGTCCGAAATCCACAAACTGTGCTGCCTTTAACTGCCACAGAGACGGAGAATCGTCGATAGAGAACACCAGGGGGACGACCAGACGGCGGAGGCGATCCTGTCTGGAAAGTTTCGTCGCCGGAGGTGGTCAGAGCTCGCCGGAAAAGTCGGGTCGGAAAGCCGGGTTCGGGTCAGGTCAGTCGAAAATCTTCGACTCTGAGGGCGCGGACGAGAGAGAAGAGAGAGAGGGTATGGTTTCCGGAAAAGGAAATGAGGAAAATGAAAATATTTTCTGATTTTCTATATTTAACTAAACGGAAACTTCTTCCGATAGCTATAACTTCCTCATAACGAACTCCGATTTCCGCGCTCCACTATCCACGAACTCGTATCGACGCGCTCTACAACTTTCGTGAAGGAAGTTTTTCGGAGAATCCCAACAAATAAAAAGTCAACCTTTGGCAACCCCCCTAAAACCGTACTTTTTAAATAATTAATTCGTCCGAAACACTTCCGCTCCGTCCACGAGCCACGAAACCGTCCAACAATCATAAATTAGATTCCGGAAATTCCTCGGAAAATAAATACAAATTTCTGGGGCATCACACTTTTATTTTGTTTAAATAATGCATGCAGCATGGAAATAAGTTTTCAGTTGGTTTATTATTTGAGAAAATGTGACTCTGTGGAAAGTAAAGGATTTAAAAAAGAAAGCAGTTGACAAGGAGGCCAGTTTTGGCGCATGCGTATCTTACCTAGTTGGTAGTCCCTTCTAGGTAATAGTCTGGTTGGCAGTCCCTTCCAGACTACAGCCCGGTTGGCAGTCCCTTCCGATGCGTTATCTGGTTGGCAGTCCCTTCCAGATGACATGAGGTAGTTAGTCGGCAGTCCAGTCTACTACCTGTGGCTAGTTGGCAGTCCTAACTAACCACCGCCTCCTATTCCGGTTGGCAGTCCCTTCCGATGCGTCATCTGGGTAGCAGTCCCTCCCAGATGGCATGAGATGCCTAGGAAGCAATCCTTCCTAGTCATCAAATGAGTTTTCTTGGAAAAAGGATTGAGTTGGAATTTCATGGAGTCTCGCTGCATGATGGTTTTGTTAAAAAGAGAAATGGGGAAGCATTCCATTAATTGTTTCAAATTTTGTTTCGGTTTTGTCCACTCACTCTAATGGATTTTATATGTTTTCCCCTGGGCCCTTCGTTTTCAAATGCCCAGATTTCAGATTTGCTGAGATCACGTCCAGGCTCTAGGGACTTTGGAAATCAGCGCTTCCATTTTTGTCCGTAGGTTATTACTTAACCTACCTTGTATAATATCGCTTAGTTTTAGTGTTGCTCTGATAACCCTTTTCTTTTAAATTTGATGGATGTTGTTGTTCGGATTGTTGTTGCTTACGGAGGTTATGTTGGGATTTGAACTTTCCGAATGTAATATATGTGCTTGGATTGTAAATATGGTATTGTAGGTTGAGTAGAAGTTAAAGTTTTAATCATGTCCAGGTTTGTGAATTTTTGGGTTGCCCATGTTTAGGGGAGGTTCTGCTGAATTTTCGGTAGGATTTCGCTTAACGTGGGCCCCGCAGGCTCGTATTCAGGTATTTGGGGTGATTCCTGGGTCGGGTCCTGTCAATTCACAACTCCAAAAACTTTGTTCCTACTTGTCATTATTGTGGAAAATTAGGACACATGCGTCTTAGGTGCAATATGCTTCGCAGGGTTACTCAAAATCAGAGGAAAACGTTGAGAATTAATTCACCTACCTCGTTGCAAGCTGAGTTAAAAGAGGGTCTGAATCTGATCGCCAGGATTGCAAAGCTGGCTTCAATCCCCATGGGTCTGGAAACAAAAACAAAACCGACTTGGGTTAAGAAATGATCCGAATGCTTCTCAGCTAAGATTGATAATTATGACAAGTCTTCTGAATGTATTGATGCCACGTGTTTGCTTTCTTCTTGCAGCTCTAGCAATGAATTTGAACATGTGGAAGCTACTTGTCTCGTAGCCTTGACTGCACTTGCAGATAAGAAAGGTGATGTTTGGTATGTTGATAGTGGGTGCTCAAGACATATGACCGGTGAAAAGAGTTGGCTTGTGTCTTTTTCAAGCGAATTCACAAGTGGATCAGTCACTTTTGGAGATGGAAAAAAGGTCAAGACATGTTTGAAAGCCAAGACATAAGATGATGTTCTTGAACTATGGCATAGGCGTCTGGGCCATGTAAATTTTCAAGACTTACTGAAACATTCACACAAGGAAAGTGTAAGAGGTATGCCTTCTCTAAGTGGTAAGCCAGACTAGAGCAGTTAAGCAAACTCGTGCCTCACATGGAGCAGTTAATTCATCCACTATAGCTCATCCTTTGGAACTCATGCATATGGACCTCATTGAACCTTCACAAATCGAAAGCATGGGTGGTAAGAAATACATTTTGGTTGTTGTTGATGACTTTCCATGTTTTACTTGGGTGAATTTCCTTAGAGAAAAGAGTGATACATTTGAAAGCTTTAAGGGATTGTGCAAAAGAATAACAAATGAAAAACATTCTTCAAACCTATGCATTGTTAGAGTTAGGACTGATAATGGGACTGAATTTAAGAATGCTTTGTTTGCTGATTTTTTTCTTGAGCATGGAATTTCACATGAGTTTTCAGCTCCAATTACCCCACAACGGAATGGTGTAGTTGAGAGAAAGAATAGGGTATTGCTAGACATAGGAAGAGTGATGCTACACTCGACTGGACTTAATCCAAACCTTTGGGCCAAAGCGATTAGCACTGCTTGCCATACTGCAAACTGTGCATTCTTGAGACTAGGTACTAGCAAAACTCCATATGAGCTGTGGAAAGGTAAGAAACCCAAAGTAAGTCATCTTCGTGCCTTTGGCTCTCCTTGCTATATTTATAGAGATGGAGAATATCTTGGTAAATTTGATGCTAGGAGCAATAAAGGCATATTTCTTGGTTATTATTTGGATAGTAGAGCTTACAGGGTATACAACAAGCGAACCATGTCTGTAATGGAATCCTATAATGCATCTATTGATGATTGTGCTATGAGTACTGTTCAGGTTAATCCAGATGAGGATCAAACCTTAGGAAACTGAGTAAGTGTGGAATTAAATGAAGAAAAGAATGATTCATCAAATGATCCTATTTTTGATCCTCCACCAGTTCAAAGAACAGGGTTCAAACAAGTTAAGAAAGATCACTCCACTCAGGATGTTATTGGGGACTTACATGGAGGAATTCAAACTCGCAGACAAGCTGCTTCTCAGGTGAGTATCGATTTTGCTCTTGTTTTTTTTTGACTGAAAACGAAGTGAACATAAACATAATTTCGAATTGTGGTTTTGTCTCACTTATTGAACCAAAGAATGTTAGAGAGGCTTTGAATGATGATGATTGGATAAATGCCATGCATGATGATTGAATCAGTTTTAGAGAAATGATGTGTGGTATCTTGTTCCTAGGCCTAGTGAATTCAATGTGATTGGCACAAAATGGATTTTTCGAAATAAAAGTGATGAGCATGGTAATGTTACTAGGAACAAAGCTAGACTTGTTGCTCAAGGGTACACACAGGTTGAAGCACTTGATTTTGATGAAACCTTTGCCCCTGTTGCAAGGCTTGAATATGTTAGACTTCTTCTTCCTATTGCTTGTCATCTTAAGTTTAAGTTGTACCAAATGGATGTAAAAAGTGCCTTCTTGAATGGGGTCTTGCAAGAGGAAGTTTATGTTGAACAACCTCAGGGATTTAAAGACCTTTGTAAACCTGATCATGTGTATAGACTTAAAAAGGCTTTGTATGGTTTGAAACAGGCTCCAAGAGCCTGGTATGAACGTTTATCTGCCTATCTAGTGAGTAAAGGATACCTTAGAGGTTCAGTGGATAAAACTTTGTTTGTGAAAAGGGATAAAAACCATATCATGATTGCTCAGGTTTATGTTGATGATATCATATTTGGCTCTACCTTTGATACTTATGTTAAAGAATTTACAAACATCATGGAAAGTGAGTTTGAAATGAGCATGTGTGGGAAGCTAAATTATTTTCTTGGTCTACAAGTCCGTCAACTGAAAGTAGGTATGTTTCTGTCCCAAACTAAATATGCTAAGAATCTTGTGAAAAAGTTTGGACTTGAGTATGCCAAAAATTGTAACTAATCCAATGAGTACAAGTACCAAACTTAGTGAGGATCTCACAGGTAAGTCTGTTGATCAAACTCTCTACAGAAGTATGATTGGTAGTCTTCTTTATCTCACTGCTAGTAGACCTGACATATCCTATAGTGTTGGGGTTTGTGCTCGTTTTCAGGCAAATCTCAAGGAATCGCATTTGGAGGCAGTAAAAAGAATTATACGTTATGTATCAGGTACAATGAATTGTGGCATCTACTTCACATTTGATGCTAATGTTGAAATTGCAGGTTATTCAGATGCAGACTGGGGAGGAAACTTGAAAGATCAGAAAAGTACATCTGGTGGTTGCTTCTTCGTGGGAAACAACATGGTGGCCTGGCATAGCAAGAAGCAAAGTTGCATATCACTTTCCACAGCTGAAGGAGAGTATGTGGCCGCAGGTAGCTGCTGCACTCAAATGTTATGGATGAAGTAAATGCTTCGTGACTACGGAATCTCACAAGGTAAGTTGACTATATTTTGTGATATTCAAGTGCTATCAATATTTCCAAAAATCATGTGCAACATTTTCGCACTAAACATATTGACATGAGATATCACTTTATCCGAGACTTGGTTGAGAAAGATATACTTGAACTTGCATTTGTTCCCACTGAGTATCAATTAGCAGACTTGTTCACAAAACCCTTGGATAATGCACGATTTGAATCACTTAGAAGTGCCATTGGTGTTCTAAGTTCTGAGACTTAATTTCCATATATCACTGCATGCATTCATATTGTATGTCTTCATGGTAGTATAGGTGCATTTTCCTTCAGTTTTCTGCATTATTAGGTTTAGTTTCTAGAAATTCATAATTGAAATGCTGGCTTGTATCCCCGAATGTCTGACAGATTATTTTGAACTTAGATTGACAAGGGCCGTACTCTTTTTCTTTAAATCTGGGTGCAATAAGGTGCCTAGCACGTTTTTGAATTTGTTCTTACATCACTCTGTAATTATGAGCTTGAACAACATATTCTCTACAATCTTAATTCCTCACATGCACACATACTCTAAGTGGTGGTAAGCCATATTTGATGGTTGGCTTGTTCTCATTGCTCATGTACGAAATTACTCATGTTGGTTGCTCCTTGATATAATATATATATATATATATATATATAGTTGGTTTGTGGAACATGGCCAGGCTATTCCCAAAGTAAACAGACCTCGGTCGTGACGAACGATATGAGGATTGTGAAGAAAAAATAATGGTTTGGTCACCCCGGTGGATTATGAGACTATTGACTCGAGTAGATATGCTCTGTGGGGTGTCCTTGTTACATCTAGTACCCTAAAGTCATTTGACTTGGGAGCTGCTGGTATAATACTCGTTACATGGGTCGTAATCTTCTTAATAAAAAAAATGAAAAAATAAAAAAAATTAACTATTGGTTATGTTGTGTGAAAGGAAAAAAGAAAAATTCCGAATCATGCCCACACGGTGTTGTAAGGGGGAATAAGTTTATGCATGTGCTTAAATGTGTTTCGTATGTGAGCTTTGCTTTTCAGGTTTCCACAAATCTTACACATCCCATCTTGAGATATGTTCACTATATACACCAAGAGGTATAGAATACTTGATCATCCTCTACCTTACCTTGTGGTTGTCGGAATCGATTCACTCGTGTAAACTCATTTTATTGCACTCTTATTTGTGGTTAAGTGGTGTTGTTCTTGTTGGAAAAGCTATGCAAATTCAGTCTGTTCTTGCACTGGATGCAACCCAACATCATTGTGTGTTTACATATCATGTTTGCATAACTCATCTCATACTATATTAAGAGGGAGTTTCAAGACTTGGTCACTCTGCCGCACTTTATTTGTTTCACCTTGTGCTTTTGCAGTTCTCCTTGTGGGTTTATGGTCTCTGGGTCTTACTCGTATTAATTCAACCTTAAAAAAAAAATTGTGTTTCTCTTTTTCCTTTTTTTTTATTATTCTTCATGGTGTGCTTAAGTTGATTAAGCTAGGTCTTTGTCCCCAAAATTTCCCGATTCCTTCTCGAGGCTGCTCTCTCTCTCTCCTTCCTCTCACCATGGCTTGAATCAAACATACCATCAAGCGGCCCTCCGCTCCGGCCACTGGTCCCTCTCGGCGTTCCAATCGCCTCCACCGCCCTAGGGACTCTGGGCCTCCTACCTTCGTTGAGCATCCTCAAGAATTGGCAGATTCCCCATCTCGGTCCACCGCCCAAGCACCTTCGTCCCCTTCTGGGTCCGAGCACTCCTCCACCGCCGCTGCTCTCTCTGATTCCGTTGCCTCTGAGCCCGCTCCTGTCTCTCCTTCACCTGCTCCGGCTTGCCACGCCACTCTGTTAGTCCTTCCTCAACTGTTCCGCAGGCCAAGCGCCCTCGCTCTTCTGGCTGCAATGCTCCTTCCACCTCCCGGTCGACTAAGCCTTCTCATCCTCGTAAGAATTCTCGGTTTGTGACTCATACTCAAAGAGTTGATTATGAAAAGTATACTTGTGTGCGCCCTGTGGTTTACAAAAAGCGTTTTAATATGGTTGAATTGGGTTCCTTATTTGCTGAGACTGTATGAATTTTTTGTTAGGAATCTGTGTTGGATGTGTTGGCCACTCCTAACCTCACTGTGGTTAGAGATTTCAATGCTTGTTGTTCTCCCAATATGCAAGCCCAGGTTGATTTGCTTAATGCTGCTACTTTGATTGGATGCAATGTAGATATTCGCGGTGTCTCAGTCCCTTTCACACCACCACCATTCGAGAAACGTTGGGTCTTATTGCCCCTGTTTCCAAGATGTCTGAGATTGATAAGGAGCTTGCGGCTTTATCTGTTGATACCATTGTGGCTGCGATATATGAGGATGGTCCCGATGTCACCCCCGTGGAGCTCTCTGCTGGTGCTCTTAGTGAGTTCTATCGATTGTTGGGGCATTTGGTTAGCAATTTGCTTTATCCTTCAACTCAAAGCAGCAAGATTACCTTGGAGGAAGCCCATCTCATCTATGTTCTCAATGCCAAGGTCCCTATCTTCCTCTTGAGCATTTCATGTATACAGCTATCTGGAAAGATGCTGTTGAGGGTCGCCGTCACAAAAAGGCAGCCTTAGTTTTTCCCTCTGTGATCACTACGATCTGCAAAGCCAAGGGTGTTGTTTTTGAAGATTCTGATGAAATGGCCCTTCCCTTGAAAGTTTTCTCTCGGAGTTCTCTCCTGTGCAGCACTAGTTGAAGCAAGACCAAGGATATTTCTGTTGACACCACTTCTATCTCCAGAACCTTGCTTGACCATTTCACTGTGGTGAACTGTAAACTGGATCAGCTTCAAAATGATGTGGGTCTTCTTTAGCGAGTGTGATCACATTAAGGGGGAGATTCATTCTCTTCGAGATGCTATTGCAGATTCTTCTTGACCTTTGGCATGCCTATCCAAAAAGGGGAAGAAGAAGCAGAACCAAAAAGCCTTATTTTGACTTAGATGGTTTAGTTTGACTGTTCTCTGCTAGAATTATTTTGCTCAGTTTGACTAGGCTTCTTTATGCTTTTAGCCAATAGTTGACTTTGGATTAGTGTTAAAATAGATCTCTTTAAATTGCCAGTTTATGCTTGTTACTATCTTGATTGTTTTACAATGTGTGTGTGATAAGTGTTTCAGTATTGATGACTTCTTCAAGTACTTACTGAGGGGGAGTTTACATAAGATAGAATAGTTTTGTATAGGAATGCCAAAGGGGGAGATTGTAGGTACAATTCTTGTACATGTCGTATTGACATTCCCATACAAAACTATGACAAGGTCCATTTACTGATCTCGGAGAATCACAAGTAAATGCATCTGCATATGCCTGGGATTGCAGCGTGTGTTGTAATCCCCAAGTCAATAGTCAGTTTCATGTGGAATCCAATTTTGGAAAGTATGTTTTGGGTTTTATGTATTTACGTTTTTAAACGATTTTTCTATTTGGTAAAAGCGTGGTGTTGATGCCCTAGGGTTTTTAGGACTTTCTATTCCTAATTGATTTTCCTTAAAATTTGTTGGATTTTTTATATGGAAAGTTTCTTTCCTAATTAGAGGAGAATTAGGGTAGAATCTTGGGGTAAGAGGTTTTGCCGTTGGTCAATCATATATACACAAATATACACGGTCAGAAGGATGGATCCTAGAGACGCAAGAATATTGGTAGCGTCTTGCATGTTTGCTTGAGATTGAGTTTTCACAAAGAGTAAAAACACTTGGGCCACGTATAAGTGTTATTGATTGTGTTTTCATATGCATAAAAACTCTCTTGAGATCAGTAGAGAGACGGTGAAGAAAGAAGATCGATATTTGGTGATCGTTCAAGTGAAGGAGTTCTAGAAGGAAGACAAACTTTGTGTTAGCTTTTCTCTAAACATTATAGTCGAGCTAGTGCTATTCAAGTTTGTAAAAGAACATATCCTTTTTAATATGATAATCTTTATTTTGGGTTCTCAGAGTAAGAGCCTCGCAGTGTTTTTAATCTCATATTTGAGGTTTTCACTGCGTAACCAAAATCTGGTGTTCTGTTTGTTATTTTGGTTTCTGTTGCCGAGTAACGATTGATCGTGCACTGCAATCTCCATTTTCCAGAAAACACATTATGTCCTTGTATTTTCAACAAACAAGTGATTTGAATTCTCTTCTACCATGATATTGAAACACTTGTTCTCTTGGAAGGCAAAATTATTCTTACTACATGTGTGTAACCAGTTTCACATTTTTATATGTACATCTGGTTGGGAGATGCTCAAGTGTGGACTAGTAACCCATTTTGAGCTCAAGTGTATAGAGGAGGGATCAGCTCTGCTTACGGTGTAAACTAGTATATATTCAACTCCCAGGGCGGTCAGTTCCTATGGCTACTAGAGCTCTGTCTTTTATTTTTTCAGGTCAACTACATATTTCCCAGGGTGGAGTTTGTCTTCCTCTTTTTAATTCTTTTTCTTTCTCTAATTTTCAGTTGCCTTTCCCCTCAAAAGGAAAGCACAACTTTACAATTAAAAGATTGGAAGAGAAGCTTGATGACTCTGAGATCTCAACTAGAAAGGAAGCAATGTCACCAGTACTGGTAAAAAAGAGAACTAGAGCTAGTTGGGAGACTCCTTCCCCAAAGAAGATGCGGTCTTTATTAGAAGGCCATTATCCAATTATGGAAGCAGTAGACTTGGGCTTTGTGGAAGCTTTGGGAGTTGCGGTGGAGAAAGAGACAACTCTGCCTAAGAGAAAGGTTGATCAGCCACTAGGTAGTAAGAATAAGAAAGCTAAGGTTATGTAATTTTCAGTTGTTTTGCCTAAAAGATGGAGCTAGGCCTCATCATTTAGCCCTTCGAGCCCTACCCAGCCCTTGCATTAGGGCTGGCCAGCCCTACCCTTTCTCAAATAGGGTAGGGTAAGGGTCATGAAATGAAGCCCGACCCTACCCTACGGCCCTGCCCGGCCCGGCCCTTTAAGCCCTAATAATTTTCTATTTTTTAAATATATTTATCTTTAGTCTATAACATACAACTTATCTCTTTTTTGTAATTGATTTCCTAAGTTTTATTTTCTTTAATTTTTGTTTCGTTTGTTAAACAACAATTAATTTTCGGAGATTTAGAGAGATAGTTAATTGAACATAACCATCTTAACTAATATTTATAAATGTTATAACCTATAAGTTAATTCCAATATATATAAATATATATTAAATATGATCAACAAAAAACAATGAATCTTGTATTACCTATATAACCATTGAGCCACATTTTGAGATAAAAAAAATAAAAATAATATATTTCTTTTTGTTAAACAAATTAAGGCCCTTGTAGGCCAATTTCTGCCCTATTTAGCCCTATTCGGAAGGCCGGCCAGACCCGGCCCTAGTGGCTCGGGCCTTTCAGGTGGGTAAGGATTAGCATATTTAAGCCCCGACCCTAAATTTTGTTGACTTTGACTAAGCCCGGTCCGGCCTGAGCCTAAGTCCTAAAATTTAGGGTAGGGCCGGCCCTAGCCCGGCCCATGATGACCCCTAGATGGACCTCAACCATCCAGTCAACTTAATTCTTAGATAGTCCAATTATACGTACAAACAATGAAACAATTAATGTTTTCTAAGCGATTTGATTTTCTGCTTTGGGAGTTGGGTTTACTAGGTTATGTTCCTTATTGTAGGCTCATTTAGAATATACATAATGAACAGTATTTGTCAATTCTTTTAGCTTACTCAGATCTCAAAGATACAGTTTGAGTCATGGAGTTGATGTATGTGCCACTCGATCTGGCTTTGATAAAAAATGATATTATTTGTTTTGTCCAAAAAAAGCATATCTAGCTTAAACATGGTTAAAACGCGAAGCTTGAAAACCATTTAGCAAATCTCTTTGTATCTTTAATCACACGCCCAAGGATGGAAGTGCTACCTCCATGGCATCTTATAGCTAGCAGTGAATATGAAATAGAATGTTTGCCTCTCTAAAACTGCTTGGATAAAAAGTAAAAACCATAATCAATAGAAAAAATATCATCTATGCTGGCTACTGTTTCACCCTTGGCCAGCAGCAAAGACAGCTACCTGAGGTTTGGACTAGCAACACCTACAAGAATTTGAAAAATACACTGCAACGACATAAAGGACATAGATAAAAAGATGCAGCAGCTACTCCGAGAAGTTACAAAACAAAACTATAAAGGGTCCTTGACCCAAAGCACCAAAATTGGCAAAAATTATTCTACTTACCCGAGCAACAGATTTTTATTCCCACTAACCCAATTTAAATTAAAATGATTATTCTGCCACCAACCTAATTAATAAACTACATCTACTGCCACCTCTCTCACCTCTCTCATCCCGATCTCTTTCTCTCTTCCACGCCGCCTCTCTCTCTCTCTCCCTCCTCCGGCGATGTCTATGTCTCTCCTCCAGCGCTCTCTCTCTCTCTCTCTCTCATACGTTGTCTTGTCTTGAAATCAAATGTTGATCTCGCCACAGCGACGATGACGAGCAAATCACTCTTTCTCCGTTCAATTCCCAGTTATGCATGTGATTCTATAATGGACTAATCTTACGAAATGCCCTAAATTTGTGTTAGATTTTGAAGCATGAATGCAAATCGGTTGGAATGGCACGTCTGAGATCAAATGTCTCTCGAACACATCTCTTTTTTATTCCCCTTTGAGATCGAACACGTCCCTCGAGCACTCTTTTTTTTTTTTTTTTGAAAGGGGGCTGGTGCGGCTGCCCTCAAGCCTTGATTAATGAAATTGCAGAATACAAGGGGGGACGTAGAGCCTGAACCCCAGATTATAATGAGCATAAAGAGAACATCCTGAAATAATACCAAGACTCTCCACAAAATCTATGTATTCTAACAAGCACCAATTAGCAAAGAGTGCAAGAATGGCTACTCTATTTGCTTTGACATAGCGGTGACATACGAGAAAGATAACTCTATCATGAAGAAGCATAATTACAAATAGTACAGCTTTCCCACTATGTTGCCGCACGGAAATAAATCCGGCGACACTCAATTTCATCCTGCCACTAGGAGGTTGCGTCCATTTGATCAAACAAATAGCTCGTCGCCTCGCTAGGCCAGACAAGGCACACTGAGTGTGCATACCGGGACAACGCCCACGTCGCCCTGCCAAAAAATGAAAGGGACTTATTACCAGCATAAAGCCATATCTACTTGAAAGTAAAAAATAACTAAACATAAAAATAACATAATATGGGTCCAAGGCCAAAGGCCCGGCCCAATAATAACCAAACCCAGACCGCAATTGAAAGCTGCAGATGCAGCACCTCACGGTCGAGCAAGCCTGACTCTTGCCGTCCTACCACCAACTGCAGCTCCGTCGCCCCCTATTCCGATCGCCGGCCATCTCTCCTGCCCTCCATCATCCCTGTTGCCGCAACAAGTAACGCAATCCCTCCAGACTCTCCCCCTCCTCAGAAAGGCGTCAAACAAACCAAATCGGATTAGAAAAATTCGATCTGATCTGCTCACAACCAATCCAAATCTTGCCGTCAACCACTCCTTACCATCAGACGACCACCCTGCTCGCCGACCAAGCTCCGATCTAAGGCGGAGCGATCCCGACGTCACCATCCATCCCTCAAGCCGCTGCTATCTTACCCCGACAAGGCCTGCAAGCACTCGGAACAGCAAAGCCACCACCGCACAGCCTTCAATCCGACTGGGCTTCTGACAATACCACTCAACTACATCATCATCCCATCCGGCCGCACTCGACGCACGTCGGTGAGGCCAGTAGCCTACACCCACGCCGCGGCGCAGCCGGACGAGAACAATGAAAAACTGAGACAAAGTTTTCTAGGGTTAGGGCGTGTGGAGCGCGTATAGTTTTCTAGGGTTACTATCTATAAAAAAAAAAAAAAATTGGGATATGGAGACGGTTTCGAGCACTCTTTTTTTTTTTGGGTAAAATGGGGGCAGAAAGAAAGAAAAAAGAAAAAAGAAAAAAGAAAAAAGTTTTAACGGAGGGCAATAAAGGGCTATTGGGAGGCAATAGACGTTTTAAATTAAAATAATCTTTTCATTTTTTACTTAATCAAAGTCTTATTTGTCTAATTTTAGAAAGATTAGTTCCTATTCCAGCAACCGAATGTTCTATTCGGGGTCACTATTGGGAGGCAATACAGGTTTATTCGGAGGGGCAATAAACCTCTCCCGCCCCATATAAGATCTCCGACAACTCTTTTGGAGACTTCCAGCGAGATTTCATGAATCTCTATTGCCCCCCAATAGACATCTATTGGGGGGCAATATGGCAATAGAGGTTTATTAAAAGAATATATGTAAGGTGGAAAGAGAATATAGGATGAAGAAAGTAATTAAGAGGGTGGCATTAGCAGCACCCCAAATAAATCAGGGACTTGAGAATTCACTCTTAAAAAAATTCAGCATTTTTTCGTACAAAAGCTTCAATAACCTAGGGCTGGGATTTTCAAACCGGAAACCGATGGAACCGCGCTGATCCGAACCGAAATTGACGGTTCGGTCCGGTTCTGTATATAAAAAACGCAACATTTTACTGGAGCCGAACCGTTTGACAGCTTTCAGTTCGGTTCCGGTTCTGCATTTTTCTAACTATAAGGAACCGAAGGAACCGTTCAGACTCCCTATAAGCCCATATAAGAGATATACCCCCATTAGTCCATTACGTTTTAGAAGCCCATATGCAAGATTTTAGAGCCCATAACCCATATTAGATAAACAAACTAAACAACCCCAATTTTGATCACCCATTTTGATCAGAGCGATTTCGATATCGAAGTATCAAACTGTTCTTCACTTCTTCATTCTTCCCCAATTCAAAAACCCAGAAATACTCAAATACCCAGTTCATCTGGAATACCAAATCGAGTTCCCCTGTGTAGAAAATGTGTTTTCTGTATTCTCAATCTGATTACAATGTACAATTATATAGCTAAGCTAATTGACTGTTATGCTACTGTTACAATCAGCTATATTGATTGTTATGCTACTGTTACAATCAGCTATAAACACTATTCAATTTTATAAATACAAAGATTCAAAACTGATGATCAGTTTTGATTGCACAAATCTTCAGTTACACAAATCTCTCTAACACCCTCCCTCAAACTGGACGGGCCTGCACGAACAAGTTTGCTAGTAAGATAAGCATGACGACGCTTATGTAGAGGTTTGGTCAGAAGATCGGCTGGCTGATCAACGGATGGGATAAAGCAAACACGATGGCTGCCAAGGGCTACTTTCTCACGAACAAAGTGATAATCAAGTTCGATGTGCTTAGTGCGGGCATGAAAAACCGGATTAGAGGCCATGTATGTAGCACTAAGGTTATCACAATGCAGGAGAATGGGGAATTGAATGCGAGCACCAAGTTCATAGAGTAAGAAAGCTAACCACGTGGACTCAGCACTGGCATGGGAAAGGGAACGATACTCAGACTCGGCGCTGGAACGAGCAATAGTGGGCTGCTTTTTAGAACACCAAGAGACCAAGTTGGTGCCAAGATAAACAAGGTAGCCAGAAGTAGAACGACGAGAATCTGGACAACCAGCCCAATTAGCATCAGCATAGGCAGCGAGGGAAGCAGGTTGTCGTTGAGGACCGAAATACAAGCCATGATCAAGGGTGCCCTTGATGTAGCGAAGGATGCGCTTGGCAGCAACCAAATGTGGGGTGCGTGGTTGACTCATGAACTGGGAGATAGAATTGACCGGAAAGGCAATGTCAGGTCTAGTGATGGTCAAATACTGTAAAGAGCCAACAATTTCCCGGAAGCTAGAGGGATTGGGAAGGGGATCGCCTTCATGAGCAGTGAGAATGGTCTTGGCTGACATTGGTGTGCTAACAGGTTTACTAAGCACCAGTATGGGAAACGGGCATTGAGTCCCCATTACCCATATAAACATTATGAGGCCCCCCATAAGATTGAGGATTAGTAACAGGCATGGATGTCATGTGGTGAGTGGCGCCTGTATCTGGGTACCAAGTGGGGTCAGGTGCATAATGGACTCCAGCAAACGGAGCAGCAGTGCTTGGGCCAGGGAATCGGTGTGGGCATTGAGGAAGCCCATGTTGGTTGGAGTGGCAATTTGGGCACCACTGAGGTGCCGGGCCAAGAAGCCCAGGAGGCCCAGGACGTGCGGCCCAGGCAGGGGAAGAAAAGGGGCCAGGCTGGGACGTGAATTGCTGCTGGTGTTGTGGAAAAGACGCATACTGCTGCTGCTGGAAAAAGGGCGGACGCGCCCCGCTGCGGCGATTCCGGCCAGTGGAGTACCGGCCGCCGGAGTGAGAAGGACGAGGGGCCGAGGAGCGGTGGTCACGGCGAGGGGAAGGAGTGGTATGATTGAAGAGCGCAGTGGCCATTCCAGTGGCAGATGTACCAATCTGCTGTGCTTCAAAGGATAGGATGCGAGCTCGGAGCTCAGAGAAGTCAGGGAGAGGTGGGTTTTGGGTGAGTGCAGTGCGGAGCATGCCATAATCGGGTCCAAGGCCGTGGAGAGTAGCAATGACCAAGTCTTCGTCAGAAACAGGCTTGTTGATGGAGATTAAAGAATCGGCAATGGCTTTGGCTTGGCGGAGATATGCATCAACAGATTGGTTTCCTTTCTGGAGATCCAGAAGCTGCATTTTGAGGGTAGAGGCACTGGCAACTGATTTTTGGGAAAAATGGCGCTGAAGACAATCCCAAATGTCCTTGGAGGTTTCGAAACCAATTGTTAGTTGAGCAATATTTTCAGTGAGGGTGGTGGTGAGAGTGCTGACGATGATTTGGTCTTCTTTGAACCATTTGGTGTAGGCTGGGTTGGGGATAGGAACAGCAGGTTGGCCCTCAGAGGGGTGGACAGGATGGTAGATGGGGGAGCAGGTTTAGAACCGTCAACATAGCACCAGAGATCATTGCCATTGAGGTAAGGTTTGATTTGCCGAAGCCAAACTAGATAGTTGGTGTCAGTGAGTTTGATAAAGCTGGAAGTGTTTGGAGAAGAGGAAGAAGCAGTGGGGTTGGCCATGAGGGAGGGAGGGGAGGCGCAGAGTAGGAAGAACGACTAAGGAAGAGATATTGGATCGAAAGGAGGTAAGCAACCTAAACTATGATACCATGTAGAAAATGTGTTTTCTGTATTCTCAATCTGATTACAATGTACAATTATATAGCTAAGCTAATTGACTGTTATGCTACTGTTACAATCAGCTATATTGATTGTTATGCTACTGTTACAATCAGCTATAAACACTATTCAATTTTATAAATACAAAGATTCAAAACTGATGATCAGTTTTGATTGCACAAATCTTCAGTTACACAAATCTCTCTAACACCCTGATACAATCACAATCTAAATTATCAAAGAAGAAGGGAAGCCTCGGTCCAAGTGTAAAGGGCAGGGGTTGGGTTTCACACTTCATTTTCAAGCTCTCTCTCTCTCTCCCCCCCCCCCCCCCCCTCCCTCTCTCCCTCCTCCTCTTGGTTTTGTCAGAAAGTATGTTGGAACGTGATTTGTTGACTATCTAGTTCTGTTATTGTGATTATTGATGTTTCAACCCTACTGCTTTACTCCTTCTGTAGTTCTGTATATGTGGCTGGAAATAGCTGGGAAACTGCAAAACTCGGTTTTTTTTCTTGTTGTGTATAGGAACCGAAAACAATGCATAACCGAACCGGAAAAAACGGTTCCGGTAATGAAAAGCGTCGTAACCGAACCGAAGAAAACTTTCCGGTTCCGGCAAAAAATAACAAAATCAGAACCGATCCCAGGCGTTAAAAGATAAATAAAAATAACACTCGGCAGATGGACATCTTGTGAAGCTGTAAAGATAACCGATAACCGTCAATAACCCACATTCAACAATGAGATACTTGATGTGGTATGAAGCAATTAATCTGAGTAATCAGAGTCCTCATTTTCATTCTGCTGTCCATCTTCAAGGCAGATATTGTACTCTCTACGGTAAGGAGGATTCGCACCCTGGAAAATAACGAAAATTTCAACTTCATCAGATGGAAAGCTAATTACATATGCATATGTAAATTACCCTTTCCAGCTATAGTAGATCCCTACCTAGCTTGCACATCCTTTCAAATATATCCCACAAGTTTAGGTCATGTATAATATACTACCAAGAACACTAATACTAGTACGCAATTCACCTCCAAACAGAAAAACGTACAAAGAAACAAAAACTGAAACGAAAGCTTACTTTGAAGATTTTTCCCAACTTAGCCAATGCTTCTGCCCGAAGCCTCAGAACATCTTTAGATACAGTGGAGTCTTTAAGTATCTGAAATTGAATAGAATAGCTGTCAAATCATTTTTCTCCAGATGCTTATGTATTTATCTATATCTTTCGGTTGTAACTCATAACTAGCTTCATATTAATCTAAAGTTTCCTCTAATTTTCCTGTATTTGATTATAAAGTTCAATTAGTAGGTACAGCTCATGGGCCATAAATAAAGGAAATCCTGGAACTCACTGCTTTGCAAATATATGACGAAATTAAATCAATATCGACTACATTAGTACTCCATGCATTATCAATCCTCCAGTTGTTTAGATAACTAAAAATGTGTAGCCGTAAATCTTCTTCCTTGTCATGTTGAGATTGGTTTGTACGATCTAGTCGTCCCACTGTACGTTCAGACTCTGCAAAGTCCGATGATGAGCATGAGTTTAATTACTGGGACTTCCTTACAACATAACTTTTTGATTAAGGATAAGTAATATATGCCAGAGAGACCACATTTCTCGATAATACTGACAACATCAGATGACTCCTGACATGGGGTCTACCTGTTAAACCAATTGCTATGACCACTTGTTAAGAACTATCAGCAAGCAACTGAATTATCCCACTGCGAGTATTCTTGACATTACTAGTTAAAGAGAACTTCAAAATGTAACCTTCTTTTTTTTGTCAGAACTTCAAAATGTAACTTGATCACTACTATATGTGAAAGTATTTCTGGATTTCATAGAGTTTGGTCTCTAGGATTTAGGCCCTAATCCTAATCGCCTAAGTACACAGCCAGTCCCGAGAGATATGGTAATAGAATCCAGTTCTAAACCCAGTTCGATGCCAAAATATAGAAATGTTTTTGAAAATGTGATTCGCCTAACATTGTCTAAAATTATGATAAGCAATATTTTAGTCTTTCTGAAACACATAATGACATACTCAACCCTATGACATACTCAATATTTTAGTCTCTAATATAATTGCAGCCTATTTTTCTCGACGTGGTCAGAAAGTCATTTGTTGTTGTTGTTTTTTATTATTATTTTATTTTTTTTAAGGGGTAGTCAGGGAGTCATTTGGCCCAAATATATTTACTATGAGTTGTTATTTGGTAGAAAAAGAACTCCCTCGTAGTAGAATGTGCACCTTTGGCTGCATGTATTTGCGACCTCATCTCGAATCCTTTGGGACCATTTACTTTGATCCACTCTGTTCTCCCGCATTCCTCCTTTCCTTTCAGTTCATTTGCAGCTTTTGTCATGTATGCAGTACCTAGTGTATGTAGAAGACACTCTCCAAAGGCTGATGAAAGAAATCATTGTGCGTCAATAAAATTACAACAAGCAAACTAGCAAAGTGCAAACTATATGAAATTTGCTGTCGCACTTGCAAACTATAAGAAAAAGGAAAAAAGAAAAAGGTTTACCAGCTGTTGATAGGCGCCGGGCTTCTGAATCTACTAATTTTTCAAACTCATCTATATGACCATCAACATATGGTTGAATGCGATCTATCATAATCTTAGTGAGCTTTTCATGCCTTTCCTCCAGCAATTTCTACATATGAGTAAAAATAAAAACAATGGTGAAGGAAGTTTATTAGGAGTTTGATAAATCAGGCATTTTGATAGGATACACCAGCCAAAAAAGCAAACCTGTGTCTTCTCCCAAGCTCTCTTGTTTCGGACTTCAGGATCCTCTGCCTCTTCTTCCATTTCAAGACATGATAAGAAAGTAGTCGAAGCAAATTCGCCAATGTAATCTTTAAAGCATTCACTCCCATAAACCATCCCGTACACACAGTAACTGTGTAACCAGAAGTCCCTATCAAAGAGACGGGAAGTTCAGTTAAATAAGCCCATTGGGTCATACATACTCGCTTACAAAAATTATTTCATTGTTTATATACCAAAAGCAGAACAAGCTATTTCATTGTTTGATTTATTGATTAAGCATGGTCAAGGGTAAATTCTGTGGTGTATAATTTAAATGAAAAACATGCACTAGTATTTCAGACGCTGCATTACAATATGGCTATCGATAAATGATGATTCATTGCCCAACTTTGTACAGACTTACTGTGGTATGCATAGCTTTCCATGCTTGTTATACCATCCACGCTTCTCAGGATCAATTAAGACCTGATAAGCTTCACCAAGTGCCTATATGCATATAATAACCAGGAAAGTAAGCCCCCACAGGTATTGAAAATGATTACATCATAAGAAAAGAAGAAAATAGCAACACCGGCTACCATGAACCTTAATACAAGTGGCATGAAATGGATGAGAAGCGGACAGAGATTAGAGTTGAAACCAAAAATTAATGTTTTTTTTTTGCTTTTACAGGACTCATAGTTATAAAGCATAATCAACCAGGAAATCAAATGGGAAGGGAATGTGCACCTTGTTAGGAATTTTGCCAAAGCGAAACTTCTAGTGCAAGATCACAGATAACAATGAAGAGATACCAAAGACTAAGCATAACTACAAACGACTGGAGACATTACATGGTTCACTCCAATTGAGCTACATGTGTAAGCAGTGGTGACCAAGATCAACTAAGAGAGATAAAGAAGATTACAAATAGACTCATTCCTCGCAAAAGAAATTAAAAATTATATGTTCTCCTCGATAACCATAAATACTCAATAAAGAATTCTTAATACACTCAAATCACTGAGATGTAAAAGCTCTCACAAGAGTGCATGTCTCATTGCTAAACATTAAATTTCTCAAAGATCTTGTTAAATTGGTGTTTTGAGGCCAAACTAATAGGCTCTAAAGATCTCTTGAAGGAAAAACCACATTAGGAAACCAAGCAAAGGTAAAAAAAAACAAAGGCCAAAAGTCCCAGAGCGCTCGAGCAAAGTTGGGTGCCACTTGAGCAAAGTTTGGGGAAAAAAATGCAGTGGTAGTGGATCTCACTTCTGTGCAACATTCCTGATTTCTTTCACGCTTCTCATTCATTTCAGTGCATCTCAACAGTCTCCACCTTGAAAGATTCTAGGGCCTTTCCTTGAACTTCAAGTGAACCTTCTTGTACATCTACCTATGGCCACCATCACCAATGTCCATTGGCATGCACAAATGAAGAATTGTTCAAGAACAGGAAAATAAACTAGATTGAAAAGGAGGGAGATTAGAACACGACTATTTACAGGAAAACAAGTTATCTAACAGACCACATAAAAAGCTATAAGCAAAGAACTGAGACTGACTGTGGTAGACTACTTTGAAGAAAGGCGAGCAGCAGCAAGAGGAGGCTAAAGGATTAGGCTCCTCCAGTTGTAGGGTTAGGAGGTGAAAATCTGCACATCCTCTTGACAGCAGCATTAATTGTTCGATTGATGGTGGATCCAAGACCAGTACCTTGTCGAAAGTTTCCCATAACTTATGAGAATAAGTAAATACATCTGTCTGTTAACTATGCAAACCTTCCTGCTGATGCTTCCATTCAGTTGTTTCGAATCAAATTCCACTATTACCTCAAGTTAGTGGTGTTGCATTGCAGGACTGGACCAGTTTTGAACTTTTGGCAACCATGTGCTAATTAAGTGACCAAAGGAGAAACAGCAAAATCTAGAGTACATGCAAATCCCTGGCTGCAACCCCATTAATGCATCATTAAAGTTACTTAGACCAGGCTCCATCGGGAAGGGGGTGAAGGGAATGTGGAAGCAAAGGTTTGCTTTGATGGAAACTAGGTAGGAGCAATGTTACCTCCTGCAAGAGCACCCGGATATCTGAAATCTTACCCGGATGCTCTTTATTCTCTATTACATCAAGCTCTATTTTCATGGTCATGGGATTGCAAAACCAGGAAATACCCCAGTTTCAAATATCTGTCGACATAAGAAGGAATCCATAAAAACATGGGGGAGCAGGCCAGGCGTGTCGTTCGTAATGGACAGAAAGATACCACCACTTCGCCCCTTTGTTGGATCCTTAAAGCCAAGGTTTCAAATATCTGCCAATATATCCTTCTTTGGGTTGATTGATAATTATTCAGGAGTAAAGTAACTTATTCTGTGTATCCCTTTGATAATTATTCAGGAGTAAAGTAACTTATTCTCTGTATCCCTGATAGCCAATATTTCCAAAATCTTGGATATATCAGAGCAAGATTACAGATCTTGTTGAGTTTTTACAGAAATTTGGCGAAATTGAAAACAAAGGTATTGATGAAAACCTAACCCTGAGCAATTCTTTAACTTCCTAATTCCTCCAAATCAAGCCCAAAACAGTCATGATTAAATTATATTTAATAGATCAAGCTAATTGCATTTGGATGTCACGTCAATCAAGAAAAAGAAAAACTGTGATTGATAACTTTGTCCTTTCCATAATATTGAGTTATTGGCCGACACTCGGTCCATATCTCATTCAAAGAGAACTAGTAGGGAGCTAAAAAGTGCAATCTAATAACAATCATGTTCAGTACTATAATTTCAAACTCTAGATATCGCTCTTGAGCATGGTTCAAGTGATTTTACGTTATCTGGACACACATCTACTTTTGGCTGTCATAGGAACTCTTTTTGGTTGTACATCAACTTATCATGAGTAGGGACTAGGGACCCCATTGTTGAGTTTATCTTTAACGTATGCACAAATTGTCTTTCGTAAGGTACCAATTGATATTTCCAAGATATCGAGATATCTTTTGATATTTTCTTATCGATAAATCCTTACATTTGAGTATTGATATTTCTGTTACAGCCGATCTTTTAAACCTTACTTATGGTGCAAACAAGCAATTCCATCAACTCTAGTTTGTGTGACGCAGAAACAGATCCCTACATAATATGATAGGGAAGTGGAATATGAAGGCTAATACTAAGAAACAGAACAAAAAGGAGGATTATAAACGAGAGAGAGAGAGAGAGAGAGAGAGAGAGAGAGACGTAATTAGCTTACCATGAAATCTTCGGCAGCCTTTGGATCTCCATGATTTTTATCAGGGTGAACTTCTGTTGCCTAGTAAGAGATATGAATAGAAACTTTTGAGTAACTTAGCACACCATTCTCAAATGGTTCTTCTTGCTATAACAATTCAACTAAAAGAAATTTTCCAACTTTTAATGGTAAGGAAATAAAGAAAAACATATAACAGAGCACAACGCGCGCTAATATACAATACCGCTCAAGACTCGATTTAAGCAAGCTTTATGTGGGAATTTCTTCCGAAATAAAGAGTAAGACACTGAAGAAGAGACTGTACGTGAGAGTGAAAGCTTTGATTACCTTCTGATAATAAGCCTTTTTTATCTGAATATCAGAGGCGTCAACATTGATATCCAATATATCATAAAAGGCACTATCCCTCACCATATTTGTCAGATCATCACAACCTAATCAGACACACAAATACAATGAATTCAATTCATATTCGAACAATCTATACACATTGAGGCTTTGGTTCTTTTTCTCTCTATTCAATCAAAAGCAAAAAAAAAAAAGAAAACAAACCCAAGAGATTACAACATTGAATCCAGCAACGTACGTCTCAATGGTAGTGAAATTTAGAGAATGAAGATGATGGGATCAAAGGGACGTAAGAAAATAGGATAATGAAATGTAATGTGCGTAACAAATTACCAATGTTATAACAGAATAGCAGATCTGTGATCCGTAATTGCCGATTGAAAAATAAAGCTCCTTCCGGTCACTTCTAGTATGCCGCATGCCCCTTAGGGCAATTCTAACATGGGGGTTCTATCCCATATTTGAAACCAAGATGAGACTTAGGCTCTCCAACAATCCAATTTAGGGGGAGTTAGTCTCAAATCAAGTCTGAAAATTTTGACTTTTCCAGAATCAGGATCATGAACAGTAACTCAGGGCCACACATTTTTAATTAAATTGATTAAAATGTTTTTAATATAATATTGATATACTTTATATTCATACTGTTCAAGTAAATCCTAATTTGTGTTTGGCCCAAACTCGAGGTTACTTGCCTTAGTGGTAATAGGGTTAAATTAGAAGGATCTAGATTCCTATTCAATGTACAATTACTTTCCTTGTATGATTGAGATTCTATGCATTGTAATCCTCTATATAAAGAGACCGCTATTATCAATGAGAATACACAGCGAATTTCTCTCAAATTCTGATTCCCTAAAACATGTTATCAGGACAAAGCCCTAACTTTGAAAACCCTAATTTCGTAACCTTCAAAATCCTGCAACCACCGCCTCACATATTGAAGCCCTAGTCCCAAAGCCAAGAACCGGCGGCGGAACCACCAGAACCGACCGAAAAACCCTAAACCGGCAGTCGGAAAAATCGGATCGGCCCCTGCCTTGTGCCTGCCCCTCGGAGCCCTGCCGAGCCCTGTGCCTGCGCGCATCTGCCGAGACTTGCCTACAACCCTTGCAAGCCTCTTGCCGAGACCTGTCGAGATCTGCCGAGACACCTGCCGAGCCCTGCGCACCCTGTCGACATCTGCCGAAAGCTTCACATAGCTCCTGCTGACAGTTGTCGAGCACCTGCCAAGACCTGCGCACCCCTGTGCCTACATCTGCCGACAGCTGCCTAGCACCTGTCGAGCATCTGCCTGCCAGCCCTGCACAACCCTTGCAGCAATCCTGCCTAGCTCCAGCCACTTTTCCACCGACCTCTGGCAACCTTTTTCCAGCCACCTCCATCATCTTCTCCGGTCAAGAATTCCAGCATCTTTTCAAGGTAAACTTTTCTAAAAGTTTCCGTTTTTGAAGTTTTTCAATTTCTTCTTCTTTTTCGCGGGGACTTCCAACATCCTTTCTTCTTCATAGAGGAGACCAATAGCCGAACTGTGGGGGTTCGTGTTCACCCCAAGCTTGGAGCTTGTAGAGTCCTCCAAACTTAGAGTTTGTTAAGAAGAAAAACGATCGACCACATACATTGTTGTTTCGATCTAAGAAAATCCCTAATTTCTTAGAAGCGACTTCGCTCAGAAATTTAATAGTTTTCCGTGGTAGCTCTTTTTCACTCCGAAACTAACCCTATTTTCTTGTTGTTTTTCAGGATGAGTAACCTGAACAAGTTGAGCTTCGCTCCACTAGAGACAACAGGTGCGGGATACCACAAGTGGGTCCGTGATGTGCCCAAGCATCTTAAGGCTGATGCGATCCTGAGTACGATCCAAGACCCAAGTCAAGACATGCTTACTCCTCAACAAGCTACTGCTTTTGAAGCAAATAGAGCTACGAGAGAAGCTAATGAAGCAAAAGCCATCATTCTCATGACAAGGCACATGAATGACGCGCTCCAAAATGAGTACCTCAATTAGAAGGACCCAAGAAAACTATGGGTAGAACTCGAGCAGCGTTTTGGCAACTTCCGTGATTCCCTGCTTCCAGACTTAGAAGTGAGATGACATAGCCTCCGCTTCTGTGATTTCAAGTCTGTACTTGACTACAATTCAGAAGCACTTTATATCAAGTCTATGATGGAATTTTGTGGACAGAAAATCACTGATACGATGTTAATTGAGAAGACTCTCTCCACCTTCCCCGCCTCTGCATTGATGATAGCAAAAAACTATCGGATTGATGTCAATGCTAGACGCATCACAAGATTTCATGAGCTAATTGGTGCCATGAACGTAGTTGAAAAGCACGACAACATACTTGTGAAGAACTATAACTCTAGACCCGTGGGTACCAAGTCATTCCGGAGTCTAATTATAGTCGTGCCTCCAAGGGAGGACGCAAGGAGCGAAATCCTAATAATAGGGATATTTCTGGACGTTCTGATCCATATTCTAGCCCTAAAGAGAAAGGAAACCGCCAAGATAGGCGTGCATGGAACCGTGGAGATAAACGTGTGAAGAGAGAGAGAGGTCAAGCCTCCGGTTATGGTGGGAACGCCACCAAAGGCAATAACCGTCCTCATAACGCTCCCAGAGTGCCTCGATCAAGGGAACCTGCCATAATGATGCATGTCTCAGATGTGGATAAACTGGACATTGGGCAAAAGCATGTAAAGTATGCCAACAAGTTGCAAACGCATACAAGACGTATCATGAATCAAGGGAGGCAAACTACATGGAACAAGAAGATCAAGAGGGCGACCTCGATCTAACGATGGAAGACTACAAGGATTAAGACCCAGAAACTGGCTATTTTGATTAAGTCTTTTTATTTTCCAAGTGATGTAGGCAATTGCCATATTATAGTAGATGCCAATGGTATTAGTCTTTCTTCAAAGAGGCATACTCAATGTAAGTGTGATGTCTAGAAAGGTCTTAAGATAAGTGGTACTTAAGTGAGCTTTGCTCCACCGACATCTCTCTACTCACCTGATCACATTTGCATTGAAATTACCAAAAGGAGTTAGACGACTACCAAAAGGAGTTTGGCTTATTAATAAAAGTTGAGTGCTTTTCTTTATGACTCCTTTTTAATTATGAGCCTTTTCTTTTCAAGGAATGGATGAACTACAATGTCTTGCGGATAGTGCGACTACGCACACCATTCTACGACATAGGCAATTATTCTTAGAGATGTTGCCTACATATTCCTTTGTGACTACGATGGCTGGGCCATCAGGTTTAGTTCAAGGACATGGAATTAATGGCCCAATTCCTATTGCCAAATGGCACCTTGATTAAAGTCACTGAAGCTCTCTACGCTCCTAAGGAAAATCAAACCTTATTGAGCTTTAAAGATATAAGAGCCAACGAATTCCATGCGAAAACGCATAATGAGAACAGAAAAGAGTTCCTTTGCATTACCTTTAGTGATTGCGGATGAAAGCGCATCTTAGAGAAACTTATGTGTCAATCTAGTGGACTTTATGTCACGACAATTCGACCAATTGAATCCAATAATATCATAAGAGAAGATCTCTTGGATTCTGACACATATTGGCTTTGGCATGACCGACTAGGACACCCTGGTTGTGATATAATGCTCCGTATACTAAATACTTCACACGGACATCCATTCTTCAGAGTAAGAAGAAGCAAGAATCGAAAATTGATTCCTGGACTTATCAAGACCTTAACAATTGCAGCATCTGGCGCTGCAGTCGTCTTGGGGGGCCATAGGGCTGCCCAAGTCCCATGTGATAACGCCATCAATGGCGCCAACCATGAGCATGACGCCATGGTTGTCTCTCCTCGTGGCCATAACGCCACACACACCAATTTCCATGGCTCTAATGCCATAATGGGAGATCTAATCACATATTTTGCTTCTAATAGCGCTACAGACGCTCAGGCCCAACCAAAATCTTCATTGGTTGCTTCTAAGGCCCCTTGATAATTTTGCAAAACCTGTTCCTTCTGGAAATTAGGACCGAGACCGTCCTACCCAAAGGATCCTAAAATACTCATTCCGTTCTTACAGAGAATCCAAGGGGATATCTGTGGACCAATTCAACCATCTTGCGGACCTTTTAAATACTTTATGGTATTGGTTGATGCGTCGACATGTTGGTCACATGTCGCGCTATTGTCCACTCGAAATGTTGCTTATGCTAAACTCCTCGCCCAGATTATCCGTCTACTGGCTCACTACCCTGATCATCTATTAAGTCAATTCAACTTGATAATGCTGGGAGTTTACATTGAAAACGTTCGATGACTATTGCATGTCACTGGGGATTGATGTAGAGCATCCAGTTCCCCATGTACATACCCAAAATGGTCTCGCAGGAGCTGCTATCAAACGACTACAGATGATAACGCGAACATTGGTTATGCGCACCAATCTCCCTGTTTCTGCTTGGGGAAATGCAATATTGCATGCAGCGACGCTAATTCGTCTACGAGCCACTGCAACCCAATCTTACTCTACGTTACAGCTAGTGACTGGGTACGAGCCTGATATCTTGCACTTACGCATTTTTAGGTGTGCCATTTATGTGCCTATCACGCCGCCACAGAGTACTAAGATGGGTCCACAACGACGAATGGGCATTTACGTTGGATATGAATCTCCATTGTAAGGGGGAGATAAGAACACAAATGTTCAACAGGAACGACAGGAATTGTCTTGGTCTGTCCCCACTATGTCTCATCTCGATCCCCGTACCGCACAGTCAGAACTTGAAGTGAGAAAAATAATCGAGCTCCAGAACGTAGCAGACACTCTGCCTGATGCGTTTTCTATTGTTGCCAAAGGGACGAGATCACACATACCGGCTGCAAACGTGCCTGCAAGGATTGATGTCCCAAATAATGGGCATAACGCCACTCCTGTGACACCAGGAGATGGCGTCATTGCCCAGAATGGCCATGATGTGGCGTCTATGGCCGCAGGTCCCTCAAGGAAGCACGGTAGACCAATTGATTCGAAGGATACTCACCCTAGAAAGAGAGCGAATGAGTCACAAACAAATCCTTTGATCATCGATTCTCAAAATCTGTCCCATGAGAATGTTCCGGATTATGGTTATGTAGAGACATCATTAGGGGACGCCTCAATGTCAGAACCTATCCCTGAGAAAGTAGAGATCTCTGTTAATTACACTAGTGTACATGGGACGTAGGAAAGAAACTCCATCATCATTGATGACGTATTCGCGTATTAAGTGGCGTGTGAGATTATTAAGACCGATGACATCGAACCACGCTCCGTTGATAAATGCCAATGTAGAGCTGACTGGCCAAAATGGAAAGATGCGATCTAGGCAGAACTTGATTCTCTAGCAAAAAGAAAGGTTTTTGGCAATGTTGTACTAATACCGCCCAACACCAAACCAGTTGGTCACAAATGGGTATTCGTTAGAAACCGTAATGAGAAAAACGAGATTTTAAGGTATAAAGCTCGCCTTGTGGCACAAAGCTTCTCACAACGCACTGGAATCGACTACGAGGAGACCCATTCTCCCATAATGGACGTCATAACGTTCCGCTACCTTGTCAGTTTGGTAGTTTCTGAAAAACTGAACATGCAGCTTATGGATGTGGTTACAGCGTATCTATATGGGGATCTAGATACGGAAATATACATGAAAGTTCCAGATGGAATTCAGCTACCCAAATCAAGTGGCTCCAAACCACGGAGGGCCTTTGCAAAGATTGAAACGCTCACTATATGGATTGAAACAATTCGGATGGATGTGGTATAACCGTCTAAGTAACTACTTGATTGGAAATGGATATGTCAACAATGAACTATGCCCATGTATGTTCATAAAAATGACAAGTTCTGGATTTGCAATAGTAGTGGTTTATGTCGATGACATGAACATAATTGGCACCCTTAAAGAGTTAAGGGAAATCGCTAAATACTTGAAATCCGAGTTTGAGATGAAAGATCTTGGAAAAACTTGGTTTTGCCTCGGTTTATAACTTGAGCACCGTAGAGATGGTATCCTGATTCATCAATTAGCTTATACCCAAAAGATGCTTAGGCGTTTCAACACTGATAAGATTAAGTCTTCAAGCACCCCAATGGTCGTTCATAGTCTTGATCCAAAGAAGGATCCATTTTGTCCAAAAGATGACAATGATGAAGTGCTAGAGGTAGAAGTGCCCTACTTAAGTGCAATAGACGCATTATTATACTTAGCACAATGCACAAGACCGAATATCTCATTCGCTGTGAACTTGCTAGCTAGATATAGCTCTGCGCCAATACGACGCCATTGGACTGGTGTTAAACATATCTTTCGATACCTAAGTGGTACAATTGATATGAGCTTGTTCTATCCATACAGAGGGACGCCACATATGGTGGACTGCGTTCCCTCTCCCCATCCTAAAACTATATAAGTGTTTTGGAAGGTTTTGCTGATGTTGGGTACCTCTCTGACCCCACAAAGGTCGCTCCCAAATTGGTTGTTTTCACCATGGGAAAAATCTCGATATCTTGGAGGTCTACAAAGCAGACCTTAGTCGCTACCTCCTCGAATCATGCAGAGATTATTGCTCTTCACGAAGCAGTTCATGAATGTATATGGCTTAGGTCTATAGTTACGCATGTTCGAAGCAATTGTGGTCTGAAGTCTACCATAGATGAGCCAGCAAGAATTTATGAGAATAATGCCGCTTGCATTGAACAAATGAAGCAAGGCTACATCAATGGCGACAACACCAAGCACATATCACCTAAATTCTTCTACAATCAGCAACAACAGAAGCTCCTCAAGATCAAAGTGAATGAGGTTTGATCTGAGGACAATGTGGTAAACTTGTTCACTAAGTCATTGCTATATCAAAGGCGATAACACCAAGCACATATCGCCTAAATTCTTCTACAATCAGCAACAACAGAAGCTCCTAAAGATCAAAGTGAACCAGGTTTGATCTGAGGACAATGTCTCAGACTTGTTCACTAAGTCATTGCCCAAATCCACGTTCGAGAAACATGTGGCAAGAATTGGCTTGCGAAAATTATCTGAACTCTCATGATCGTAGTCATCAGGGGGAGGTGCAGACATTAGGGGGAGATGTCTACATGTTCGTCTCGAATCGTGAATGGTGTGTTGTGCTCTTTTTCCCCTTCGACCGAGGTTATTTTTGTCCCACTGGGTTTTTGTTACTCGGCAAGGTTTTTAACGAGGCAACGAGAGAAGCACCGCGTTTGGGAAACACAAGGGGGAGTGTTCAAGTAAACCCTAATTTGTGTTTGGCCCAAACTCTAGGTTACTTGCCCTAGTTGTAATAGGGTTAAATTAGAATGATCTAGATGCCTATTCAATGTACGATTACTTTCCTTGTATGATTGAGATTCTATGCATTGTAATCCTCTATATAAAGAGGTCCCTATTATCAATGAGAATACACAGCGAATTTCTCTCAATTTCTGATTCCTAAAACACATACTATATTTTAATCAAGAATAGTGAAGATAGCACCTTTATATAGCACCTAATTGGTTGGCGATGAGAATTGAGTGCTATATAAATAGTGCAAGAAGATGCTAAAAGAAGAATAGGACCCCCAAACAAGAGTTCATGGTTAGAGTTGCCCTTATCGTGCCAAATACTCACATTTTCAAACCTATGTTATTTTTATGTTTTTGACCATTTACCCTAATTCTAGGGATTTTTTTCTCCCTTATACCACCCATTTATTTTTTTCCCAACATACCCATAAAGACTCTAATAAGGTCCCTAATACCTAATTAATTTTTTTTGTTTATTTTTAAGACTATTTTGCCCTCATCTCTTTGTTACATAGAGAGAGAGAGAGTGGAGGAGAGATAAGTTATAGGAGACTTGTAGGAATCGGGTCACCGGCTGCCGGAGTCTGATTATCGATTGTCAGAATTCGGTCATTGGTAGCCGGAGTCCGTTCACAGGTCGCCAGAATATGGTCATCGGTCGCCGACCGCAGGACTTCTCTAAAAACCTCGTCGGAGATCCTCAAAGAGGTCGTCAGATCTTATAGGTCACCAGAGAGGTTTATTGCCCCCCTAAAAAAGATTTATTATCCCCCAATAAATCTTTTTTGCCACCCAATAGATCTTTATTGCCCTCCAGTAGACAATAAAAGTTTATGAAACCTTGTCGGAGATCCCCAAAGAGGTAGTCGAAGATCTCATAGGTAGCCGGAGAGGTTTATTCCCCACCCCCAATAGACCTTAATTGCACCCAATAGACCTTTACAGCAATAGACATTTATTGCCCCCAATAAACCTTTGGGTCACCGGAATAGAAACTAATCTCCGTAAAATTAGACAAATAAAACTTTGATTGAGGAAGAAGATGAAGAGATTATAACAATTCAAAACCTTTGTTTGGGGGCAATAAAGGTTTATTGGGGGCCAATAAACCTTTATTAGGTCTATTGCCCCTCAATAAAAGTTTATTTAGTACATCATTTTTCTATTTCAAGCTCAAATTGGGCATGAAAAACATGAAGCCCGATATTATATATATACACACAATGAACCGAGAATCATATATATATATATATATATATATGCAGTAGTGATAGTACTACTTCCAAAACAAAGTATCATATTAAGTTGCATGAAATTATATATATGTATATACACGCAATGAACAGAGAGCCATATATATATATATATATATATATATATAAGTAAGGATATCCTTATTTAAGCTTATGGAACGGATTTCCAGTTTTGGCCAATTTTCGATCACATATTCACATCTTAACCATTTAGTTTTTAGGTCCTAATGTATAAATCACTTCTGCAAATTTTCAGCCAAATTGATGATTGCTAAGGCATCCAAAACTGCAATTTACACGAACGAACTGCATCTGTCGAACAGGAACCGTTTGTTCTCATTGTTGTAAATTACAGTTTCCTTTTTTGGGTCTTTTATAGGGATAGGGCATTAGACTTACATTTCGATCAAATTTTGGCATCTCAACCGCTCAGTTTTGAAGTTCTAATGTGTAGATCATTTATGTAAATTTTTAGCCAAATTGGTGATCGTTACGGTATCAAACTAGAATAAATCAATGAACGAACTAAATCTGTCAAACTTGAACTGTTCATACTTATAATCTTAAGTCGTTGTTTTGAATGCCTTAACGGTAATCAATTTAGCTGAAAATTTGCAGAAGTGATATACACATTAGAAACTAAAAACTGAACGGTTATGATGCTAAAATATGATCGAAAAGTTGGTCTAATGCCCTATCCCTAAACATGACCAAAAAAAGGGATCCCTCACTAGAAGGGCCCTGTGTGTGTGTGTGTGTATTTTATTTGTGATAGTACTACTTCCAAAACAAAGCCATCAGATTAAGTTGCACGAAACTCTGTGTCCTACCTAGTGTCAGTTTATTATCTCCCCACCTAGAGGTTTTTCTTCATGGCTTCAAACGAACCCACTTCGAATTCTGATGCTAGAAGTCGGAGTCCCGAACTGGATTTTGGAGGAGGAGAGAGAGACAAAGAGAGAAGATCTGCACTGGATGAATGAGAAAGAGAGGACAATAATGAAGATTATTAATTAGGTTAAAGGTAAAATAGTCATTTTACTTTTAAATTGGGTTCATGGAAATAAAAATGTATTGCTGGGGTTAGTGAGATAATTTAGGCTCATTTTGGTGTTTTGGGTCAATGACCCATATTTTTTCTGTATCTAATTGGACTTTCTTGTATGATTGTATCTAATAATGTGTGGCCCATTTAAATCGACTATACGAGATTTTGAAAAAATTACCAAAAAAAAAGGGAATATTTCATAAAAAAATTACCCCAACTATGTCATCGCGCAATACCATTTCTCTCATTTGTAAGTGAGAGGTTGTGAGTTCGACTCATGAAAGACTTGTTGTTGACTTGTTGATGATAAAAAAATAAAAATAAAATCTATGTCATCGATCAGCGCCAATTCACAGCAAGGAGAAGGATCGTTCAGCAGCAATAGAGCCAAGTCTAAAGAGAGGGCAAATCTTCTTGCAAAAAAGAAAAAGAAAAAGGGTGAATCCAGAAAGAAAGCAACACAGTTTTTCTCACGATAGATAGACTCCATAACTCCAATCTTGTCCTAAAAGAGATCTACAAGCTTCCACCAGATAGAGATGTTAAAGCTTCAACAGCTGAATCTGACTATTCCGTATTGTGTGATAGTCCAGTTGAACAATTATTTTCATGTTTTCAACTATATTATATATATATATATATGTATGTATTTATGTGTGTGTGTGTGTGTGTGTGTGTGTTTTAGGAAAAAGGGATGCAGAGAACAGCAGAGAGAATTTGGGAGAATGAATTGTGCTTTCATTGATAATAAGGGCCTCTTTATATAGAGGATTACAAACAAAGAATCTGCGTCTTACAAGGTAACTAAATCATACAATAATTGAAATATCTCCATAGATATCGGTAAGACTAACCCTATTATCACTCAGACAAGTAATCAGAGTTTGGGCCAGACACACAAACTAGGTGTCCTTAAACACTTCCCTTGAGTCGCCCAACGTGGTGCTCCTCTCGTTACCTAGTCAAAAACCTTGCCGAGTAACAAAAACCCAGTGGGACAAAAATAACCTCGGTCGAAGGAGAAAAAGAGTACAACACACCTTCACATTTCGAGACCAAGCATGTAGACATCTCCCCTATGATGTCTACATCTCCCCTTGATGACTACAGTCATGGGAGTTCAAATAACTTCCACAAACGATGCTACCAACATGTTTCTCAAAAGTGAATTTAGGCAATGACTTAATGAACAAGTTTGTCACACTGTCTTCAAATCAAACCTAGTTCACTTTGATCTTAAGGAGAGTCTGTTGTTGCTGATGATGCTTGGTGTTGTCACCTTTGATGTAGCCTTGCTTCATTTGTTCAATGCAAGCAGCATTATCCTCATAAATACTCGTAGGCTCATCTGTAGTAGACTTCAAACCATAATTGCTTCGAACATGCGTAACTATGGATCCAAAAATTCACATACATTTATGAACCGCTTTATAAAGAGCAATAATCTCTGCATGGTTCGAAGATATAGCGACTAGGGTCTGTTTTGTAAACCTCCAAGATATCGCGGACTTACCCAAGGTGAACACATAACCAGTGTGAGAATGACATTTGTGTGGATCAGAGAGATACCCATCATCAGAAAAACCTTCCAAAACAATAATGTCGTTTTGGGATGGGATGGGTCTGAATCCATCATTTCTCTATAGGGATAGAACAAGCCTATATCAGCCGTACATCTCAAGTATCGAAAGATATCTTTTACACCACTCCAATGGCATTGCGTTGGTGCAAAGGTATACCTAGCGAACAAGTTCACTGTAAATAAGATGTCCGATCTTGTGTATTAAGCTAAGTACAATAATGCACTTATTTTACTTAAGTAGGGCACTTCTGCCTCTAGCACATCTTTGTCATCATCATTCGAACGAAGAAGATCATTTTTAGGATCAAGACTATGGATGATCATGGGCGTGATTGAAGACTTGACCTTGTCAAAATTCCGAAGCATCCATTAACACAGTGCTCAAGTTCCAACCCGAGACAAAATTGTGTTTTCCCAAGATCTTTCATCTCAAACTCGGATTTCAAGTGTTCAGCGATTTCTCTTAACTCTTTAAGGGCTTCTAATGAAGCTCATGTCACCAACATGAACCACGATAGAATCCACTACTCCTCATAGGAACACGCAGGCATTTACATATCCCTTCTCAATCAAATAGTCACTTAGTGAGCTTTTCAACCTCATTGCAGATGCCCTCCGTGGTCTAGAGCCACTTGACTTGGGTAAATGAAGTTCACCAGCAACCTTCATGTATATTCCGTATCTAGATTCTCATAAAGATACGTAGTGACCATATTCGTAAGCTGCATGTTCAATTATTCGGAAACTACCAAACAGACAGGGTAGTGGAGTGTTATGACATCCATTATGAGAGAATATGTCTCCTCGTAGTCGATTTCAGGGCGTTTTGTGAGAAGTAAGGGCCATAAAGCGGATTACCATCTCTTTTTCTTATTACGCTTTAAACGAAGACCTATTACTCAATAGGTTTTATGTTAGGAGGTGTTGGCATCACTGGCACCAAAACCTTCCTCTTCGTTAGAGAATCCAACTTAACCTGGATCGCTTCTTTCCATGCAGGCTAATTTTCTCTACGTTCACATTCATTCATCAACGGAGTATAGTTCGATATCATCAGACTCAACAAACTCATGCACAACGAAATGCGCAAATACATCATCAATCATGATGGAGTTTCTATCCCACATCTCATGTACACTAGTGTATTTTTAGAGAGCTCTATATTTTCAGAAATAGATTCTGACGTTGAGGCATCCCCCAATGATAACCATAATCTGAAACATTCTCATGAGACAGATTTTGAGTATCAATTATCAAAGGATCGAGTTGTGCCAAAGAATCATTCGAACCCACAGGCCTCCCACGCATCCTAGCTGGGGCCATAGCCTGAAACGCTAGAGTGTCACTCGCTATGGTGTTGGTGCCATGCCTACCTCCATGTAGAGTGGCATTATGTCCTCTCATAGGCACGTCCAACCTTGCAGGTATGTTTGCAGCAAACATGTGCGATCTCATCACTTTAGAGGGGATCAAGATGAGACATAGTGGGGATAGACCACGACAATTTTTGTCTTTCTTGTTGTTTGGCTCCAAAACCAGTACGGGTGCAACTGTCTCTTTTGAGCCTGTGCGCAGGCTTGCCAGCACCGTGGGGTGCAGTCGTCGGAGAATCCCTTGACCTGAATTCTTGATCAAACGATGTGGACGAGGAGAGCACCAACCTCGTCACAAGGTTCTTTTCTCTGCCTTCCTGAAAATGACTTCTTGCCTTACGCGTAAGGGCTTTGGTTGTGATCTCTTTGCGTCACCAAATCGATACTCAACGTTGTAGGTTGAGCAGAGCAATCACTGGGAAGTTTTGAGAAAGCACGGGTTTTGCTAAAGCGTATTTTAGCTTCGCTGGATTGCGAGGGCGAGAACCTTGCTTCGTTGGGTTGCAACTGGGTTGCAGGTAAGTTTTCTCTGGAGAGACTTTGATAATCGTTGAGATTAGTTGATTGCAGAGTTGTGCTTAATTCATCCTTGAAAGCTGGTATTTATACCTAGGGTTTCTACTGTTCCTTGCCATATAAGGATTATTGATTGAAGTTTCCTATTCAATCACCGCTACTTGACTCCAATAAGGACTCGTTTTCCTTATGGATCATGGATTGGGTGAAGCTGTAACCCAAACTCAAGTAGGCTTATTTTTGGACCGTATGTATCGGCCGCAGTGCTAAATCCCCTAAGGGGTCTTGCCAAAAATATTTTTGGGCTCAAACATTGCCCCGCAGGCCCCGAATTCAGGCCCACGAAAATGTAACAGATTGAAGGGAACTTAAACAACATGCCTAACGACCGAAACAAGGCCATTAATGAAGGTCGCGTCCATTCGCTTTGCAAAACATCTTTTCGTCGTATCGTTTCCCTTATAAAATCTCTTATTTAAATCCCGCAGCCACTTCAGACCTGTCACATCAGAAACCCTTCCAGTCTCCTAAACCCATAAAACTTCTTGTTCCATACACATCTTTACTAAAACCCAGAAATGGCTCCCCCAAAGAAGATGATCATCGATCAGGAAGAGGAACTTAACGAGAAAGCCGCCCATACTTGGGGAACCAGTGTAGTTGCCGTTGTTTCATCCATACCAATGTCCAGAGACCCCTGCTTCTCAAACTCCCAAACCAACATGCCAGATTGGGTCCTTCACCAGCAAGATTCCATCCCGGACGACTCTCTCGCCCTCTACGGCCTGCCCATCGGACGACCCATTTTGGTCCTCAGAAGAACTCCTGGAGATTTCCCTAGCTGGGGTGCGCATCCGCACAGAGCCAAAATAGGGCATTGGCCCACCACCATCAACTCGGCGGAGCTCTCATGGTATCGCAAAGCACGAGCGCTAGATCTGGCTCCTAGAACGCGGACAGGTATTACTCAGACTATCGATCTTTGCTTTTGCCTTCTGCGCAGTGGCAATCATTTACCGCTGGCTGCCTTTCTTTGTTTGTGGAACACTGCCACGAACACTTTTGATTTTTGATTCGGCCAAATGAGCATCACCCTGCTAGACATCCTCACTATTACTGGATTACCCATCAATGGCGAGCCCTACGTACATGGCCAGTTTGACTCTGTCACATTCACTTCGACAATGGCTCAAGCCGGCCGCAGCTCCCATAGCGGTTCCTACCCGCGATGGCTGACCCATTACCTCAAAGAACACAATGCAACAGGAGGAATTGCTTTCCTGGAGTACTAGCTCTGGAATTTCATCTTCTGCACCTCCTCCAACAAGCCCATTGGTCCTTGGACTTCTCTCGCCACGGCCCTCTACAACTGCCACCACGTAGGGCTAGGAAAACTAATGTTGGGCTCCCTATACCGTACTTTATACCAAGCCACCATGCATCCTTTCGAAACTAGCATCTCAGGCCCCTTTGGATCCTTGATTTCTGGATTCAAATTTACTTTCCATTTTTTCACCGCGACGACATTCCGCCGCTACCACCGGCTGACACTCTTCTTAGTCAATGGCTCTGCCGCGAGGCAAGGTACACATCCCCACCCTATTCTGAGTGTTTCTCATATTTGTACGTCCTGCACGAAATGCCCTACTTCGACTTAGTGATCAATAGGAGATTCCTGCCTTTACTTGAACATGGGTTCCTTCCTGGGGATCCTAACTATAGTGATCGCGGGCACCTGGCTTTTCACCTTGCGATCTCATGCTCAGACATCAAGTTCACCTCGGAAGAACTCAGTTATGAGCTTTACGCGCCCAACCACTTTGCTCTCCAACTCGGGCTAATCCAGTTAGTGCCATTCCCCTTCTTTGATGCCTGGAACTACAACACCTCTTGGCGCAGAATTGGTCCCCCAACTGGGCCTCCGCCAGCCCAAAGCATGCTTGCATTGGTCGATCTCCCTCACTGGGCCAACGAAATTGCTCCAGTCGATGACCGCTGAAGATTATGATCAATGGTGGAAAGAAGTCTATGTCCATTGCTGGAGACAAAGGGATGATGAACTCTTTGCGACTATCTTTCAAGATTTGAGATATCCCTATGATGCTGATACTGAATTGTTTGCTCGCTTCCCTGAAGATTAGGCGTAATCTCCACTACCTGAACTGGCTCCACGACCCTCACGAGCCCCGTGTCTTGCTCAAGCCGGCATTGTTATCCACGAGCCCTCACAAGAGGTAACTGCTCTAGAATGTTTTCATTGTCTTCTTTCATTTTTTACCTCCACTCTTTTCCCCTAACTCAAAATGTAATGCAGTAGGGACGTATTCTGCCTTCCAGCAGTCGCGCAGTGGATGCTTCTCTGGCCACTGGTCATGCTGCTAAACAAAAAGTTGTAGCAATGGAGCCCGAAGTTGAAGACTCTTCTTCCGATGACGACGACCCACAAACTGTAGGGAATCTCCTTTAGAATCTAATATCTTTACATTTTTCTTTAAAGTCTAACTTGATTCTCTTTCGATCCTGACAGATTGCCACCGCTTTGGCCCGCAAACGCAGTTGCGCTGATCCCCAGACTGACCCATGGACAGAAGATGAATCACTCGCTTCTCGACTGGCACTTCATACTTAACGCGAGCACTGAAATCTTCATTCCATCATTATGTCTGAGCCTATAACGCTCCTCACTTGCAGGTCCATCATAGGTCCTTAAGGCTAACTGGTGAAGGATCATCGACTGCTGGCGAAGGAGCACCCTTTTCTCAAACCCAAGCATGGCCTGACTCGACCAATCCTCCACCTCTAATCAATACCATGAGTGATTCGCAGCTGCCCCTAGTACCAGTGCAGATTCTGGATGACAGCTCACCTGAAGCTGAAGAAAGAGCGCCACCAACAGATACATCTTGAGAGCAACCACCTGCAACCCTCATCCTAGAACAGGTATTGCCTGATTCGGCCAATCCTCTCGAGATTGCCCAAGAACAAGTGGCAACCGATGCTCCCCGCGAGTCACTTGTTGAAGAGGTATGTTTCCTCATAAACATTTCCACTCTGACTCCCGCCTTACTTTTTTTTACATTCTAACACTTCTTTCTAGGATCAGAATGTCGCTCTTAGTGAGGAAGTGGTTGTCGCTGCCGAGGTAATGGCTATCGAGAACCCCGCTGGACCGGATGGTGAAGACTTGGATGATCAGGAACCTGCCCCCCAAGTACATGAAGTAGGGGGAGAAGTACCTCATGAACCAGTGCCGAAGGCAATTCTTGCCGCGTAGCCTCTTGAGGCTCCTGTCGCTGTGGATCCCAACCTACCACCTGTGCCTCTTTCAAGACTAGAGAGGCTGTCTCGCGTGCTTGAAGTGGTCTCACCTGGGGTTATAGATGATGCTAGAAAAGGCCTCCGTCATCTCCTGGGCCCTGACATTCTGACCCCCACGGTGCCCACGAGAGCTTTGGAGTACCTAAGGGTACTTCTCCGCGAATGAGCCATCACTGAAGCTTAGTTTATTGATATTGACCAACTGCTGCAGGATCTCCCCCAATGGCTCAATGAGAAGGCGGCCGCGACCGAGCAGGCTAGGTAGACCCAAGCACAGTATCAGGCCCTTACTCATCAAATGGACAATTCACGCGACTCTTTGGGTGATCGGGCCAATCTTATCAGGGATCTGACGCTTGCGAGAAACCATCTCCTGTCCCAGATTCAGGATCTTCAGGCCCAATTAACTACTGTGATGGCCAGGCATGCCCATGAGGAACCCCAACTGGAACAACCCTAGCTGCTTTCGAGGTGCTATCATAAGACCTAGCTCAAGCCAGCGTGGCAGCCCAACAGGCCGCCCAAGCTACCGCTGATGCTAGCTTTCACTTGGATGAACATTTTCTCTGCCAAACTTATGCAGGCCAGGGACTTTAGGCCTTTAGTATTAGGCCCATTATTTTGTATGAACAATATTAATATTATTACCAATTATCTATTTAGCCCACTTTGCTGGCCCAAATTTCTGTTTTATCCTCGTAGGTAACAAAGCGGTATCAATTTCGCCTTAACTGCTCATTAAAACAATTTTGAAAGGGATAACCTCAAAATGGGGCAGTTACCTCCTTGGAGACTGCTCTGTTGTTCACGCGTATTCAATTTCGTTCATTTCTGGGATCATAGCATTGAATTCCCTTGATGACCCCATTAATGGCGTTCAATCTACTTCAACTACCCAGATCAAAGGGTTGAGGCCACTAAAGTTGGCCCCTATAAATACCTATACTTGTAAGAGTGCAAATACATGCAATCATGATTTATCCAGAAAATGTCTTGCAATCCCTACTTCTCTTCCTCCTATTACTGAAATCATCTCCTCTTACTATCTTGCTTTTAGCCTCTATATCTTAGGCTTTATGGCTTAATCTCACTTCCTGGGTAGGCCTTATGGCCTAATCTCAGGTCCAACTGCATGTCTTTGGCCTCAGAAAGTCTCTATGGGATTCACCGATTCCAGTTAGGCTAAAGAACACGCTGCACTCCTAACGCGGGGTACCACATTCTACGAAGTCTCTCTCCTTAAGTTCCCTCACGTGGAGCAAAAAGAAGAAGGGTGGAAGGCCACTTGAGGCCCTACGCTATTCTTCGACGCCCTACCTCAAGGGTTTGAAGGACTTATTTATGTTTTTCCCCCTAAGGGAGTTGAGTCAACTGGGTTGCGCTCTGCTCTGATGACGATCTCCATCCCGAATGATAACTCACTGGAAGGGTTGCGATGGATTATTTCCTTCCCTCCCCTTGCAGTACCAATTGTAGCAGCGGTGACTCAGATCAAAGGAGGGTGAAGAGAGGAAGAGTAAGAGCGATCATTTCACTGACCCCTCTGAAGACAAAAACTCAGAAATCTAGAAATTTTTCAGAAGATCTGAAATTCTTATGACTTTCAGCCACTGTTGGCTTTGTAATTTGCAAATGTATTTGTATTGCTTTTGGCCGCAGAGCCACTTTATGAATCCAAACATATTTCTTCCTCCATTTTCAATAACTGTCTATATAATATGGCCTCTGGTATAGGCCCTGTTAGATGCTTCTAACACTTACTGTCAAAAGAAAAATGAAATACTTGTAAAAATTACAACGAACAAAGGGGATATATAAGGCCGCTAATACAGGCCTTAATGCGTAGAGTGTTGCGCCCCTAGTCTTAGTAGGTGAAGCGAAGACAGGAGAATAAGGCCATAGAAAAGGCCAGAATGGAAGGGAGGACGCAAACCAAGGAAGACTATGGTTGCCCCCCAGTCCCAGAAACAGGCAAAGCTGGTGGATCTTCGAATTCCCAAACACTGGGGTAATATTTCTTCAAGAACCTGCCATTAATGGGGTTGCGGTGGAGGTCGCCGTCCAAATCTTTTAGGTGGAATGCCCCGCGCTCCAGAATTATGTGAAAAACAAAGGGTCCTTCCCAAAGCGGAGTCCACTTACCGCGGCCAGTTAACTTCTCTCCCAATGGCAAAATCGCCTTCCAAACCAGTTCACCTTCTTTATAACTGCGGCCGCACGTCCGCCTATCATAGGCACGAGCTATGCGTTGCTTTTCCATCACTAAGCTGTCCAAAGCCTCTAAACGCTTGTCACTAAGGTCTTCATGCTCCTACCACATAGCCTGGACATAATCTTCATGATCAAGTGATGCTGATCTTGGACACGCAGGGATTGAACATTCACTTCCAAAGGGAGAACCGCATCGTGGCCAAACATCAACGCATAGGGGGTGGTGGCAGTAGGGTTCCACTTGGAAGTGCGATAAGCCCATAGTGTCTCGTACAATGTTTCGTGCCACTGGCGAGGGTTCTCAACAAGCATCTTTTTCAACAGAATAATGATGATCTTGTTATTGGCCTCCGCTTGACCATTGGACTGAGTGTGATAAGGTGTGTTATGGATAAACTGGATGCCAAAGTCATTGACGAGCTTCTCTACAGCACCACCCATGAATGCTGCCCCCCTGTCGGACACCAAAACCTCTAGGATGCCAAACCTACAGATAATATTGTGAAAGATGAATTGGCAAATGGTGGCACCGGAGGCCTCCTTCAAAGGCTCAACTTCCACCCACTTAGTGAAGAAATCAGTAGCGACGATGATGAACTTGCGATGGAGTGAAGAATGAGAGTGAATCATACCAATCAAGTCTAAAGCCCAGCCTCGCGCAGGCCAAGGTTTAATAATAGGTTGCATGGGAATATTAGGAATGTGCTGTACTGGTCCATGAGCCTAGCAATCTTGGCATCCTTTCTCGAATACAGTCCTTTCAAATGCTTGGCCAATAATACCCATGTCTCCTGATGAGCCAGCGCATCTTTAGACCCGCTTGATGGGCTCCACACACGCCTGTATGCGCCTCTCCTATTAATTGTTTTGCTTCGCGGCCATAGACACACCTGAAATCGATGCCATCTTCGCCATGTCGACGTAGCTCGACGCCTCTGAAGAAGTAATTTAGTGCCAGAAAACGGATCTTCCTATCTGCAATGGGATTTGGCTGCGTGAGGTAGACGATCAACGGGATACGCCAGTCCACATCAATAGGATCAAAAGCTTCCACTGTGGGCTCTTCTAGGTGGTCCAGTCGTGCAAGCCACGAAGGCAGCGTGGGTCGCTCAACCTTTAGAATTCGCTCGCAAACTCCATATTTCAAAGTAACGCCTGTAGCCAACTGAGCGAGTTCATTAGCAGCAAAGTTGCGCTCGCGAGGAATATGCTCCAAGTCCACGTCTTCAAATTGGGCCAGAAGTTCAAAAGCGCGACTCAAATACGGTGCAAGCAAGTAGCTTATGTACCTGTACTTCTCTCGAAGCTAATTGATCACGAGTAAAGATTCGGCGCGTCCTGGATATCTCTGACTCCTAGTTCTAGCAACACTTCTAGGCCAATAATGAGGGCCTCAATTCTGCCTAGTTGTTGGTGCACCAGAACTCTAACTGGAAGGAATATGAAAAAAGATCGCGAGTTGGATTTTCCAAGATAACTCATGCTACTGCTAGTGTCTCCGTTCTCAAGCCATCAAAATATAGCATCCAGGGTTGGAGTGAAACTTTGGCTTGATATAGCATGGCGTACTCAGGCAAGCATGCCAGATCCGGGCGATCTACAGTTTCAGCAGCAACTTCTAAGTCTCTTACCTCGGGAACGTCCAGCATAGGGTGATGTGCTAGAAAGTTTGCGATGGCTTGTTCTTTTACTGCTTTCTAAAGAACATATTATAGCAAAAATTCTAACAAGGCAAGCACCCATTTGCCGATGCAACCCCTTAGGATAGGTCGTGACAGCATATATTTAACCAGATCGGTTTGAAGAATGATGCAAGTAGTAAAGGATAAAATGTAATGTCGCAGCTTACATACAGAGAATTATAGAGTGAGGCACAGCTTTTCCATTGGAGTGTACCTTGTTTCGCAATCTGTGAGTGTCCTACTGAGCTAAAAGATAGCATGTTCGATGCCAGCTTCATCATCCTAAGCGAGGAGGCTACCAATGGAAGCCTCCGCTACTGAAATATATAATTTCAACGGAAAACCAGCTCTGGGGGGAACTAGTACTGGCGGACTTGCCAGATAGGCCTTGATCTTGTCAAAAGCCTCTTGATGTTTAAGTTCCCATACAAACTCGTTCTGTCCCTGCAACTTCAGCAGTGGGGAAAACGGGTGGATTTTACCTGCAAAATTAGAGATGAATCGTCGCAGAAAGTTTGATCATACCCAACAGTCGCTGTAGCTCCTTCTTCGTTCGCTGGGGAGATTCGTTGATAACCGTGTTTACCTTATCTTCAGGGACCTCGATTCCTCTCTGATGGACTATAAACCCTAGAAAAGTCACCAGCCTGAACTCCGTAAACGCATTTGGCGGGATTCAACTTGAGCTTGTGTAGGCACATGAGCTCGAAGACCTTTCTGAGATCTACAATATGGTCCCTTTGCTTCTTAGACTTCACGACCAAGTCATCAATGTAAACCTCTAAAATCTTCCCAAGTATATTGTGGAAGATCAGGTTCATGGCTCTCTGATACGTGGCCCCAGCATTCTTCAGACCAAAAGGCATGACCACATATTCGAAAACTCCCGCGAAGCCTGGGCAGCGAAAAGTGGTCTTATGTCTATCTTCTTCCGCTACCGGAATCTGGTGGTATCCTACAGTTCCATCCATGAAGGACAACAATTCATGTCCCGCTACTGAGTCTACCAACATATCCGCGACCGGCATGGGATAAACATCTTTAGGTGTAGCCACATTAAGGTCTCTGTAATCCACGCAGACTCACATCTTACCATTCTTCTTGTGAACAGGCACTATGTTAGATAGCCGCTTATTGTACTTGGTTACCCTGATAATGCCTGATTTATGCATTTTCTCGACTTCTTCTTTAACTAGAACTTGGGTTTCTGAATTCATTATTCGCGGCTCTTGCTTCACAGGCCTCTTATCAGGGAGTGTTGGCAGCTGATGGCATACCAGGTCCGGCGACAGGCCTGGCATGTCTTCGTATTTTTCCGCAAAGCAGTCCTTGAATTCCAACAATAAGTCGATGAGCCTCTCCTTCTCGCTAAGCTCTAAATACGCACTGATAGCCACAGAGCTCCTCGTTAACTATTTCTAAGGTTGCGACTCGATCATAGGCCTCTTTTTCCACCAGATATGAGGATAATCTCTCGTACAAAGGGTGGAAGGCCTCTATCCCTTCCTCTGGAAGGTCGTAATCCATTAATTATTTAAGGGTTTAGGCACAGCGTGGCCTGGCCTTCCTTAGCGAGTGTGAGCCCCCACTGTGCCAATTCAAAGGCCGTCACCCCTGTGGGGCGGCCTTTGTCATCGATGCCACTAACCTGCAAGGGAGTGATTAGCTCCAAGTAGTACCTGGCACCTACGTAATTTGCAGAAACAGGGAACGGGCGAGGATCAGCCTTAATCACTTTAGCCTTATCCGTAGCTTTGTTCCACATAATCAATTCCTGATGAAGAGTTGAAGGAACACAATAACTCCGGTGGATCTAGTCTCTACCTAGAATGGCGCTATAAGCCGCGTAGCAGTCTGTCACAAAGAAAGAATAAACCCCCTCTGCGGGGCCGACCTTGATACGCAGGAATAATAGGCCTAATGTCTTCGTTACAGTCCCCACGAAGTTCTTAAGCGTGAGGGACATAGACTGGATCTTCTCTTTCTTAATTCCAAGCAAGTGCATAGTCCTCGTAGTAATGACATTAACTGCAGCTCCAGTATCGACCATGATCTTGCTAACTTTGGTGCCGCCAATTTCAGCCGTGATATATATAGGTCTCATGTGTTGGACCATAGCAGGTGTTGGCTTTGTAAAGCTCATGAAGAACTCTCTGTTGTTTGCATCCTCTGTTTCCAAGAACACAGCCTCTTCTACAGGTGTCGTGACTGTAGAGGTAATCTGCAAAGGTTATTCGCTGCCTCCTTCAGCTTCCATATACTCTTGCGCAGCGACTGGTAGTGCATACCTCGCAGGAAGTACATAAACCATGCTGCAGGAGGTGTCAACCACTTCTGTCTCATCCATCTCCTCCTCAAAGTTGAGCTTGGGTTCATCAACTGGTACGTTGGTGTTGAATTGTTTAACCAACGAAGCTACTAACTACTCTTCTATAAGGCCTTTTACCTTACACTGCTTGTGTTCCTGTGTCACGGCAACCTGCTTTGGTGAGTCCGACCTTTGTTCCTCTGTTGGGTTCTCCTTTGGAGGCACGAATACCAGACCTTGAACCTTTTTAGGTCCCCACTGTAAGGCATCTGTAGTGTTGTCCTTGGCCCCCAGTCTCTCAAAAACTAAGGATTTGGTTTCTAGCTCCTCGTGAAACAACCTGTGCCTGATATGTGGC